>MU001687.1:72069-668510 GCA_010093515.1 Lineolata rhizophorae
TGAAACATCGCGCGTAGTAGTGGTGGTGATGGTTGCCAAGAAATTCTGAGCGACTCGGTGGGGTGAGCGACTTGGTGGAATACGTTAGTAGAAGTATGTAGATGGCGACCAATCAATGCGTGAGAAATTTCCCACCATGCGACAATACCACTGAACGTCTTAATCACTAGCCAAGGCATTACAAAAGCGATAGAACTCGGGCTATCGGCGGTTCTGTATTCAGCATCACTATAAACATACAGCACAGAGGCACGGCTCCGTGTCTCGTAGAAGCATGGTAAGCTCGGTTAGTACGTGCAGAAAATTGATAGTTTCTTGCTCCAGACCCCCAAGAATCACCTGGAATTTCGAAAGAGCGTCCGGAACATCATCGACTAAAAAGGATGGGCACCTGATCGAAATTCAGAATTCCTTGGACTACCTTCTGGGGCAGAGAGCTTCTAGGGCGGCGAAGTCTCGCCAACCATCGTCTGATAACTCTGCGACCAAAAGGCACAAATCCTCATCGTCACGCTAGCGGTGTGACCCTACAGAGTTGAGAAAAGGTCGGCGTCCCTACGTATCAAAGATGAGTCAGGCAACTAATCGTGAAACCACAGGATAAGTTCATGGCCCGTACAACTTTGGTAAGCAACATACTGCCTTTAGCTACGGCACTTCTTTTCCTCCATCCTTTGTTTGTATGTAAGAGCGAGTAGCTTCGCCCTCCCAAAATCAACACCGAATTGGATTACTAAGGGCCTTGGCACTTACATGGCAAATCCACATTATAATGATTTCGTGGCTGTACATCTCGTCGCCCCCAACACCCTTTTTCCCAACTGCACGTGATTTCTTTGCCTTTTTTTTTTAAAAAAAAAATGGATGTTAGGTTTTCTCCCTTACACACACACACAATACTCATACACCACTTTTTACTCAAGTTGCCTTTGCCCACACACACTTAAAAGCTTTCTTTACTTTTGTTTGGCTTTTACTCTCCTTGTCCAAAAGTTAGCCAACAAACAGCAGTTGTTCCTTCGAACCAGAAGACACGATGCCATGAAGCAGTGAAGACGTGACTCCTCTCTTGTTCTTTGGTGTTGGTTCCAGGTAAAGTGCTTTACCTGCTACATTATGATAGTTATAGGCAGGGTTGTCCTACACAATGGAGCGGAGTCTAGGATCACAGACCTCAAAATTTTGGTTTTTTTTTTTAAGAGTGGGCTTCCTAAAAGTGTCTAGTGATTACCCGGACGAAAAACCCATCCAAAACCCTACGGGTAAACCCCACCCGGTGGGTCACACAACATAGAATTATGGTCCATAATGGGGTAGGATTTAGGACTCTAAACCCCAAAATTTCGGGGGTTTCTTGGGGTGGGTTTTCTAGAATAGTTTAATGATTAGCTAAATAAGAAACCCAACCACAAACTCCATAGGGTTGACCTACGCCACTATGAACCATAGTCCACGATAGGGTAGGGTTTGTATTATTGGAGATAAGCTTTTTTACGTCGATATGGTGGGTTTTTAAGGTTAAATAATAGTGACCACAAACCCCGTAGTGGCAGATTTTTTGATGACTAATCACTCCCCAATTGAACCTAATGCCAAGACTTCAACCCCTAATAAATTTTCGCCACGAGAGAAATCTAATCTCTAACCCAATAGACCCCACCCAATCGTGGACCATAGACAGGATTTCATTGTAAAGGTATTTAGTCTAATCTAGCCACATGAGGCAGCACCACCCCTAACCCCCTTTTTTTTTTCTAGTAATTGCACGTGATTTCGTTGCCCTTTTAAGTTGCTTCTCCGAACTAGAAAACACGATGCCGTGAAGCAGCGAAGACGTGACGCCTCCTTTGTTCTTTTGTGCTGTTTCTTGTTTCTAGGTAAAGTGCTCTACCCTGCTACAATATGAGCATTGAATTATCGCTGCGCGATACCTGTCTGAAGCCTGGGCATGCCGAGGTATAGTACTACGCCATAAGTCTTGCCCCACCCTAAGATTTATGGAGGTCTGCATTACTCTTCTATGAATAATTTCTTAATAACTCCCCACCTAATTTATCAGGATAATATTCTAGACTAGTACCTTTTGCTTTTTGTACAGCAGCTAATCCACGAGATATCAAGTTAGTACACCTCTAGATTAACTCCTATAGCATAGCTATCCAGACCTATTTACAGGCCCTTATAAAGGCCTAGAATTCTGCCTTAGATCCACCCATCTTAAGGACCTAAGGGTGGTCTTTTGTAATCTGCTTCTTTAGGAAGTGCTAGAGGTACTTAATTAGGTTTAAATCTGGTGATTTTGGGAGCTATTCTATGTTCTAGATTCTATACTCTTTAGGCTAATTTAGGACAGTCCTTGCTGTATAGGGAGGAGCGCTATCTTATTACTAAAGGAAGCTAGGTTGGTAGAGGTCAAGGAGAGATCTTTCGAATAACTACGAGGGTTGTCCGTTTCTATATTTACAAAGGGAGATCTACTATCGTACTATATAAACCCAAAGAACATTTAAGTAATACCCTTACCTTTAGACTTCTCTATAGGGAGCCTAAAGACCTAAATAGTATCCCCTCCTGCTCTAGGAAGGGTAATCCTTTATCTTTTACGCGAATCTAAGTCTCCTTTTCCGGTCATCATTTGATAACTTTGGCCTCTTCTTAGTAATCTAGCTTAGGATACGATAGATGTTATCTTAGAGATAGGGAGCCCGTAATTCGTCTTTTAGTCTAGAATAGGCGATTTTTAGCTGTTTTTTTACTATCCGAATAATAAAACGTTCCGTGCAAGCAGAAAGCTTTTTTAACCCTCCCGGATAAGGTTGTAATTTAAGAGAGTTTATTTCTAAGATGCGTATTTTAGTACGATAGATTATTTTACGATCTACACCGTACTCGCGCGCCATTTTTATTATCAGTATATTAGCTAAAAGAGAGGCCAAAATTCCAGCGCGCTATATAGTCGATAGTTCTTGGTTCTTACCTCGATCCCTAGAAATTTATATACTAAAGGCACGCATTTTAGTGGAGATATTAGTTGTTGAAAGTGGTTATATTAACTATGCGAGGCAAATATCATTTGGGGTGGGACCAGACTCTTGGCATGGCACTTAATGTAGTCCCTGGCCAGCAGCATCGCACTGAAGTACGATCCTGTACTAGTCTTTTGACCAAGTTGCAGGCTAGGGCATACATGTATAGTATGTTTAATTGTAAACCCAATTTTCGTACAAAAAAAACAAAGCAAGATAATTTTTTGAAGTATGCTAAATTGTATGCTAAGGTAGTGGAGTATCTTAATATTGCGGAGCCCGAAGTATTGATAATACACCCGATAGATGCCGATAGATACCGATAGATAACGATAGACACTACGTATGTATCCTATTATCGCCCACCTTGAACTGGACCACAAGGCCTATTAGATGCACTGCAGCCATTCGACGCAGGCAGGGTTTCCTACGCAAATAGAGATGTACGGGTAAAATTTAAGTTCTCAATGACAAGAAACCATGCGCATTGTAGATACCACTCTTTGGGACTCCACACGTCCCAGGAACGCTGGACCAAAAGTCACGCAAGCTTCATCCGGCGACCGAGACAGCATTGACAGTAGTGAGCGAGAGACGCCCACTCCCTCAGCCAGATTCAATGTCTAATATTGACTTGCTTTGTGCAACCATTATTGATTGGCCACATAGGGCAAACGCGAGAGCCTGCCGCCAGCAGCAAGGGGACAGAACGGCGTTCTTCGATGCCTAGTAAAACTAGAGCTCCCATGTCCTTCAAACGACAGTAGCTCCAACCCGGCGCAGGGCTCAGCCTTTGGATTTGCCGACCAGTCCACGCGCAGCGTATGTGCACTCATCAAAGCCCGCTGAATGTTCACAGACCAAGGTCACAGAACTCCAAAAGCGCAAAACGAATGCGGTCGGCCCTCGTGTATGGACGCGAAGCGAGCCATCTGAATAGCTCGGTCCATGCCACATCTTTACAGCTACGCAGTTCACCTAGTACACTACACGCACCAGCGGATCGAAGCTCGGAAATGGATCCAACAAAGATGGCAGATACCAATAGCATAGCCACGCAGCACGTGACTTAGATGCGACAGCTGCCACCCGCAACCGTGAACAGCGTGCACAGCCACTCGACGGCGACGCCCGTACACGACAAAACCGGATCACGTGCCAAGCAAGAAAAACCGCACAGTGAACAATGTCATTGCATTTCCCCCCACCCGAAAACTCCCTAACACTGTGGTATGATACAAGCACAAGCCGTGAATAAAACCCGCGGAATAAGCCCCCCGGCACCGTCGACTTGCCGCCCCAAGTCCCGACGTAGGCCGATGCAAAAAGAATTCATGACACGTACAAACACCGCGCTCAGCCACCGAAACCGTAGAGAGTGCCTGGGAGAAGCAAGCGTCAACGCGAGGGCCCCGGAGGGACGAGGGACTCGGGGTCAACTTACGTCCTTGCCTCTTCAGCGCGTAGACGACGTCGAGAGAGGTGACGGTCTTGCGCTTGGCGTGCTCGGTGTAGGTGACGGCGTCGCGGATGACACCCTCGAGGAAGGTCTTGAGCACACCGCGCGTCTCCTCGTAGATCATGGCCGAGATACGCTTCACACCGCCGCGACGGGCGAGACGGCGGATGGCGGGCTTGGTGATGCCCTGGATGTTGTCGCGCAAGATCTTGCGGTGGCGCTTGGCGCCGCCCTTGCCGAGGCCCTTGCCGCCTTTGCCGCCTAGAGGGGGATGTTAGCATCGAAACGGGACGACAGCCGGGGGGCCTCAAAGCGGCGGGAGCCACTTACGTCCGGTCATGATGATTGATGTGAGAGAGAAGAGAAAGAGGGGTAAGGATGTGTGCGTGTTTGGCGTGGGAGCGTGTTGACGAGAGGCGCGTGTGGGTTGCGGTGGGAAGCGTCTGCTATGTAGGTACCAGGCAAGGAGGGCGGCGGGGGGGGAGCGCGGCGGCTTTTGAACCCGGCGGCGGCGGGCGCAAATCACCGGCGGACGCGATCCCGGCGGCTGCCGAGAAGCGCAGCGTGGTCGGGGCCGCTCCCAACGCGTCGGGCGCGTGTTGTGGTTGCCCGAACGGGCCTAGCACGCCGGTCCTAGACCCAGCCCGATGCGATGCGATGATTGGCCCGCGCGCCGCGCCCTTCAGGTCCTGCCGGGCGCGGCCTTGCTGCACTTGCGCACTTCGATCTGGCCAAGCCCAAGCGCGCCTGCCTGCGACCGCCTGCGCGCTCAAATCAACAGCCCTGCGTCAGGCCCCCGCCCCGCCCCATAAGTAGCCTCTGTCGCCCGCCCTGCTCCATCCTTCTTCCACTCCACTCCACCGCCACACGCCTCTCTCTCTCTCTGCCTGCGAGGTCCCGTGCCCAAGTTCCATCAACAACTCCAACTTTTTCAGCCTTTTTTTTTATCAACTTTCCATCGAAATGGCTCGTACCAAGCAAACTGCCCGTAAGTATTGATACCCTTTAGCGTTATTCGAGTCTCCGTCGCATCGCTGCCGCCCTTGGCGTTGTGCGACCGGTCGCGTCGTCGCGCGCTATCTGCCAAGATCAACACCACCCTTCGACGTCATCGCGATGCGGTCGCTTACTCTATTTACAGGCAAGTCCACTGGTGGCAAGGCCCCTCGTAAGCAGCTCGCCTCCAAGGCTGCTCGCAAGTCTGCTCCGTCCACCGGCGGCGTCAAGAAGCCTCACCGCTACAAGCCTGGTAAGCAACCGCTCTTAGCACGGCGCGCCGCCGCGACTTTTCGGCTGACAAATGCGTCAGGTACCGTCGCTCTCCGTGAGATCCGTCGTTACCAGAAGTCGACGGAACTTCTCATCCGCAAGCTGCCCTTCCAGCGCCTGGTTCGTGAGATCGCCCAGGACTTCAAGTCCGATCTCCGCTTCCAGAGCTCTGCCATCGGTGCCCTGCAGGAGTCCGTCGAGGCCTACCTCGTCTCTCTTTTCGAGGATACCAACCTTTGCGCTATTCACGCTAAGCGTGTCACTATCCAGTCCAAGGATATCCAGCTTGCCCGTCGCCTCCGCGGCGAGCGTTCTTAAGCTGGGAGCCGTAGTGGCGTGCCCCATCGGTGTCATGGCCGCGCCGGCCCCTTCACCTTTCTCGGCTCGGCTGGTGTACTGATGGACATGGTTGGGGGTTTCCGGCTGTTTTCATTGGCGTTAGGGTCGGATGAATTGCCCATGGGTAACTGTCACGGGCTACTGGGTTCTCTTTCCTTACCGGGTGCACTATTCATGGTGCCTCATGCATGCTGTAAATTAATCGGCTGGGATTCAATGAATCAATGATTTCAAAAACCCATGGCAGAATATGGTGTAACCGACTGGATGAGTCATGTGCATAGTTATTGCCAACGTGTTGTTTTGACCTGTTGGATTGACTAACTTGCATCGTGGTGTCGACCCTTGCGCCATTTAACCGTCGCGTACGGGATAATGTTATGGACATCGAGCCTGTCCTAGACTGGTTGCACCTAGTAACAGCGGTTTATGCCTGCTGGGCTTCGAGGCTCCCCTTGTGCTGTACGTTCGCATTGTTGATCGTATGTAGTAAGTGGTGGATGTTAGGCGTTCCCACATCCACCACCGAGTCAGGTTGATTTTGTTCGAAGCCCGCGTTTGCTAAGAATGTTTGATATATTAAACGCATCATGCGTGAATCTTTCCAAGGAAAATGGGGCACCCGCGTGGGACTAGCTTCTATGTACATCCCAATAGATGTTGTACGGCGACAAAGAGGAAAGGCCAAGCTCAAAAAGAACCGAAAGTTATTAGACACGATTAAACGGGAATGAAATCAGTCAAACGTTGGGAAAAGGGAAGTGAGGAGATTCGTGAAGTCGTTAACGTTGATGGTAGGACTGCAGACACGTGGAGAGATCGCGGGTTGCGTTCACCGTAGCGGCTCGCTGGCGTGCCAATGGCTCTGGTATGTACAGTAGAGCTTGGCGCCAGGAGAATTTGGACAAAACGAGACAAAGGTTTTTGCATGAAGTCTCCACAATAGAGATTTCAAACACCGAAATTGCCGCATACGAAGAGAAAAGGCTGGACAAAGAGGTATAGCGATCATTCGAGCTTGCGACTTTGCGAAGTAATTTCCTCGTCGCTTAGCGCGGCCATCCAAAGACACTTGGAAATGATGGTCGGGTCCGGTTTGAATTGGTATTTGGAGCTCGCTTCCAGGAGCCTAAGCAAGCTCTTCACGATAGTGGCAGAAGTATGGTGCCTTTCAAAGTTCACAAGAGGCTCTGCATCAGCCCGAGGGCTCTTGAGGTACGGCGGTTTCTGTGCGTTATAAACTAGGTCCCGAGTGTAGATACCTGGACCACGCGCAAATTTGTTAGCCCATGGTCCAAATTGCCAGGGAAAAGGCGCACGTACCGATGAAAGGAATGCATCCGGCTTCTATTCTTCCCGTTTCCATCTCTACCCTGAGATTGTGGAAATTTCGGACTGGTTGAACTAATGACTCTAGCTCTTTTAGTGTTTTCATGTCCGCCGCTGGAACGAGTTCCCACGTCTTTGCCAACCTCGAACAGTCAGCTGAGAGCAATGCGATCGTGATCTGATACATTGTGGCGTAATTGCGAATCTCCCTGCATTTGGCTGCGATGTGGATGTACTTGACGATGCAAGCAACGCGTTCTTCGATGTTTTCGGTCATGACACATTCGGATACGGCCCATTTCACCATAAGATTAAATCTCGCAATAACGACGTCCACTCCCCGCGGATCCTGCGTGCGGAGATACTCCACCCAGTCGCGGATCGAAGGCGAACTATGTTTCCAGCGGAGCTCGATCAGTTCTTTCCAGTCAATCTCCTCCAACGCATCCTTCTCGATTATCGTGAATTGCTGTGCTAAGGTTTCCGAGTCGTAAGCAAGAACGAACGGTAGATGAGCGCTTGGTCGAGACGTGTCTTTCTGCACGGGCGGCCGGTGCTCAGAGATACCTGGGCTCGTGACTTGTTTTTGGGGTGGCCTTGCCTGGGCTCCATCCCGCTGTTTCGTGATAAGGTCGGGAGCTGATTGACCTTCGTGTACATTGCCCGCGGGGCTCTTCGGGGACGGATGGGTGCGCGTCTTGGCCGTAAGAGGCGGAGTGGGAGGGTGACGAAGCGGATGAGTGAACACCTCGTGCTGGTCATCTACGTTCGCCGGTTCGTCATCGAAAAAGCTTCTCACGCCGTGACTCGCTGTCTCCGAGTCGTCGAGAACTTCGGAAGAAAGGTCGGAGGACAAATCGCTCAGGTCCCGGTCTTCTTCGAGCAAAAACGATCCGTTCATCGGCGATTTCGGCATTGTACTACCTTTTGGAATCCGCTTCATGCTCTCCGTTTCCTCGACGTACTCCAGGGACGAGTTTGGCGACGTAATTGATTGGTCAGGTTGGCTGTGTATCGGTTCGCCGGGGGCGGCGATGTTGGGGGTGCGAGATCGCGCCCACTGTTGGCTATATCGCACGCGTTTCATGGCAGACGCATCGCTCAAACCGCGTTCCAGCAAAGGGATAGAAGAGTAGGACTCCTCCGACTCTGCCATAGAACGGGACTGGACAGCGATTTGGGGGGAGATTAAATCGGTCGAAGAAGGCGACATTTGAAAGCTCAAAGCTTGCTGTAACCTGTGATCCGAGTTTGCGGACGCCTGTGTGACTGTGCCGTGCGACGTCCCTTCGGACCGGCTGCGGACGTGACGGTCCGGAGTGTGGGCGTCCTTGTGGCCCTCGGTCTCGTCGCCGTCGGCTCCAGAAGAGGCATTTCTAGCTTCTTGAGTTCGCTTTTTGTACCGTCCTTCAAGTTTCATGAGAGCTGACTCGATGCCGCCGTCTTCGTCGCTGTCCGGAAGCGCCGCAAGCTTTGCCACCTCTGCTTCGAAAGAGGGCCTCATGTTAGGCTGAGAGGAGCGCGTCTCCATCAACGATAGGCGGCGCCTCGAGATACTTGGCTTTTCCACGTTCGTCGCCTCTCCTGCGCTTTCGGCGCCGGGATCGCTGGCTGCACGCTCGACACTATGCGATCGCATGTCGTTTGGTGTGTATACAATCGAATTGGGGAGAGAAAGCGTATGGTCAGATATGGATCCGGTGGATCGGGGCCTTTGAATGTGCTCGAGGTCATGGACATTGTGGGCTGCTCGGAGGTCTCCACCTGGTCTACGACGTAGAGGACGAAGCGGCTTTACTTCTGGCGTATTCTCTTCCGGACCATGAAATGAATACATGCCGCCGCCGCTCTTCGTCCCGAAGCCTTGACCGTAGTTGCTACTCGTCATTCCGCTGTGGTACGATGCCAACCGCCTCAATGAATTGGTCTGAGACCGCATTGTGCTAACAGATTTCGTGCGACGAGGAAACCAAAAGCTTCTCTCGGAGAGGTTGTTCCCACTGACGATTGAATCCTTTGTAACCGTATCACCGCTTCGCGTCTGGGTGGTTGGCGTAGATCCCAGCACTCTCTCGAGGGAGCTTAGGTGGGAACTATGGGGTTCAGTTCCTCTGGTTAGCCGCGCCGACACCGGCACCCTGGTAGGTTTTGTCCCGCCTGGCAGACTGCGCTGAGGGTAGAAAGACTTCAGATCTTTGACGTCAATCGGCAAGGCACCAGACATGAAAGGGAAATCGATAGGACCAGTGTCATCCATAATGACAATGGACCTGCTGCCCGCCGTCACGTTGCTGTGGAACCGTCTGCCGGTCGGAGGATTCAAGCTCTGGTTCCGCGGTGGCACATTCAGGTAATTGTTACGTCCGTCGCTGAAAGAGCCGGTATGAAGATATCGCTGTCTTTCCGGCTTCGTTTCTTCCTCCCGGATGGCTTCTTTGAAGCTTGCTTCGACCTTTGCCGCCAAAAGATCGATTCGAAGTCGAGGGCGGGCGCGATCCGGCCTTTTGGATAGCTCAATGTTGGCGCTGTAGGCTCCACCGTGGTCTTTCGCAGCCGGCGTATTAGACTGCTGGTCTGCATGGCCGCCGTGAACGGTCCCGGAGCCCCCAGGTTGCTTGCTGCTTAGAACGCGGCGGACACTGCCGAGGATTCTTCTGACGCCGGGTGTGGACCCAAGACTGGGCTTGAGCAATTCATTCGCTTCAGCATCGGTGAAAGCCTTCACTGGGCGATTGCTGCTCATCGGCTTAACGTCGATGAAGGGTGAGCCCGGGTGGAACACTGCACCCCGCACCAAGCTCCCCGGAAACGGAACGTTTATAGACGGCGGCTTCGTAGCTTTTGACAATGGAAGGGGGGCACGATGGTCCCTCAACGCGTCGGAGAAGCTCCCGCTTCGCTTGTGCGAATGCGAATGAGAAGGCCGGCTCGGTTTCGAGGACGCCGCGTGATTCGGACTCATGCTAGGGCCTACCGGAACAGGGTGGGGATAGAGTGGGCGATCACCCCCGGGGTCGGCGCGGAGGAGCGGACGGACCGGGATGGAGCAAGAAAGGGCCTGCAGGCTGCGCTCGCTGATGGGTGATACTGGAGCGGCCTCGTTGTGCTGCGAGGAAAATGGAGCGGATGACGTTGACGGTTGCGCCAGATGACGGGAATCGGCCTTGCCAGAGAGAGGTGCATGGAGGGCTCCTCCTTGGCCGATGGTGCCCTCCTGAAGCACGGTCTCTCGGTCGGGGGCGTTTGGAATAGAGAGAGGTTCGACCAAGGCGAAGCTCGAGGACTCCCCGGACGGGAACCAGCCACCGGGGACAATGTCATCGTCTGGCAGTTCTCGCCCGTTTAGGGCAAGCGGGTTTTCCCAATACAGCGCACAAGTTCTGCGCCAGCACTTCTTGAGCTCGCCAACGATCTTGAGATCACCGCCACCGCCGTCACTTCGTCGGCGGAGCTCTCGAGCTAGCTCATTCACAAGCTCGCAGAAATACAGGCGGAGGTCATAACTCGGCACAAAATCGTCGACGAAGTAGTTCAGGATCCAGTGTCTCAAGGCAACGAAGGTGCGAACTCGTACGATTCTCCCAAAGTCGTCCGCGCGATAGACAGCCCACTTCAGGCGGGCGATCAGGTAAGTGGCGAGGTCAGTGCTGGAAGTGAAGCCGCGAAACGTGAGGAAGAAATCCGACAAGAGCTCGTAGTCGAGAAAGCTCGGCGACGTAATGTGCGCTATGAGGCGCGAGGGAGTAGCGGCGACGATGTCGCCGGTGCTCGGCGAAAAGCGCACAATCGAAGAGTCATCAGGGTTGGCGGTCAGGGAGTCGTACATCTGGAGGATGGCGGGCATCGTCGTCGGTGTCGGTGTTGGCGTCGGCGTCGTGCCCGACGACGTTAGGGCCGAGCCACGAGAGGCGGGTTTGTCTGCAGTGCTGCGCTTGGTGAACCGCGGGCTGGAGTGGGCGTAGGCGTCGGAATGGCGACGGGATAGGACGGAAGCGCGCGTCATGCCCGGGGGCACGGGGAATAGCTTGTCATAATCGGCTTTGGAGAAAACGGACGACCGCAGGTCCTCGGTGCCGGCGGCGTTGGAGTGGGTATAAGCGGAACTGCGGAGGATCGCAGTGCCTTTGGCGCTAAACCGAGGCGTTCCTAGGCGATAGTGGGGGATGGAAATGTCGAGATGGGGCCACGAGGCGCCACTGTCGGCGGTCCGGGGCCGTCGGGTGGAAGGGCGGTCGATGACGACCTTGAAGGTGCCCGGGTCGAGCGCCTGAGACTGAGCATGCTGATCGTCGCCGGTGGAGAAGGAGTGGGCGCGCAGGTGATGGTTGTGGCGGACGACCTGGGTGGGCGCAGAAGAGAAGGCGCTACCACGCCACGCGGAGCTGGGGGGACGCAGCAGGCCTGCGCCGCCAGCGGCCCTAGGGCGGGCGCTGTCCGGCGGCGTGACGGGGGGAAAAACGAAGGGCGTGGGCGACGCGATGGAGCGCTGGGGAGCGGCGCGCACGATGGGCCTGAGATAGAGGACGCCGCGGCCGACGTTTGCGACGGCGAACTGCCGGCCACCGTCGCGCAGGCCGCCGGGCGTGTCGGGGGACAGAGGGCGGCCGGCGCTGGCGTGGCGCGCGCGGCGCAGCTCCTCCTTACTGTCCTTAGTGCGGCGGATCGACTGCTGGCGGCGGGTGCTCTTGGGGCGCCGCCCGGCGGCGACGTCACGAACGGCAGCAGCGGGCGCGACGGGCCCAGGCGCGGTCTCGCGGGCGACAGACGGGCTCACGCCGAGCCGGGCGCGGTCGTGGACGGCCATTGCTGCTCTCCATGCTTCGCTAAGGGGCCGGGCAAGGAGGCGCACGAAGGGCGGGCCTCACGGCCGACCGACGAGAGCACAGGGCAGGAAGCCGGTGTGAATGGTGGTGCTGGTGGAAGTGAAGGTGGTGATTGAGATGGAGGAAGTGGAGTAGTTTAGAGGTGGAGTGCAGAACTCGGGATGGACCCGACTTCCAGCTGGACTTAGGTAAGCACTGTAACATACGTGGCCCACGAACAGATAGCGGATCGTAGCGCAGCCGCCGCTCGTGCGCGGACGCCGCCGTACTATGTCATGCACAATTGTCATTATAGAGTCGTATGCTCTACTATATACTTCACACGCACGTGCACGTTTCATGCTTTTGAAGCCGTGCATTTAGACCCGGGCGACTATCTAACGGGCTGGTTTTCTGCCCTGCTCTGCTCCAATGCAGCGTTCGGCGGGACGGCGAGGAGTGCCTCGGAGAAGGAGTGGCGGTAGGGGTAGTAGTAGCGGTAGTGACGGTAGAAGAAGTAGAAGCAGGAGCAGTAGCAGCAGCGGTAGTGGTGATGTTGGCGCTTTACTTCCTGGCCGGACTCCTGCTACGCCTCCGCTCCTCACCACGCTCGTGCCGGTCACGCCGGTGGTGCCGGTGGCGACGGTCCGAATGGTGCCGGCGCTTCCGCTCGCGCTCCCGCTCGCGCTCCCGAAAACGCTCTCGCAAGCGCTCCTCCTCCTCCTCCTGCTGGCGCTGCCTCTCGTTCAACACGGCCGTGTGCTTCTTGATGTACGTGAGAGGGTCGTTGGCCTCGAGGCGGGCCTGGCGCCTCTGCTCGCGCGCCTGTTCGCGCTTGGCGGCTTCGTCGTCGTCGTTGGCTGCGCCGCGTTCGCGGGACCACGGGCGCCTGTTGGTTGCGCCGAAGAGGTCGAAGTGGCCGCTCTTGTCCGTTAGAGGCGCGCCTTGGCTCTTGGGCTCGCCCTGGCTCTTTCGCTCGCCTTGGCTTTTCCGCTCGCTTTCGAGCCGGTCCCGCGCTAGCCGGATCTCGCGGTCCGTGCAGTCTTCGCCGGGCATGCGGCGCCGGCCGTGGGCGTCTCGGCGGTCATCCCGGCGAGCGTCCCGACGGGCCTCGCGATCGTGGTGACGCGGTGCGGAGGAAGGCGGCGGAGGCGAAGGGGGCGGCTCCTCGCCGCGCAGGATGGCTAGGCGCTTGCGGGCCTCGTGCTCCTCGCGACGATCCTTCTCGGCGGCCTCGCGGGCGGCGGCGGCGGCCTCGTCGCGCCGGACGCGCTCGACGTTGGCGGGGTTGGAGACGTGCCACGACTTGTGGTGGAGCAGGTGTCTGCGATGCGCGCGACGCACACTTAAGCCCGCTAGAACGGTTCCTCGACGTTGCGCCGGGGGGCAGCAGGGGCTGTGGCACTTACAAAGGCATGGCGGGCTGCCACGGGCCGCGGTGGCCGTGTTACCCTTCGTGGACGCGGTTGTCGATGTGGGATGGCGGAGAGGTCGAGGCGTGGGCCGGAGCTTGGAGCTATTTCTGGCGGGCTTCGCGTACCTAGCCGGGCTCCCGGGGCTCGGGCCGGGCCCCGCTGCACGTCCGGGCCCCGACGCTCCGGGTGCACAACACCCGCGCAGACCATCGTGCTCCGCTGCTGCCGCCGCGCCTCTGGCCTCTTGCCGTGCTATTGCCGTAGCCGCTGCGGCTTTGCTTGTTCCCTGTGCTGTTGCGCCTCCCGCGATGCCCACGTACCTAGCCCACGGCTTCCGCTGGCCGCGCCCGCTGATCCGCATCCACATCATCCTCCAGAACCTCGACGACGCCGCGTCCGAATGGCTCGTGGCGCCGCCCACCACGGCCGCCCTGCTCGACAACTTCCGCGCCCTCTACCCCACCATCATGCCAGCCCTGCCCGGCCTGCGCTTCCTCGAGCAGTACGACCCGCTCGACGAGACGTCGCCCACCTCGAAGAGCCAGCCCTTCGCCTACGTCTGCGACGTCGTTCACGAGGTCCAGCTCGGCGTCGACGTCGACGAGGTACGCGGCCAGGGCGTCAGCAATGATGCCTGGGGCGCCATGGTCGAGCTGCGTGACAAGCTTGCCCCAGGCGAAAAAGTCGCTTGGTTTGTCGTCGTGTGCGGCGACCTCGAGCGCTGGGCCCCTCCTGTAGCCGCGCCCGTCGATGCTGCCGCGGCCGCCCAGTGGGATGCTGGCCCTGAGGCCCCAGGCGACGAAGAGCAGGTATGCTTCCCTCCCTTCCCGAACCTGATGTGCTTTATTTGCCGCGGGCCAGGGACGGCGTGGAAGCAAGCTTACTTGTCCCTGCCCAGCGTCAAGCGTCGTCATCCAGAGGGCTGAAGAAGTGGTTCGGGAAGAGCCAGCTGAGGAAGTCCAAAAGGTCAGTTCTCTCGTCCTGTGTCCTTGACCGTCTCAGACGTTCCTTTCCACCTCCATCCCTCCAAGCTGACCTCGATTCCCAGCTCTCGAGATCTGACTGGCGGCCGCGATTCGCGAATGTCCGAGAACCCACCTCCTCTCCCGGGCCAAGCTGTTTGACATCAACCAGCTTCTGGGTTGGCGAAAATCCGTGCTCACATGGCGTGGCGTCAAACGAGATTCATAGAGAGAACGGTTCCGATGGCACGGACTACTATTTTGTGGATCTTAGTTTCCATGAGCGAGCATCTGCCTTGCAGTTTGTGGCCTTGGGACAAGGGTCTAGGTGTCACTATTCTGTGGCACGCTTGCCTTTCGCAATCATATATTGTGCACTGGCAGCGGTGTATAGGTTGGTTGCATTACGAACCGCTTCACTAGACTTGTTGGTTCCGCCTACGACTTCTAGTCTTTGGTATCTGAGTTGTGGCTTGCTTGAACGAGCCTGGAAACTAGAGCGCCTTCGCGTGCTAGAGAAGGGTAGAAGGCGGCGGATGCACATGTGGCTTAAACAAGCAGCTGATACTACCACGCAACGAAATAAAAAGACATAAACAATAAAAGCAAAAAGAGCCCACCCTACTCCAGAACCTAAGAATGCGCCATGGCTACCTCTTCAATTGGGCAAATCGTGCCGCAAGCTCATCAACGTCCGGGATGCTACCTCCTGGGCCGCCGTTATTGTTGGCCCCCGGGCCATTGCCTCCACCGCCTCCTGGCTTCCTCTCTGCTGCCTTCTTCATCTTGGCCCCGGGCTTCAGTTCTGGCGGACCCGGCAGCTTCACCTTCGGTGCGACATTGTCCGAACTGGGGCTGGGAGGCGCTATCTGCACCGGGCTCTTGGGCCCGAAGGACTTTGGGGGGGTAGCCTGCGTCAGCTCCTCCGCGGCTAGCGGTGCCTCCAGATTCTGCACCTTTTCCCCACCGGACGGCTCGTCGTCGTCGTCGTCGTTGTCACCATCTCCCTCGTCAGGCCCAGGATCGCCCGGGAAGTGCACGCCATACGTCCGGCAGATCTCGCGGAGATAGGCGTCGACCAGCTCCGGCCTGGGCGTTTCCGTCCTGAGCTTGCTGAGGACGCGGTCGGCGACGCCTGCGCCCTCCATGGTCGAGAGCGCGAAGTCCTTGCCGAACTTCTCGATCAGAAGGCCGCGCACGTTATGCAGCTCCTTGACCTCGGTTCGCGGTGCGGCGTGGATGATGCTCCGGACGGCCTCCTCGAGGTCCGGGTTGACGGCCGGCGAGGGCGCCCCCGACGAGGAGCCCAGGTGCAGCCCGCCGTTGGAAGGCGGGTCGAGGAGCTGCGAGCGCGCGAGCAGGAGCTCGCAGTAGAGCTCGAGGATCTCGTGCAGCTCCGTCGTGATGTCGCTGCGGATGATGTTCTCGACGCGGATGCGCGCGGACTCGGTCTTGCCTTGCTGCTCGTCCACCACGGGCAGGTTAGCTGGCGCCGAGGCCTGAGCGGGTAGAGTTGGGAGGCCCAGGCGCACCTCTATCAGCTGCGCCATAGCGCGCCGCTGCTGCTTTGCGATTGCCGTGTCCTTCTGCTGCACCATGCGCAGCCGGGCGATGCTCAGCTTGAGCTGCACTTTGATCTTCGACTGCGCCGGATTAGCACTTGCAGCGTGGCGGCTTCGACAAAACATACGACCAGGGACGACGGAGGCGCCATGGTTGCCTGTAGAACGGGCGCGGCTGGTTGTCGCAAGCGTCTACGGAGTATGGCGGCGGGCGGCGAAGGCGCTCGGGGCGTGTGGGGCAGCGCCGCAGGGCTAGTGGCGGGCGCGGCTAGTCCCGCTTGCTAACGGGGTCCTCGGGCCACGCTGAGCAGAACATGCGCACCCCTCTCTTCTCACGTCGTCACGCTGAGCCTTTGTTGCTCTTGCTTTCACCGGCACGATTGCGGGGTTGCCCAAGGGCAAGAGCAGATTACGCTGAAAAAGCACTTCCATTCCCAAAGCACTGGCAAGCAGAGCGACAGAGACACTAGAACATCCCGCGTTACAACCCTAGGGACGCCAGATCGCAAGGAGAGAGGCCATGACTCCGCCGCTATCGACGAGCACTTGGCCGGCCCGGCTTTTCCCGTCCGTAGTCGGCGCTTCGTACAGTCGACCCTCTGCTACTACCTTCCCCGTCGGTGTTTGAGCCACCGCCTGATCGTGCCGGCAGCGGCGTTGGATTCGCCTCTTCTAGCGGGCCTGATGCTTGGATGCCTCCCGCGTCTTTGCCGTAGTCCTCGATCTCCACCTCCTCGTCAGATGATTCGCCATCTGAATCTGACTGGCGTCCCCGGGTGAGGTGCGCGTGCTCGTCGCCCTCACCGTCAGGGATCATCTCGTGGGCCCCGCCGGCCGGGTCTTTGATGAAGCTGTCGATGATGTAATACTGCAACGCGTTCATGATCAACGGGAAGATGAACATCACGAAGGTGATTTGGATGGCCTCGTTGCCTTCTGTCCAACGCAATGCCCAGTCGCCGACCCACGCGATCCACGGGAGGAGTTGGAAGATGAAGAACACGACGAGCTTCATGCCGAAAAGGCCGAGAAAGTAAATGATCGACTGCTTTAGCCACCACGAAACTCTTGGCGGCTGGCCGTAGTTACCGGATCTGATTGACTCGGGCGGATTTGCAAGCGGCGTGAGAAGGAAACCATGGTGCAGCAAACGCAATAAAACAACAAGGATGGGAATTCCGATGGTGGTCTGTTGGGCGCGTTAGCCTGCTGGTTTGCCACGTAGCTCTCATCGGAACGAACACACTCACGTCGATTGCGAGATTTAGAAGATAGAAAGAACACGGGTTAGGCTGCGTCTTTGTTGCGTCTTGAACGAACGAAGCCGCTTCCTTGGCCTTCTGATTCACGTCAAAACTTCCAGAGGACAGCATCGACATGAAAAGGTTTGCAACGTGAATCAAGACGGAGCCGAAGACCTGCTTCGACACGTCAAACCACCATATCTTCAGCGGCCGCCTGGGCGTTTCGCGCCAGCGCTTATACACCAGGGACGTTAGCGCGAGCACTCCGAGAGCACCTTGGACAAGTAGAGCAAATGGGCCTAGAAGGTGGCACTCGCCGTCATCCTCTTCGCCGCCACCTTGCGGACCCAGTGTAGCGGTGGCTGATGGCGAAGCTAAGACGACGTTCGACTGCGCTGCGGAACCACTAGTTGCGGTCGATGCCACTGTTGGCGACTCGGTCACGGGATCTTCGGTTTCAACGCCGGTAATACCTTCAAGGCGTGTTTCGAAAACTGCACGAGACGTTAGCCAGACGCCACCACTGACGTGGTAGTGAAGCGGGCCGTACCCAGTGTGGAGTCTGATGGTATTGAGCCCACGTTGCGGTCCCCGTACGCAAGCTCGGGCGGTATCGTCAACTTGCGCTCTTCCCCTATGCACATGTTCGTCAAGCCTTGGTCCCATCCTGCGATAACCATGCCCTGGCCTAGCTTGAACTCGAAAGGAACCCCGCGGTTGTAGCTGCTGTCAAACTCGGTGCCATCGCTCTGCAGCGTCCCCCTGTAGTCGACCTGAATGGTATCCCCTACGCGCGATTTCCGAGTGCATTCTACCACGTTCGTTATATCGATGCGGAGGCCGGTCCTATCGATCGCCTGAACGGCCGTGGCGGCGAGGGCGAACACGGCAAGCCAGCATGGCGACGAGACTGAAGCGCTTGGGTTTGCGGGAGGGAGCATGAGCAATGTGTGCTTGGTGCGAGACGTCTACGACTTGAAAATGGTGGTGAGAGGATATCGGAGGACGTGAGTGGCGCGCTGCGACGTCCGCTAGTCGGCGAGGGGACCGAGATGGTGATGTGACTAACAAACGGAGGAACGGCGGGCTTGCTTGGGCGAGCTACAGACGAAGAGAATACATGAGAAGAATGGGGAACGGCCGAGACACCGCCGTAGGAATGGCAGGGAGCGGAGCCTGGAAATAGTATCGCAACGCAGGCAGTCAGCAGGGAGCGGATGCGGCTGCGAGGACGAGACAGTCGTGAGGGCGGTGGCGTTGTGCCCGCTTGCGGCTCGGCCGCACTGTTCGATGCTAGCGCGCCGCCACGTTACTCCACACGTGCACAGCCGCATCAGTCTCACCTACATCACTCACCGCGCTACCGACATGTCGCGCGTAGCGCCATCAGCGGCATGGGCAGGATTAAATGATGCAGCTAAATATGTCGGGACGTTCCCCGACTTCATCCAACCCGTCGCCCTGACTCCTCAGCAGCCCGTGAGAACGTAAAACGTGCGATGAACAGTACTTCAGAAGAGGAGTGCTCCTAGCCAGTCCCACGCCGAGGCCCCAACCCGGTTCTCTATAATACAAGCATTACCCGCCCGTACCGCCTTTTAAACGATGTTCATTCCGCCTAGTGCAAGATGCCTGGTGCGCAACCAACTGCGACCGGTTTGCTATGCTCGCTCGTAGAACGTAGAATGCCGCCAGCAATGATCCCTCCATACATCGCCGCATGCCGCGCAAAGCGGAACGCGGCCGAGTATCCACCTAGAAAATGCAAACGTTCTTAAGGAAATTGGGCGGCTGTGCTAAGGTTCCGCAAAAGCAAAGATTAAAAAGGGGACAAAAATAGACAGAAAATACACTGCTGAGGTGATGGCGCAATCATCAAACGCCTCCCTAGCGGCCGGTTGAGCCAACTGTTTACCTTTTTGACATCTTGCGCCTGTTTGTAATATGCAAAAAGCTCGACCTAGAAGCCGGGTTTGGGGCGGGGGGTGGACTAAACAATATAAAAAAGCGACAGTGAAGATGTGAGGACGTGACTGTGGAACTACTTTCGTCGTGGGCGCATGAATTCTAGGGGTTTCGCGGGGTCCTCGGGATCCAGGACTTGCGTCATGATCGCACTCAACACCGTAAAGTCGACCGGCTTGGTAACGTAGGAGTTAAAACCGGCCTCAACGCATTTGTCGTAGACGTCTCCTAGGACGTTGGCTGATAGGGCAATAACAGGGATGTTTGAGTAGTTGTTCTTCTTCTCCCATTTTCGAATCTCCTTGCAAGTATCGTATCCGTCCTTGTTTGGCATGTACAAATCGCACTGCGCGCTTGTCAGCCAACATCGAATGCCGCAAGTGGATGGCCGAACTTACCAATATCATCGAATAGTATCCATGAGGTTGGGAAAAGATCCTTTCCAAGCACTCCACACCATCGATCGCCTTGTCTACGTCGATCGCAACTTTTTGGAGAAGCTTGAGTATTACCTGCACAGATACGAGTTAGTCAACAATGTGCTAGCGAAACGTAGACGGAACATTGCGCTCACCATCTGATTCGTTGGATTGTCCTCCACAAGGAGGATTCGGTTCCCCTTATTTCCAAGACGCTTCTTCAAATCGCTGAAAACCTGTTTCTGGGTTATTGCAACTTGCTGTGCGCTGTCATGACCCCGATCCTTGCCGCTTCCTCGAATTCTATGTGGATCAAAAATATTTGCGAGTTTAGACGGCTTTAGGGGTTTGAAGATAAACCGCAAGCGACCACTCGATTGAAGCTGCTCGTAGTTGTATTGAGGTGCGTCTTTTATGATAGTCCGTTTCTGCATCAGCTCCGAAACTACAAGGACCGCTGTAGTTTTATGGGTCGGCGACTGGAAGACTTGATCCAGCAGAGCGATGACCTCAGCCGCATCTGGCAAGATGACGAGGATATGGGTGAAGAGGACTGGATCATTCCCACCGATCATTTTCTGAACAGCGAGAAGGCTGTCATCCGCTGTAATCTGGCGAGGAATCCCTTCAGGGAGGGTTGTCTCGATATGTTTCACGGCGGCCTCTCGACTGTGCAACCACGGGCAAATGACAAGGATTGAGTATATGGGTGGTGCCTGTAGACTCTGAGGGATAGGCGATGTTGGCCTTGCGGCAGGACTTGACGAGGGCCTCGCAGTTTCGTTCGAATCGACTGAACCTTGAGACAACGCACTAGGGCTCTCTTTCCGGTCGTTTTCATTACCTTCGCTAGGCAATTGCAACTTGATATGTGGAGAGCGAACGGATTGTTCGATCATATACGAAGATGCCGATGATCGCTCAGACCGTACGCTTGTCGCGTGAGTCGTCATTGATGGGTCGGAGCTCCCAGATGAGTAAGAGGGCGACATTCCCATTCCACCGGGCGATTGTGTCGCAGCATCCGGCCCTGGAACCGGTCGTTCTTCCGTTGTAGATACAGCTGATAGAAGAGGCTTGGAGGTTTTAGTGCCGGGAAGCGACATAGAAGAGTGCTCCCGGGAAAGGGGTGGTGCATGTCCTATGGACTCAGGTCGGAATGCCAGGTTCGCGGGGTGATCGTCCTCGGTCGGCAACTCAAACCGTATAGTGAATGTAAATGTCGAGCCTTTGCCAGGTACGCTGCTTGCAGTCATCGTCCCCCCATGGAGTTCAACGAGCTGCATCGAAATAGCGAGACCTAAGCCAGTTCCGCCATGTTGTCTCGACCCACTCCCATCTATCTGGCTAAATCGCTTGAACAAAAATTTGGCCTCTTCGTCCGTGAACCCCGACCCGGTGTCGATAACGTCGAATTGGAGCACCGTGCTGTGGGGATCAATTATTGTGTCGAACTCCCTATAAGTCTTACAACGAATGAAGACTTCTCCTTTTTGGGTGAATTTAATCGCATTTCCGACAACATTGAGAAGAACCTGGCGGAGACGGAAACGGTCACCTTTTAAGATGGTGGGTACGTCTTCTTCGACAATATAGTTGAGCTCAAGTCCTTTAGCGATGGCTAATGAGGAGGTCACGTCGTTCACATCCTCGATGAGCGACCGAACGTGGAGCCAATTCATGCTGAGCGTTATCATTCCCGCCTCGATCTTTGCTAGGTCGAGGATATCATTGATTAGATCCCGCAGACCCTCTGTGCTGTTTCTGATGATATTGACATGTTCCATTTGTTCCCCGGTCAAATTGCTATCGATCAGAAAGCTAACCATTCCGGTAATGCCGTTGAGAGGTGTACGGATTTCATGAGACATGTTGCTCAGGAACCGAGATTTGGCATCCATAGTTTCTTTTAGGGTTTGCTCTAGTAGTTTATGATCGTTGATGTCTGTGCACGTCCCGTACCACGTTTCTTCCTCGAAAGTCGTACGGAGAACAGGCTCGGCTAAGAGTACCCGAACAAGATGCCAGCGATAGTTGCCATCTTTGGACCTTAGTCGGACCTCAGTGGAATATGACGGCCGTCCGTCGGCATCTCTCGAGACCTTCAGAATCCCAGTGCTCGCCAACTTTGACAACTTGGCTTGAGGGAGTTGTATGCCTTCTGATGACATGCCTGCAGGACTTGTCACAGTCTTGGATGTCTCGGTCGTATCAATTGAAGACGCTGAGCTAGCGCGGCTTGGATCCGGAGGAACAGATGTGGGCACGTTCGTTGCGAATCCTGCATCGTGATCGAAGTCGGGGAGTCTACACTTGGAAAGGTCATCGGGATGGACGTAGCCCATAAATCCAACGCCGAGGGCCTCTTCCTCCGTTTGACCGGAGTATGTCAGCCACGGAGTATTGCAAAATATTATCCCTCTCTTCCGTGTGGCTGCGAACACAATCTGCGGGCTGGAGTTGGCAAGTGCGCGGTACTTCGCTTCCGACGCGGCCGTTTCTTGTTGACGCGCAGAATTCGTTTCCGCGATGTGTTGCTCATGGCAGTCCATGTTAGTGCCGATCCAGTGCACTATATTTTGTTTTCGATCCTTCAATGGCGCCACGCGCACGTAGAACCATCGGTATTGGTCATCGAATCTCCGAAGGCGTACTTTTTGTTGCAATTGCTGTCCAGTCCTTAGCGAGCGGTTCCAATCCATCATGTAATCCTCGCGATCTTCGGGATGTATGGCATCCCATGGCTTGTCCTTCACTTGGCCCTTGTCCTGACCCCGATACACGAGGAACTTCGAATTTGCCCACGTCAATTCACCTGTACCTGGGGAGGTGCTAAAAATCTGGACAGGTAGCGAGTCGACAATTGTTCGGAGCAGCTTCCCAGATGGAGGTAACATTTCGGGGCTTTCAGGCTTTGATGTACGGGCTTGACTATGAGCTTGGACTGGTGTGCGAGGCATCATCGACGTTGACGCAGGGAGAGTCTGGTATGTCGAACTGAAATCAGCTCCAAACGAGTGTAGCATGGTGTGCGCCTTTGTAGCCTTCGTGGGCGATTTCGTGTTGGCGGGTCGGACAGGGCTGTGGTCTCGCGCGCTAACATTCGTCCTTGCATCGAAGTAGCTGTCAATACTAGAGGTGGTATCGTGCCCGGGGGTGCTTCCGAGAGTATGTCTGCTTGAGTGGCCGAGGTACGAGGAATGAGCAGGCTCCCAGCTCGGAGTTCCCGTGATTGAACCCCCTGGGCTACGCGCCGAACGCGAAGAGTAATCGGATGGGCTCGTGATACTACCGGTATTGGTCTCGTCTATTTGATCAAGGTCCAGGCGCATAAGCTCCCCAAACTCGTGCGAATCTGACGCAAACGGTGCCAACCCGACCTGGTGATTAGAATGAAACCTCCTGTGTCCTAAGCCGGTGGCTTGCTTGTGGACAGCATTATACTGTTGAGCAATCGACAAGGACGTCGCAAGATGGGGGCCGAGGCTTTTGAGTGAATTTATCAAGACCTGTGGATATGGCACGGTGGAAGAAAACAGAGACAAAATCGCGATTGGTGCTTTCCGTTCTATTACCTTGCCGCTGGTGAGATCCACTCCCTTGTTATTCTTCGCAGAGCTTATAAGTTGAGCACCGGAAGTTTTCCCTTCGCGCAAATCTGACTCCAGTACGCGCACAGTTTGGGAATGCAACGGATGGATAAGCGGAATGTGAACAATGGTACTCGATTTCTCGAGTCCGATTGCCTCCACTTGGTCGTACTTGGAGTAGTCCTGAGTTGACCCTGCCGGATTGAAGGACTCTTCATCCGCAGTTGTTGAAGAGAAGAACGGATTTTCTTCCTCGTCTGCTCGAATTGCTGGAGATGGTGCAGGCGACTGCGCCCATGGCGACGTTGGATACTGCTCATACTCCTCGTATCTGTTGAATGATCGTCTCGAAGGAAGGCCGTGCTTGGGTACCGCTTGGATCGGGTGCTCAGCCCTGACGGGTTCGACCGAATTTGATTCACTCGACTCGGCAGAATCGGAATGCGAGTCCTTGCGCTTGGCGGGAACATCCGTGAACTCGCGCGTTAAGACAACAACTTTTCCTCGTTCGAGCACTCTATTGATACCAGAACTATCAATTAGAGGGTCTACTTCGCGACCAAGTCCACGAAGCATCTCAAACATGGCACGGTAAGGCTCCGAGGGAGCGTCTCCACCAACACTTGTAAATTCCGACTCGCTGAAAATGTTTTCGGAAGGCGTCCTAGTCTTTAACGGAGCGGGATGGTCCTTCGCAGAGCCTTGATCAGGGCGCATCGACATTTGCGGGGAGTGGCTTGCGGTTCTTAGTGGCCCTCGCGGCCGGCTTATGGGTTTGTTGCTTGCTGGCTTTTCACCTGGTAGATTCCGATGATGCTCATAACCTCCAAAGGAATGACGAGACTTCAGGTTCGGCCGCCTGGTTGCTGATGATCGCGCGTGTGCCGCCGGGGAATCTATGGAGATCATGGCAGGGCCCTGCTGTGGGAAGGGCTTTGTAGCTGCGCTGGGTGGACTCGCTTCTTTGCGGACGTTCTCTGGGAAAGGTACCTCCTTTGGGTGGGAAAGGCCGAATGCCGCCTTCTGGCCCCAAGGAACATTCTCAATGTCCGAAGGGTCTGCCGGAATGGATAGGGTGGCCCTGTTTGCGCGGAAAGTCTCGGCCATGGTCCTCGTGACAACTTCCCACCAAGCCTCAAGGCCAGGCTCAAGATTCAAGTGGAGCACAATTTCGTAAACATTCGGTGTCGGAAACCTAGGATCATCGGGCGCACCGGAGACTGCCCCCGGCATGAACGTGCCTGCAGAACCGACAGGTGTGCTGGTATCCGACGCCACGCGCTCCCGCATCTCGCCCTGAGCCGGCTGGGTGACGGGCGTGGTCGGCGAAAGCGTCGTGAAGGGCTGATGAAATGCCTCGGACCAAATATGCGGCGTCCCGGGCACGTAGGGGAAGGGATACGACGGCGTGCGGAGCGGCATCTGCCCAGGAGTCGCGGGCACGCTGCCTCGGATAGTCTTCGCAGAATCGGTCGACTCGGTTGATGCCGTCGGCGCGCCGGGGCTGTTGAACGAGGCCTCGAGCGTGGGCGACGGCGTAGCCGAGCCGGTTTCCTCTTTGATGGGGGAAACCTGTCGTCTGCCGCCCGGGCTGGTCGGTTGCGCGGCGCGGGCGCGCTGCTGGTTCTGCAGCATCTTCTGGTCTATCGCCTTCCTCAGCTTCTCCACCTCATCCTCGGCGACCGGAAACGGGGCGGCGGGTTGGCCACGTCCGTCACGGCCCTCGGGCTCGCCCGCGGCGCGGTCTACAGCACGAGCAGCGCCCTCTGCCTGGCCGTCATTGCTGCGTGGCGAGGCACGCCCCGCGGCCTGGCCCGGCGACACGATTCGGGGGTCGGACGTGCCGGCGCCTGCGGAGACGCCCGAGGCAGAGCGCTGGACGGCGGAGCGCAGCAGGGACGGGGACGGGCGGACCGAGGAAGAAGACGCTGGCTGTGACGGGTCGTCGCCCTTCATCCCGGGTGCGATGAAGCTAGGTACAAAGCCGACCACCCCCGTCCGAAATCGAAGAGAGGAGGCGTCGGCTGACGACGAGGAGAGGAGACATCAGCCGGGCAGCCAGAAGCCGGGCGGGCGATCGCGGCGGCGGTGAGCGGGAAGGAGCAGGTGACGGGGGAGGCGAAGGGGAAGGGGAAGGGGGGTGGGGTGTGGGGGAGCAGCAGGCCGGGTCGCAGAGCAGCGCGATGTGCGGCGGATGGGGGAGGAGCGAGGGGATGCGAGGACGACGGGATGGGAAAGGGCTGGCGGAGGCGGTGGTGGGCTGGAGGGAAGCGGTGGGCGCGAGTCGAGCGCCGGGGCCGGGGGCGGGTGCGGCGGCGGCAGGCAGGCGCGGGCGCGCGTGGGAGGAGCGAGGGAGGAGAGCGGCGATGGAGAGCGGCAGAGGGAGCGACGAGAAGGGAATTGGGCATCTGGCGCGCCCCAGGTCCAACCGCTTGCCCTGTCCAAGCAGAAGGGCGGGCCCACCCAGGCCGTGGGCGCGCAATGACGTCGCGCGTCGCAGGCAGCGCCGCCCGCCAATCGCCGGGCGGCGGCCGGCTCGCCGCCACGGCCACGCCGCCGCGGGCCCGTTGCGCCTGCCCACCGGGCGGCGGGTTCGATCTCCTCGCCGGCCGGCCTCCAGCGTGGAGCTCTCCGTACGCGCCTCCATGTCAGCTACCTGCCCGGCCTTTTCGAGCCGCGGTCTAGGCAGGCGGTGCCCCGCGGGAGGTTGACCCCATTCGACCCGCGCGGGCGGCCGGCGGCGAGACGGGCACGCTCCCGAGAATCCTTGGCCGAGCGGCGACGACGTACGCCAAGCCCCGGCCTCGTGCGCCAGCGCCACGGACCCTTTCCTCGCGCTTCCGCGGGACGGCGGCGTGGCTGCCTACCAAGGAACCCGCCTAAAGTCCTTCCGTACGCAGCAGACAGGCAATGCGCGCTCCCGTCGCAACCTGCCCTGGGCCCATCACTATCGCGCGACCCCGCCGCGGCCGCTCCCCCCGCTGTTGCGTGCCTGGCCCTCCCGGCCATGCAGGCTCGGCGTGTCGTGCAGTCCGCCGCCTCAACTCCCGGTTTGCAGCTCCATGTGTACCTTGTGCGTTTTACGTGCCTAAGGTGCCTGGGTGCCTAGGGTCATAAGCACTGAGCGAGCACCCATCACCGCTTCTTCGCAATCTGTCGCCTGCACTCAATATTCGCTCGGCCGCTTGCGGCCGGCCTCGACCGACGTGGAGTTACGCTACCTACACATCCGCTACGTGATCCCATCTATTTAGCAGGCAGAGCCCCGGCCCCTCTTTTCCCGTTAGTAGTGATGATCGACCAACTCCAGCGCCCTAACGTCCCTCTCCTCCAACGGCCGACTTTGCCGGCCCCCACCCGACCCGCTCCCTGCACCTCACGCGCCTGCCGCGGCCTATACATACGTGTCCGGGAGCTGGTTTACTTGCCACAGTAGAAAGGTCCGCTCGTCGAGGAACTGGTCGTCATCCCGCCGATCGTCCAAGAAGGTCGGCAGAAACTTGAGCATGCGCGCCTTGTTGTTGATCAACAGCCGCTCCACCTCTGGCGACTTGGTCGGGTTTGCGATGAAGATCTAAAAAGAAAAGCAACCGCAGAGACAGTCTCGTCAGCCTCGCCTGACCTTTGCGGCTCTTGGTTGATTCCGTCGTGGTGTTCATTCACCCCCTCTCGTCTACTTGCCTTGAATATGTGAAAGCTCTCGTACTGGATCATCTTCCTGTAGTCCCGGAGCAAGGTCATAAAAATCTTCAGGAATTCAGCTGACTGCACGTAACGCGTCATGACGTTGTAGTTTGCTCGGTCGAGCAGGACCTCGCCTAGTAACCTCAGCCCTTGTCTCTTCGTTACATAGCTCCCCTGCTGAATAAACGCCGTGTGATACTTGTGGAAGAAAGTCTCAAAATTTGTTTGCAAGTACGTAGCAACCAGCTGCTTGTGAATGGTGAGGATGTCCTGCCATCGTAAGCAACCATGCCTGCCGCTTTTGTGGGACGTTGCCCTACCCTGAACGTGTTGAATGCGTCGGCGCTAACTTCAAACTCCCTCTGGTGGATCCAATTGAAGAAGTTCCAGAATATGCCTTCTTCGGACGTCGGAACGGTTGGATCGATCCGATCAAGGTCGCGTGGACGACCGTCATCAGTTGGCTCATCGTATAGCACTAGGGCGGTGATCGCATCGTATTTGAGAGCCTCCCGTAGAGCCGCACCGCAAGGAAAGGCGCTCTCACGAGCGTTGTAGCCTAGGCAGAACTGCCGGACGAGCCCGGGATCATCCTTTACGATGTAGTGTATGGCTATAGGTTCCCCGGCAAGGTCTCCGGGCCGCTTGTACCGTAGGACGTTCGTCAGAACTACCTGGGCATCTTTCCGGGCCTCGAAATGGAGTAGTTTGACGTTGAGGATGAGCTCCCGTAGGACATCCTCCTGTAGAATGAGCTCGACGACCTGAAGGACCTGCTCGGGATTGGGCTCAACTTCTGTCGTTTGTAAGCATGCGTTGGAAGACGGCAGCGACGCACAGTGACAAATGGTAGCTGCAGGATGCGGAAGGTGTTGGACCCAGTCTCACCAGTAGTTCCTTGTAGCATGACCTTCATCAAGGCAAGGTTGCGCCCAGTGTCGTTGGCGACCTGCGGCCACCAATTCCACTTGTGTTAGCAGTCTAGCTCTCCGGGACCACGTGCCAAGCTCGTCCGTTTAGGGAAGCAAGACCACCTTTTCTACGGCAGGCGTATTCTGTAGCGATATTGAGTGGAATCGTTGTAATAGGTCCCTTGTCGTCCTGACCACATCCACGGCCGACTTCTCCCTACTACGACCAAACAGGAACGCCATACTCGCTTTCCAAGACCATCAGAAGCGTCGGGTGGCGGCAGAACCGCGGATCTGTCTCTTAGCGGCGCTCGGCGGCGGGCAGCAGATTCATGCTACGATCGGAGCGAAGACGTCTGTCAAGCTGGTGGCTATGGCCGGCTCGAGTATACACAAGGCTGGAGGGCGGAGAGGCGAAGATTCGGGGCTGAGGACGTGCTCGAGAGCAATCGGCGGACTCTGGGTCGAGTGTCGCGGTTGTTTGTGAGGGGCACGGAAACGCGAAGGTGAGACAAGACTCAGGCAGTACTACTAGGCAACTACTACGTAGGGTGCCAAGGATCGCCGCTGGCTCGGCCTCAGCCCGGATCCGCGCGAGTCCTTGCTCGCTGCCAACGCAGCCGACCAATCAGAGCGGTGCTCATCTGTCTGGTCCTGAAACTACGCCAGGTACGTATGTACCCATCGAGCTATCCTCGGTGTGAAGAACTGTGAAAGCAGCAAGGCGAACGGCGACTGCAGCAACGACGCTATGCATTCCCGGTACACGAAACAATTTCTAATTGCTATGCGTAGGCCACTCGGGATATTTTGGTGGTTCTAACCGCTACTACACGAAGCGTGCTTACTCGCCAGCCGCATGGGGCAAGGTATATATGATATCGAGGTACGTAGTACCAAACTACCCAGAACGCTAGCTGACCGCCGAATCCAACTGCATGTAGCTCAGAATGTGCCTACGACTCTACAAAATATGGATGCTGCAAAGCCTGGGTGGCTATTAGCATGTGAGGTCGCGCACGTGGGAAAAGCAGTACTACACCTGTTCTGCCGGCAGTCTCTCAGAGCTTTGGTACCTGACCAACTGACTGACAAGGTCTCTCGCCGTATCGGGTGTGTTGGGAAGAAGTTTGGACCACCCCTTTGGCTGGTAGTCGTAGAAGACCATTTTCCCCCAGTCAGGAAACAAAGCGGCTTCCTGCTAAGATTAGAAGGCTAAATCATCGCATCTGGGATTGGTGAGAACTGACTGGCCAAGTTTGCAGGTCAGGAGTCCCAAGGCTGTCGAATATACTGTGGATAAGCGCCAGCTCACTTCCAAGCTCCCCAGAGTCGAACAGCGTATCATGACTCCCATCAGTCACCTCGGCAACCACGCAGCCAGCAGCCCAAAGGTCCAACGTGTGATCGTACCGTGTATTTCCAAACAAGAGTTCCGGCGGCCTATAACAGGTCGTCCCTACGTCTGTTATTTTCGCGTCTGCAGGCTCCGAAGGAGGCTCGTCTTGTGACCAGGCAATCCCGAAATCAGCCAGATACGCGGGCCCCGTTGGAGACTTCAACAACACGTTGGAAGGCTTGATGTCTCGGTGAATGACGTTCAACGAATGGAGATACGCGATCGCGCTGAACAAATCGCGGAGGCAAGTTTTGGCTGCCTCATGTTTAAAGTCTCGACGTCTGCATGCGGTTGCCAGATCGCAGGGCATGAACGGGAACACCAAAACAAGGCGTCCTCCCGGCTGGCTGAAGGTTTCAATCAGTGGAATGACACTGGAGAACCTCAATTTTACGAGCATGCGCGCCTCGCGCTCGGAGTCGTGGGGCGGCGTCATCGCCGAAGGGAAGGTCACTTTGAGGGCGACGACGTGTGTTGAACCGGCGGAGCCGGCGGGCGCTTCGGCTGGTACTTCTGCCCGGTAAACGCTGGAAAACAAGCCATCCTTGTGATGCGTGGCACGAGCATATTTGCCAATGGCCAACCCGTCCGCGTCCGGGAGGCTGTCGTCGGGGCGGCCTGTGTCTTGCGCGTCCGAGTGCCCATGGTCAAGGAGCGCGTCAGTCATGCGCTGGCAGCGCTCTTCGTAATCTGACTTGTGCACGTTCAGCGGCGCAAAAGCGGCAACGGTGCAGGAGGCGAGCCTACTTTTGACGAGGCTGCTTCGAAGATTTCCGCCTCTATGTCCTTGGCCTGCTGCTGGGCCGTGGCAGGCTCGGTCGCCGGGAATGCAGCCCTAAAGGACGAGCTTCTGGGCCGCAAGACGTCGTGAGCGCGCATGTCAACGGGACTAGCGGCCAGCACACTGACGATGTACGCCCGCGAGCGGCCATCGGGGGCAGTTGCGCACGTGCATTTTCACCACGGCGGACAGCCTGTCCGCGAACCCAAGGCTAGCACGCCAGTCGTCTGACTCGGCCATGGCAGAAGAATCCTCCGGGCGCGGGAATTCCGGCGTCGTCGACGACGCGGTGGCCAGAAAGCCGAGAAAGGGACGGGCGCGGGCGACGACTGGCTTGTTCACCGACTGACAAACTAGACGCATGCCTGCCACTGCGTGGCCGCGACGGGACGAGCGCGGCGGGCGTGCTGGAGGTGTTGATGCGCCGTGCCGTGTCTTCGGAGCGCCTCGGGCGCCGGCCGAGTCCCACTTTTCTGCAGCCCTGCCTGGGACCGAGAGGCGCCTGCCCCGTAGCACGGCGCACCAAGCTTGCTGCGTGCGCGCCTCCCTAGTTGCACACACCTACCCAACTGTTGCCAACCTTAGTGCCCAGCTCCCCGCTGCTCGCCTTCGCCGTCCGTTCTTCGGGCACGGCCGTCGTGGGCTTCACCTGTCGAGCGTCCAGGCACGCGTGCGTCTCTGGTGGCGCCGGCCGGGCCCTGGCGTCGTTACTAAGGCCGCGCGTGCGTGCAGATTCTTCGGCTCACCCGTCAAGGGGCGCGACAGACCAGAGCCGCAGCTTGCAACGTCGCCGCCTCCGCCGACTCCCGCGCTGGTCGCCCGCAGCGCCTCGTATCCTCCTAGCGCCTTCCGGCGAACGCGCGGCGGCTCCCGCTATTGCCGCTCACCACCCTCAGGTCACCGGACGCCCGGCCGTCCTGCCCCCTTCTTCACCTCCATCGCCGTTCCTCTTCCGTCGTTGTCTGCGGCCATGGATCGGCAGGAGTACCCGGCCCTACTGGTATGTCGATGCGCCTCTGCGCTGCGCCGCTCGCCTTCCCCCGCGCTAAGCCGATGCTTCGCAGGCATCTCTCCAGCCTGGCCAAGCGGTCACAGTGCTCAACGATCGCATACGGCACATCACTAGGCTCAATACCGACGTCGCCGACTGGTTGCAGGTGGGTGGCCCGGCCTCACAGCTGCCTGCCGGCGTCATGTCGCTGATTCCATCCCTGAACAGGAGCGTCGCCGCATCGAAGAGGGCTACGCGCAAGCGTTGCGCAAGCTGTCCAGAAAGCAGCCTCCCGATGAGTCTTCGGAGCTGGGGTACGTGTCCGCCGCTCCTCAATTGCGATGCGCAGCCGGAATTGATTGTGCGACAGCGTCTTTTCGACCCCGTGGCAGAAGATCGTGAGCTCCACGGAGACTCTCGCTGACTCCCACCACACCCTCGCCCAACGGATTGAGGCCGACGTCGAGCGACCCCTGCGCGATTTCGCCGCGTCAAATGGAGAGATGCAGGCTATGTCCAACATCTCGGGGAACCTGGCGTCGCTGGCAAAAGACGTGGAAACGGCGCAGAAGAAGGCGGACAAACTGAAGGATAAAGGTGTCAAAGCCGCGACTGACAAGGTTGCGAGTGCCGCGTCTGACGTGGAGAATGCTACGTCGCAATGGGAGTCCCAAGCTCCTTATGTTTTCGAGAAGCTTCAGGCTATCGATGAGAGCCGATGCAATCATCTTCGGGATGTGCTAACCCAGTTCCAAACGCACGAAGTCGACCAGGTTGACAGGGACAAGGTCACGACGGAGCAATGCCTCAATGTTCTGCTCAATATAGAAACTGCGGATGAGATCAAGACTTTCACTCTTAAAGTTTCGAGTGGTAGGCCGCCTCGAACAGAACGACAAAAGAGCCGGTCGGGCCCGCCGCCCAACCAAAGCAGTGTCTCTAGCCCGCCGGCACCAGCACCGACTATCAATGCTGATGATGGTTCAAGTCAGAGATCCGGTTCTGGTATTTTTTTTTATCACTTGCCATCAGCAAAGAGCTTGGCTAACTTGTCGCAGTCCAAGAACAGAAGCACGGCGGCTTCAGTGGCCTAAAGCGGCTTGGAACGGTGCTCCGCAGCCGCCGCCATAGCACTCACCCGTATGGCCGGGGAGCCTCGCCTGAGAGGAAGTCGTCCTCGAACATTGGAGGTCTAAGCCCCTTCGGCTCGCGTAGTGCCCGCGCCAGAGACCTACAGCCTCCTTCCGAGCAACCTAGACCGCCATCCCCGCTACGGGAACAAGCCGAAGTACAGCAACATGGAACGCCGCGTGCCTCGGAATCATCATCTTCTCCGCGCCAAACTCGTTCTTCTGCCGACAACGTCAACGGCTCTGTAGCGGAAAGCTCTCGGGAGCCAGCTGGTGGCTCCACAAACGGCGCGACACCAACGGATATTCCGAAATTGCAAGAACCTTTGCAGCCGACGCCCGCGTCTGGCCCCAGTGTTGAAGTTAGTGTCAACGCGTACCCTTTTTTACCTGTTGCGGCCTATTTTTCGCCCTCGCTGATTCTGTTTGCAGCCCCAAAAGGATTCCGAGGGATTTTCGGTGCCACAGTCCGCTACGGACGCAATAACAAAAGCTGAAGAAGAAGCCGCGAGGTATGTATGCTTAGTATCCACCACGCTTTTTAGGCAACTAACGCGTTTGTAGTGAGGCACCCGCTCCACAATTCAAAGTGGACATTCGAAATGCGCCTATTCAAGAAGAAGACGGCGACGCCGAAACTGCACTGGCAAACGTTGCCAATACGTTGCGAGCAGTGAGATAAACCAGCTCCTCAAGATGCAAAATGGCTAGTATTTTGCTAACGCGCCGGCAGCAAGCTACAATGCCGAGGAAATCAGGAACAATTCGAGGCCGTCGAGACGTTCGCACCACAATGTTCGTCCCCTCGCCGCAACAACCGGAGCTTTCTAGCTCAGAGAGTTCCGTGCCCCAGCCACCCGCATCGCCGGGAACTGCACCATCACCTCCACCTTCAACAGGTCCCCTTCAATCCCCATTCAAGCAAGCTCATCGGTCCGCTTTTCTTGGTGACGATCACGCGGCTTCCGACACGCAATCCGTTCGTTCAGGACGGTCTCTAAGCAGTGCAGCAAGCGCTACCATAAAGCACCCTGAGATGCATAGTCCTGGCTTAAATTCGTCTATCGTGGAATCTGTGAGCGCTTGGTTCGAGGGCGGAAGCCTGACGAAAGCGGCCGTTATAGGGGAGCTCGCTCTGGCTTACAATCCGGTGGACCTTTCGGCACCATTCGGCTCGGAATTGATACGACTCGAGAATTTCTCAATCCTTGAGAAAGTTGCTCCCAACCCGGCTTTTATAGAGAGCATGGCCGACAAACCTGGAACATACACGATAAAGAACTTATCCAGCATCACCAAAACGGCCGTAGCTTTCAAATATCAAGTTCACCTCGACGAAGGGTCCTTGGCGTCGTACGCGCCGTTGCAGCTCACGACGCAATGGAAGACAGAACCTACTTCTGTAGCCCTCATTATTAGTTACTCTTTAAATCCTGCCTTCTCCGCGAAGGCCGGGGTTTCGAGTATTCGGATGAGCAACGTCGTTATACTAGCTCATCTAGAAGGTTCTATGGCAACGTCCTGCCAGTCGAAGCCGCAAGGGACATTCTCCCGGAAGAGGTCGCTACTCTACTGGCACCTAGGCGATGTTAAGTTGGTTGTGGATCAGCCGGATAAGTCGGATCAGTCGAATCAGTTGCGCGCTCGGTTTAGGACTGAGTCAGAGGGCAAGGCCGGAAACGTAGAGGGAAGATGGGACATTGAAGGGGAGGACGCGGCTGGCTTAGGAAGCGGGTTGAGTGTTAGCCAGCAAAGTACAACGACCGAGGCGCCGGCTGCAGGTGCCGATGCGTCAGATCCCTTTGCTGATGAAGGATCGAGCGCGAACCCGGAGGCAGCGTGGAAGGACGTGTCCACGGTCCGTCGGATAACCAGCGGAACATATGTATCAGTTTGAGAAGACGTTTTGGTTTGCCTTTGGCGGATTTACATCAGATGGACCACGAGATTTTGCTATCAAGGAAGCGTTTGAAATAGCTAGCACCGTCCTCATTGTCGTCGTCGCCGTCATTCTCTGGTGCAGGCGCTAATTGCGCTCGCACATCTTTGCCCGAGTCATCGAGCACTTAGTATGTCCCTTGTAGGCACTACGCTGTTCTGGATGCCTACCTAGGCGCCTAGGTACATAGATATACCCTTCTTAATGAGCAGTGGGAAGACCGCACGCCAAAGTGACTCGTGACCCGTGTAGTCTTACATCTTTTGGCCCGCGTTATGTGACACTACAAAAACGATGAGGCGCCGATACTATCTGGAGGGCACGTAATTTATTAAATTCCCAGGCGCCGCCGGAGGACTCGGGGAAGTATGGAGTAGGTACAGACCTTCTACGGAGTACCGAGGTAGTACCTAGGCCTGCTAGGGGTGGGTCTTGGCCACGCCGTACTCAGGCTTAGGCACCCCAGGCCGGGCCCGGGCGTCTGACAAGGGCTCGGCTCGCGGGGACAGGCGCGACTCCCCGTGATCTCGACTCGCCGCTGGCTGTCATCCCGAGTCCGCATCTCACTCCCTCTTGCACAACCCTCGGATCGTGACGACGGACCCGACCTGCTTCGCCCACGCCAGCCGTGACCCGCTCAACTGCGCCCGACAGAACCGTGAAAGAGCCGCGTTGCTTGGGTGCCCTTCGCTGTCCGCCAGCGGTGGACCCCTTTCCAAAGCGTCCTCCCTGGGACGCCGCCCTCGCTAGCTGCGTTGCTAGCCGCCAGCATCCGCTCGCCGCGGCTGCTCCTCCACAATGGGCGAGCCCGCCATAAATCACACGCGCCGGCGCAGCTCCTCTCTGGCTACCGCCGTCCCTGCCTCACGACAAACCACCTCCGGGCCGGCTGGCCGTCAGCACGGCCGCTCGCAGTCCGTGCACATCCCCGAGGTCGAGGAGGGCGAGTCGGACGAAGACGAGGAGGATATCTCCGACTCTTCCGGCAGGACCGACCCCAACTTCGAGCTCGACGACATGAACGACGACGAGAGGCTGGAGGACGACGAGGAGACGGGCTTGACGGGCAAGGACCGCGGCCGCAGGCGAAGGAGGAAGAGGAGGCATACGCGGATGGATGATCGCGTCGTCGACGCCAAATATACCAAGGAAGAGGAGGCCATCGCGAAGCAGAGCTTTGTTAGGGCATCCTTGATTAACGTTCTTCTGATTGGGCTATGGTACGAGCTGCAACCGCGTGCCGTTGGTCTCTCAGCTGACTGATATCTCGCTAGGTATCTCTTTTCCATATCAATCTCCGTTGTAAGTCTGCGGTGCGCCCGGAGTGCGACATGCCATAAACTGACCCCTGGATCCAGTATAACAAGTGGATGTTCGGTCACGATGAAGGAGAAGGAAGTGAAGGCAAAGCCCTGAATTTTCCATTCCCGCTGTTCACGACATGCATGCATATGATTGTACAGTTTTGTCTAGCATCGGCGGTGCTGTTCTTCCTCCCGTCCTTCCGTCCCCGGCACGACTCGCTGAATCTTCATGCCATGGGGAATTCGCAGCAACGCCTTGAGCCCATTGATCCCGAGAAACCATTGATGACTCGTTGGTTTTACCTCACGCGGATTGGTCCTTGCGGAATTGCCACAGGCATGGATATTGGGCTGGGGAACACGAGTCTGAAGTTCATATCTTTGACATTCTTTAGTATGTCGAACCCTGACGATTGCGGCGTGTGTCCTGTCGCGTGACTAACCCAAAATAGCTATGTGCAAGTCATCTGTTCTTGGATTCGTCCTACTCTTTGCTTTTCTGTTCCGGCTCGAAAAGCCTTCGTGGAAACTTGGGGCTATTATCCTTACGATGACCGTTGGGGTTGTCATGATGGTCGCGGGCGAAACTGCGTTCAACGCGCTCGGATTCATCCTTATCATGATGTCCTCTTTGTCTTCCGGCTTCCGGTGGTCGCTCACGCAAATCCTTCTCCTACGTCATCCCGCAACGTCGAATCCGTTCTCTTCGATCTTCTTGCTCGCCCCGGTCATGTTCGTTAGTCTTCTAGTCATTGCGCTGCCAGTCGAAGGAGTGAGCAACGTCATCCAAGGGTTCGCCGACCTTACGGCAAATAAAGGGTTGTTGCTGGGAGTCCTAATACTCCTCTTCCCGGGCTGCCTCGCCTTCCTCATGACGACGTCCGAATTCGCTCTGCTCAAACGGACGAGCGTTGTGACCCTCAGCATCTGCGGGATATTTAAGGAGGTCGTCACCATCAGCGCGGCGAGCATCGTCTTCGACGACCAGCTCACGCCGGTCAACTTATCCGGCCTCGTCGTCACCATAGGCAGCATCGCAGCGTACAACTACATCAAGATCAAGAAGATGCGGGACGAGGCGCGCATGGAGGCACACTTTGCGAACGACGATTACCAGCCGGTGCTGTCGGCAGAGCCAGAAGGTGAAGCGCCGCCAGCGGAAGACGGAGGGCCTCGAGGTGCCATTGCAGGGGCTAGCACAGGCCAAATGCTGCGGAGCGCCTTGAGCGTTCTGCCTCCCGACCGAGTAACGATAACCGACAGCCCCGTCAGGCAGTCGCCGGTGAAGAGGCCGGGGGATATGGAATGAGAGGGGCTCTGATAGGTCGACGCACAGGTGGAGGGGGCCGGTGAAGGGGGCACGCACATGCCATTGGCAAACGGCGTTCGGGCATTTCTGTTTTGGCGTGGTGGTTTGCGTAGACTGGCGCAGCTTCGGACGCATTGAGGAAGCGGTCGACCGGGGAGGAGCGACAGGCCGGGCCGTCCCAAGCAGCCTGGCTGTGGGCGCGGCAGGAGATACCCGCACGTTGTGCTGTAGACGCTGTGCGTTGTTGAGCGTGCAATGGAGCATTGCAGGCGCAAAGCACGTGTGTTTTTAGACGCTTACAACTAGTTTGCCGCAGCGCCATGCGTGGCCGTGACTGCTTTGGAGCACACAGGTGATTTGTAATTATGTACCTCCCCGGACGGAGCAAGACGCTGGCAGCTGCGGCTGCGCACTGGCCCGAGCCGAGGCGCGCGGCGGAGAGCGGAGAGCGGAGACCCCGGCCTCGGCCTCGGCCCAATCAGCGGCGAGCGCTTGCAAACAAGCGGCCGGTCAATGGCGTCAACTCCCGCCGTCGGGTCTTGGCCCCTCCTCCCCTCGCCCCAGCCGCCGGCTCCTCCTGGGCCTTTAAAAGACCCCATTCGGCTCCCCTGCGAAAGCAAGAAGCTCGCCGTCTTCACGCCAGCGCCTTCGTCCAGGTCCGCCGAAGCCCGCTTCTCCGCGGCCGACAACCGAATCCCCTGCCCATCAGACGAGCTTGCGAGGAGAGCTCCTGCCCGCGCAACCCCAGTGCTCCCGACCAGCCACGAGTACACTGCGAGGCCGCAAGCATGGCTTCGGCGACAGGCATGCCCGACCAAAGCACCGCCGCCATGGGCCGCGGCGAGGAGGAGCCTCTGCTCGGCCGCGCCGGCGACGCCTCCCAGGAAGAGGACAAGCCGCTGTACTACAACTTCGTACTCGGTGCGCTCGAGCTCTCGCAGTAACCACGCGCGCTGCCGGTCGCCCTGCTGACTGGGAAAATCCAAGGAACCGGAATGCTCGCCCAGGCCGGCATCTGGGTGGTATGTACCCGCTGGCTCGGCCTCCCACGCGTCGTCATCAGCAGTCGCTGACAATGCTGTTGCAAGCTTACGGCAATCGTCTGGGGCAACATTTTCTCCAACAATCTAATATTCTTCTCGCCACACCCGGTATGACTCCTGTCCGGCCGCGACGGCGAAGCTGCGTCCTTTACTGACTGTACTCGCGTCCAATTAGTTGCTCAATTCCGTATGTTCTGCAATTGCCATTCCTGCCGAATCGCAGTTGTCTGACCTAGTTGCGCCATGTAGGCCGGTATACTACTTATAACCCAAGCCGCTCTCATCCTGCAGCCCACGCACACTCCGTCGCAGAAGCGCTATGGCACGTGGTCCCACGCCGCGCTCGTGGATGTGGGCGTCGCCTCGCTCATCGCGGGCCTGGTCATCATTGAGATTAACAAGTTCGGTCACGGCGGCACTCACTTCGACAGTCCGCACTCCATCATGGGCCTCATCACCTACATCCTCGTAATCCTGCAGGCAAGCGTCGGCTTCACGTCGTATTTCGTCCCGCAGTTATACGGCGGCGAGGACCGCGCCAAGAGCGTCTACAAGTATCACCGCATGTCCGGGTACGTTATTTTGACGCTGGCTTACGCGACTATTTGCGCGGCGACGCAGACCTTCTACGCCAAGAATTTTTTGCACATGCAGCTGTGGTCCGTGATTGTCGCTTCGGTGATCACGCTTGCCGGTCTCCTTCCAAGGATCAAGAAGCAAAAGCTGGGGTTTAAATCTGGATAGGATTACTATGTAGGGAAGCCTTGACGGTGGGATCGTGAACAGTGTATACACGTACAAGACGCGGGCTAATGATGGCCTTTGTCTCAACTTCGTTACTGCGGAAGGCGCAAATGCTGGCACAAGGCATCTAACGGAGGAAGCACACTCCATGACATCTGGAGCTCTCGTTAAATCGCTGAGGATTTGGCGGCGTTTGGTTTCGCGGCCATTTGTTCTTCTGAAGGCGCATTTGCAGGAGTTGGTTGTGATATATATTAACATTTCTCGATCATTTGAGGCTAGCCAGTCTGAACGACGATCCCGTATGGATCTCTGTCCTGCTCACTAACTTCGATTGTTACTTCGTCGTCCTGGAAAGCGTCAGATCCGTCGTTCTCGTCCGCTCTCAACCGATCCCATTCTTGGGACACCGATTCTTCCAGCTGAGTGCGCAGAACGTCGTCCAGGAAACCCCTCTCCGAGTTGGAGTGGAAGAGCGTGATGACCGAAGTGCCTCGCTCGATGGCCGCCAGCGCCTCGTGGTGGCTCAATTCTCCGGTGAATAAGAGGTCCACATCGAGACCAGAAAGAAGGCCGCCGCCACTGCCGGCACAAATGCCGACGCTCGACACGGTGATTTCGGTGATGCTTTTGCCTTGGGGCACGGCGACCGGGAAGCCTTTTGGTTTGCCGAGGCCTCGGGCGACGCGGTCGATGAGTATAGATAGGGTTTGACGTTCCTTAAACTTTACGATACGCCCCGTGCCAGCTCCCGGGGCTCCTTCCACTTGAAGGGGCACGACGGGATCGCGGTCATGGGCAGCCGACGTGACGGTTCTACGAGTTTGCGCATGAGCTTATTGTTCAGCAAGAGGTTTGTACATTTTCTCACAGCTTGCGGTCAAAGGGCTGCAACCGCGGTGAAGGATGGTGTTGGAGCTTGTATGCCGAGCCACCCTTGACGACGAAAGGGTCGTCATCTTCTTCGAAAGCTTTGGCAGGTGACCTAGACCTCCGTGGACTTGACTTCTGCGAAAGCACCGCAGGCGTGCCGGTTATTATGTCGGCAAGCCAGTCATTGAGGCCGCCTGGGGCCGCATCAATGGCACTGTGGGGACTGTAGACCTGAGCAACTATCAGCGTGCGGTCCCACGTGCGGAACACGCGGGATATCCACGTACGCTGATGCCCTCAGCAGCGAGCCTCAGCAGGCTCTGTTGTTGACCATTGGCCAAGGTGATGGACTTGAGGCCCTTGAATATTATCGGATCTGCACGAGCGGTCAGATGGATTGTCAACGAGCACCTGCGTGGGCCCGCAACGCACGGTACGAGACGATGACGGAGGCATCTAGCTCGATGGCCTCGTCCACGACTGCCTTGGTCAAGTCGATGGTCAGAAGGACGGTGTTGGAACGCCTCCGAGCAGGGTCGAAAGGCGCCTCGAGCAGCACTAGGGCGACGAGGTCAGCGTGACATGGTCCGACACGCCTGGTGCAGGTCCGCGACAGGGGATTGCTAGTTGCGTACGACCGGTGTTGTCCCAGCTTTTGTCCGCCAGAGCTTCGGGATAGCTGCAAGATGGAGGATCAGCACGTGACGGCGAGATTCGTGGAGCTAGCGGCAATGGGCGCGCGCATCTAGCAGGGCCCGTACAGCTTCCTGATCGAGTTCACGACGGCCCTGGAGAAGGGCGCGCAGCGCGCCGCGGACGCCGCCATGCAGAACGAGCGGTGCAGCCGGCTCAGAGGCGCACGAAGCATCCGGGATGCGCCAATGCGGCGAAGTGAGACGAGAGGATGCGGTTGCGAGCCTTGTACACGGTCCGTATGCAACAGCCCGCAAACAAGAGCGCGGCGTACATGCGTAGTGTGTCCGCCGCATGCGTCGCTGTTGGCGGTTGGCGGGGTAGCGGCCGGCCGGGCTTGGCGCCTGCGCCTGCGCCCGGGTCCATTCCCGCGGCTGCGCCTGCGCCGCCGGTCGCCTCCGGCTTCTTGTTTATCACACGCCACAACTCCGGCACCCCTCCAGCTCGCACCCTCCAACGTCACCGCTTGCCCCGTTTCTTCCCTACGTTCGCGCCCCCCATCGAATCCGCGCATCGCGAACGTCCCGATCGCGCCCGGCCGTAATATTGCTCCGCGCACGCCGCAACCATGGCCGACGAGGACCTAGCCTATCTGGACCCGTCGTTCGACCCCAACTCGGTCACGATGCCCAAGCTGCGCCAGATCCTCCTCACCCACAACGTCCAGTATCCCTCGTCCGCGAAAAAGCATGACCTCGTGGAGTTGTTCAACCAGAACGTCGCGCCGCAGGCGAAGCGCATCCTGGCCGCCCGCGCGCGCACCAAGCGCTCGACCAGAGGCATCGAAGACATGTCCAGCCAAGGCGGCACCGCCGCCGAGCCCGACGAGGGCGACTCAATGCCTCCTCCGAGCGCAGCCAAGCGATCCTCTCGCCGCACCACTCGAGCCCAGACTGCCGAGTCTGAGGAGACGCCAACCACGCGCCCAAAGCCCGAGCGGTCGCCGGTGAAGCGTGGCTCCAGAAAGACCCTGCGGCCGCCGGAAGAGGAGGGGGAGGAGCCGCCCGAACGCCCCGCTGCGAGGCGCGGCCGCCACAGCTCCAGGGCAACGTCTCATGTCAAAGAGGAGGATTCTGAGCCGGAAACCTGGCATGTTCAAGGCGAAATGAGCAACTTTTCGTCCGATAACCCGTTTCAGAGCGGCAGTTCTCCTCCCGCCCCCGAAAAGCCGCGTAGGCGGATGACTCTGGGTATCGAGCAGGAAGACCGGCGCGAGAAGAATTCCGACCGTCGAAAGACGGACAACTACGAAGTCAACCGCGGCGATAGCGGACATAAGCCCTCCCGGAAGTCCATGGATGTCCCAGTATCTCTACTAAAGAAGCGAGCGACGCCAGCGCCCCCCAACGTGGTCGAGCCCGGAGAAGAGTTCACCCCGGAAGAGCAGCTGGAGTTGGAGCAAGAGCAGGCAGAGAACGGAGGTGCGGCCGTTCTGCCACCGCGGAGGCCGAAGCGCTCCGTTCCATCGTCTAACACGGCAAAGATCGCCCCGCTGGCTATTTCTTTGGCAATGTTTGCAGGATTCGCGGCTGTTTGGCGACAAGAAAAGCTGGAAGTAGGGTACTGCGGAGTTGGGCCCGCTCCAAGCGGAATGCAGATCCCCGAATGGGCAAATTTCGTAAAGCCATCGTGTGAGCCCTGCCCTCCTCACGCCAGTTGTTACGAGAATTTGAGGACCGAATGTGACAAGGACTTCGTTCTGAAGTCTCACCCTCTTTCCTTGAGCGGGCTCATTCCACTGCCACCTACGTGCGAGCCCGACACAGAAAAGGAGTGGATAGTTAGCCAGTTTGCCAAGAGGGCGGTCAACGAGCTCCGTGATCGAAATGCAAAGTACGAGTGCGGAGACCTGACAGACGAAGAGGGCGTTCCGCTGCCGAGCCCGGGACTTGGCGAGGACGAGTTGAAGGAAGAAGTGGCCAGTAAGCGGAAGAAGGGAATGTCTCAGGCTGAGTTTGACGAGCTTTGGGCACCCGCGCTGGGCGAGATTCTTCGCCAGGAAGATGTCACGTCGAATGTCGATGGGTGAGATCTTCACTCCTTTTCCAGCCTTCACATCATTATTATCGTGTATCTGACAAGGTCACCACTAATCAGATTCGGCGTCTCTCAAGCAGAAACGGGAGACGAGTCCTCTCATCCAACTCGCTCTCTCGAATCCCCCTCCTCTGCTCCATCCGAAGATCCGTTCGACTCACGCTGGCGCGATATATTTGGAAGCTTGTAGCACTGTTTTTGGTCCTCGCTTTGGGATTCTACGCCAAGCTTTCTTTTGCGCGCAAAAAGCAGACCGAGAAGCGCTCGAAACAATTGGCTTCGGCCGTCTTGAACATGCTGGCTGAGCAGGCGGCATATAATGCGTACGACCCAAAAGCGTACCCGGAACCGTGGATCAGTGTCAGTCAACTGCGCGATGACATCCTGCGCGACGAATTCTCTCCGTCCAAAAGGATTCGTGTCTGGAAGAGGGTGTCCGAGCTCGTTGAACACAACTCGAACGTTCGACCGGCTGTGCGAGAAGGGCGCAGCGGTGACATCAGCAGGGTGTGGGAGTGGATCGGGGCTATTCGTGTTGTAGATGACGGCCGTGGCGACGGCCGCAGATCTAGCAGTCGGTTTTCTCTAGGCGCGAGCTACGCTGATTCTCCAGGTGCTTTGTCACCTTCTCTTGTGGACGGCGGCCATCCGGAGATGAAACAGTTCAAGAAGTGGGATGAAGGCGGAAGTGTCTTGGCCTAACTAGCCGTCTGCCTTTGAATTTCCTTTGTTTCTAGCTTTCTAGGGTTATGACGGCTGTAACGACGTCAGGTGCGGCCTGCGATACCATTTCTTTTTGCTTCAGAGTATTGTTTCTATAAATTGTATCTTGTGATGTTCTCTCCAGGGCGACAACTATGGCAGTTGCTGTATTATCGGGTGCTTATTAATGGACCTATCACTGTACGATTGACTACTACCTATTGCACTCACAATAGGCAAGTGGTGTGGGCGACCAGTACACTTCACCGTCTGTCAACTGTACGTATACATCCAATTCTTCGGTTTCTATCACACAGCCTTCTGTATTGGGTTGTTATTCTACAGTAGATATGATGCCATCGATGACCATCTGTTTCTACATGATACTAGAACAGTATCACGAATCCCACAAATCCCAAAGACGCCTCCTCGTGTCCCAGCTTCATCCTCGCAAGAACAACCTCAGCAGTTGTAGAAGCACCTCATGCTCCTAGCCGTCGAGAAGCCAGTGCACTCGGACGGAATATGATTTCCCGTATCGGCAATCTTGCTCTGGCAGTTGTCGTCCGAGAAGACCTCGCAGTCGGTACCGGCCGGAGGGAGGAGAGTGCCGGCGGTCCCAAGGCTACTGAAGCTAGCGAACTGGAAGCAGTTGCCCTCGCACGTCGGCTTGAAGCTGCCTAGCGCGGTGCTACAGTCGCTATCAGAGTAATAGGTTACGCACTGGCCAGCGCCATTCGAGCAGGAATCGCGCTCCTCGAGGGCGGCGGCAGCAGCATCGACCTCAGCAACTGGCGATGCCTGTGCGAGAAAGGCAGCTTGGAGGGCGAGACCGAGAAAGGCGAAGGCGCGCATGACGTCTTGTTGCTAGCTGGGGTTTAGGAGCCTGAGTTTTACATTCAAGTTTTGGGTGGGACACGTACAGTGGACTAAGTATAGGTACTGGTATAGTCCTTGCAGAAACTCAAGTGAAAGCGACTCGGTCGAACGCGGCAGGAATTCAGTGGTCCCGATGAGAGGTATGTGATGTGTCCTTCGGTCTGCCAGACGACATCCACGAGCATCGCTGTGAGATATATATATATATTACCGAGGTTCTTCACGATTTAGAAGCCCCAATACGTAAGTGAGTTGAGACTGGAATAGTAGCTGAGAAGGCTGAGCTCCTTTGTGACGAAAAGGGGAACTAAGGCCTCCGCTTCCATTTTCTACTCCCATTTCCCGCATTCGGCTACCTGGCGCAAGATGACTAACCGCTTTGAGTGCCAATTGTGCACCTGAGATTCTCGGCTTTTGCCGTTCGTGTACATAGGAGAAAATTAGAGGAGAGCCATGGAGCGTTTAGTTGTAGTTTAATTTGTTGCTTACTGTATTAGGCACTTGCAGAGTTGCGGACGGTTCCGCGCCAAAAGCTTATGGGCGCTTGGCATCCAGGGCCACCGTGCTGGTGCTTACATAGAGCCAATCGGGATTTCCATCTTCGATTTCAGATTGCCACTTGCTCCCTGCGCCCAGGGGCTGAGCAAGCACGTTCAGTCAAGGGACTTTCAGCCGCCTCTCTAGCGACATCATTCATGCGTCTCATGAACTGTTAGGCGTTCATTGTTTGGAGCTATTGAGACCAGCAAGCCCTGACCTCTACACGAATTCCGAGCTCCAATCTCGGAGTCGCTGTCCCCGTCAATCCGTCATTGCTCGAGTTTCGTTCTTGTTGACCCACCAAACAACCGAGCGGCAAGTCCCACGAGACTACTGGCAGTGAAAACTAACAAGTAGACAGGGATCCGGAAGTAAGAAGTGTGACAACATAAGGCCTTTTAAGGAGGCGAGAATAAGGGCTGAGAATATCTCCGAACACAGCGATGCCGAGAGCGGTTATGCTAAAGGCGTGGAAACCCTATTTTGGTTATCGCATACAGAAGCTTGATCTTATGCTGTATAATCACGAAAGTCATATTTCTGTCGTGCCATCGCAATTTTCGTCGGCAGCTTCTAACTTGCCCCAGAGTTATGCCCCAGTTGCAAAACCTCGACATTCGTCCGAGCTTATGTCTTACTCGCCGTGTGGCACGCACATGTGACCGCATGTTAGTCAATAGCTAAGCCTTCGAGAGGCCCAGCTCAATTAGCCGTACCAGAACTTTTACAGCAATCGGTGCCGTTAGTTGATAGTAAAAGGAAATAGGTCATGCACAAGCCTCGTAACATTAGACTTTAGGGGGAAATGAAGTCAACAGACCAGACGACACAAATATCTAAGCCACTGTGAACGTGCTGCGAGTATTAAAGACAAAGCTGCCGCAGTCGATTATGTGGAGAGTCAACATATCTTTCACTCGGAACTATCGGACGTATAACAATCATTAAGATCGCCTACATTTGATACAATCTTCCGTCTTCCTCACCTTCAATCAAGGTCCGTCTCCAACGAAGTAGCAACGTGGCGAGCAGAACACGCTAACATATAGATCATGACATAGACATCATGCAAATTCGCGCCGCTCTTCTCTTCCTGCTGGGCAACGCCGCTACGATGGCGTACGCAACGCCGGCCGAGCCAGTGCCGGAAGACGTGGCGGACCTGCAGGTCAGGGCCTCGTGCGAGAGCGGGGGGGGAGCGTGCGTCCGGTACTTCTCGGACGGCGGCTGCACGGGAGAGCTGGAGCTAGGCAACTACCAGCCGACGTGCGACGGCAATTGCTTCCAGTTCTCGAGTTTCTCGAGCATCGAAATCGAGAGCAGCGTCATCTTCGGCACCGACTGCATCGCCTATTCAGACACCAACTGCCAGAACGAGATCACCGACTCCGGGAACCAGCACGGCGAGCACTGCATGACGAACTTGAACGGGGCGCAGAGCATGATATGCTACTACAAGTGCTAAGGTGGGAAAGCCCTGGGAGCAAACGGGGAACCGTCCCAGCTTGGAGGATGCCGATCGGGTGCGGGCGTGTGGAAGGGGATACAACTGAAAACTGAGTTGCATGTACTCGAGTAGCGAATTCATTGCTTGACAAGCCCTCGTAGAGTTGTGAAACCAACTGGATGCCATCCATACGGAACGTGCGCGAGTGGAACTCCGGTGACGACGATAAACCTACCTATGTAGCATGTAGGCCCGGACTCACTCCGCACTCCGTACGGAGTACTACAGACGTACGGAGTAGTAAGCGACGTGACGAGGCGGCGGCTCCGCTCCACGTGACCTTGGCGAGCCGAGCCCACACTGCGCCGGTGGGATTTCGGCTCGGGTTGGGCCGCCCACATCAACACCTCACGCCCCTCTCCAGACGTCGAGCGCAAGCCATTTCCCTTCGTCCTCCACGCCATCCTTCAGCGCCCAGCGACGAGCTAGTCAACATGGTAAGGCCGGCCTCCGTCTCGATGGCCTTTCGTCTTTCCGGTGATTGCGCCCTCCCGTTCGAGCCACCACCCCCAGTCCTCCACGACCCGTTCAAAAGTTCCTACGGATCACGACGCCATGGCCGATGGCTTGTGGGACACGTTCGGCGGCGGGTTAGGCTAGATTGGGATCGCGACGCGCCATCGGAAACAACTTGCAGCCCATCAAGCATAAGTACGGGATCTTTGAGCGGCGACCGGAGCTGACGGAGAGCATCCGTTTAGGTGAACGTTCCCAAAACTCGGCGCACGTATTGCAAGGGGAAGGAATGCAAGAAGCACACCAACCATAAGGTGACACAGTACAAGGCCGGAAAGGTATTCGGGGCTCCCAGACATGGACGTTGCTGGCGCGCGGACCAAGGCTGACGCAAACTCTGTTTGTCAACTGCACAGGCGTCGCTGTTCGCCCAGGGAAAGCGTCGGTACGATCGCAAGCAGTCCGGTTACGGCGGTCAGACGAAGCCCATCTTCCACAAGAAGGCCAAGACGACCAAGAAGGTCGTGCTGCGGTTAGAATGCACCAAGTGCAAGACCAAGGCGCAGCTGGCACTGAAGCGGTGCAAGCACTTTGAGCTTGGGTACGTGCCCGTGATATATGCAACCGTCGTAGATTGATGTGTGCTGACGACGGGCGTACAGTGGTGACAAGAAGACGAAGGGTGCGGCTCTGGTGTTCTAAGTGCGGAGGGATGTGGTTTCCTTTTTCTAGGGTTCCGGGGTGCATTTAACGAGGTTCGGCCGACGCTTTCTAAAAGTCTCGGGCCTGGCGCCCCCTCAGGTGGATACAGTTGACGGAATACTGATTGGTCGACGGTCACGTATAATGCGAATGCAGCCGCCTTTCAACCCTGAAGTTGCCTAAAGTGGTTCGCTTGCCAAGTCATGCAGAGTGATGTGTTGAGCCTTTCGTCCTTAGCTCTACTATTACGATATTTCTGACTAGTCTTCACTTACTCACTACGTTACCTAGGAACATCATGGAAAGAGTGCCTAGCCTCGCACTTCCTATAAGATGACTATTTACCTCCGAAATCGAACGAAGAAAGAAACTGTTACAATCTCAATTGACAGAGGCCCAGAACTCAAGACCCGAAAGACGCCTAGCTTTCTCGAAACAGAAACCTCCCCGGCGCATACGACCAATGAAACAAACGCCGTACGCAAGACTCCCCAGGTAAATAATTCAACGCCGACGCTTTTCTCCTGCCGTGTTTGGCATCACGGAAGCGCCAGCGGAAACATGGTGGTGCGACGTACGCGCTCGAAGAACCGCGACTGGCGCTCCTCTTCCATCACTAAGGAGCCCGCATTAGCAAAACCGGTCACCATACCAACTCCCTTCCAGGCGCAACACCGTTCTGGCGGATCCTTCTCCTCTCTTGTCTTCCCCTTTAATGGTCACCAACACCGACCACGAGCCGCACGACCCCACCGTTGCCCGCACCCATCCTCGGCCGCCGTGGCGGCGAGTACGACGCCTGCGACGGCGCCAGCGCCGGCGAAAAAACAGTGCCGTCGAGGTAGGCCTGAGTGCGGGCCTCGTAGGCGCGCTGCAGGCATGCCTCGGACTCGCGGGCGCGGATCTGGCGCAGCGAGGCACCGCCGGGCGGAGAGAGCATGCGGCGGAGGGCGCGGTGGCGCGGAGGGCCGCCCCACGGGAACGACGCGGTCGGGGAGGCGGCGGTGACGGTGGTGGTAGCAGTGGCAGCGGTTGGTGAGGGGATGGCGGCGACGGGTGGGAGGGGGCGCGTGGGCGAGGCGGAGGACGACGGAGAGGCGCTGCTGCTGGGCGAGGAGACGCTGCGGTTGCGGTTGGGGGGGTCACGCGAGAAAAGGGGCTGCGGGAGGAGGTCGAGCTCGTAGACGTTGACGGGGATAGTTTCGATCTCGGCGTCGTGCGAGGAGGAGGAAGAAGTCGACGAGGAGGAGATAGTGCGCCGCGGGGCGTAGGTGTGGTGGTGGTTGCGGGGCGGGACGGGCGGGAGCGGGTGAGGGGACACGACCAAGCGCGTGGGCGACGAGGGCGGAGACGAGGCCGAGCACGTGGAGGAGGAAGAGCTCGACGTTCCGGAGGCGTGAGCGAGAGGCATGGTGGGTGGCGCCTTAGAACTGATATACGCTATACGAGTACGTATATTGTGTCACTAGGCAGGCTGGCGAACGAAAGTGGCTGGCCGGTTTCCCATGAGGCGAACAGACAGGACGAGACGGACAGACGTGTTACGGGTGGCAGGCGGGCGCGCGTGGAAGGGGAGGGTGGCCGGTCTATTATAATAATCGTCGTGTTGCCAGGCCAGGTGCGTAGGCACAACAGGAGCCGGGCCCGGAATTGCTACGAGGATGGGCCCCTTCTCTTACCCACCATCGCATTTTCCTTGCTGCCGCCTGCGTCCCCCATGGCCGCCCTGGCTCGCGCTGCCCTGATAGCAGGCGCGGGCAAACACCCCGCGCGCCCAGAAACGCGCGAGTGCCACGGCATCTGCAAGAGCAAGAGAAGCTAGAAACTAACGGGGCTGGGACTGCGCTACGGCGGCCGGGCAGGAACCGTGTCTGTGAGTGTGGACGAGGGGCGAGAAGGGGGGGTGGAGGGGCTGGTAAGCTCATGTGGCCCCCGGATGACCACCCTCCCGTCGACCACTACCTAGCACAGCGCGGCATCTCAGCTGCGCGATTGCGCCTCTCGCGCTCAGCTTTTCTTGCCCGGCGTCTCCTGTCTGGAGGGGTTGACGTGCAGATGACGGACGGGGAAGCCAGGCAGATCGCCCGCTGCGGGCGGGAGCTGGGGACCTGTGGGTCGGCGCATGCTACGTACGTGCTATGCACGCAGCTGGGACGGGCCCGTCTGCCGGCGCTGCCGATTGGGGGCGCGGGCGACGGTGGCCGGTGGCTGGTTGGTCCGGGCCCGGCCCAGCCCGCCCTCGTCCAACCCCATCGCGGCCCGTTTTCCTGGCACCAGCCCTCCCTCCCCCCGCCCCTACGCAGCGCCGCAACGTCCGATGTCCAAGGCGTGAGCAAGAACATACGCGGTTCCTACCGCATCCTCTTCCTTGCCGCCCGGTTATAGCCAGCGTCCGCTCGCTTGCCCGTCCGCTGACGAGGCCCCGGTATAAGCGCGGCCTGCTAAGATCCGGGGGCGGGAACCAGCGAGGAAGCGCGCGCGCGCATGCCACCGTCGCACCGCCGCCGCCCGCTCGCGCGTTGCATGCCCTCGTGATAGCGGGACCGACGGAGTGGCGGGCCCTTTTCTTTTGTTGCCAAGCATCTTCTTTTGCGCTTCCGTGACTCGCCGGGAGAGAGAGAGAGAGCGAGCGCGCGCGCGAGCGATTCCAGCTTGGCCCTAGCCTCCGTTGGATATGTACTACATACGTCGGTGTAGGTGCATCCAACGTACTACGTAATCCTGCCCTTTTTTTCTTTTTGCCTTCTCACCTCGTAGCGGCCGCTAGTTCTTATTAAACGTACCTGGCAGACCGCCCAGCCAGCAGCGTAGATATTACGCCTTTTTCAGCCCCCCGTGTGGGCGAGCGCTCCATCTGATGAGAGAGGAGCGGTAAAAGCAAAAAAAAAAGACCGCCGCCGCGATCGCGCACGCCGACCTAACCTCCCTTCTCGATCTCAGGCACCTCGAGATCACCTTAGCGGGAAAGCAAAAAGGCGCCACCCGCTGTAGCGCGTCCCCGCCGGCCGACGCTGCCCAGAAGCAAAAGAAAGGAACACGAAGACCGATGACCTTCTGAACGCGAGCGCTCTCACCACATGGTATGAGAACCGTCGGCAACGCGACCCTAGGCGGGCCGCCGCTGCGTGCAGCGTGCAGATGCAGGCGCCACCGATATTGCGCTGCGCCAGCGTCTCCTTTCCCCAGACGGCGACCGGCCGCGCCGCTCGCGCGCTCGCTCGCCCACCGCCTGGACCCCCGCCGCGCACGTACGTAGTAGTAAGCAAATCGCCGGCGATACATATCTCACCGGACGAGCCCGCCGAAAAGGGCACAGCCCCTTGCAAACCCAGCTACGGAGCGGTCACCGCTGCCCCGGGTACCAGGCGGACGGCTAGTCCCACCAACCTTATTCGAGCTACGTAGCAGCGGAACCACCTAGGTGACTAAGTTCCTGAAGACCATGACATGCATTGGCTATTCCGAAGGCATCTCCTTCCTATCGCCACATCCTACATAGAAACCCAAAAGCGCGATGCGAAGGGGGCACGCGCAGGGTTGAGCGAGTCCCACGCCTCTCTCAGACCAAACCATGGCTCCCGGAAAATGCTAGCCAGGGGCACCCATATACTAAAACAAACCAGAAAGCGGCCGTCAGAAGAGTAGAAGATCGCCCTAGACCGCTCGCCATAAACTCCAACAGAAAAGACAAACCCCTTTTAAAACATGGGAGCTTCCAACCAAAGGCCCAAAGAAAAATCGGGATAAAAAGTAAGAATTACAACCGCGCAGTACGCGCCATGTAAAAAAAAAAGGAAAAGTATAGGAAAAGTTCCCCTTGATCAATCCAATTCGGAAGAGGCACTCGACACGTCTCGACGCCGCACCCCGGCGCCCAAGTTCCGCAACGGGATGCCAAAGTCGTCCTCGTCGTCAACCGCGTCCTCCTCGTCGCCGCTCGACTCCCACGAGCACGGGATGCGCTCGCCCTCCCTGGCGTCGTCCTCGGCCCCCCAGCGGAAGGCGCCGCTCGCGATGCTGGCGGCGATGCGCAGCATCAGGGCGACCAGGTGGGCCGGCGGCCCCAGCAGCAGCGAGCACGTCTTCTGCACCAGCGCCGTCGTCAGATGGCGGCCGCTGCCCCGCGCGACGGGGGGCGTGAAGAGGTTGGACGGGTTCGGCATCGGCGAGAGGGCGCGCCGGCGCGACGCCGGCTTGTCGAGGCGCCGCATCCGGATCGTGTCCGGCGGCGTGGCGACGTCGTCGGTCGCCAGCAGCTCCGGGCCCTCGTCGCTGTCGCTCACCAGCGTCGGCGTCGACGAGGACGTGCAGGACCGGCCGTCTTCCGACAGCCGGGTCGGCGAGGGCGGCTTCGTCGTTTCCGCCTCCTCCACCTCCTCCGCCTCCGCCTCCGCCTCCTCCTCCTCCTCCTCCTCCTGCTGTTGCGTTGGTGTGATGGTCATGTCGGAGACGCCGCGCTTGTGGCGAGGCTTGGGCGGGTCCGTCGAGTCCAACCCCTCGACCTGCGGCAGGACGGGGTCGAAATAGAAGGAGGCAGTCGATTGCGGTGAACCTGGTTCCTGAACAGAGTAGAACGACTCTCGGCTGGACGTGATGCTCTTGGCATCCGTAGACATGTCTATCGCGGAGTCCGCAGTAGAACCTGGGATGGGTGATGAGGGGTGGATGCACAGCTGCGGTGCTGTAGCTGATCGTGTGACTGCACTGGGCAACCGAGGAGGTTCGTGTTCGGGGGTTGCTGAGTCTGGAGGTCGTTCTTCGCCGAGTTGGGGTGCTGCGTGCGGGCCGTCCGCCACGACGCTACCGCTTCTGCTGCACTCGCTTAGCCCGTCATCCTCCTCGGAGGCGGAGAAAGTCCTGGGCCCGTCCTCAGGCTCCAGCCCACGCGACTGGGCGTCCTCAGGCTCCCAGACCCGGTTAAATTTCCACCGCTTGGGGCGGCCGGGCGTCGACCATCGCTTCCGGCGGACGGGCGGCGTCTTGGGCGGCTCGGGCAGCTCCACGTGGAAGCCCCGCTTGAACGGGCAGGGGGTCCTCTCGTACTGCAGCACCTCGTCCAGCACGCCCTTGAACGCTTCCACCTTGGCCTTGCTCTCGTCGTCGTCGAAGGGCAGCTCTACCCGGCAGTAACTGGTGGGGCCGACGCGCATGACGAACTTGGACTGCCCGTCGACGCACCAGCACTGCGACTTGGGGACGATGGGCTTGAGGAATTTGTCGCCGGAGTTGAGGAAGGCGGCCGAGCCGGGCACGCGGTAGATTCGGAGCGGGCCTAAGGAAGTCAAAGCTGTTAAGCACGATGCTGCGATGCAAGCGTCGCGCGCCCGCGGAAGTGAGAAGGGGCGAAAGAGAAAGAGAAAGAGGCCGTACCGAGTGCGGCGGTCCGCTCGGTCGGCGAGATCCAGGGCAGGGAGCCGGCCTGCTGCTGGACGGGCGACGAGGGCGACGAGGGCGTCGCGGCGGGGCGGGCGCCGGCGCCCGCCTGGCCGGCGGCGGCAGCGAAGACGACGACCTTGGTGTTGTCGGCCACGAACAGCGTGTCGATGTGCTGCTGGCCGGCGGCGGGCGAATCATGGCGCAGCCGGGCGGGCACCGTGGCGGCGCGCTGCGGGCCGCCGAACGGCAGCGTTGGACGTGGGTCGCGCGGCGGCGGCGTCGCGCCGTTGAGAGGGCTAGCCATCAGCGGGCGGCGGCGGCGGCGAGCTCTCAGCGGTCGGCGTGCATGTTCTGCTGCGGGGGAGCAGTGGTGATGACGATGCTGTCCGATGGTGCGGAGGAAGAGCGTCGGTCTCCTTGCAGCGTGCGGGAGCGAGCGGGACGGCGGCTGGGGCGACAAGGGGAGCCTTGGAGCCTTGGAGCCCTCGGGCCTCGAGCCAGTCACGCCAGGCCGATGCGCGCCAAGGGCCCGAGCCGCCTCTGGGCTTCCCCGCGGCGCGACTGGATCGCCCAGCGCTCCCAGCCTCGCCATGTGCGAGTCGAGCCCGCGGACGTTTGAGGCTTTCCGGCCCTCCGCACTCTGGCCGCTTGCACCCGCTTTCCTCCGCGCAGGGCGCAATTGCTCTGTCCTGTGCTCTCGGGAAACGACGTCAGGCCGAGGGCAGCAGCGGCGGCGTTGATTGGACTGAACGCTTGCTGCTGGGGCGCGCATTTGCTCCCGCCGAACGGGCATCCGCGCATGCGTCTGCGTATAAAGAACTCAAAACTGCTACGTGCCTCTGCCCACTTGAATCAAAATCAAAGCCCCTGCCGAGGGCCCGGAGTCCCCTGTTCCACTACCACAGGCAGGAGACTACGTCAGTCCGTGCCGGCCAACGGGCGGCCCGCAGCTTCAGCCGCCGTTGCAGCACCAAACACCTCTTTTTCACTTCCCACGGCCTGATCTCCCCAGCGAAGCTACCTGGCAATAACGCGTCGTTGGCCCCATCCTGCAAACTCACGCTCCGCTCTCGCTTCTTCTTCCCACACAGAAACCGTACGCCTTGCCGATACGCGCCGCCGCTCCATCTCGGCGACCTGGGCGGCGCCGCCATGTCCAACTTCGACCAAAATGCTATCCTGCGCGGGTTCCAGCTGACTTTGGTTGGAGGTCGGTATCTCTCCCGTCGTCTTTTCGTGGCGGTGCTCGGCTGCGTTTGCCTCCATATCGTCGGACCGTAGCTGAGACGAGGCAAACGGCCGCCCTTCGCCTTCAGACTGCTAACAATCTGCCAGCCCACCGCGCCCTCCAAAATCCGGCCCTCTTTACTTCTCAACACTATAGGCAAGCTGCATTGGCCGTCGCCGCCGGCCTGGTCATCAGTCTCATCATCAAGATTCCGGTAAGAGGCGGTCACGTGCCCCGCGCCGGTCGGGATGGTGTAACTAATACGAGGCCTCGGCGAAGGTTATCGTGGTGCATATGTTCATCTGGTGCATGGGGTTCTTCACAAATCTCGAGGAGGCTGGTTGGGACGACTCGGTAGTCAATGGGCTCGAATTCGTCGAGCACTCGGTTCTACAGCTCCCGTTCTTCTTCATGAGCTTGATGAGCTACATCACGCCGACCATGGACCGGATGTGAGTATCGCGAGCCTAATTCGATCGAACCGCATGCTTTTCTGACAGCGCACTAGGTTCATGGACTCGCTGGCTTGGGTGGACAAGACATACGTGCAGAAGCACAGGTCGGATGAACCGGACAATCTGCGGGCCATGTACTACCCCAATCTCAAGCTCTATGCGGGGCACTACGAGGAAAACAAAGATGTCAAGTCCGGCAAGGGCCCTTGGGATGCCGCACTCGCCTTCGTCGTTCGCTCGGCGCGGAAGGCCGGCATTTCGATTGCCATCTACCTCCTCACCTTCGTGCCTTTGGTGGGTCGGTTCGTCATGCCCGCGGCCAGCTTCTACACCTTCAACAAAGCCGTCGGTCTCCAGCCGGCCGTCATCGTCTTCGGAAGCTCTGCAATCGTGCCGAGGCGGTGGTTGATTGTATTCCTACAATCTTACTTCTCATCACGCAGCCTCATGCGACAACTTGTGCGTTCCCCAGTTCTAGCCAGCTCTTTTGCTACTCTAACTTCCCCCCCTCCCCCCTCCAGCTCGAACCGTACTTCTCTCGAATCAAGTTCAGCAAGGAGCAAAAGCGCAAGTGGTTCAAGGACAGGGAAGGGGTTTTGTTCGGGTTCGGAGTCGGCTTCTTCATCATGCTCAAGATCCCGTTGCTAGGCGTCCTCGTGTACGGAATCGCCGAGGCATCGGCGGCGTATCTCATCACCAAGATCACGGACCCTCCGCCTCCGCCGTCGCAGGCCCCGGCCTTCAGGGAGTCCCAGATTCACTGGAAGAACAAGCACGAGTTTATCGCGCTGCCGCTCGGAGATCTCGACTCGGCCAACGTGGACGAGGGAAAGGCGCCGAGGAAGTCCATCGCGACGGACATGCCCAGCAAGTCTTTTACGTAAGTTCTAGAGAGAGGAGGCCTGCGGTGTCGACACGGCCACCGGGTGGGGAGGATGTGTGGGATAGACTACTTCAACCGGGTGGTTCTGCTAGAACTGCACTTCTCGAGGCGCATGAACCTTTCAGCACGTTGTCGGTTGAGTCGCCTAGCCCTAACCGTCGATCGTGCTTCCAACATTTCTTTCGAGGCGGTGGCCGACACATGTGAGCGGGACACGCTATTAGTAACGTTTTACAGATACCCAGGATGCGGGACGATCGGAGCGCGTCTACAAATTGGTGCTATAACGTAACGACTTGATTGTCCCCGGCGACTGGGGGTTACTTCGTACTGTACATATTCGCAGCCATCGCGGGCTGATTGAAAGTACACGATGCAGTCTATATGATGTCGGCGACTCGAGGTGATGAAAGGAGCTCCTCCGCGCAGCTCAGAATAGTGACGTCGCGAGCTACCCCGCCACCCCACTCCCGACGAGCCCCCCTGGCCTTCGGCCCGCAAACGGCAGGCGGCCGCGCCGCGGACGCGCCTCGCCGGGTCGAAGCTCCCGCGCTTTAGTAACGGCGGTTGGCTTTATCTCTACTCGACTTTCTTATCGTGGCCAGGCCTTTTGCATGGCATCCCTCATTCGTAGCTCAATATGCATCCGTTCGAGCGGGTCCGATGCGCGGCCCTTTCCCCGCTATCGACGGACCGTCCGCGCGGTTCGTGCTGCCGTGCTATATATCACGTTGGCTTACCCCTCACCGGATCTTTCCACCGAGGCCGCGCATTCTCGCCGTCTGAGACCGCTCGATCCTAGTTCTGATCTGTGACAATGGGCAAAGGAGACATCAGGACCGTCGCCAAGGTCTCCTTGGAGACGCCGCCGCCGCAGCAGAAGATCCTCCACGTACGTCCCGCCCCTCAATTAAGAAACTGGTGCGGAAGACAAGCTAATTGAGTATCCCAGAACCGCTGGCATCCTGATGGTTCGTGCTTACTCACCGTGTCAGTGACATAAGGCTTCATTCCTAACGTCATCAGTCCCCTTCTGCGGCAAGATTGCCAACGGCGAAGTCGTCAAGATTGAGTGTCTCGACTGGACTGGGGTGAGTGAACTTCCAAAACAGACACTCCGCTTTCAATGGATCCGAATACACTAGGTCGGGCCATTGTCACTCTGTCTGAGTACTTACTTCCCAAATCTTGCGAACAGGGCCAAATCAAGAACAGTGACTCTGCCGACGACGTCAAGAATGTGGATCTGACTCAAGTCCACTATCTGACTGGTCCTTTCGAAATTGAGACGGCCGAGCCCGGCGACATCCTCCTCATCGAGATTCAGGACGTGCAGCCGCTGCCCGAGCAGCCTTGGGGCTTCACAGTATGGACATGAATCGCCTTTGCGATACGAGAACGGCGCTCAATGGCATATAGGGTATCTTCGATAGGAGAAATGGCGGCGGGTTCCTCGACGAGATCTATCCTAAGGCGTGAGTCAGATGGCCGTTCAATTTGACTTTTCTAGGAGATACACTTGGCTCACGCACCCAAATCCAGCGCCAAGGCGATCTGGGACTTCGAAGGCATATTCTGCTCCTCGCGGCACATCCCCGGCGTCCGCTTCGCCGGCCTGATCCACCCGGGGATCCTCGGCTGCGCGCCTAGCCCCGAGGTCCTCGCCGAGTGGAACAAGCGCGAGTCGGAGCTGATCACGGCGAACACGCTCGACCGGGTGGTGGCGCTGCCGCCGGAGCCGCAGAGCGTGCACGCGGGCAGCGCCGAGGGCGAGATCAAGGACAAGGTCGGGCGCGAGGGCGCCCGCACCATCCCCGGCCGCCCCGAGCACGGCGGCAACTGCGATATCAAGAACCTATCGAGGGGCAGCAAGGTCTACCTTCCAGTCCACGTACCGGGGGCCAAGTTCTCCGTCGGCGACCTGCACTTCTCCCAAGGGGACGGCGAGATCTCATGTACGGTGTCCGAGTCATCCTCCTTTCTTTTTTCCTTCCCTCTGCCAGCGCGAAACTAACGCGTCCCGTCCCAACTCTCAAGTCTGCGGCGCCATCGAGATGGCGGGCGTCATCACGATCAAGTTCAACGTGGTCAAGAACGGCATGGCGGAGATGGGCCTCAAGTCGCCCATCTACCAGCCAGGCCCTGTCGAGCCGCAATTCGGGCCCGGCCGCCACATCTACTTCGAGGGCTTCAGCGTCGACGAGCACGGCAAGCAGCACTACATGGACGCCACGGTGGCCTACCGCCAGACGACGCTGCGCTGCATTGAGTACCTGAGGCGCTACGGCTACGACGACTACCAGATCTACCTCCTGCTGGGCTGCGCTCCGGTCCAGGGGCACATTGGGGGCATTGTGGACGTAAGCGCTCTTCGCCAACGCTCTCCAACTCTTTTGCACGAAGAGTGGCCTGTTTTGACACCAAGTTTTTGCAGATTCCGAACGCTTGCACGACCATGGGTCTTCCGATCGACATCTTCGAATTCGACATCTCGCCCGGTGCTCCGGTGAAGAAAATGGACATGGGATCCTGCGCGTACGCGACTTATTAATCGGCTTAGGTCCTGTTTCTATGGTCGAACCCAATCTTTACTTTCAGATTTTTAGTATTTATATTGTCCATGGGCTCCTTCGTAAAAGAAGGGGTCTCAACCATATATGCTTCTATGTCCATTGAGTTGATACGCTTTAACTTCAAAAATTATGAGACTGGGCAGTGTAACGGCATACGTTCCTTCAGCCAAGTGCTCTTTGCCGTGCTAGGTGAATAATATATGGAAGCCTAGGGGCTTGTATGCAAACGCACATTTTAGCTATGAGATCAACTGAGAAGTTATTTTAGCGAATACTTCCATACGCAAATGTGCTTTGTGGCCTATTGTCTGTCATCCTTCTCCCGTGACTGCTCCCTTGCGAACGGAGTACAGCAGTTCAACTGCTAGAACAGAATATCAAGTGCGTTTCCACCACAACACTTAAAGAAGCCACTCTATATGTACTACTCAGAATTCTTCGATTCGGGTAACAGCAATTTCACTCTTCAATCCACTTCCACTTTTCAGTGACCGCTCTATATCCCTTTGACTTGCACACTGACCACAATGTGGGATGATTGTTGGATTAATCAGACACCAGACTTCCGGAATTTGAGGGGCGAAACTCTGGTGATTCTGAACGGGCGTATATTTCGCAGAGCATTTGTTGAGGTTTGCTCGTGCCAATGTCCATACCTGGGAACAGACTTTCACTCTTCGACACTAGTCTTGCGTTAGTCTCTGTTCTTGACCTAAGTAGAAAGACCTGGAGTGAGATTCGATCCATTTGAACCGGTGCTACTTAAAGCCCCTTTAGATCTTGCTTACTGCTACTTATACATGCGGAGACCTCGCAGCCCGAGACAAGACAAAGAGAGCTACTTGTAACTCTTTAGTTGACGTGCTAAAGCGGTCCTCATAATTCCATACTGGGATATGCCGTATGCCCAATTGCGTATAAGTTAGCTCGAATCTTACACGTCACGTACCCAAAAATGACACTGGCAAACCGTGCGGCGCTGGTTCTCCAACTATACACCACTTCCAAATGGCGCAAGGAACCACTGATCAACTCCCGGTGCTTTCATATAGTAGTATATCAACTGTACCGACATTTGGCCGGAACAGGCATTCCAGTCTCCTTTCTTGCAAATATGTTTGCAAGCCCCGGCCAAGGGTTCAGTGAGGGCCCGACCGCTCTAAATAGGCAAAGCATCACCCAGTCCGAACCACGGTTCTAGCTTACACTATGACAAATAGCATTCCAGTGCCGTGGCATAGACGGACACATGAGGTATGAAAGTTCCGAAGGGGTGGCGATTTGGTGACAATAGCTTTGGTAGGGAAGACCCAGGAAATGAAATCGTCTTCATAAGTTGCATATAGTTACATCCCAAGCATGAGAACTTTCTGGTGACCTAACATGTTCCACAAAGAAACAACCACTTTGATATTCTGTGAACTACAAATAGCTTGATAGGCGTAAATATTAGAAAGCAAGGTCAATATACTATTGGCAATTTCCTCGGTACTTCTATCGCACTACGAAGACATCTGCACCATTCCGCCTATTGATGTCCTGATATCATGTAGTAGTCAGAGAGGAGATTTAATAGTTCTAGTGGTTTTGATCCCTGATTGGGGAGAGTGATACGCCTTTCGGCATTAGGAGCACAACGAAACCATGGGCAAAGATCAGTCGAACGGATAATACGTGGAAGTCGCAAGAATAAAACTAGAGATGCTTATACACATCTAACTCTGGAACTGTTCAGCCTTCACTGAAGTTCAATTACTCTACAGGAACGGCGATTGAAATCAAGACGTCTGGCCGGATGAGAAAACATCTCGTACTTTGGATCGGTGACAAAACTTCAATTACTCCGACTTGACTATTTCTGTCACTCTAACTACAGATGACGGCCATCACAGCCGTACGCCCAGCTTACTATCGGCTCCATTGGACTAAATCCGGCAGAAAAAAAAAGTGCAGACCTGGGGACCGCTAGGTGGTTTAAAAAGCGGCACAGAACGGACGCTGAGCAGTCCACACACTGCAAGAGCGCCGGGCCAAACCATTCGCCTCGAATCCTGGTTGCGGACCCATCCGTAAGCCGGCCGAACATTGTCTACAACATTCTCATTAGTAAAAAAATCGAGTGTAAGGCGGTGATGCCGCATTGCTCGGCATAGCACATATTGCGGGTCAAATTATGGAGACTTCAAAGTGGAGACGGTCACGGTCGTCAAGGCAGAGCAGCTGTGGAGAGAGTGATTTCCGAGAAGAATCCACGGTCTAGGACAGCGGGTACGTTAGGTTGGGGAAGGTTGGCCGAGTTGAGACATGCAGTCGAACACGGAAAGTCAGGATCCTAAGCGTTCGAATAGGCGGCTGCGCGTGGTCTATTTGGGAGATAAGATTAGTTGTTTGGGCTTCAAGGTTGAAGATCAGTTCTTCGAAATGGGTAAGGCGTGGACCCTTTGGATTTGCTCCGCGACAATTTGTCAGTGCCGTGATTTAGAGACGTGCGCCAAGGGTCCTTCCTTATTGCCGGTACCCGGCAGCGACTGAAATGCGGAGAAGTCAGTCATCGGAGGGAGACCCACCACAAGCGCGCGTCGAGCGTCAAACTACTACGTAGTACCTACGTACATAGTATGTACCAAACCCCTTGGATCCTTACTAGACGAGAGACATCCCCACAAGACTAAGCGCCTGTACTGCGGGCTTACCTGGTGAGCCGGGATCTCGCTGGTTGGAGAAGATACGTCTCCCTTTAGAGTTTTCGGGTAGACGCGGTTACGCCGTAGCAATTCCGGCGCGTCTTGTCTTGGTGAGGGTTAGGGTTAGGTAAGGATTCCCTGCCTTGGTACACCGAACCCTCCCGCGTCTCCACGTGGGGCCTTGCCGGCGCGCGCATGCACGCCCGGTCATGAAAACTGAAACAAAGCACCATGAAAGGGCCCGCTCACATGATCACCGTCGGCTGCGGGCAATCCAAACTCCAAGGTTTTGGGGCTTTTGCGGCGAGGTTTGGCGGGAAGCCGGCGTGGAGGACAGGTCACCCCTCTCTGTTGGGTGGGCCCCGGCCGATCCCTGATCGCTGACCATGGCCTCATCGCCGCTAGAATTCAATCAGGTAGCGATGTGGATAGATGTCGTATAGCATACGCGCGCATCGACCGCATCGACCGCACAGGCGTGTGCGTAGTATGTACTCCTCGAACCTCGTAGCGATTCCAAGGAAGCGCGCGTTCGGAGGCGGCGTCGCAGATCAGATGGGGATGTATGTGTAGGGCCCGGTTGGGGTGGTTTGCTGATCCGAACCACCGCTTGAAACTGAAGCTTAGGGAAAATCAATGATGAACAGTGCATCGCCCCGTTCCTGCCCAACGAAGTCGGGGCTTCCTTGACCGGAGCAAACCTAAGGGAGGCGGTACATAGCCAGGGCATCCATTCTCTTGCCCGCGCTGAACGTCGATGTCATGATGCGCCGCTGTCGTCTTCGGCTAAGACTCGAACCCCCCCCCATTGCATGTATCCCCGCCGGCTTTTTATTTTATTTTATTTCCAACCTTTCGCCCGCGACGGCCGGGGGGTAGGGGGTGGTCGGACGAGACCTCTTAACGCCGCTTTGCCGTGCCGCGTGCCTTGTTCCTTGCAGCGCCGTTGCAAAGCCGACATGAGGTCAAGGCATCGGGTTGGGGGGGGAGGGGGAGGTGTTCGTCGGGCCGCGAGAACGGCGAAGTGAGGCGGGCGAGGCGGTTTTAAAGTTGGCGCCTGGAAAACTCGCTCCTGCGTCCCATAGGCTCCGCGGCGGCTTCTGTCTTCGGAAGCGTCCCTCCTTCTGCCCACCTCCACCCCCACCCCCCTCCCCATCCGGGCACCGTCGGCCGAGCATCAGCTGCAAGCCGCCCGGCTCGTCCGGTTCGCTCCCGCTCCCCTCCCCTCTCCGTTTAAGGCTGAGGGAGGAGCAAAAACCGTACGATTCTCTTTTTTATGTTCGGACCCTTTGGAATTAATAGAATTAAGGTTTGCATATTGCATGGGCGTTCGCACCAGAGTAAGCGTTCGAATCATGGGCGCGACTGCACACGGGGCAGGCGGGCGCCCGTCCGCGATGCCCGGGCGCGCGGAAGGGCAGTTGAGGGCGGCGGGAGAGGGCAACACGAAAGGGGAGTCGGGATGCCGACCGAAGGGAGAGGGGGAGGGCCTCTGGGAAGCGCGCTCCCGCGACGTCGAGCAGCAGCAACGCGAGCCGAGCCCCGATCGGAGTGGGCCGATTGGTCCCTGCGCGCGCCGCCTAGGCACACGCCCGGGGCATCTACTCCGTGCCCACCGCGTGCACATTGTATACTTTCCGGCCGAGCGAGCCGTGCGCCAGTGCGGAGCAGGCGACATGGCCCCCGAGCGGAGGACGCGACTCCGGGAGAGCGGCCCTGCGGGGAAATGAGCATGTTGCAGCCTGTTCCCCTTTCCCGCGCACGGCGGCCTCCCGCACACGAGCGAGCAGGCCAGGGAGAGGAGGACGGGCAGTTGGGAAGGCGGTTGCGGTCGAGAGGAGGCGGCACGGCCGCGGCGGACTCGCGACAAAACGCCGGCGTTCGGAACGCCGGGGTCGATACGTACACGCTGAGAGACGGGCGGTGGCAACAGGCGCGGCACCCGTGTCCGGTGCGCGCAGCACTACATATCGTCGTCGAGGCGATGGCCGTGGAGGGCGCGACGGTGGTCACCGGACCGTCGGGCGCCCGGTTGCGGAGAGCGATCGCCGGCCGGGTTGCGGAAAGCAATCCTGCCGCGGCCCAATGAGAATAGAGCGCTTTGTTAAATCACGGCGATATCAACCCGACGCGCGTCGTCTGATTGGCCCTCGACCGCTCGAATTCGAGTCTCCATCGCCCCACGCCCGGCGCTATCGTGCGCGACACCCTCCGCCAAGCAAGACGCACAGGCCGGCCAAAGTTCAATGAGCGTCAGCATTGTTGTGTCTCTGGTTGCATTTCCCTCGTCACGAGACATGTCGCCCGGCCTGGAATTCGAACGAGAAATGCAGAACGAGGTGCATTTGTGCCTGCCAATGGACGGGCCGAGGCAGGCAGCAGAAACAAGAAGCCAGACCGAAAATAAAAGACAAAAGAGGCAAAAACGAAGGGACAAGGCTTCCAAGCATCATGTGCAACAGCCAATTGATCGTCACCCTCAATCCTATCGCATACCACACGCTCCGTATAGGACCCACGCTTGCCAGCCTGCGCCGTCGTCAAATCAAGCTCGCCCCCCAGCTCCATCCATGCCCGCCGAGCGACAAAGAAAAGAAGGAAAAGCCCGCCTGTGGACCCTCTCACCAAGGCCATAGGCGTCGGAGTCAGTCGGCCATCTTGCCCATGGGCGGGTACTCGTTGCCCGCCTTCTCGACCTTGGGCGTGCAGGTGCACCACTCCTCGACCGGGTACTTGTCCATGACATTGGGCACGTGGTTGCCGCATCCCCACCACGTCGTCTTATCTGTTTGTGCGATGCCCCCGTCGGTGTCCCGGGAGGGGCTTTTCAGGCAGGCCGCGGATTGGGCCGCCCTTCGTGGGCCCCCCGGTCCCCTCGGCATGCGTTAGACTCAGATTCTTTTTTTTTCATGTTTTGGTCGTACGTTTTCGTAACCGGCGCGAAGCAAGGGAGCAAGGGAAAATGGGGCGAAGAGGTTGGATGGGACGTTGGGTGGTGGTTTTGTGCGCGCCGCAGCCTTGCCGGCCTGCCTGCCTGCCTGCCTGCCCCGCTATGCCCGTACTGGGCTGACAGGGTACGCAGGGCGTGCAGGTGCGGGTGCGGGTGCGCGGATGCGGGTGTTTGAGAAAGAGAGGGAGAGGGAGAGAGAGTGTGTGTGTGTGGATGTGGGCGGGCTAGCACGCACTGCAGTTGTCACAAGTGGCCTTCTTGCACATCGCTGCGGTAGTTTCGGGATAAAAAAGAGGGCGTCGTCTGCGCGCTGGATCGGGCGGGGGTTGGTTTCTGTTGGTGGTCTAATTGGCCGCGGACCGTCAGTCAGTTGGGCGTCGCGCTCTCGCCTTGGGGACGGCGGTGTGATTCCCGACGGTGGACGGACAGGACTCTTGTTGGCGACTACTTCGTCATTCGCACCTGTCGGGCGCTGCTTCGGCCGAGGGAATTGTCTAGACTGCGACGAGCTGAGGACTGCCCCTCCCTTTTATCGCGGCGGGGCCTGGGTTGGGCGGGCCGCGCCTACGCAGTAAACCACGTCCACCCGCCGCTCAACTGGTCGCCGACGACGCCGAGCGCCAACGTCGCCGACCTCCGTCACCGACCTCCGCCACCGTCCCGTCACATCGGCGGTCTTTCCGCGCGCGACAAGCAATACCGTCATGCCGGTCTTTTTATTTCCCGTCCTGCAGACAGAAACTCCGATTCTGGAGGCGGGCAGTTCGGCCTGGCAGCCAAAATTGTCGATAGACCTAATCAAGCCGGCGCGGCGGCCCTAATTCGACTATCATGCATACGCGCCCGTTTTTGTGGTTTCGCGGCAGCTAGCACACACCAAAGGGAAAAAAAAGAAAGCAAACCAAGCAGAATCCGGAAGCCAATCCAAAGAGATACGGGCCGCAGATCGATCCTCGCACAAGCTGAGCCTATCCGAGCGCGCGATGCCGGCGGCCGGCGCCCGTCTGGCCAATCGGGGGACAAGCCCGACGCACGACGACGGCCAATCGCTTGCCGCCTCAACCAAAAGTTCCTTTGCAGGGCCGAGCACTCGGTCCGCTCCAGCTCTCGTCGACATCGCCCCCAATTCCAGAAATACATATCCCAATACTAGCCGAAAAGCAGAGCATCTCATTCAAAAAAGACATTGAGCGAACAGAACGTGAAAGGGCAGTGAAAGCAACGAAAGCAGCGCTAGCCACCCATAAAAAGAATGAGAGCAGACGATGCGACAACCCCCCGGACATGTTGCCGAATAGATCGAGCGCGCAATGCTAATCGAGACAAGAAAGGAAAAAAAAAACGGTGGGAAAAGTTCGCGCGCCTTGACAATGCGGGTTGCTGTAATTCGAGATTGCCGCCCAAAACGTTAACCATATTGCGTGCTATGGGTATACGCGATTGAAAAAAGGGGATCTGGGGATTAGTGAATGCAGTTACGGGGCCGTGGCCGAAGGTGGACCGTTTGGGGAGCTCAGCCGTACGGGGCGCCGAAGGAGCCCTCTTGCTCGCCGTTGATGCACTTCGAGACGGACTCGAGTATCGACACATTGATTTTCATCGTCGGGGAAATCGGCGAAAGCTGCCGTAGGAATTTGATCGTGCGGTCCAGAAGCTGGTTGGTCTTCCCAGGCGGGATGAGCGGCCGCAGCCACGAGTTGTGGACTGCCGCAAGGACGAGGACGTTCCCAAATTGACTTGTCGAGTGTTCATGTCAGCATGCGTAGCCCCTTTTCCATCCCACACAGCTAAATCTCGAGAGGTCACTTACGCCTGCGCCGTGCCAAACATGTTGGTGACGATCGGCCGACCTCTAAGGCCATCAAACGCAATGGTGCTTTGGATCGCGGCGTCGATGCAAGTCTTGCAAGAACGAAGCTCCTTCAGATTAATTTGGCGATGCCCATTAGGGGGCATGCTCCGCGCCATGAGATTGCTCGCGTGGATCTGACTCGGATCTTCGACAAGCTCCGGCGGGATAGGAATAGGCTTTCGCTGATGAAGCGCTCGGTCGATTACAGGCCTCGTCACGATGTATTTCCCGCCGTAGTACTTGGCTCGCATTCGCGCTGTGTTGATGTCCGGCGAGGGCGGATCCGAGTCTTCCCACCTGAAAGTCGGCGGGAGGCAGTTTCGCCAATCTTCAAACTGCTGCTCAAGCAGCGTAGCTCCCGCCGACGCCCAGCCTCTCGGAGGACCCATTTGCCCTGGTTGAAGTGTCGCTGTTAGCGTAGTCTTTGGGATTGCGATATCTCAAGTCCGGCTTACTTGCTGAGTATAGCGCTTTGTGCACACGGTTAAGAATCTTCCGGAGCTGGACTTGGGCAGAGTAGAAGATCATCACCGAGATCTCGTTCTCCGTGTCCTCTGGAGCATCCACTGGCATCTCGAGGCAGACATTGTCGGGATATCCAATTCTTTCTTCGTATGAGGAAAGCCCGCTCGGCTTCAGAGTCTCCATCTCAGCAAGAATATCACTGCATTAAGAGTTAGCGGTGTACGGCCTCCCCGAGCCACTAATCCAGCCCTCTTACCTTTCAAGCTGCAGCGACGTCCAATAAGCAAATTTGATCAGCGTTCTTCTCGGACTGTTAGACTTGAAGACTTGACCCATTTCCACTCGTTCCGGCTCTGGAGGCTTCAGGGCTTCCCGTTCCCTAAATGCGGAATGCTGTTAGAACTGCGCTTCATCGTGGTTTCCGACATGAAATTCAACTAACTTGTCTACGAGCAAGCGGCTTGCCCTGGACGCCAGGTTGATCCAAGTCCAGCTTTCCATCACCCGAGTGAGCTGGCCCATGTAGAGCCCAGCTAGCAGGAAGGCCTGGGCGTGCGCCAACTCGTTCCCAGCTATGATGTTCGCCAGTATGTCGCACGCAAATGCGTAATAGGCCAGGCCAGGAACAACGTCTATGTTACGCAGATTTCCATCCCTCCGGTCTGAAATAGGGATGTTTTCGGCCGATAATTTCCGCGGAAACCCGTATCCGTTGTTCGTAGGGGAGGGGCTCGGATGCGTAGAGTGAGACGAAATCGGAGATGGCTTGATGGTGCTGGGCGGCGAATCCGTCGAGTTCCACATTTGCGACGCGTGCTCCGCTACGTATTCGACGGTCCCTGGCAGTGCCGGAAGCGGGTCCCTGTGTTCGCATATCTTTCCTAGGGCAAGTACCAGTAGAACAATTGCGTTTCCTACCGTCCGCTCCGGCATTCGTCTGGTCTGCATCGGGCTGTGGCGCTCGGCCATGACGGGAGATGGGCCAGAAGTCGGGCCTTCCGAACGCTTGCGCTTCATTCGCACCCCGCTTTCCGAGTTCAGCATACCCGTAGGTAGCGGTCCGGTCATGCTGCTCTGAGGAACAAAAGACGGCCACGAAGGAACACCGTAGTGACGAATGAACGTTTCCACCATGTTACTCAGCCGACGTTTGTCCAGAAAAGGGTGAAGAATATGGATATGCCGAAGGTAACTGTGCATGAGGCGCTTCACGGTAGCTTCGTCAAACTTCAGTGAGCCGTCTGGATTCAATCCTCCAGGATGCTCTCGTCTAAACCCCTCAGGCTGGAGATGATGCGGATGTTGAAACTGCGACTGTCCCATTTCGAACCCATTGCCCCACAAACCGTCCGTTGAGGGAGGAGTGGGATAATCGTCGCTGCCTGAACTGTTTGCAGGACTTCCTTGGTCGCGGATGCCGCGAGATCCGTCGTTGTTGTCCTCGCCTTCGCCTCGTCCCCAGACTCTTAGGAGGCCGCGGTTCGCCTCCGCTTCAACGACATAGTTCGTGTGGGCCGGGCTGTCGCGGGTAAAAAATGATGCTATACTGGGCCATTCCAGCAATTTGTGCGCGGGTGACGTATGCTCGTTTGAGAACACATCGTCTCCTGGAAGAACCTGTTCATCGGCTGGGAGGTTGACTGTTTCATGGACGGTGTCCGCCTCGTTTTGTTCGGGAGCTGGAGGAACAAACGCCAAAGGTGGCGTATCTTGTACTGGCGGATGAACAAGAGGCGGCGGTCTGTCGGCCTCCGGCCCAGGCGCAATCGATCTTATGGAAGCGGAACGAGATTCGACGTTCGGTGAGACGTCCATTGGCGGCATTCCCGGCGCAAAAGTCTTTACCAAGAACCCGTATATCTTTTCCATACCCTCTTCAAGCCTGGATATACGCAAAGTCAATTCGTTCACAGTGCGTTCGGACCTGGAACCTTGTAAGAACCAAACTGAAGTCGACACGGGGAAGTTCAAAACAGGGATCGCGTACTTTGGGGGTGGAACATCCTTATACTCGCATTCGTGGTTGTTGTCCCGGCAAAAGCTGCATGGTCGCTCCTCGCTGCACTTCTGCTTTCGTTGACGGCACGTGTTGCAGGCCTTCCCGGAAACCATGAGTAACGGATGAACGATAACCAAAACGCTAGTAGGGCGCACTCACCATGGTCGCCCTGATCTGCTTTCTCCTCGCGGCGGGACCGCCTGAGCCGAACGGCGTCTGCGCGCCGTACTGAGTTTGGTAGCCGGTTACTGGAGTTGGCGGATAGGATTGGGACGGGTGCATGGCGGCCCCAGCGTACTGTTGGGGCGCCTCCTGCTTGGGCATCGGCGGATAGCCATTGTGCGCCGGCGCGGCCGCGTGCGGGTCCGGGTATCCTGGGTGGTACATCTGAGTCTGGGGGCCATGATCCATAGATGGAGGACTACCTTCTACCACAGACCGCCGCTGTGGCTCGGCTGGCGCCAGCTGCGATGGAGTTCCGGCGGGCCTCGTGTAAGGCGAGTCGAGCGAGTAGGACCTTTGCTGGGCCTGCGGCGGGTTCACCGGCGGTACATATGCCGGGCGCGAGGCGTACGGATGCTCCAAGGTTGAGGGCGGCGGATGCTGCTGCGGGTGCGGCAGATCACGATGATTGGGCACCGACGGACGAGAGTCCAGTGGGGTACCAGTTGACTCGCGCGGATAGTGCGGAGGTGGCGGGTGTTGGGAACCAGGCTGATGCGGCGGCGGAGGCGGCGGAGGCTGCGGCGGATGGGGTCCTGGACCTGGATGTTGGTGCGGCAGCGGCAAGCCGTGCGGATGATGGGATGGATGAGGCTCCGAATAAGGCGCTGGCCGGGCAGAGGAGGAAGGCTGAGGAGCGTGCGGCGGCGGAAGAGGAGCCTGAGGTGGAGGTGGAGGCGGAGGCGGAGGCGGAGGAGGCGGAGGAGGAGGGTGGGTATGGTGAAGTGGAGGCGGAGCTTGGGAAACAGGCGGGGGTAGGCCTGAGTTCTGAGGGTCGAGACGAAGCCGTTTGCTCTTGACGTCCGGATCGCCGTTGTCCATGGCTGGTCAAGTCTGATGATGCAGTCGCTCAGGCCATGCGGGTGATGCAACGTCCAGGGCCGGGAGGGAATTCCAAACCAAACGGGGAGGGGGGGTAGTGGGGGGGGATGGGGGCGGCCGAGACATGCACACCCGTTCAGCCGGGCTTGGGAGGGGGGGTGTGTTCGAGGGAGCACCCTGAGTGGCAGGCGTCTCGGACGGCGGAGTGAAGAGGGCAGGCGCGGGTTGCGGCAGAGAGTGGGTGGCAGCGGCGTAGGGCAGCGGGCGAGGCAGGAGATGGAGAAGGCGCGCCGGCGGGCGGAGCAGGCAAGGCCGGGGCCGAGGGCGCCTAGAGGGCAGGCGCGCGGCGGGAAGGGCCCGAGAAGCGGCGCCGCGCTCAGGTCCCAGGGCTCAAGCAACCCAGCGTGTCGGAGAGCAGCCGTACCATGGACGCGGGCGGGCCGAGTCGAGCTGCTGGACGCCACCAGAGCGCGCCTCTGCTCAGCGACGCTCCGGCGCAGGTGGATCTCGCTTGCGGCCTCCGGGGGCGATTAGGTGCCTTGAGTCCTGAAGCGAGCGGCGTCGACGGCCGGCGATGGCGTCGATGGCGCGGGGGACGGTGGGCCCTGGGGGCGGCCCCGGTGCGTTGCCGTGCTGGACGAGAGCGCGGTACTGGGCCGCGGGCCTAGCAGCCAGCCGCGCTCTCTTGTTCCTGGCCGGCCGCCGGGCGCGAGCAGCGGGAAGCAGCCCGGGCGGGAGGAAGGGGGAGGAGGGGGGAGGGGGAAGGGAGGGGCTCTACCTAGTTACGGGGCGCGGGCGGGCAGCAGCGAGCAGCGCACGGCTGGGTTTGCGAGTGCGCGCGCGGCGCCGCGGCGGACGACCGCTGGGCTAGCAGGCCTGTGGACGTTGCTCTTGGGCGCCGGGCACCAAGATCGACCGCTCGCTCGATGGCCGGTCTCGCGCAAATTTCGCCGCGGGCGCAGTCGTGCGGCGGCGCGGGCTCGCGGGCTCAGGCCGGGAGCTCGACCGCGCAGCGGGCTAGCGGGCGGCGGGGGCGCTTGCGGGCAGCAGCAGCGGCGGCGGCGGCGGCGGGCGGCGGCGAGAGAGGGCAGGCGGTGCGCTGCTGCGCGAGTAATTCGAGGCGGATGCCACAGGCCCAGATGCGGCATGGCCAAGCATCAGCAGCGGAAGTGGGAATTCCTCAAGATTTGCGGCCGGTTTTTGATGGCTTCGATCAGCGCCGGCGCGCCGCTCGCTAAACCCTCCGCAGCAGCCCCCGAAGAGAGGTGGGCCCCGCCGCCGCCGCCAACCGCCGCCCTGGAGCTGCGCGCCCGACCCCCGCGCGCCCGCCCGGGGTCTCTCGTCCGGTCCGCGGCCCATTGGCAGCACGGCAGCACCAGCGGCGCCGCCAGGTCATCGACGACGACGACGGTCGCTGGGAGCGTGCGGCTATCCTCACGGCCGTGCCACCGCAGCCGCCCGGCCCGGACGCATGCCGCACGAAGCAACAATGGACAATGCCCCAGGACGCAATGCGTACCGGGCGCGCTCGGGTCGGCGCAGCGGGGGGGCAGATCCCTTCCCAAACGGCGCGCTTCCTTGGGACCCAAACATGGCATCGCCCGCGGACCCTGGCGCCCGCCAACGCTCCCCCTCCTTGCCGTGGGCCAGCCATGGCGCGCCACCAGCCTCCGCGGCATCCGGGGTCGCGCGCGCACGCGAAATGCCCACCCGCGCACGGCGGGCCTCCACGGTGCTAGTGCGCGGCGCGTCGCGCAGTAATCGCGTGGACCGTGCGCTCGCGACTGCGCAGCTAGCAGCATGTACATACGCACATGGTATGTACGCTATTGCATGGGATGGCCGGTCGCGGGGCGCCGCCAGTCTGGAGCAGCAAATGGAGCGCATCGTCAGGTAGCAGCCGCATCCTTTTCCCTTTCTCCTCGCGCCGCTGCCGGCACGCGGCAGTGGGGGACGGAGTGGGAGTCGCGGCGGGCGCCGGCCAGGGGCCGCGCAGCGCCTGGCGCTCGCCGCGCGTGCGCTTCCGCCGGCGCACGGGACCGGGGCGGCCCCGTCGTCGCCCTTGGAAACAGTCGGCCGTTGTCGCCGCTGCCCGCCCCGTCCCACGGTTGCTCCGTCCGGGCCTGTGGCCGGAGCGGGCGCGCAACCAAGGCACGCAGCTGCCCGCGGCCTCCGCCTGCCTGCGGCTCGGGCTGCCGACGCTTTCGGCCTGCGTCTGTCTGCCCGGCAGACTCGCCCAGCCCTCCGTCGCCGGCGGGGTTGGGCTGCAGGCGGGCGGGCGTGCGCGCGTGCGTGCGTCGGCCCCGGCGTCTTGTCGCAGGCCCGGCGTCGCTTAACACCTCGCAAGAGTCCCTGGGTGCCCCCAGACGTGCCCAAGCCCCCCCCCGCCGCCCCTTGCCCTCCGGCCTGGAACCCCCCCACCACCCCGGCGCGGGCTGCTCGCATGGGCCCCACAGCTTCGTGTCCGCCGCGAAGCAGCCTGTACGCCGTAGAGCCCCAAGCCAAGCCCCGTCATCTATTCCCCGACCAGAGTCGCCCAGCCCTCGCTCTCTCGTCCCGCCCTGGCCCTGCCCTGCCCTGCGGCCTGGAGTGGAAACGACGTCGCCTGAAAGAACATTCCAAGGGCCAGCCGTATCGCCCAGCACCGGCCGAAGTGACGCCGCGTTTCTTGCCCATCCCAGACGCACGAGTCAGCCCACTTCGAACTATCATGACCGCTCGCCCAAATGCCCGTTATGGCGCCACTTCGGGCGCCTTCGCCTTGCCCCAGGCGCTCTCTCTCTCTCCAACCGCCCCACACTCATCTACCTACGCCCGTCATTCCCCCCTCTCGTCTCGTCTCTCCTCCTCCGCCCGAGTCGACCTGCAATAGAGTGCGACACGTCCTAACACTTCAAGCCCAAAACAGCGTGCCATCGCAAATTGCGCCTACACAAAACAGGCACGGGCCCTCTGGGACGTCGAACCCCCCTGCTGGCTACACAGGCAATGTGGGGACCATCTTGCTCGGTGTCGGCGCACGGCCGGGGCCGGACAAGCTTCTCCCTAGAGAAACGCCGTGCGGTCGGCTCTTTTCCACGACCACCAATCGTTCCCCCTCGCCGCCATCGGCCGCGAACCTCGTGGCTTTGGGGATAGGCGAAAAGGAAGAAGGTCTCGGGCCGCCACCGCTTCGCAGCCTTTTCGCCCCGCGCGCGCGAGAAGCCGGCGTCCTCTCGTGGCCACCACACTACTGGCACCAACCAACAACATGGCGCGTCCGCGTCCCCAATTGGGCCGGGACGCTCGCTTCTCAAAGACGACCGTCGGCGGCCACGCGAGATATCGCCGCCTCCGGTTGACTCGCACCGCAACCTCGGCGTACTTGTTGCGACTGACTGGCTCTGTGTCGGATTGCGTGTTTTTGTGAGCGCGGGAATTTTTTCTCCCCTATACTTTTCTGTCTTGCCTTGGTGACAAATTTTCAGTGCTCACTCGTGTTGGCAACAAGTCTGGGCCTTGGCCTTGGCTCCCGAGGGCCTTTTGGTCCTTCGGTCCTCGGCCCACGGAAGGACAGACAGGTTGGGTGAGGGGCCGCCTGCTGAATCACGGGCGAGCCTTGCGGTCTGCGGCTGTGCGTTTGCTGACCCTGAGACTTCACTGCATGACAGCCGGTCGAGGTCACAGGGACAAGACGTTGGCATATGTCCAAGTGAATAAGAAAGCCTAGCAAGTAAAGGACTCGCTGCACGGCGAAACTCTTCGTGACCCCGATGGCCTATCCCTTGCTCTCTCCAGCTTTCCATCGTCTCGGACCGGGGACATCCTTCCAACGCCTTGCCACGTGCCGGGCGTTCACTAGGATTTTGCTTCCGTCGTCGTTCGCGGGAGGCTCTACAGCTGCTTTGGGATAGCCTGGAGCGCCACCATGTTGTCTCATTTTCGATCATGGGTTAGAGGCCTCCGAGGACAGGCGGCTTCCGTACTCCGTACCCAATCTACCTAGTGCCCATGGCTATCGCACTCTCATCGGGCGATCGAGCGGCCGAGGGGCCCCCGGTGGGAAGGAGGGCTGGGGCTCCCACAGGACCTTCACCCATCAGTCTTCAGCTTGCCACTCTCATGTCCCCTAGTTCAGTTCCGCGGACCACAGCGGATCTGGGCTAATCAAAAGGTCAAGAGGTAACTCCACTGTAGCCGTACTAGGAGTAAGGTTTTCACACCATTCGCTCAGTCGGCGTCGCTCTAAGTCCAAAGCTGCGCGCCTCGATTGGCCGTAGCGCTTTTCGTCATATCGACTCCATAATTTCGGGTTTCCCGTCACCGCTACTCGATAACGCGCCTCACTCGCTGCGATCTCACCATCGGGCGGTCAGGTTTCACCTGTTCACGACACCCTCCGGGGTCCGTTTAGCTGCCGCTAGCGCGCTGTCCGGCGGCGGCGGCCGTGAACCAGCGCCTTGCCCGCGCCCTTCCCACGGCCTACCGCCGGTGGTTTTCCCCACCTCGGCCGGCACTTGAAGGAGAAAGCTCGGGGGGAGGACTGGAGACCTGGCATAGCGCGCGGGCGGGATGGCCGACCAGAAGCTGGATCGACCACTCTGGGCCCCGTTTCGGTACCAAGCGGCTCCCGCACGGAGTTTGGCGGCCAGCGATCCAGGCCCGACGCCGTGGTTGGGGACCGTTGGTGGCAGTCGGGGACAGAGATCGTTGGTACGGTGCTACCTTGTAGGTCGAGATGCGCCTGGCCCCAGGGGTTTCGAGATGCGGTCTTTGCCTTGGCCCGAACGAGATACGACGAGCTACACGTCCAGCACTGCTACGGAGTATAGGTACCTGGGTTCCTAGGGATGGTCGATGGGCATATCTCCCTCCCCGTCTGGATTGACCGGTTTCCTGCAGGCATCCCGGGGCGCGCGTACATAATAGATACGGCGGCTTTTCTGTAATACATACAGTAACGAGATATAGCACATACGGACACACGGAGCACACATGGGGGTTGACGATCAATGATTGTGGTCGATTCCTAAACCGGCAGAAAACACAGGCGGTGGGTCGGGTGGCCTGTGTCGAGCGCTCGTCGTCGTCGGCCAGGAAAGTCGTGCCGAACGCGAGATGCGACGATGCAAGGTGGTTGGACGAGAAGGGCCAGGTCAAGTGGACACCCGGCAACACTCGGATATCAGTGGATCGCTTTTCATTTCGTTGGTTTTTCATTCGGTTTTCTAATTGCGAAAAGGAAAAAGTAAAAGTTAAAAGGAAACCAAAAGCACACACGAGGCCAAGAGCTACTAATTGATGGACGGCGGGTCGGGACGAACCTGCGCGACCTGCGCGCCGACTCGTATACAGCGGCAGCCACGCCGTTGAGCTATCGCATATGTATGTACTTTGTCCGTCCCGCTCTAGGCCGGACAATGTGATGTGTGGAGTGCGCTGTATGGTGCTGCTCACTCGTTGCTTTTTTATTCGGATGCACTGCAGCCGAAAAGCGTGCCATCGGCCTCGCAGTCCTCCGCCCGGCGACCCCAGGCGATTGATCACCTACCAGATTATTTTTATCGGGCGACTGCGGCGGGCGCCCGGCGCGAGATGACACCGGGGCTCGCTGAGTGTTCTGGAAGGTCTGGAAGTGAGCCTTGGGGCTGTTGATCGGCCCCGGAAATGAAGGATGTGAAGCAGAAAGGGGGTCGCGGCTGCGGTGTCTGCTACACCGAGCGGTGTCTCAGGCCGCCCGAAGCGGCAACATCGCGACCCTTCCACGCAACGCAGCGCATCGCCCCCCCCAGCCCCTTCGACGCCGGCTGCGTACATACGCAGACAGCGCGTGTGGGAAGCGGCAAACTCAGATCCCGCTCGAGAGCAAGACCGGTCTCCGTCTTTTCGGGCGCCTCTCGAGCCGTTGCTTGCCAAGCGGGATTGTCGCAGGCTTTTGAATTGCAGCCAAACGATGGCATCCAAGGTCGCCCGGCCGAGGCACGGCCTGCCCTGCCGCTGCATAAAACTCCTCCAAAACACGGAAAGCGGGAGGCCGAGCCACGGACGGGAGAGCCGCAAAACCTGGGAAAGCCGTGGGCGATCCCGTCCCTTCTGTTCAGCCCGTCTTCTACCCGCGGCCTTCTCTGCGTCTTCTTCTTTTTCGTAGTTCTTGCGACCCTAACCTCCCCCAAGTCCTCCGTCCATGCCACTCCAATTCCTCTCCGATAGCCTCGCGCCGCCATGATTGCGCTCTGGATCGCAATCGTTTCTGTCGTCGCCTACATCCTTCACTCCTGGCGATGTCTTGCCCGTAACATCGCGGCCGCCAAAAGGTCCGGCCTGCCTTACGTCGTCCAACCGATTTACACCTTCAACAGGGCGTGGCTAGTAACGCACCGAATCTGGCTGCCCCTGCTACGCAAGCTGCCAAGCGCGTGGACTTGTCCGTGGATAGAGTATGTCCCCGCCACCCGAGAATTGGAAAAGGAGAGAGCGCGAGAGAGAGAGAGAGAAAGGCAGATGGAGGGAGAGACATGGCTGGGGATCTGAAATTAGCCACGCGATGGCGGCGCGCTTCTCCGCCTCGCGATCACACGCCCGCGCCTTCGTTGGGGGCAATGTGGGGTTCGGTGTGACGGGGCGCGATGGACAGAAAAAAAAATGATAGCTCGCTCAGCGAACGCGGAACCAAGCGATTTTGCGCGTCGACGGTTGCTAACCCTTGTGCCACAGGTTTCTAGATCCCGATTGGCCTTGGTCAATTAAGTTCAACCCCTTCGAACAACTGGGCTGCGACGTGTTCCTTGCCGTCTCGCCGAAAAAGTGCGCCGCCTTCGTCGGAAGCCCGGAGGCAATCAACCAGATCACGGCGCGCCGAAATGACTTCCCGAAGCCGGTATGGTTGTACAAGAACATCGACGTGTACGGGAAGAATGTGGTGTCGTCCGAAGGCATGGTGTGGCGACAGCACCGCAAGATCACGTCGCCGTCCTTTTCGGAGAGGAATAACGGCCTGGTATGGGAGGAGACGGTGCACCAGGTGCAGTCTATGATCGCGGGGTGGATCGGCAAGGGACCGGTGGGCGCGAAGACCATACAGTCGCCTGCTGCGGATGCCATGAGAGCGACGCTACACATAATCAGCCGTGCCGGTTTTGGGGTGCGTTTGCTCTGGCCTCACGAGGAGTCGGGCCTGGATAGGTGTAGCGTGAAGAGGGATGGCTACACCAGTACAAACACTCCTTCGCCGGGACACTCCATGTCGTATTCGCATGCGATGACCCAGCTTTTGGAGAATGTAATGTGGATTCCTGTGCTGCCTCTTTGGTTTTTGGGTACGTATGACTACAACCACTCTTCACTACCACCGTGCGGCGTCTCTTCCAGCCTCTCAGGGTGCGTTGTGACATGAATGGGGTTCTAAATCCAAACGAAACAACGGATTCCTTCCCGGCCCGTACGACGAACTACGGCTAACAGCAACATAGCGCGGTCACCTTTCAGAGTGCATAGACTTGCTCATGAAGCGTGTGTAGAGTGGGGCAAGTACATGGTGGATCTGTATCAAACCAAGAAAAATCAGTTGTATTGCGGGGATGCTGAGGCCACAGGAGGAATGGACATATTAGGTACGGATAGAGTACGTGTTGCAGACTTTGGAGTCCAGGCTAACGACGTTGGGATAGGGGCCATGATTAGAGGCTCAGGGTTGAAGCCTGAGCATTCGAGGCCGAACAATTCTCAGAAGTCACAAACTTCGGAAGGCCAGATGCTCAGCGATTCCGAAATCCTGGGCAACGCCTTCGTAATCACGTTGGCGGGTCACGAAACCACGTCAAACACGATTCATTTCTCACTACTCCTGCTCGCCCTTAATTGGGATAGCCAGGAGCGTTTGCAAAAAGACATTGACCGAATCCTCGAGGGCCGGCCCGTCGAGGAATGGAGTTACGAACAAGACTTCCCGAAGCTCTTCGCCGGCATGCCCGGAGCAGTCATGAACGAAGAGCTACGATTAATACCACCCATCCTATTAATTCCCAAGAGCACTCCGGACGACGCGCCTCAAGCGCTGACGGTGGACGGCAAACAAATTGTGATACCCGCCGGGAGCGACGTTTCGCTCTGCCCTATGGCGCTCCACCGCAACCGGAAGTTCTGGCCGTCGCAGCCAGACCTAGACTACTTCAGACCCGATAGATGGTTCGTAAAGCCCGCATACGGCCTATCAGAATCGCCCTCATCGGACGACCTTACTCCGAACGCCGAGCCGGAAGAGCTCAAGCCTTCGAACGGTAGTGATGTGCCCCGATCACACTACCAGCCGGTTAAAGGCGCGTTCGCACCTTTCAGCCAGGGGCATCGATCGTGCATCGGGCGACGGTTTGCGCAGGTGGAAGTTGTGGCCTCGCTGGCCGTAATCTTCCGCGACTACAGCGTCGAGCTCGCGGTCGACGAGTTCGCGAGCGACGAAGAGGTGGCGAAGATGCCACCTGGAGGCGCGGAGCGAAGACGAGTCTGGCAAATGGCGGCAGGCAGGGCGGAGGATCTCCTCAAGAACAACATGTCGAGCATCATCACGCTGCAGATGAGAGGAGCTCACGTGCCGTTGCGGCTGGTAAGGCGGGGCGAAGAGCGGTTTGTATTTAGATAATGTGATCTGCGATGGAAAGGTCGGTAAGCAATTGCTGCGGTTAGACGCCGAAAGGCGCGTTTTCACGCTGGGCCTCGTAGAAATAGACATCTGGCTTAAGTGCGGAGTCCAAAGATCTCAATGCTCGTAATGAAGTCATTACTAATGCCGTCGCAGTAATTCGGTAGGACTCCAAAGACTAACTCTTGGCGGACAAGGCTAGGGCACAGTCAATACGAAAGCTCAATTGGTAGCAGGATAACAGCATTCACTGATTTCACTTTTCTGGGGGAACTCGTCATCCCAGTTCTACCCCACGCTCGTCTCATCGACATTTTTTCCTTTTCGGGCAAATCTAACCCCACTCTCCAGATCGCGTAGCAAGAAATGCACCCATACTGGCGTCTCCACCTTCCGCAGATACACACTACAGAACTGCCCATTCGCGACCTCCTTTAGGTTGAGCGGGAGCGTTGCAGCCAATCTTGCCGAGGCGCCTACGCTCCCTCAAAAAGAGAGCGGCCGCGCGCTCACCGGGGCAATATCAATCGTCCTCAGCATTTCTCGCCGCCTGTGGAGGACCCAGCAGAAAGCGTACGACGAACGAAAGCATGAAAGTCGGCGAGGTACGTCGAGTAGCACGACAGGAATACCGTCGAGCTGCGCTTGCCGCGGTCCGCTAACTCGGCCCTGTTCCGGCAGCTATTCGTCTACCCCATCAAGTCGCTGCGCGGCGTCTCCATCCCCGCGACGCAAGTGACCCCGAATGGCTTCCCCTACGACCGGCGCTTCATGCTGATGAGGGCGGCCGACCCGGGCCCGGCCTCGCCGCCGCCGCCGACCGCGCAATGGAAAAACATGCACATCGCGCACGTTCCCGAGATGGCGCTGTTCCACGTCGCTCTGTGGCCGCCGTCGAGCGCGGCCGCGGGCGACGACGGCAGCCTGACGGTTACGTACAGGGCGCCTGACGAAGGCATCGAAAGAGGCGCCGACGCGCCACCGACGCCGCTCCGCGTGCCGCTGCAGCCCAAAACGGCCGGCCTGTGGACGCGCGAGGTGGTGATGCACCGGAGCCCGACGACGGCGTACGACATGGGCCCCGAGTACGACGATTGGTTTTCGGCCCGCTTTGGGTTTCCGGTCAAGCTCGTCTACCTTGGCGGTCATCTGCGCCCGGTGCTCATGTCGACGACGCCGGACGGCGCCCAGCCCGGGCAGCCGCAGCAGACCAACGGTGCCTCCCCGTCGTGGCCGTCGTGGCTCTCGGCCATCGCTAGGCCGATCACGGGCGCCTTTGGGCCCCGGAAGGAGGAGATCACGTTCGCCGACTGCGCGCCTTTCCTGGTCGCATCGTCCCGCTCGCTGGCGAACGTGTCCGCTCGTCTGCCCGAGGGCGAGAAGATGGACATGTCGAAGTTCCGGCCCAACATCGTCATCGACGACGCTCCCGAGGACTGGGACGAGGATTTCTGGGCAGAGCTCCGGGTCGGCGACGACGGCGGCTCCGTCATCCACTGCGTGCACAATTGCGTCCGCTGCATAAGCATCACTGTAGACTACAAACTAGGGAAGTTTGGCACTGGCGAGGCCGGGTCCGTTCTCAAGAAGATGCAAAGAGATCGCCGCGTGGACGCGGGATCGAAATACGACCCAGTATTTGGAAGGTACAGCTTCCTTCGTGCGAGAGACGAGGGAAAGACGATTTCCGTAGGTGACGAAGTCACCGTCACACAAAGGAACACGGAGAGGAGTAGGTTCGGTGAGTGCTCAGGCAATACTACCCAAGAACCGGTCGCTGTTCTAATATCTATCCACAGATTGGCCGGGTATAGGGCAGAACCCATGAGACGACAGTTTTGGTAGAATAATCCAGATTCTAGAAACATTTCTCAATGACGAACCAACACAGTACTGGAATTTGAACATCAACAAGAAACACAGCATTTGAATTTCCTTCCAAAGCGTGAAACGGAACGCAGGATACAACATATTTCATCACTCGCCTATCGCTTTAGCCATGGTTGCAAGAAAGGAAGGAGTCATCATTCACTTCTTAATTGACTAGAGAGAACTAGGATTGGCTAAACACCTCTCTTGCGCTTTCTTTTGTCTTAAAGTACGGCTCGACCGTTTAGAATAGAAAGTGACCAGGCTTTTCGGAGTACAAGGGTCTAAAGAGATATTATGCCAACCCCCTTGGGTTTGAAACGTCCCATACTTTTGAGCCCAGCGAGAAAGAACCTAATCGCTGCTGTTATCTTAAGGAGATTTGTGACAAATATTTTATGAATGCATCTGGCTATTTTTCCAGGTTATCTGTTCTGCTTTATCAATGCAACCAGTGTAAATTAGTTATAACCTAGATTAGCAGGAAACAACAGATCCTGAGGCAACCTTAGCTCATGTCTACTTTTGCTACAATAATGTCAAGCACTCGGTTCATTTACCTCGCACATACAGGTAGCTTTGATCCTTTGACTAATTCATCAGATCATTTATCACCATATAAAAATGTCGCGATGGCCCCTAACTTTTCAGCTGCCAAAAATGAGACGACAAGACAACTACGCGAACAGATTCACCAAACTCAATCTACCATGTAACCACATATCCCCAAGCTTAAAGTTAGTTGACTACAAGAATCCCAGGACTATGGATATCAACTCTAGCCCTCCCAATTCATTCCGGAAATTGTCTATTTATTGAATGTGGTCGAGATACTCTCGTTTCTAGTATTTCGTAAGTTATCGCCATGCGGCTCTATTTAACACTTTAACTTGCCCCTGTATTTGTCCACTGTCGAGAGTGTCCACTTCACTACCTTCATAGACACTATACATTTGGAATGGGCTGGTATTATCGCTTTCTTCGAAATCTATGTAAAGCAATTGAACTACTGGATAAGCAAGCAAGTACTCACCAAGCAACGGGAATTGAGTCTGAACCTAAGGCAGGGGTGCGGCTGTCTAGACGGTGAGTGCGTCCATATCGCCGGGTCTATTTGGCATATCCGAATTTGCCCCGCAGAGCCCCGCAGCAATCGCCCGGAGTTTATCTTGGATACCCTACCTTCTACGGACTGCTTTGAAATTCATTTTATCACTAATGTACCTATTTATTTAGCCCGGACCCCCCTGTATTTTCACTCCCCTTTCCGTAAATATTCAATTGCCATATAAGCGATATCCTCACATTTCGCAGACGCTAGCCTTTTAGACGAACAACCATACAACGGCGCATAATGGCAACACAAGAAACAGCATTCCCCCCCGCAGCGGTCCGGGGCATTGTTAGCGAAGTCGCAGCTCTGCTAAAGGAGCGAAAGGAGAGCATTTCTGTGGCCGAAACCGTTCGTCCACGCCTTTCATCGCCGACAATGAAATTTCAGACCCAACATCCGATTAAGTAGTAGCATACACTAACAGCGAACTCTCCAATCCCGCCGCATAGGCAGCTGGCGGCATCATATCCGCCTCCCTCCTATCCACACCGGGTGCTAGCGCCTTCTACAACGGCGGCCTCACCGTAAGCTGCCAAAGCCCCATTTTCTCTCAGAGGGCCCACCCCGGCGCCCGACAACTAACCTCCCGTGCTCGCCATGTTCTTCCCCCCTTCTTCAGCTCTACACCCTCCCCTCGCGCATCGCCTTCGCGGGCTGGACCGAAGACACCGTGAAAGACTATTCCGGCCCCACGCCCGCCATCGTGGCCGGCCTGGCCGACAACGTGCGCGCCAAGCTAGGCTCGACGTACACGGTGGGCGAAAGCGGGACGGCGGGGCCAACGGGCGGAACGACCAGGAACAGGACGCCGTGAGTTGTCGTCGACGCTCTAGACCTCCACCCCGTAGAAACGGGACGATTGGGGTGGTGCGCCGAGATGGGGGCTGGCTGATAGACTAACGTGAGCGCGTGTAGGGGATACGTCGCTTTGGCCGTGAGCGCGCCGGGAGGGACGTTCACGAAGGAGGTAGAGACGGGGCTGGGGACGGATCGGGAGGCGAACATGGTGGCGTTCGCGGTTGCGGCGCTGGAGTTGGTGAGGGATGTCATTAGGGGTGAGGCTAGGCTGTAGGCTGGTTAAGAGTATATAGCCTGAGGACGAGTACGCAGCGTAGGGAAGAGCATTGAGCATGAGGAAGACTACCCACGACGGACCGTCTCCACAGATCAACTGATGGCGAATTTGAGCCTATTGTCCATAGCAACTTCTAGAAAGACCCTATTAGATACAGAGAAGTTCACAGTCCGTAATTATACATTTTCTTTGTACCTTCTACAATGCAAGGGTATCTCAAGAATGAACAGCGACGCCTTCTTGATCAAGCGAAAAGTCTCCAGTTAGGTATCTCCCCATGAATGTGTCCCAGCGCCTTCTGTCCATATCCGCCGTCCGTTCTCGCGCTCGCCGATGCCGTACCAACTTCTCAGCCGCTTGATCAAGCTTTATCTTTGGCGGCGCGTAGGTGTCATATTCACGGTCAATCTCCCTCGCCAGGTAGTGTCGAGTAACTTCCTCCATGTGTTTCAGCGTCTTGCCGCCAGGGACAACTTCCTCCACACCAGTAGCTGGATCTTGCCAACGACCTTTCTCCCAATTGTCGAGTTTTAGCTTCTCAAGTCCGGTTGAGACGTTCAATCTCTTGTACCATCGGTGCTCGCCTCGGGCAAGCTGCAACATCGCCTTGTGCTTTTCCTCGCCCTCTGTGTACTTGATTAACACGTTTTTGAAAACAGCAAATTTCTCCGCCGCCTTTTTAACTGCGGTGAAGTTCCCGAAAGGGCCTGGCCACGCCGACGCAAAACCGTCTTGGGAGTGATCCGGCCTGCCCGTGCCAATCGAGAGGAGCAGCGCCGGATTGTTGTCCTCGCCATACAGGGATACGAATTCGCTCCAAGCTGCGCCCGCTGGGTTGTTCTCCCGGATTCCTCCATCCTTGAAGCCGTGAACTTCGCCCCTGATATCGGCTTCAAGCATCTTGAAGTAAAACGGCGCGGCTGAAGTGGCTCGCGTCACTTGCCATATTCGTAGTTTATCCGCTCCTTGGTTGTAAATTGTTATCCAGTTTGGAGGATTTCGAGATCGGTGGTCGTAAGTGCGTAGGAGATGTGCCTCGTCTATGCGACCATTGTGTGTGGCTGTCAGGCATATACTATGAATAGCACAGGTTAGCAAACGCCGTTTGGAAACTGTGGACGACCAATCTGGAGTTGGAACTCTAGGCCAAGCTTGGGGTTACAGGCCAAGTTTGAGGTAAGAGCTCCAGCTTGAGATTACAAGTCGAGCTCCAGATTATAGTCCAAGCCGGGGCCACCGGCTAGTGATGAAGGCAATATAACTCTTGCCAACTCCCGGTGCTACGGGCAGGCATACTTACCTCTGACATATTCGCTCGGTCTCAGCAGACGACTCCTGGTCCTCTGCATTTTCCTCTTTTAAGGGTGAGGCAGACGATCCCTCCTCGCTCGGCCACGGATACCAGTCCTCTCCTGTACATTCTGGCCCATGCCGTTTGCAATGTTCCCGCACAATCCGCTGCACCGCTATCTCTAACGGTTTGTGATGGTACTTCGTCGTTAGGGGCACGATGCTTCGCCGATGGCCGAACAAATCGTTCCCCACTTGTCTATAGATCTCGAGGCACTGCGGAACCGTCATGCGCAAGCGGCCGAGCATGGTGGCGATCAAGCTATACGCGCGGCTGCATTAGCGAGCTATTCATTACTAGGCAAAAGGATTAACCTACCCTCCAGTGCTCGTTCCGTACATGTAGTCGAAATAGTGGCATGGTAATAGTTGTTCTTCGCTGAAGATTTTCACTGGCGTGTTGTCCCCCTCGGCGCGCCCCTCGCGCTCGAGAGTGTTCTCCCACTTTGCGATGTCCCGCATAAGCTGCTTTAAGATTAACAGGCTTGAGTATCCTCTTATCCCTCCACCATCTAGAGATCACAAGTCAGCATTCAAATTTCAAACCGCGCTTGAGATGAGGCGTGAAAGTGAAGTTTCGCCATGCGAAGCGATAGTTGACGGACAACATGACCATCATGCGGGCAAAAAATGGTGGTGAAAATAAGAAGGGGTGGTGAGGACAACAACGGTTGGAGAGCACAACAATGGGTGGTGAGTCGACGTACCTAGCGTCAATATGAGAACATCCCACGGATCCCGCACATGTTGCGCCCAAGCGGTGCCGTTGTGGTCATCCTCCGCACTCGTAGCCACACTGACGGGCCAGGAGCCCAGCCGCGGGCTAGGGCGTTGAGCCATAGCCCTCGCGTGCGCGCTCGCTCGGAATGGGTTTGGAAGTCTAGCCCAGGCCGCAAACGACTCTAGAATCCGATTCCCTGTCCCGAGAGATTCCGCAAAGTATTACTCCGTAGTGCGGTCGGCATCCGATAGACAAACGCTGTTGAGGCCCATCCAACTCGCTTAGAAACTGTTGCACAATGAGAGCAAAAGTGACAGTGGATTTTCGGGGGTCGGCCGTCTGGCGGGCGGGCAGTCACCTCGTCATGAGTCCTCGCGCAAAACGGGAACAGTCAGCGACGGGCAAACTTGGCGGCTCCTTTGGGAAGAAACAGGCAAGGCTCGGCGGGTCAGGCCGGGCAGGGCCCTTTTAAAGGGGTGCGCGGCGATGCGCACGAGGCTGGAAAGCGGACGGGGGCCGCCTTCCCACGGGGACCAAGGGAAGGGGCTTGGGGGGCGCGCTGGGGAAGGTGCCGGGGCCGGGTAGGACCGCTCGGCCGCAGTAGGGAGCCGCGTTTAGGGTGATCGGCTTCAAGGGCCGCCCAGGGGCCGGGGCCGTGACTCGCTGTTTCTGCACTGGGGAGGAAAGAGGCGCGAACGCTGCTCCCTCAAAGAGCGGCGCGCCGGCGTCCGAAGTGGTCCGCGGTTGCCCGGACCAGATAACTGCGATCACTAGGCACGTACTACGTAGGCACTTACTCTCAGAATAGAAGATAGAGGGCTTAAGAATACATTCCAAACGCTCATTGCTCCTTGGTGATTGATATTTGTCGACATGTCATTTTCGGCGGTGCAGATGCATTGACTAGTGAGTGATTGCAGCAGTTCAGCTGACTTGACTACCCAGGCGCCCGTTTGCGTGAGGTGGCTGTTGCGAATGCCGCTTAATGCTCAAACCAGAGCGTGCGTTTAGACTCCAACAACTTCAGTGGCCACGAGCTAGGCGCCACAAGCCTGCGCCTTTGGCCGCGCCATTCTTAGAGAGTCCTAGGCTGGAAATCGACCCATCTTAACCCTGCATCAAGAGTCCATCTTGAAGCTACTTGGCCCCTTGTCGCGGTCGTTTATTCCTCGAAAAGACCTAACCGTACTCCCTGTTCAACCGCTTCAGTCTTGAGCTAGGCTCACAGCATCAGTTCGTCTCGGACGAATGGCACCTTGCACAGCCTCCCAATGCTCTGGATGAGGCCGGCAAGCGCGTTTCACCAAGCTTGCTCGTTGCGTTTGCCCATGTCTTAGGTGCCGCCTTCAGCCTCCACGTAGCGATTGGTCCAGACAAGTCTCCGCTGAACTAGTTAGGCTCTTCGTGCCCAGTCAGAGTTTTGTAGGCGACTATCACGACTCCATCCTCGTGGTCGTAGCGGTAAACGCCCCCGGATTTGCTGAAAGCGCGCTTGAAATGAAGCGTGATTTGTCGTCGTTCGTTTGTAGACACAGGCGGGTGACGGTGGCGTGGGTGCGTCCGTGGCAACGTCGCAGCGCTAACTGCGCCTCACCTGCACGGACCACTCTCCATGACCAAGGGCGTCAAGCCACATCAAACCGGCGTGACCGCCTTCCTCTCATCGCCACTGCTTGCGCTCTTTGGCCATTCTTCTCCACATCACCGGATCCTTCCGCACTGCCTCTTCGAAACTTCTGCCTAGCCTACTTAAAACCTTGCGCACTACGGTCGGCCTCTACCCCGCTGCTTCCGCGTCGCGGTTTCTGTCGCCTTCTACCTAGCACCGTTGCTATTACGAAATATTGAGAACCATTCCCCGCCCGCGGCCAAACGCATCGCCAAACATGGCCCAAACTTGGCACAGCGACTCGACAACGTCCACCAACAGCACGTCCAAGAGCAGCGTCAGATACAACCTGGACGAGCATGACGTGCGGAAGAACATGCTCGTCTACTCCCGCTTACCAGGTGGCAGCGAGTTGGACATACAGTCGCAGCAGAGCCTTTGCAAATCTCTCGACTCCGGTACGGCTCCTTTCGTTGCGAGCACACATGGCACTGGTTTTGACACCAAAATCGCAGCTATAGACCCTCCCCTCGTCCTCTCTAAGAAGAAGATACCTAGAGGAAACAGCTGGGTGGAGGTGCGGCAGGGGGATCTCTACACTGACGAGGAACGCGAGGAGTATTCCAAATATCCGACCTTTATGAACTCTCTATCATCGATATCACTACCTAGAGCTGTCTACTGGCAGCGGTTGCTCCTCGACAAGTTCCAGTACCTCTACATCGTCTCACCAAGACGGTCCCCGGAGAACTCGCCCGAATCATCGCAGAACGTCTCGCCTGCCAACTCCTTCCCTCGCGAGAATGGCGTAGATTCTCGGGATACACATCCAGACCATTCCTGAGGGCGTACATGACGCGTTAATTCTGGCGTTTATCTTTTTGTTATTCTTGCATTTTACCCGGTTATGAGCGTTCTATCGTACGCCGAGGGGCGATCCTACTCCGAGGTTCGCTCTTTTTTGGATTTCGCATGACGTTCAAGATTTTGTGTCTCAGGGTTAGGCATTGATCCTGGACTAGGGGTTGTGGCACTTTGCGGGAAAAAAGGGAGAGCGAGGCATCAAGGCGCAGATATCCTTCTTGGCGTTCGATTTTGATATCCCATTCTTCAAAGTAGCTGCATGCGTTAACGCGTGCTTCAATTCCGAGGCACGTATTCCCGATTTGGAGCAACCTTCGGGGTGAAGACTCCATCATTTGTCCATGAAACATCTTCCATGTCAGTGTGTTCCGCAGTGTCTCTATAGAATGATACATGCAGCACTTACATCTACAGAGTACATCAAAGTTCAAGTCTAGAAAGTGGTTCCAAACCTCTGTGTCGACATAATTTTCACTTGGATAATACGTGCATTCTAAAAGGTACGAATAAAATACAGAATTACAGTCAACGCTCTTCTCTAAACCCAAAAGGTCTTGCTAGAAGTCGCTATGAATACTAGGCTTAGATTGTACACCCGGCCCTAGGCTGCGTACACTGTCCTCGGCTGCGTATTCTTCCCTGTACTGTGCGCTCTCTCCTATTCTAAAGGGGGAGCGAAACGAGACCCGGGCCAACGAGCGCCAAAGCAGCTCATGCACAATAGAATACACTAATGCGGCGTGAAAGAATAAGCGCGATTGGGTAGCTAGTGGCTACGTTCACGTGATGACGCGTTTTCCGGCTCCGCGCGGCGCGTGCTCTACCGAAGCCCACTCACCAACACTCAGACACGCGTTGTTCGCCATCCCCGGTCTGCCGGAACGCCCTCAGATGTACGCAAAGTCCCATTGATATCCAGCAAATGATGACTATTCCATTCCGCTCACAACTCTTAGGCATCGTGCAAGGACTATCGCTACCTCCGACGGGTCCGATAGCCGATCGAGTGTTGGGGGGTTGGCCGCGAGACTGTACGGTGGCTCGCCGACCTCGGCCGACCGTCTCGTGCGTCCCTTCAAATGCCCCGGCTCAGCGGCGCCCAGGCGGTCGTCGGAAAAGCCGGCGCGAAAGCGACGCAAAGTCAACTACACGGGCGCGGATGGCGACGCCGAGGATAGCGACAAGCCGTATACCAACGACGACCGCCTGGCGCTCGCCACGCGCGACGTCAACCGCTTCCCCGTCTTCAGGCCCAAGGACAAGGACACGGCGTTCCGGCGCCAGTTCTCGGTGCCGCTGGTGAACAAGGAGAACGGCGCGTACGATGCTACGCGGCCACCGCCGCTGCTCGGGATGCGCCAAGGCGCCACGTTTGTGGCGAAGCCGTTGCACGATCCCAGCGGGGAGTTTGCCATCGTGCTTTACGATCCCACTGTGGACGACAAGCCGCCGGAAGAGCAGAAGGAGGATGCAACGAATGAGCCTGGGCCCGCACCAAAGCTGGACGAACCTTTGGAGCACAAGAGTCTGGCGGACATTCTGGGGCTCAAGAAAAAGGTTCAGGGTGAGCGTAAAAGGGTACCTGTAGTAATCGATCCCAGGCTGGCCAAGGTGCTTCGTCCGCACCAGGTTGAGGGCGTCAAGTTTCTGTACCGGGCGACGACTGGAATGATCGATGAGAAGGCAAATGGATGCATCATGGCGGATGAGATGGGACTTGGAAAGACTCTGCAATGCATTGCGCTTATGTGGACCCTCTTAAGGCAGTCGCCCGATGCTGGGAAGTCGACGATCCAGAAGTGTGTTATTGCGTGTCCGTCAAGCCTCGTGAGGAATTGGGCGAACGAGCTAGGTAAGACGCCCGTCTAAAAGGGCCCCCTACTTGTAATAGATGCTAACGGACCGTAGTAAAATGGCTTGGCAAAGATGCAATAACCCCATTTGCTGTCGATGGTAAAGCCTCCAAGGACGAGTTTGTCACTCAAATGAGGCAGTGGGCCATTGCAAGTGGCCGGGCTGTGGTGCGTCCCGTACTGATCATCTCTTATGAGACGTTGCGCTTGAACGTGGAGGAGTTGCGAGGTACACCAATTGGATTGCTGCTCTGTGACGAGGGCCACCGCTTAAAAAACGGCGAAAGCCAGACATTTACAGCACTCGACAGCCTCAACGTCCAGCGACGTGTCATTCTTTCCGGAACGCCGATTCAAAATGACCTCTCTGAGTACTTCTCATTGCTAAACTTTGCCAACCCGAACTATCTCGGTACCCGGAACGACTTCCGAAAGAAGTACGAGCTACCGATCCTGCGCGGCCGTGATGCTGCAGGCACGGATGCAGATCGCAAGCGCGGAGACGAGTGTTTGTCGGAGCTTCTCAATCTCGTCAATAAATTCATTATCCGACGGACCAACGATATTTTATCAAAGTACTTGCCAATCAAGTACGAGCACGTCGTCTTCTGCAACCTCGGGCCCTTCCAGAAAGATCTCTACCAACATTTCCTTCAGTCACCAGAAATCAAGAGTCTCCTCCGTGGCAAGGGAAGCCAGCCTCTTAAGGCGATTGGGATGCTCAAAAAGTTGTGCAATCATCCAGACCTCTTGGATCTTCCGTCTGACTTACCGGGTTCGGAGGAGTTCTTCCCTGAAGACTTTGTGCCGAAGGACGCGAGAGGTCGCGACCGTGACGTTAAGCCATGGTATTCAGGCAAGATGATGGTACTGGATAGAATGCTCGCACGTATTCGCGCGGATACGAACGACAAAATCGTTCTCATCAGCAACTACACCCAAACGTTGGATATATTTGATAGATTGTGTCGCTCACGTGGCTACGGTTGTCTTCGACTTGATGGGACAATGACTGTCAACAAGCGTCAAAAACTTGTTGACAGATTCAACGATCCCGACGGCCAAGAGTTTGTCTTCCTCCTCAGCAGCAAAGCTGGAGGGTGTGGTTTGAACCTGATTGGCGCTAACCGTCTCGTTCTTTTTGATCCTGGTATGTTTCAAAGGTACTCTTCTCCTCGCAACGAATGCTGACAATGGATTGAAGATTGGAACCCTGCTGCAGACCAGCAAGCGCTTGCTCGAGTTTGGCGCGACGGCCAAAAGAAGGATTGTTTTGTCTACCGCTTCATTGCCACAGGAACCATTGAAGAGAAGATTTTCCAGCGCCAGTCCCACAAGCAGTCGCTCTCGTACTGCGTCGTCGACTCCGCCGAAGACGTCGAGAGACATTTCAGCCTCGATTCTCTCCGGGAGCTCTTCGAATACCGGCCCAACACGACCAGCGACACGCATGACACGTTCAAATGTAAGCGATGCAAGCCGGATGGCCGGCAGCACATCAAAGCATCGGCGATGTTGTACGGAGACACGAGCACCTGGAACCATTTTGTTAATGAGGGGGAGAAGGGCCCGCTCAATGTCATCCAGGACCTTCTATTGCGGCAGGAAACCGCGGACAAAGCCGTTAGTGCTGTGTTTCAGTACATTAGCCATTAGACATTTGGCGGAGATGACGAGCATTGCTATATACGTCTCGGACGCTCAGCTGAGCTGGACGTGCCATTCATTTTGTGGGTCCTTGAGCAAAGAGTTCTTCTGGTTTGGGTACAGGATGAGCTTAGTCATATCAAAGTTAGGATAAGTATAGACTAGAACGATAGAGTTTTGAAAACTACTGGGCCGAATAAGAAGAAATAATGGTCTTAACATCAACGAAGTCTGCTGGAAGTGAACAAGCTTTATTTGCACTATTTGAACGCCTTGCCAACGTACAGTATCTCTGAATCCGATAAGTCTCCTGCCATCAATTAAACGAATGTAGATTGACTGGGGCGTTCCAAAGCGAAGGAAAGAGCGCAAATTGTTTGAGCGCTTGATTAGCATTAAATATTTCAACCTCTATTGCGCATTACCATGGCCTTTAATGCTTAGCTTATCACGACGATCAGACTTGCGGAACTTAATAATACAACACTCTGTTCGTACAATGAGCTATCCTACAACCCACCAGAGCAGCAGAACTATACCCACTTCCCATAGAGAGCCTCCAGACGCCAGACCATGGGGTATCGTCCTGAGTGCGCTTCCAGTGCTCTAAGCACGATTCCGAAACTAAAGTTACAAATATCCATACAGACTCCGCCCATGCTCCCATGCAATCCAGGCAGCCAAGAGAAGCTCACTTGATGCCTCGCCCGTGAATCCCATCCTTAAATCCCGCACCGGCATTAAGAAAAGAAGTTCGTACCGGCGCCACGACCCATTCCCATGCCCTGACTACCAGTGGGCGCGCCAAAACCGACATGTGACCCCAAGAGGCCCTCGCGACGCCAGCCCGGCACCTCCTCGCGCTCATCAAACCCAGCGGGCGCAAGGATGCTGGCTGGCGGGGGGAAGCCGGCTGCCAGCGGGTTACCCTTGCGCTTGGAGCCGACGATGGCGAAGCGGCGTAGGTTGCGCGAGATGAAGCCGTTGAGGAGCCCCTGATCGATAAGGGCAGAAATGACGGCCTCTGCCTCAAAAATATCCGGGAGAGGATAGTCGGACTCGGGCTCATCATAGCCACTAAAGATAGCGCTAGCGCCGATGCCATGGTTTATAAAGGCGGCGGCTGCTTTGCCGTCCCAGGTCGCCCCCTCTTCACGTTTATCTTCGGTTCCGGCCTCGTCGTCGTCATCGCAGTCCTCCCACTCGCTGTCGTTGTCGTCTGATTCGAGGCCTTCGAAATCTGGGTCCTCGTATGCTTGCGCCTGGACTTCCTCTTGGACATTTTCCGCCGCGAAGCTGGGTCCGTTCTCAATCAAACCAGCCGGGACCCAATTCGGCATAAGTGCCTTCATTTCGAGCCAGCGCAGTGCCTGCAGATAGTACTGCAGGTCAAGCGTAGCTGCCTTGCGCTTCTCGACGTTGCCTTCCTGCCCTGCTACGACGTAGGTGCGGCGTGCGAGCGAGCGCAAGACGAGCACTTCACAACGGTTGCGCAGCTGTAGCAGGACGCGGCGGCGAAAGAGGAATTGGACGCGCTCGTGGTTTTCTTTAACTAGCTGTAGATTTGAGGTATTTTCGCTCGATGGGGTCGCGAGGAGGTTCAAATCCAACAGCTTCCGGAAGGACGCCAAGTCGCCTCGAACGATGGCGCGGGTCACGGGAAAGAAAAGCTCGCGCAGCCCGGCAGCCTCCGGCAGGTTATACAGGTTCTCGGAGGGGAAGCGACCAAGAGGGAGATTGGCGCTAATCAAGTAGACTAGCATAGAATGGCGCTGGCTGACGAAGCGCGGTGGAGTCAGGTCAAACGCGTGCTGGAGCGCGGCAGCCGAACGGCGAAAATGATTGTTCTGGTACATGAAGCGACCCAGGTAGTACAGGTACGTTGCCTGTTCTGGCTTCGGGTACGCAGACAACAGCGGCGATTGGTTGTAAATGTTCGAGAAGATTTGCTCCACGTTGCGTGTTTTCTTGCACTGGAAGAGAATCTTGAGGCAGAGGTTTGCAAGAGTATAGATCCCTGCCTTCTTGCCATCAGGCTTGCCATCGCGGAGCCCAGACGGGTTCGCAGTGCGGTCGTTGAGGCAAGTCACGAATGCGGTGCGCACGATGTTGGCCGCGCGCTCCGGGAGCGTCTCGGCGCCGCCTTCCTCGCCTCCAGCAGAGCGCTGCACTAGGTGCGCGATTAGGTGCGGCTGCCTGTCGAGGCCGATCGCGAGGCGCGCGAGGACGCGAGAGTAGGCGATGACGGTCGGCAAGACCACAATGCCGAGCGTCGGGTGTGCGAGTGCGCTAATGCACTTTCTATGGTAGTTGGCAAGGAGTGTCCTATGGTTAACTGAAGGACTTTTCTACTCATAGGAATTGAAAGGGTGATCATAACATACTGCACGAGCTCGCTGAGGAGATTGTACGTATCGAGCAAGTTCTCGACGTTGACGTCGCGGAGGAAGGTTAGGTACTGGACCATGAACTTGATGAACATGGTCCAGGTCGCGCCATCGGCGCCCTCTTGAGCTTCGGCCAAGATGAAGGCACATTTGTCCTCAAGGAAAGCCTCTTTACCGAGCGGGTACTCTTGGTGTAGCTCGGTGATCATCTGGTTGTAGAGAGCGCCGTAAGGCGGCTCGATGATCAGGTAGTCTTGGAGCTGCGCTCCATCGCGGCGGCTCACGATCGCGGCGATTTCGCCGAGGAACTGGTCAAGGGTAGGGGTAGGAGACATTTCGAAGTAGGTGAGAGTAAGGAATTAAAGAGTGCAGAATGAGGGAGGAGAAGGTAAGTTGGGGGTTGCGGTAGAGAGAGACAAAGGTGGTGGAGGTAGGAAGAGTCTAGATGGGGTGGCGAGTTTTGAAATACAATTGTGCGGACAAAGGCGGTGAAGGGCTAGGCAGAATTCCATTTCATGGTGCTCGCGGGGCGGGAAAGAGCCGAGGGCGGGCCTCAGTTTTTTTGTTTGTTGCGGGAAGGGACGATGGAGGTGAAGTGCCTTGAGGCAGCTGCGATGTGGTCCGTGCGTACTATTGTGGAAGCCTGCTCGGCGCATTCCTTGAAATCACAACACCTCGACTCTCAGCATTGCTCACGTTGTAAGTACGCACTTTGTAGACAGCGACCGGGTTTTAAGACATTGGGAGCCCCACAATACAGCTCTAGACTTTTCACACATCTTTGGTATCTGTCCCTGGCAGGCTGCCACCTGTTCCGCATGGACCCATAGAAACTTGCTAGCAGCTTAAGTAATATGTAGATGGGATTATCACCTGTCCTAAACCGATCATTCACTAAGTGAAGACCGTAGACAATATAGACGAGCCTTAATAGCATGAATTTTTCAAAATAAGTAGAGTTCTTAGAGCACGCAGCGTGTGCGTCTGTAAATTGGCATATTCCTCTTAAACCATGTATCAAGAAGCCGACCGCGGGAATACTCTTCGGAATAGTTGCCTTCATGATAAGCTAAAACGCCGAAAGATTCGAATGAGGCCTATTTTGTACAATGAATCGGCGTAAAACCGGAACGTTACTAGGACTTCTGAGGAAACTCATTACCGGCTGTGTATTGACCAGAGCTACTTAGTCCACTAAGAAGGAACCGACCCATATCCAACACCGTATTAAACTCTCCTACTACGTCTCAAATTGGCCCAAGTCCGCAGTGTGCATAACACCATGACACAGAATTCAGGCCCTGAGTTCGAAGAGCCCGGCAAACGATCAGAAGGAATCATTGCGCCATCAACGCCACTTCTCTCCAAGCGATTCGCGCCAAAGTAGTTCGAATGGGGCATCCTTGACACTTTTCATACGTATTGCGGTCACACCGTCGACATAGGAGCACAGCATGGCTTCTCTCAGGGTATCGACGAGAGACGCTGCCTCAGCCTTGTCCAGCCGACGAACACTCCCGACACCTCATCCCCATCCCACCTCCTCGACCTTCTCTCTCTACGTCCCCATCCATCGCATCGCACCTCATCCCTTCTCCACAACCACTCCCTTAAAACAAAAAGTCGAGACAGCAGCAACACGCCAAACCGGCCAGCAACCCCGCGCAGATCCCGCCGCCAGCCCCACCACCTCCTCTCCTATCGTCATAGTATCCTTGCGGCGGCCCCGGCTGGTACTGCATCGGCGGCGGGCCGTATCCGGGCTGCCCGTAGGGCCCCGGCTGCTGGTAGGGCCCGGGGCTGCCGCCGTAGTACTCGGGTTGCATGGGCGGCTGGCCGGGCGCCGGGGAGCCGCCGTAGTAGGGCGCCACAGGTCCTGGTGCGGGAGAGGGCGAGCCGCCGTAGTAGGGGCCCGCGTCGTAATGGGCGGCGGGTGGAGGCTGAGGATAGCCCGGAGGCGGGCCCGTGTAGTTGTCCTGAGGTGCAGAGGGGAAAGGGGTTAGCAGGCTGTGGCGCAACGGCGCGGAACTTGGAGAGGGGTCGGGTGGCGGGGAACAACGTACTTTGTTGGACATCGCCGATAGATAAGGCGGGTTTAAGGGCCTTGGTGGTTATGTAGATTGAATAAAGTGACTGCGGCGGTGGAGGCTCGGTCGGTGCAAGGAGACGTGGTGTTGCGGGGATGTCTCGCGTTGGAGCGGGCAGGACTTGGCGGATGCGCCTGCTGCTACTGTGGCGCTTTGGATGGATCAAAGAGAGACCGGTCCCGGCGTCGCGCGTCGCCGGCAAGAAAGGCGAGACTCCAGATGAAATAGCGACAATGGAAAGGCAAAGACGAAGACGTCAGGTGGCTGTGATGATGCTGATGGGATATCTATTAAAGAGTAGGTAGGAAGGACGAAAAGCGAAATCTGGTACTTATAGAGTATGAGAAGGGTGGAGGCGAAACGCCTTGTGTGGATGGGTCGAAGGGCTGGGCGTTGAGGCGCAGCAATGCATGTGCGCGTCGCGCGTTACCAAAGCCGACCTATCCGCGACTGATTGGAGCTGCCGCCCACTACATCCTTCACCGGCCCAAAGTCCTCTTAGCCACCGGCCGAGTCTCGCGCTTCCTTTAGTAGCCGAAAGGCGTACTCGACGTCTTGGACTTGGCCTATAACCTTGTGAGCCTTGCTCGGCGGTACCAACTAGGCGGCACTGCACTTAAAGCGCCAAGGTTGGATTATTGAGTAAATCCCTATCTGCAGAGGGAGCCGGTTGGCCACTTAGTGTCATATTCCTTTCTGTCCGTGCCGTACGAACATCCATTCTCTGGAAAGTTGCTATATGTAAATGGATGCGAAGTTTCATATTTTGCGCGTACTGCGTCCGTCGTTCTGCACGCTATAATGTCGCTGGGTTGGGCAAACTCAATTAGCATTGCGTAAGTCCTAGCAACTTTATTTGCAGATAGACATTGTATAATAGTAGTTTTTCTTGATGCTTGATGGGCTTTCTCAACTAGTCAATGCAGATATCTCGTGGTCTCGCCAGCTGCCTCATTCCAACCTCGATTCTACCCGTCAATGTCCTTTTTAGCCTCCCCCAGTCTCCCGATATTTCTTTGTGATGTATCCGTAAATCTTGCGTACGTCTCGTCGGCCGATTGAATATAATCAGTGCCGAGTGCCACGGAGTGTGCAGCGTAGTCGCGTCAAACAGAGTTGAATTGTGAGGTGCAGACGGAAGTATAGAGCTCCGCCTGCGAACTATTTACCGGCGGCACCGAAATCACGTGTACATGCTGCTACATTCACTTGCGGGCCTCTGCTACTTTCGGCGATAACTGCAACTTGCGGGATGATCACTTCATGACGCACCGAGGAGGCATGTTCATGGCCGGTCGATTTTCAACACTAGAAGATTACTTTCGACGTCTCCTTTAATGCCCCGTCGTACTTTATTAGATTGGAACCCATGTAGAAGGAGCTTCTGTCAGACATAGCGGTTCCTGTTTAATCGCGCTAAATTTGCAATGCACTAGAACTGTGCATGGCCTCCTGCTCTTGCACGCTGGGGGAAACATGCAAGGCCAAGGGCTATGTCTGGCTTAGGTATGGAAACACGATTAGGGCTATCGGTGGTGAGATCACTAGGAGCGTTAGACAGCGCAATGAGGATCGGAACCTATGGGAAGGCTGGGCCAGGCGGAGGGGAAGGCTGGGTCTGAAGCTCGGCTGTTGGTGTATTAGATTCGGGAAGGACTGGAAGGGGACACTCGGAGCCGAGTATATCCTCAAAGGAGGGCGGGCTTGGCCTTAGTTCAGATATCCAAGCTACGGCCAAGTTAGCTATGCCTCAAAAGCAGAGCCAGCACACCTACGCTTTTCGGATGCACTCAGCTTCAGAATGTTCGGTCACAGCTCTTGCATGGGTTCTACAAGACCCGTTAATAGACAACTTTTCCACTGGCCTTCTCGATCGCAGTCCTTCGCCATCGGCCTTGATTTTTTAACAGTGCTTTTCCGCGAGCTCTCCAATCTTGTTTTCGACAGTCGACGCGTTAGGTACACCATGACAAGGCGAGGCTTGCCCAATTTCCTATAGCATTAGTACTCCGAATATGTACTTAAGTAGATCCTCTACGTCCGGGGGAGGTTTTGGAAAGTGGTCCACAAAAATGCTTCGCATCGGCCATGTTCCCCGATTGATATTAAGTGCGGGTTTTCTTGGTTGCGCTCTGAGACCGCTATCGCCGGTAAACTAGCTTCGACGCTCTCCTCTGACCGCTGTTGGACGAGGTAACACCCAACGTTTGCGGGGGAGCCATCTCTAGCTCGCTATCGCAATTACTTGCCCACTGTTCGATGGAACTTTCCAAGTCCTTAGGCGCAGATAAGTGCGAGGAAAGTGCTTAAAGAATCTTGGGCGTCAGAGGTAGCGTCCGTGACGTTCGTGATATATTACTAGGCAGGCAGCAGCAGCAGCTGTCGGATGGAATGGCTTGCAGCGCTTTGGGGACGGAGGACCGCTGTGTGTCTCTTCGAGATTGGGGTAAGAAAGCGCTTGCTTCATGTCGCACTTGAAGAATGCGTGAGCTGAGAACGGAGATGGTTGTTTGTTTTGGCCAATACGCGAAGACTAGCGGGCGCGGGGTACGTAGAACCATCGCCATAAATAACGACCGCTACAGGCTCCGTTCATACCCTCGCTAATATATGTAATAGAACTCTGTTCATGATACCCTACTACATTGCTAATAATATATAGTGTTAGTGGCACGCTAAACAGGGGCTATACCCGCTAGCTTGATCTTAAAAGCGATAGCTCTACTCCGTAGAATCTTCCCATACCATAGTTTACTATAGGGAGTACGTAAGTATATAATATACTATTCACGTGACTATGTAATCCATATTTCTACGCTCATACGATTCTCTTCCTTTCTACACGCACATACACGCGCGCACACCCACGCACAAAAGCGCTTTCTCTCTCTCTTCTGTGTAGCTCGCTCTCTTCGCTAGCACTCCATGATGTCAAACACTCCTACGACCCAACAATCCATAGCGCCACAGACCGCTACGACGCAGCGCTCCAAACGGCCATGTCTCGCACGTGACCAGCGTCTCCAGTGCCTTACGCTCAGGTCAGTCGGCTGGACGTACGGGGCGATCGCTCAACATCTTGGCATTTCACACCGCCAAGTCCAAACCGCCTGCTCTACGGACGACCCAACTCCTAAAAAGCGCTCAGGGAGGCCGCGTGTTCTTTCAGAAGCTCAAGTCGACCAATTGGAAGAATACGTCCGTGCATCACGAGAAAATCGCCTTTTATCCTATTCTCAGCTTGCGACTGGTCCCTTTGCGCACTGGAATGTATCCGCATCAGCTATCCAAAGGGCGCTACTACGACGCGGCTATAAACGAGATGTTGCGCAGGAAAAACCTTGTCTCTCTGAGGAAAACAAGGCAAAGCGGCTGCAGTAGGCCGTTGAGCATGTCAGTTGGACTAGAGATGAATGGATAGAGGTCCTTGGGACAGATCAGACGTGGGTTACTGGAGCTTGGGATCGGAGAAGCTATGCTACCCGCCGGAAGGATAAAGTAATTTGATTCAACCTGTATCGCTGATAAGAGTCTAAAGCGACGAGGGTGGTTGTTCTGGGGCTGTCTCTCTGGTAGAGTATGGGGGTCTTGACTCTGACTATTATCTGAAAGACCTACTATAAGCGAGTGTTCCTGTCATTGGCAGGTTGCTACGGTTGAATCCAGGTCTTAAATTAATATAAGACAGAGCTCCTGACGATGTAGATAGATATACCCTTAAGAACTCTACCAACACGGTATTCACCTTATATTTTGGGCTTCTTCCTCTCCTGATTTCAATCCTATTAAACAGTTTGGAAACTCGATAAAAGATTCCATTTAGGGGGAAGTATGGTAATACACGTAGGTAACTCTCTTATAGTCAACTGCGGTGGGCTATTTGTGAGACGTATGGTGTAAGTACTCAAGAGTAGCTACTAGAGCTACTCGATGCGATAAAGCAGCCCTGCAAAGATATAACTACGGCCTTGGGCGGTTATACAAAATGGTAATATCCAGTTATATCCAGATCTAGTTTGATAGCTTTAGCCCCTACTTGGCGTGGTCCTAACAGTACTTATGTAGATAGCATCTCTCTAGTGTCAATAAACCTAGCCAATCTATTCCAGATCTCAAAATCTGATAGTTATAAGCCTAGCAATCGCCTTGCTATTAATTTTTCTCTTAGAGCTGGAGCTAGAGCTAGAGCTAGACTTCTAAGAGACTATCACAGTCTAAACCTGGGCAGAAACTGCAGTAGGAAAATCTTGGATTTTAGCTATAGCAAAGTTAAATTGTAGTAATCTATGTTTAAGGCATTATTTTATAGTTTATAGGCTCTTGGTACTATAATTTTACTCTGTCGGGTAGAGTATATAATTTCTCAATCTAGCCTGAGTCTACAGACTTGGTCCGCAGAATGAATCAGACGGCCGACAAGGTATAAGGACGAAGAGGCGGATCTATCCGGCTTCTAGGAGGGATATTTATCGTGGTAAGACGCCTGTTGTCAAGTTATTAGAACAGGACTGAGATTTCTATGCTTGCACAGGCGCTGATTTGTGTACCCTCGCATTCTGGTTAGCGTGTACCTTCTTCGTCTTCAGTTTCCCGACTACAATCGAACTAATAGCTTTCCTAAACGCAAAACTGAAAGGTAGATAACTACGGGTAACTAGAATGACCACAGTAACTATATTATAAAGTAGAAATGGACCGCAAATAACTGCTGATGTAGTTGAGAATGGGTTGGTTAAATAATGCTACAGGCTAACGATATCCTTTTGAAGTTCCCGTACTTGGTCGCATTGTGGCGATGAGAAATGGTCGGTACGCCGTGCCATAGCGCCACACTGTACGGTATGCTTGGCGCCCGCCATAGGAAGCATAGAATTCTAATGGTCCACCTGTGTTCTAGGTTGTAAATGATAGCAAGAGCATGTGTGCCTTGAAATTGGCACTTTCCAGGCAAAACTCCTGATGATGGTCATCGTTGAGATGATTCTTCGCGCGTTCAGACATCCCGCTGCTGGCAACTGGAGTGAGTCCCTCTCACAGTCCTCGCTAGCATTCGAATGGTGTTCGTGCCCTGGTTGGCGGGACTTCAACATACTAATTGTTTGTTGTTGAACCTCCGGTTCTGGCAGCCTCCCCGCCTCCTACATAACTCCTCCGGCGGCCCTAACGCGGACGGGGAAAGTGCCCCCCTTAGTGCATCCAAAGTCGTGCTGGGCGGGATTTCGCATCCAGGGCCCCGCAACGCGCGGCTGCTCCCGTCCTGCGCGCTGGTTGGCTGCTCATTACGTCCGCCGGCATTCGTCTGCGCTGGTGCGATTTTAGCACGTCGCTCCCGTCAAGGCACAGCCGTGTCCGACCCGCCCCTACCAAGGAAAGCTCCTTCGCCGAACCCACCGCGCCTCGTCCCGCCCGCGTCGTTCCACTGCAGTCTGAGCTGCGCTGCAGATTCTTGCTTTCGTCTTGTCGTCTTGTCATCCTTTCCAGTCGCTCTTTCGCCGCGTGCTGCGCAACTCCCGCGCTGCTGTCGTGCGGCCGCTTGGCGCCCTCTGCGGCTGTAACCTTTGTTCGCCCGCACACACACGGCGTCCCACCAGCCACGCTCTGACCAATCCGGCCGCGTCGCCGTGACGTCTCCGGCGCTTCCGGGGGCCCACAAAACAAATCAACAACAGGTGCCTCGGCACAGAGCGGCATCTGGCATTTCTTGCTGCCGGGCCTCGACTCTTCGTCTCAGATTCTATCTATCCTTCAAACCTTCGTCCCTCGCTGGTGCGATTGACGCACACGACCGCCGTCCGCCGCCGCAATGCCCGCGGTCCCGCGCGCCGCTGACGCGCCCGGCGCCGAAGCGCGATCGTCGCGACTCTTATCATCACCCGTTGCCGACGTTGTGCCCCGCGCCATCAACAACGACGCGCACGATGCGCTCGCCGCTCTGCGGCCGCGAGCCGAGTCCTCCAAGGCACCCGCCGCGGCCCCCGCCGCGGACGAGCGCGTTCTCCTCAAGCGAATACCCGACGGGCTCCCGGGCCCCGACCCGCCCTTCCTCGTCGCGGCGCGCCAGCAAGCCGACAACGTCATCATCCCGACGACGTACGACGGGCTGGACGCGGGCCCGCCCGCGGGCACCGTCGTGGGCATCATCTTGGGCAGCGTGGCCGGCACGCTGCTGATCCTCTGGCTGCTCTCGTCGCTCATGGCGGCGTCGGAGCCGGCCGACGAGGAGATCGTGGTGCGGCGGCACTCGCACTCGCGGTCGCCGCCGCGGTCGCGCCGGTCGCGCCGCTCCGGCCGCACCGAGATGCGCGAGTTTAGCCGTTCGCCGCACCGCGTCGTCGTCGAGGAGCGGCGTAGCGGCGGCGTGGCCGCCGGGCCGCCGCCGCCGGGCCCGCCCCCCGTCATCGTTGAGGAACGCCGCGAGCGCCGCGTCTCCGGCGACGACGTCGTCGAGGTCATCGAGGAGCACAGCGACCTGACGAGGAGTACGAGCCCGCCGCGCAGGAAGCATAGCCGGAGGAGTAGCGGCGGCTACAGGAGCGTGGATCCAAATCGCTACGCCGGCGGGGACTACCCCCAGCACGAAGTCTACGGGCATGGAAGGAGGGGAAGCAAGCGGTATTCCTGATTGAGGCGCAGCGTTGCGGCTGTTGGCTCCCCTGCTGTTCTGGGGCTTCACAGGGATCCTTCAAGATGCCACTCCTACCGCCGCTGTGCGCCGTCTGCCACCTCCCTAGTCACACCATCTGCGGCAGCCTGCATGCGTATTGCGTTTACGATTTCCGTGCCGCGAAAGTCACGTGCCTGAGTGGCACCGGAACCAAGCTTGCGGCACGCTTTCGGTCCCATCTCCGCTGTTTATCGCTTACCGCTTATTTTCCGTGCCTAATCCCGCGACCGTGCTCGAAGCATGACGTGTTGAAGTAGCGCGCCGACGCGCCGCGCCAACACCACGTGCATGAGTCGCACGCGAGCTGCGGTCGGCAGGGGAGATGGCGTTATTTTTGCACTTTTCTACCCTTTTTTTTGTGCTTTCCTTCTTTACTTTGTGATCTGTTGTTTTTATTTTATTTTCATCTCTGCTGCTCCGGTGTAATCTTTGGCTGGTGCTGATCCCGACAAGTCATGTGCGACAGGCCGGACTTGATTCGGTTAGGATGCGATATCAATCTGTTGGTATCTTGCGCCTTTCGAAGCAAAAGATGAAAAACACCGTGAGAAATGACTACTCGTCTGTTCTCTTCTTTCATTGCCTTTTTTTTCTGGTACATTTTCTTCCGTTACGTATGTGTATATTGTGCTTGGACTCATTAGGGGCAGGCGGATATTGTACGGAGTAGAGCGTGGTGCTTTGGGAGGCGAAGAACTGGGCTGTGCTGGGGTTTAACGGAGTACCGTTGGCGGTCGTACGTGCGATGAGATATCCCACGGAGAACTTCGGCTTGCATTGACAGGATTGACATGGGGCGCCATGGATGTGGCTGAGGTGGGCGGGCAGCTATCTCGCGTGTGCTCTTTCAGATCTTGGTGTGGGATGTTGGCTCAAAATGCGTGGCTTTCCCTCACCGTCTTCTTAAGCGAATGGGATCTTTATGCGGTGCGGAGGCGGAGTATAGCTGGCGATGTGTTAGGCGTTTAGTTTGGGTGGACATACTTGTAGGTGTTGCTAATTATGCGTGGTGTACGCTGTATGGTGTATGTACGGATATTGTAATGAGATTTTTTTTACGTTAACTCACATCCTGCATCAGTACGGAGTAGCTACGGGGGATTTGGAGATGCGGCTGAAATGCATGGAGTGAGGGGACTGAGGCTCAGGAAGTGAAGCCGTGGCTTGTTTCGCGTGCTTTTGGTGGTGTCCTAAAGCGCGGACTAACGTGGTGGAGTGAAGATCAAACGCGAACCTCGCGAAGGCATAGGTTACAGGCTTTGAGAGGCTGTTTTACCGTTGCTAGGCATACGAAGCGCAAATACAGCTCTGAGAGTTAATCTACACAATGGCAACAAGCTATACTGTAAGGCATAGCCCGTCGTGATACAACCATAAATTCTCGTTCTGATTAATCGAACGTGCGAGGTTCTGCATTCCTCCTAGCGCAGTGGCCTGCTAAAACTGAAGTACGCAGTACGGAATACTCCGTGATTTAAACCTCTCCATGTTATTGCAGGACCAGGAACCGGGTCCTAACAACGATGCACAGGCGACACTACGACACCGACACGCGATCGCACAATCGCACAAACCACGTTTCTTTGCTTCTTTCGGGATCGGCGGATCCACCGGGAGAACACGGACGGCGGTCAAACAGCGCGTGGGACACTGGGAAATTGTACATAATGCTTGCGGCGGTCAACCACAGGGCCGTCCTTGAGCCAATTCCTGCTGCTGCGCCACTGTTTTCCGGTGCGCTTCTGCTGAAGCTGCCGGGCCGTTCTCCACCTTGTTGATCCGGCCCATCGCGGCCAAGGCAGACTTGTCCGGGGCCCCTTGGCGAGCGTCAGGAGCCTAACGGCATAAGCAATTTGCAGGCAAACAGCGGGAATCCTTTTACTGGGGCCGGGGATATTTGTATGGGCTCGGAGGATTAATGTACATAGCGTTTCTACACACAGCGGCCGGCTGTTTTAATACGTCGCTCCCCCTGAGCACCGCAGGAGATGCAACCGCGAACCCAGGGAAGTTGAGTTGTACATGTAGCACGCAGGCCCTCGCGAACGCGCAGGGTCTTGTGGAATGGCTTTTGAGAAACGAGAGATCTTCGATTTGGGCCACAGGGGCGCGCGCATCTGCGTCAGAAGGGCACGCGACGAACCGGCCGCACGCACCAAGGCGGCGATACGGACGATAGGATTTGTACATGACGTTGTGCACAATCAAAGGCGAACCGGGCGCTCTCACGACCGCGGCCCAGGGATTGGCCGGCCGTTGAAGCAGGTGAGCCTGTTCCTGGGCCGGGGCGAAGAGAGCGCGGTGGAGATTGGCTTTGCCCGTGCGGGCTGATAGGGCCGTTCGACTTATTTGGGCGCGGCCGGTACATACATATTAATAGGCGGGCGGTATGGGGGGGGGGAGAGGCCCGCAGCGTCGGCCAATGGCGGGCGGCGCGTACCTGAGCAAAGGAACGGCCGGCGCGCCGCCAAGCTGCGCCCGCACGGGGGCGCTTTACCGCAGCCAGTAAGGCGCCGTGGTTTCGTTTACCGGACTGGGGCCGATCTCATCTCCCGTCCCTGGGCCTCGCGCGGGACGAACTTGCGCTCCTCGTGGGACGGCGGTGGCAGGCGCGGCGCGGACGGGAGCGACCGACTCTGACTCTTCCTCTCGCTCGTCACCCTCCCTCCTCCTCTCTCCTCTTTCCCTCTCCGGCTCTCTCTCGTCGCGCCTTCACGCCAGCCCCTCACCCGCGTCGCTCTTTCCACGCGCGTCCCTTTCGCTTGTTTTCCCCTTCACCGCGACCCGGCCGCCGTCGCCTCTCGTTTATCGACGCCGACTCCGAGTCGCTTTCACTCTTTTTGTTGTTCTTGCCTAGGCAGCGGGAGCGATCGGGCGGGTGCTGTCTACCAGGCGCATTCCTGAACGGGCCAGCACTGCAATCGGTCACGCATCCACGGCAGCACCGCCGAAGTCCCCGCACTCCAGTCGTGCCTGCCTTCCCTGCTGCGATAGATCCAGAACACGCCTTCCCCTCGCGACGGTCGAGCTCTGTTCCTCCTTTCACCTTAATTCACATCCCCACCGCGTTAATTTCGAACTCGCCGACCGTCGCGCGCAAGCCGCCTGCGACAGTGTACTTTCAGCACAACCGCGTCGCGCTTCGCGACCAAGGGTGCCCGCCGCTTGCAAAAACATACTTAATTATCATCGACAACGGTCAAGATTTGATAGCCCGCCATGCATGGCCATCACCGTCTTGCACACCGCCAACCGGCCGAGCTCGTGCAGCCGATCGAGGCTCGAGAGGCCGAAGCCGAGCCGCAGGAAACCGTCGTATCGGTCGTCTACGTGACGGCGCCTCAAACCTTCGACGGACCGGCCGTCTACGTTACCGCCGGCGAGCCCGTCCAGTTCACGCGGTCCAGCTCCGCCCGTACCACCGACCGCGAGACGGAGCGCACCACCGAGGCTCGCGCTAGGCCCACTACCACTCGTGGTGATGACAATAGCGATGATGAGGACGAAGACGAAGACGAAAATGAAGATGAGGATCGTAGTTCGCGCTCTTCGAGGGCAAGCTCGCGTGCTTCGAGGACAACATTGGCTACGTCTCGTCGCACTTCGACCGTGAGCTCGTCTGAGCGCGAAACTACAACCATCACGTCGCGCTCTCAGATCACTTCGACTCGCGCATCCGCATCTACTGCCCAGTCCAACGTCTTGGCCGATACTGCTTCTACCTCTACCCAAAGCGCTCAGGCATCAGATGTCGACGCCCAACCCACTGGAATGACAGCTGGTGCCAAAGCTGGCTTGGCTCTTGGTTTGCTCCTCGCTGTCGCTGCAGTCCTTGGGCTCGTGCTCCTCTACTATCGCAAGAAGAAGCGTGAGCAGCAGGCCCAGCACCAGAAGCTCGATGACGAGAAGTCTGCCATGCCTCCGCCGCCGCCGCCGGCTAGCGCCCCCGAGGTCAGCTCTGCAGCTAGCATTAGAACTGCTAGGACCGCCTCCACCGCGCCTCGTCTCAGCCTTCGCCCGGTCACTCAGTTCTCCCCCACCTTCGGCGAGAACCGCAAGAGCAGTGGAAATCTTCTGAACGTGGCTGCCGCTGGCGCTGCGAACAACGGTTCTAGGTCGCCTTCTCCGGCTGAGAAGAACGTGTCCGAGAAGAACATGCCTGAGAAGAAGAACAACGTCAATGATCCAGCTAATCCCTTCGGTATCCACGCGGAGACGATCGACAACAACGAGCCGCGTGGTCAATCTCCTGGAGCTCAGGCGTCCAATGGCTCCCCGCGCTCGCCTCCTCCAGGTGATCTTCCTGCGCCGACCATGCCTGCCGAGAACGCCCATGATTCCTTGGCCATCGCGACTGGCGCTGTGCCGTTGGGTGCTGCTGGCGCCGGTGCGAATAATTCTACGGCTTCTCTCAACACACCATCGATGGCTTCGACCATGGTCGCACCGGGTCCTCCTAGCCCCGCCTTTACGGACTCTGCCTTCACTGATTCCGGCGATGTTCCTCCGTCCCCTGGCCCCGCGCCCACCGGTCCTGTTCCGCTCGTCGCCGGCGCTCCTGCGCACGGTCCTGCTGGTCCCAACAACGTCCACCGCGTCCAGCTTGACTTTAAGCCCTCCATGGATGATGAGCTCGAGCTCCGCGCTGGTCAGCTCATTAGGGTTCTTCACGAGTATGATGACGGCTGGGTAAGTACTCAATCATCTATGGAACTGACATTAGAATGATCTACTCATGGTCTCTTTAAGGCTCTTTGCATCCGTATGGATCGCTCTCAGCAGGGTGTCGTCCCGCGCACGTGCCTGTCCAAGCACCCGGTTAAGCCGCGTCCCACAAACGGCTCGCCCCAGAACCGTGGCCCGCCCCGCATGCGTGGTCCTCCGCCCATGAACGGTGCTGGTGCCGGTCCCAACGCTCCGTTTGCTCAACCGCCTCGCCCGCTCTCCCCATCCGGCCGCAACTCGCCGGGGCCGCTCGGCCCACGGCAACCGCGTCCGATGTCTCCTGCAGGCGGCCCTCGTCCCATGTCCCCGGCCGGCGGGCGCAGCTCGCCCGTTCCCTTCAATGGCCCTCGCCCTATGTCTCCGGCCAGCGAGCGCAACTCCCCCGGCCTCTTCGCCGGCCCAGGCCCGCGTCCCATGTCTCCCGCCAATGGCAACCGCGGCCGCTCAATGAGCCAAGGCGGCGCCGCTGGTGGGCCCCCGCCATTCGCCCAGGGCGCCCGCGGCCCGCGTTCCATGAGCCCCGGCCCCTACGGCGGCGGCGGCTACCAGCGCCCACCGCCCATCCGCGAGAACAAGCGCCGCAGCAACAGCGCGAGCGAGGTCATGGCTAGGCGCGCCTCGCCGCCGGGCCCGAGCCCGCTGAACGCTTCGGCCCACAAGGCGGCGGGTGGCGTGCCGGCGAGGAAGCCGGTGCCGGGTCAGGCCCTCTAGGCTTGGGACTGTTGCGTGGGTTTCCATTAGGCCTTGGGGCTTTTCTCTGCTTGCCAGGGCAGGCTGCTTCTAGATGGTGTTTATGAGAGACGGACGGGATAACGGGAGTTTTAAGCGCCCCTTTTCTCATTCGAGAAAACTAGACGGCTCTGTTTTTTTTTTTCTTCTTCTGCTTTCTTTGAGAGAGAGAGTGCGTGTGTGTATGTGTGTGATCTCTGTTGTGTTTTTTTGCCGTGCTCTGCTTGCTGTTTTTGAACTAAGCTTCTGGTTTGGTGCGATTTGGCTAGCTCATGGCCTCAGCTTGTTCGCAAGCAGAGCGAGTTGGTTAGTTGCATGCACCGAGTGTTCTTTCCTAAGCTTGTCAATACTGAATACCCCTTTGAACACAAACCGAAGTTTAGCCGTCCCCGAATTGCGCTTCCCCCTTCTTCTCGAACCTGCGGTGTCAAATCAAGAGTAGGGCCTCACTTCTTATTGGAAGTCTGGAACGTTCACCGTGGGGAAGAAGCGTTTGCTTCTATGCTACCCACTTTAAGATGTCCATAATGTTTTCTGTATTGTTTCCCCTTTCCTTTCCTTTTCTGTTTTTTTTTTTCTTTCTCTCTGGAGAGTGGCCAAACGTGGCGGATGTGCGTCCTAAACACCCTGCTTTTCATCAGTTTGCTTTGGAGCACTTGCCCGGCTGGATTTTCGACGTCCTCACGTATTCAATTCCCGTGGCAGGGGGTGGCGAATGATCAACCTGGCAACACAAATCACGTGGATTCCGGATCGTAGGAAGCTGTTGGAACTGAGTGCACTTTTCGGCTGTTGACTAGGGGGAGGTTGGGATGTTGGGTGGGCAGATGGGCGACTACGTGGCACGAGGCGGTTGCTGAGATGCATGGAAGCATGGGTGGGTCTGTTGCTTGATGCTTGAGTTTGTGCGCTGCTTTTAGACCTCTTTATAGGCGGTGGTGTATGCTACTGCGAGCTTGAAGGGGCAAAGTGTGGCGAGCATGTATGTAGCTTTGCCTGAGGTTACCTGAATGGATAGCTGCTATAGGTGTCTTAAGTACGTTTTTGAACCACGGTGATGTTTGGCCAAACGATGGTCCATATTGCTTGGTCTAGAAGCTGCTTACGTCATCTAAGCTGCAGATGTGAAGTATCTGTATCTTTCTGTCGTCCGTAGTGTGAGGTCCTTCATGCACGACATTCAAGATGCGCTCTAGCCAATGAGGGGTGCTGCGCATGCGCGCGAAGCGGCATTGCTCGAAGGGGACTAGCGTACCAGAGCTCCGCGTCCTAACCTCCAAACGTTCTCGGGCCACTTTTGCCCGCGTTCTTCGTTCACTCCGTACCACCGAAAACATCCACCGGCCGAACTTGACGAGTACACAGGAGCTCGTCGAGTATCCTTAGGCCTACGCCCGCCATGGATGACGACGAGAGCGATCAGAAGGCCCGTCAGGAGTTTGAGCAGCGCCTCAAAAGCAAAGACGATGACCGAACGAAGAAGACGGCGGTGTCCAAGTCGGCACCGGGCCGCAACCTGCTCGACCCGTCCCGGGCCGGCGTGAGCGGCGGCGATGCCTCGGCGAGTATGACGGACCTGCGGCTGCGGTCGCGGCAGGACTACCTGGCGAAGCGGGAGGCGGAGCAACTGGCGCTTCTGCGCAAGCAGGTGGCGGAAGAGGCGGCGGAGGAGGAAGCACACGGGGCGCGGCTGACGGCGTCGGAGCGGCGCGAGTTCGCGCGCAACCGGGAGACGCTGCGGCTGGCGGAGGAGCGGCAGCGGATCGACGACCACGTCGAGGGGTACGCGCTGCCCGAGGACTACATCACGGAGAAGGGCCGCATCGACCGCAAGCGCAAGGAGAGGGCGCTGTACGAGCGCTACGTAGACCGCGACGAGCACGGGCGCGAGCGCTTCGTGACGGAGCACGAGGAGTGGGAGCGCGAGCAGGCGGCGAAGGCTAAGGCGCAGATCCGGCGCGACGAGCGCGTCAGCGCCGCAAAGTACCGCTACGTCTTCGACGAGAGCCAGCAGATTCGCTTCGTGGCCGACACGGCGCTCGAGGGCCGCCCCGTCAGCAAGCAGCAGCGGCTGCTGGAGCAGCAGCTGCACGAGGCGGAGCGGAAGGCGTCGTCGATGGAGCAGGCGCGCAAGAGCCTGCCCATGTACGCCTTCAAGGACGACCTCGTGGCCGCGATGGCCGAGCACCAGGTTCTCATCGTCGTGGCCGAGACGGGCTCTGGAAAGACGACGCAGCTGCCGCAGTACCTGCACGAGGCCGGTTATACCAAGGACGGGATGAAGATAGGGTGCACGCAGCCTAGGCGCGTGGCGGCCATGAGCGTGGCGGCGCGCGTATCGGAGGAGATGGGGGTGAGGTTGGGGCAGGAGGTCGGGTACTCGATTAGGTTCGAGGACAAGACTTCGGACAAGACGATACTGAAGTACATGACGGACGGGATGCTCCTGCGGGAGCTCCTTACTGACCCGGAAATGTCGGGCTACTCCGCGCTGATGATCGACGAAGCTCACGAGAGGACGCTGCATACCGACATTCTCTTCGGGCTCGTCAAGGATATTGCGAGGGCACGGCCCGATCTCAAGCTTCTTATCTCCTCGGCGACCATGGACGCGCAAAAATTTAGCGGCTACTTTGACGACGCACCTATTTTTAACGTTCCAGGTCGACGATACCCCGTGGATATCCACTACACGCCTCAGCCGGAAGCAAATTATCTGGCGGCCGCTGTCACCACGGTTTTCCAAATCCACCTATCGCAACCTAGTGGAGACATCCTTGTATTTCTCACCGGACAAGACGAGATTGAAGCGGCAGAGCAGTCATTGCAAGAGACGGCCCGCTTGCTTGGCTCAAGAGCGAAGGAACTCATCGTTGCACCTATTTATGCTAATCTACCCACCGACCTCCAAACGAAAATCTTTGAACCGACCCCCCCAGACGCCCGCAAAGTCGTTTTGGCTACGAACATTGCCGAAACGTCCCTCACGATTGACGGCATTGTGTACGTGATCGACCCTGGATTCGTCAAGGAGAACGTTTATAACCCGAGGACAGGGATGGAGTCACTCGTAATAACTCCATGCTCGAGAGCATCGGCCAACCAAAGAGCAGGCCGTGCAGGTCGTGTCGGTCCCGGGAAGTGCTTCCGTCTGTACACAAAGTGGTCTTTCTTCAACGAGCTCGAAGAAAGCACAACACCTGAGATTCAGCGGACCAACCTAAATAGCGTGGTCCTCACGCTCAAGGCGCTCGGCATCGATAACCTCATGGAGTTCGAGTTCATGGACCCCCCGCCCGCGGACACGCTGATTCGTGCGCTCGAACAGCTTTACGCGCTGGGAGCCATAAACGACAAGGGCGTTCTGACCAAACTTGGCCGGCAAATGGCTGAATTTCCAACGGATCCGATGCTCGCCAAAGCGGTGCTTGCGGCCGATAAGCTCGGCTGCGTCGAGGAGGTGCTGTCCATCGTAGCGATGCTGGGAGAGGCATCGGCGCTGTTCTTCCGGCCGAAGGACAAGAAGATTCACGCCGACTCGGCGCGGGCGCGCTTCACGGTCAAGGAAGGCGGCGACCACCTCACGCTGCTGAACATCTGGAACCAGTGGGTCGACTCGGACTTCTCGTACGTGTGGGCGCGCGAGAACTTCCTGCAGCACCGCAGCCTGACGCGGGCGCGCGACGTGCGCGACCAGCTGCTCAAGCTGTGCGACCGGGTCGAGGTGCGCATCTCGTCCGTGGGGCAGAACGACCTGGTGCCGATCCAGAAGGCGGTGGCGTCGGGCTTCTTCCCCAACGCCGCCCGGCTCCAGCGCTCCGGCGACTCGTACCGCACCGTCCGGAACAACATGACGGTCTATCTGCACCCGAGCTCGGTGCTCGTCGAGGCGCACCCCCGCTGGCTCATCTACTACGAGCTCGTGCTCACGAGCAAGGAGTACATGCGCTCCTGCATGCCGCTGCAGCCCGAGTGGCTCGTCGAGGTGGCGCCGCATTACCACAAGAACGAGGACCTGGAGAAGCTGGGCCTGGGGAAAAAGGAGGTCAAGTCGCGATATTGATGGCCAAGGCGAGGGCCGAGTGAGCTATTGGCTAGTCATGCGGGTGATACCACAGCGACTTCAAACAGTTGACGGCTTTGCATGACGTGTATGAGTACTGTCAAAGCCCATTGTCCGGTCTTCCTCCAACATTGTGGGGTGAGAGAGACAAAAAAAAAGAAATGGAGGCTTTGGTTTGCAGAATGCGTTCATTAGCTTCATAGAAGAGTTCGAAGTGCGAGCGTATGTGGTTCCCGAATTTCCATAGCGCCATACGAAGCCGTTGTTGTTGCTCTGAAGCGGTACCGTGAGGATGTCCGCTTGCGCCAGTGCACTAGCGAGCGGCCTCAAATCGAGTGGACTGGAGCCGGCTACTAAGGCCTAGGCCGTACAACGTGATATTGGGTCCTATCATGCACTTGGTACACGATCGGCGAATGGAGAGACTCAGTTGGTCCCGAGCTGGCCAAACATTGTGAATGTCGTCATGCCGTTCGTGCCAACGGCCATCATATCCATTCGTGGCCCCAGCCGCTCAAGCGGCGGGCTATCCTTCTGCACTCATTCATTACTCGTGAAAGCCCTACTTGAGCTCCTAATGCCGAACTACATGCCCGACGCTCCCCGAAACCGAGCCGCGCCTCTCAAATTACTTCCAGAAGAGTCGTTTCTGAGATAGACCCCCCAACCCTTTTTTGAGCCCCCAATCACCCGCTTGCCCACCCCATGCCGCACCACCCGCCCATGCGCCCCAACATCACCCGACAAGCCTCAAGCCCCTCACCCTCGACACCGCAGCCGCCACCTCCGCCTTCCGCACCCACACCAGCCCGCCCTCGGGCTGCCTCTTGCCCCTGTCCAGCCCGGCCAGGCCCTCGGCCCCGCCCGCCAACTCGGCCTCGAGCTCGGCCAGCGCCTCGGCCAGCGGGACGCGGCTCCACTCGGGCCGCCAGCAGCGCACCGCCTCGCCGATGGCGCGCGTCTGGCCGGCCTCGACCAGCTGCTCGACGGACGCGAGGTCGACGACGCTCGCGTCGGCGCGGCGCGGGCTCGACTCGTCGTCGGCGGGCTCGCTGCCGCTGCCGGTCTCGGACGTCGCCTCGGAGGAGGCGGCGGCGGCGGCGCTGCCCGGCTGGAGCAGCGGCTGGTTGGCCTTCGCGAGGACGAGCGTGTTCTTGCCCCTGTCGCGGTTACCGGTGAAGGTCTTTGCCCAGGCGGGCAGGACCACGGTCCGGGCGGGCACCGGCGGCGCATCGTCGAGCTGCAGCACCGGGGCGGGCAGCTCGCGCCGCACGCGGGCGGCGTCGTCGTTGGCCCAGCGCGGGACGTAGTCCTCCATGGCGACGACGAGGTCGGCGACGTCGAGCCAGTCGCCGAGGCCGCCGACGACGATGATGGTGCTGAGGCCGCGGCGCTCGTGCAGGGCGCGCACGCGGCTGACGAGCGGGACGATGGGCTCGGCGCGGATGAGGCGGCGCATGCGTGCGTCGCGGACGAGCAGGTTCGTCGCCGACGTGTCCTCGTCGATGAGCATCGTCGTAGCGCCGATCTCGAGCGCCTCCTGGATGGAGGCGGCCATGGACGTGGAGCCCGAAGCGTCCTACAGGGGGAATGGTCAGCTCGGTCAATAAGGCCCTTGGGAAATGCCAGTCTGCCGGGGCGGCCCCAGTAGGATTCAAGTCAAGCGTGACCATTCCCGCGGGTCTTCGCCGCCCCCAAGAGGAACCTCACGGCAAATGTCTCGGCGCACGTACCTCAGTCTCGAACCTATCCGTCGCCTTCCCGCCCGGCAGCTGGCCCACAAACGGCGAAATGTCCACCCCAACCACGCTCCTCCCATCCTCAGCCCTGACCTTCACCGCCGACGGATCCGTCACCACGCCCTCGCGGCCGTCCCCGACGACGACATCGTACACGCCCAGCTCCAGCGCCTCCAGCAGCGTCGACTTGCCGTGGAAGCCGCCGCCGGTCAGGACGGTGACGCCTTTGGGCACGCCCATGCCGGCCACGGGCCCGGCGTTGGGGCGGCGCAGCGTGACGCGCAGCCGGGCCGGGCTCCTGAAGGGCACCACGCCGGGCCCGGCCATGGGCTTGGTGCTGACGCCCGACGCGCGCGGGAGGACGGACCCGTCGGCGACGAAGGCGACGAGCCCGGCGGCGGCCAGCTGCGCGCGCAGCGCCGCCTGGTCCTCGACCGACGCCACGTGGCGCCGCAGCTCGGCGGCGCCGACGAGCCGCGTGCCGTGGGCGAGGCACCCAGCCACGAGGCCAGGGACGGCCGTGGCGAGGATGTCGCGCGCGCGGCGGGCGGCGATGGTGCGGCCGAAGGCGGGCAGCGAGACGGCGAAGCGCAGCTCGATGGTGGCGGCGCCGACAATGCAGCTGGTGCGCGGGAGCACCTGCTGGTCGGGCGCGTTGATGCTGAGGGCGCCGCCCTTGGGGCTGTTCCAGCCGCCCGCGCCGCTGCCGATGGGCTGGTTCCACTTCTCGGCGCGGATGTAGGCGACGGCGGCGCGGCTGATGTAGTCGGCGAGGGCGGTGCGGCGGGTCGGGGTCGAGGTGAGGTCGGCGGGGAAGCCACAGTCGTTCTGGGAGGGTGTAAGTTGCACAATTGATGAATGGATCCTGGGGGATCCAAAAGATAGGAGCAAGTGCATACCAGCTGTCGTATGGCGCGGACGCACGACGGCGGAGCGTACACGTCGGATTGAACGTAGTCTATCGCTAGAACGAAGTTGGGGTTCGTGTAGTCGTATCTTCCGGCTGATAGTACGCTTAGGAGATAAGTCTTCTCAAAAATAACGTTGCCAAATACATACTCAAGCGCTTGTAATTTCCTGGTCGTGTCATATATGTCAGTTCCTGGTCTTGGGTGGGCTGGCATAGTAAGTAGCTCGGAATCGACTAGACTCACCGTACTGTGCCCCATCAATCGACTCAAGGGTAGACACGAGCGTGGACCACGGTTTAGTGCCGCCACGTTCCCCGCTGGTCGTGGCCACGCCCTCTTCGACGGCAAGCTGTGAGGGTCGAGCGCCGCCGCCTCGTGAGCTCCCCCGCCCACGCCCCATCCACGGACGGCCTCCGCCCCTGCCGCCCCGATACGGATGCCGAGCTGTGATGCCATCGCCACAGTCAGCCGCGACCAGGGTCGCCGGTGGGCAGCGCGCGGCGGATGCGCGCCGGCCGGCACGTGAAAGCCGAGCGAGAAGGGCGAGAGCACTAACCTGCCATGGCGGCCCCGCCAGCCCGGAAGAAGGCCCTTCGCACCGCCGGATGCCGAGTCGAGAGGTTCCCCGGAAGCGCGTGGCGGAAGCCGCGGTTCATCCACGGGCGACGGCGGCGGTGGGAGAGGCAAAGGCTGGTGCCGGCGAGCGGCCCTTGACGTATGTAGCCGGAACAGGCAATGCAAATCGGACGCCGGTCGAACTCGGCTAAGCCGCATCGGGCAGCGCGAGATCCGCCCCGCACGTGCCGATTACATAAGCAAAAGCACGTGCATGGATGGACCCGAAGGGTTCTGGGTTCCGTTCGTCTGGCGCACCTAATCGGGGCCAATCCGCTGCGCGCTGCGCGCCCCAACCCGCCGGCTCGTTGGTGATGTGCATTCGGAGTGCGAACGAGTAGGCTGGCATCACCCAGGGAATGCGCCATATTGGGTGGTTTAGGCTTCTAGGGGGCGATTTTCGGTCTGAAAGTGAGGAGCGATTGGGCCGACCATCTCACACATTCAGTCGAGGTACCCATGCATTATTATCTCTGTGGTTCGTTTCTCGTTGCAATGTTGCATTCGTGGCACGTATTCGGGGCCGGGCACAGGGTCTATGTATGTATGTACATAAGAGAGTTCGCGGGACCTAACGCGACTTGGGGAGCGAGCTAAAAGATGCCGATGGCAGCCATCAGGCTCGCTTATATGCAGCGGAGGAAGGTCCAAATTTCGCTCGAGCGTGCGTACTACGTACGTACTAAGCCAGGCGCGCGAGCGCTTTCGTTCGGACTATTCGGCTGATAAAGGCGGCAGACACTTGATCGAGTAAGGAAGGGGAGGGGGGTTACACGCCGTTGTAAGGCCGTTAGTTATCAAGAGCTTTTATGTATGTAGGATGGGTTCCGTGCCCGGGTCTGAACCAAAACGGGTGTCCCAACCATGCTTTTTTTCCAATGCATGCCGTTGGACGGTTAGGCGGTGATCCCTGCAGGCCGTCCTGCATATGCATGCCGCCAGTCGAAAACCGCCGCCAAAGGACGGTTTCGATTCGACAAGGCTCCGCCGGGACGTCGTCACGAGGGCGAAAAGCGGGCGCAGACTGCGGCCGCCTCGTCTAAACCTTAATCGGGGGATCTTTGCGGTTAACGCTGGTCGGCCTTCAGAGTTTGGCGAAAGAGAGTCGGTGTGTCGACGGCGTGAGTGAGCCGTGGGAGCGTGGATTCCGAACCCGAGAGACTCGGCACTTATTTTCGAGTCCGGCGTGGTAGCTTTCCGTGGTACTCGGTAAGAGCAGTGGATTTCGGCCTTAGACGGTGGCAGAGAAGCTTTCGGCGGGCTTGCGTCGGTACAATTTAGCACCTGCATATCTAGTGGCACATCCTGTTTGGGCGGTTGGGCTTCGAGGTGGTTGCACACGGCGAACCAAATGAAAGTGAGAGAGAGGCGCTGCTGGTCATCCACACATCCGCATCCGCCCAGGATGCATGGTCCCCGGAAGCTCGTGCTGCAGGCGGCCGGAGTGCGCTTTGTGCGGGACGGCCGGATGAATACGACGGCAATGAAGTGGAGGGGAGAACCCAGAAGGCTATGCTAATCAAACTCACATAGGCCCCGACCCTGGGATTTTGGCGATTGCGTGCGCGTGGCTTTGGTGAAGTGGAGAGTGTGGATTGAAACGAGTGGAGGAGGTTCGTCAGCCACCACACTTCGAGCAAGCAATGTCCAATGGAGAACATGCATCTATCGATCCATCACAGTACGTACCACGTAAGTGGATGGCCACAAGCCTGGTTCGAGGCCTAAGCCAGTCCATCCATGACTCTGAGCTCATCGGCCACGCAACTAGGCGTTCCTAGGCATTCACAGCTCACCGGCGCCGGGCTGACGAGACGCAGCAGACGCACAGCGGCGGGCAAACCCCTGCACAAAACGGAAGCTAAAGCCAGAGCGGCCTTGCATGTGTCGCTCCGCCTGGCTTGCCCACCCTTGAACCCCTCCCGGGCGCCATCCCAACCGTGAAGCTCGGAACGCCGCCGCCACACAGGCAGCGCTCGGCTGGGATGCCGAACTGAACGGGCGCAGGCGCCGGGCGCGGCCGCCCTGCCCGCGCGGCGTGCACGGGGCACCTGTGTAGCCGCCGCTTGCCGTTGCTCGCGGCCCAAGGAATCCATGGCGCGCCAGACGCGATCAGCGACGGCGAGCAACGGACGCGGGCATCCCATGTCGCGCCGCCGCCGCAATTGGCCCGGCCCGTTTCTTTCTTTCTTTCTTGTCGACGCACGGCGGCGGAGCTGACCGGGCCAGGCGAGCGGCCTGCTGCTGCTCAGGGTTTAATTTAGGTTACGTTTGGGTTGGTTGGTCGGCAAGGCCTGGCGGGCGAGGCGACGACCCGGGTATGTAGGGTTTTCCTTTTTCTGCATTCCGTTGCGGCGAAAGCATCGCGAGGAGCTTTGCTCTTGTTTTTGCGCCGGCGCTCGACGGCGAGCCCGACTCCGTCCGGCGCCGCGGGCGTTGGCGTCGCGATGCGCGTGGCAGTCTGAAGTCGCAAGAGCCCCGGCCAGCGGGCGGGGAGGGCGCGCAGGGCTTGGGCGGGCCGACAGGGTTGGGGCTGGCTCGGGCGGGCGCGGCAGGGGGGGGCGGGCGGACGCTAGCCGGGCCACGGCGCCGGGCAAGAAAAGCAGCAGAGGCACGGGCTGAGGTGGCAGATCTCCCCAATCTAAATCGTGCACCCGCAACGACGAGCAAAAGGCGCCGCGGGACCACGCGCCCCCCACCCCCCTCGCCGTCCAATGGTTTCAGCCTGCCTGAATCAGATGGACTACCCAAACGGCCAGCCCACCGTCGGCGGCGCCTTCTTCTCTCCGCCGCCGCCGCGCGCCGGGTACCAGCACCTCGCGCCGCCGCCGGGCCAGCCCTCCGCCACGCCGCCGGCCGCGTCCACGCCCTACCAGCACCAGCAGCTCGGCCAGCCACCGCCGTCCCCGTTCGACCCGCAGGCGCGGTTCCCCCATGCGGCCGGCCCCGCCCAGCTGCCCGCGGACGGCCAGCCCCAGGCGTACAACGGCGGCTTCCCGCCGGGAGCCGCGGCCGCCGGCGCCGGGGTCGTGATGCAGCCTCAGCAGCAGCAGCAGCAGCAGCAGCAGCAGCAGCAGCAGCAGCAGATGCCGGGGAACGGCTACGCGCCACGAGGTGAGTGACTAGCGGGCTGCCGCGTCGATCCGTCCATCCCCCATCCACGGCCGCATTCCTCTGTCCCCCCTCCCGCCGTCCCACCGCGTCCTGCCCCCGTCCCCGCGCCTGCGCGCGCGCGTCACGCCGCCTTGCGCGCCGCCCTTGCCCTTGCCCTGCCCTGCCTTCCCTTCCTAGCCCGTGCCTGGGCCCTGATCTGGGGAGGGCAGGCGCGCCTTTCCTATCCAGTCGCCGCGCGCCCGTCCTGCCGCCGCACCTCCATCCCTCCTTCCTGCCTCTGGCTCTCTTCGCTCCCGGTTCACCACTCCCGCCGCTCCTTCCCTCCCGCCGCCGCCCCCCCTCCCGTCCCGCCCTACCCGCTCGCCCCTCCACTCGCGCCCCTCCTCCCTCCCCCTTCCGTACCACCGCCTCCGCACGTTTCGCGCCGCCGCGGAGTCCTGCGTCACACGGCCCCGTCTGGGCCAGGCGTTCCCTGGGTCGTAGCCCAGCTCTAGACCCGGTTTGCTGACCCGTGTGCCACCTGCTCCGGCCCTTTCGCTCCCGCAGGCCAGGTCCCTCCGCAGCGACACTTCTACTCCGCGGCCCCCTACACCCAAGGCGCGCCCACGACACCAGCTTTGGCGCGTCCGCAGCAGTTCCCTCCCCACCTCGCCCAGCAGCAGGCCCAGCAGCAGGCCCAGCAGCAGGCCCAGCAACAGCGCCAGCAGAGGCACTCGCCCTACGGCCAAGGCATCTCCCCCCCGCAACGTGCGTCGCCCTACGGTACGCCCGGCCACCCGCACCAACAGCAGCACCAACAGCAACAACAACAGCAGCAGCAGCAGCAGGCCCAGCCGCCTCAGCACACGCCGCACCAGACGTCCGGGCCCACTCCGCCCACCCAGTCTCCCCGGCAGCCCGACCAGCAGCCCATGGCGGCGCCGCCAAACATGTACCAGCAACAGCAGCAGGTGCGCCAGCAGCAGCTGGCCGCTCAGCACCAACAGCACCAGCAACAGCAAAATCACCAGAGCCAGCAGAATCACCAGGGGCATCAGCAAGGAGGTGCGGCCCAGCAACAGCAACAGCAGCAGCAGCAGCCGTTGTCGCCCGGAAGCCAGGCGCGCGAGCACGAGCGCGTGACGTTGCTGCTCGACATCAATCGCGAGCTACTGCAGGAGATTGTCAGCTTGCAGGAGCAGGGCAAGGGCGGGTCAGTGGTGCCGAACCAGCAACAGCAGCAGCAAGGGGATGGGGAGGAGTCAAATAAGCAAGCGTCGCCGGAGTTCATTGAGTGAGTGGATGCCCGTCGACCTTTTTTGCGCCAAGCATTCCCTTTGGCACGTGATATGCACGTGTTTGTGGACATCCTCCCTGCATACCAAATACATCTCGACTCTTCTTGCACAGACACGCACAACAGACACGCACAACAGCCACACCAGTCCATCCGCCCATACCCCGATTCTCCTCCATCCCAGCAATTCGCTAACCCCTTTCTCCCCTCACAGCTGCCTCCGCTGCCTCCAAGCCAACCTCGCCTACCTCACCCAGCTCGCCGAGCGCGCCACGCGCACCCCCAGCACGGCGCCTCCGCAACAGCAGCAGCAGCAGCAGCAAAAGTTCCCCGGCCCCGCCATCATGGACCCGCCCGCGGCCGCCGTCGCCGCCAACCCGGCCAAGCGCCCGCTCTTCGCCTCGCTCTACGCCGACCTCCAGCGCCAGTTCCCGGGCTGGAAGGGGCGCGCGGGCTTCTCGGCCGCGGCGCAGGCGGCGGCCGCGGCGCAGGCGCAGGCGCAGGCGAGGGCCGGCGCGGGAGGAGGCCAGCAGCAGGGCCAGCAGCAGGGCCAGGCCCAGGCCCAGGGCCAGCAGTTCGGCGCCATGGGCGCGCCCGGCAAGGCGGGCCAGAGCCCGCGCGCGGGTGGAGCCCAGGCCGCGCCGCCGGGCGCCTTCATGGGCGCCAGCGGCGCCGGCACGCCGCGGAGCATCGCGCCGTCGCAGATGGGCATGGCGGGCATGGCGGGCATGGGCGGTATGGGCGGAATGGGCGGCATGGGCGGTATGGGCGGTATGGGCGGTATGGGCGGCATGGGCGGCTTGGGCGGCGGGGCGGGGATGGGGCAGAGTCCGCAGGGGGGGATGGGGATGCAGGGGCCTATGGGGGGGCCCATGGGGGGGATGGGTGGAATGGGCGGGATGGGCGGGATGGGGATGTGAAGGTGTGAGGGTGATGGGTATGTAGGGGTGAGTTCAGGGAGTGGCGTGGGTGTGTTTGGGTTGGTGGTGATGTCGGTTCTTACATTTCGTTTTCTTCTCCATATTTCTTTTTATTTCTTTTTATTGTTCTGGTTTTTTTCATTTTTTTTCATTTTTTTTCTTTCAGTCCATTCGGGCTCGGGTTTGGTGTGGGTATAAAAAACAGGACGGACGGACGGACGGACTCGCGTCATGGATGATGAACTCACCAAGTTATATATATATATATATATATATGTTTGGGTTGGATCCGGACCGATTTTTCTCTTTTCATCTCTTCTCGCCTTTGCTTGCATCCGCTCACATTTTTTCAAGACTGCTAGGTTCTTTCATACTTTGTCGAGAGGAAGAGGAGGGGGGCTTTCATTGCGGCCTGTTTGGATACCCTGGGCCGGGGAAGAGTGGGCCGGCGTGTAGTGAGGCGGCTGGAGCCGGGAACAACGTCACTGTCTAACATCGGTGCCGAAATGGGAAGTCACGTGACCTATGCTGAACGGACTGCTTTCTAGGTCGAGTTTGACGAATAAGGAGCGCGGTGGACGATGTATGGAAGGGTTTTAGGCTGTCAGGTGTTTTCTTTCTGTTGTGCGTGCGATGGTCTGCTACTTGTGTGTACGAGGTGTTGCTTTCCTTTTCGGACGGAGCTAGAAGGGACCCAGGGGAGAGTTGAGTTGTATGTAGTACATACTGTGAATTCCTGGTAGTTCGACCGGGGTAGGATAAATCCATTCTTGACACTTCGACCCTGAGTAGTAAGTGTGGAACTCGACGTCTAAGCCATGCTGGAGATCGAAAGGCGTTTCGACGGAAGCTCTCAATAGATAGGGCGCAGCCAGTCAAGAACTAGAGGCGAGGTAGTAACATAAGGAAACTCTTTTGAAAATTCGGGAAGCTGAACCCAGTACGAGTACGCCGCTTTTCTCCATGCGAGACAGACTGCAACGGAGCCGTCCCAGGGTATTACCTAGTACTGCAGATTACCATCTTACAGCAACCACAACAACTTCCGTCTTGGCACATCAACCAACAAGGATACTCTGTTGTCACATCCCCACATGGTATCATCAGACACATCCCCTCATTCCTATTTCCCCCTTCTCCTAATATGCATGCGCACACACACACACACACATCTCCCTAACCACCACTACCCCCCACTCTTTTGCCCCTCGTACTTATTCTCATAAAAATCCAGCGTCATGGCCGCCAAAAAGCACGGAATCTCCTTCTTCCCCTCGACCCAAAACGCGATGTGATCGGCGATCTCCCTCGCGAACCTGCTCTGGGGCCCGCCGCTGACCTTCATGGTGCCGTTCTCGCCGTCGAAGACGATGTTGTTGGCCTCGCCGGCCGCGGCGTCGCCGCCCGGGTAGAACAGGCTCGTCGCCCGCACCCGCCCGCTCGGCATGAACTCGAGCCGCCACCCCAGCAGGCTGGCCACCGCCTCCCGGAACTCGGCGCTCTTGGCGCTCCACACCTCGCGCATCCGCTGCGCCTTCTTGTCCCGCTGCGCCAGCTCCGCCCGCAGCTCCGCCATCTCCGCCTGCGCCGCCGCCAGCGACGCCGCCGGCACCGCGTCCGGCTTGCGTCGCGCGCCCGCGCCCGCGTTCTCCTTGGTCTCCGCCGCCGCCGCCGCGGCGTCGTCGCCGCCGCCGCCCTCGAGCAGCAGCTGCTCCCGCAGCGCCCTGTTCTCGGCACGCAGCGTGGTGACGGTGCTGAGCTTCAGCGCCTCGGCGTCGGCCGTCGGGTTCGACCGCAGCTCGAGGACGCGGACGCGCGACGATGCCCGGAGCGACGCGAGCTGGGCCTGGGCGGCCCGGAGGTCCGCCTCGAGCACGCCCGCCTTCTTCTGCTGCTTGGCCAGCGCATCCTGGAGGTGGCGGTTCTTGCGGCGCAGTTCGCCGACGCGCTCGTCGCTGGTCGTCGCGTCGCCGTTGGCAGCGTCCTCGAGGGGCCGCTTCGTGCCGGCCGACACGGCCGCCGCCGGGGGCTGCCGCTGGGAAGCTTGCTGCTCGGCCTTGCTGAGGTCCGCATGCACCGTCTCGAGCTCCTTCCGGTACGAGTCGATCAGGCCCTCGAGCTCCTGGATGCGCGCCGACTTGACCTCGTCGAAGCTGTCGGCGTGGAACTCGCTCGCCTCGGCGTCGAACGCCTTGAACTGCGCCCGCAGATACTCGTTTTCGCGGATGGCTAGCGCCTTTTGGCGCTCCAGACGCGCGCGTGCCCTCGCGTCGGCTGCTTCGCCGGCAGCGGCTGCCGCGGCGCCACCTTGCGAGGCGTGTAGTTTCTCCAATTCGCTCTTCAAGGCCGCCTTCTCGTCCTCAAGCGCGCGGATATTCTGCTCCCTGACCGAGAGCTCGGGCTGCACGGCGCCCAGGCGATCCAGCAGCGACGCCGTCTCGAGCCTCTCCCGAATGTACGCGCGGGCCAGGTCTTCGGGGCTCTCAAATCTTAGCTCGTCGTCGCCGCTCTCCCTCGCGCCCTCGGTCTCCAGGTACGACGACCAGGCCCGGCGCTCGTCTTCGAGGACCTGGCAGCGCAGCTGGGCCTCGGCGAGCTCGCGGCGCAGGCCGTCGATGGCGCGCAGCCTATTCTCGAGGCCGCGCTTCTCCTCCTCGACGAGCTCGACGGAGCGATGCTGCTTGTGGAGCGCGGCTAGCTCGGCCGCCTGCTCGCGGTTCGCGTGTTCCAGGCGGCGAATGTGCGCCACCTGGTCCGACAGCTGCCTCTTGACCATCTCGTAGCCCCCGACGTCACCGCTCACGGAGCGTAGCTTGACGAGCTCGCTCTGCAGCGCGTCGGCCTCCTCTTCCTTCTTCGCCAGCGCCCCTTGCGTCCTGCCCAGCTCCGCCGCGCGCCCCTGCAGCTCCGCGCGCGCATCCTCGAGCGCCTCCTGCACCCGCGCGAGCCGCGCCTCGGCCTCGTCGAGCCTGTGCCGGGCGCCGCGCTCGGCGCTCGCGCGCTCCTCCCGCGCCTCCTGCGCCTCCTCGTCGGCCTCGCGGGCGCGCTCCTGCGCGGCGCGCGCCTTGCGCTCGAGCTCGGCCCGCTCGTTGGCCGCGCGCGTCTGGTGCTCGTGGAGCTCGCGGGCGAGCGCGTCGGCCTTGCGAGTCGCGGCTTGCGCCGCGCGCTCGGCCGCCTGCGCGCGCTCGAAGTCGGCCGCCGCACGCTGCTGCGCGTCGCGCACGTCCTGCTGCTGCTGGAGCTGCGTCACGGCGCGGTCCTGCTTGAGCGTGTCGAGCTCGTATTGGAGCGTTTTAAGCTGGGCGCGGAGGTCTTCGTTGGATAGGTCGGTCACTGGTGATGGGAGCCCGGCGGCTGGGGGTTAGTGAGATTGTGCGCATGCTTTGTTGAGGTGGTGACTGCAGGAGGGGCGGTGGAGGGGGTTGAAGGGGAAGCATGGCGAGGCGCAAAAAAAAAAAAGGTACGGGATAAGACGTACCCGGTCGCGCAGCCTGCGACTGTCGCAGAGTGTCTCGTAGTTGATGCGCCCGCTGCTGCTGCGGAGGCGGCGACGGCGACGGCGCGCCCACCAGGAAGTCGTACGTAGGCCGCTGGTTGCGCGCCGCCATTGTTGCGTGTAGGTGCGACGCCCTAGAGCCAAGCAATGACAACAATAGCTAGCCGCTTGCCCTCCTGGGTCCAATCGCTCTAGAGAACGGGAAGCTCCGGCGAGTAGTTGATGAAAGCGAAAGAGAGACGGCTCATCTCCCGGGCCCGGTGTCGCTAGGGAGCGGCGCGTTGGACGTTGCGCCGGCAGTGAGGTGCTGAGGTTTGGAAGGCTCGCGGTTGTCGGCCGGATGTTTGTGAAAGCACCGGCGCCACCGCCGGAAACGGGCAGACGCGAACGCCTCGCGCGACACGTGATGTATTGTGTGGCTTATACCCCAGAGCGACGTCCTGTTCCCGAATTGGGTTTACACCGCGATTTTAGCCATGCCCGCCAAGCCTCACTAGCCAAGCCGGGCCCTTTGAAATCTAGGAAGACATCACTCCTACCTGTCAGACAAAAGCCTCCCAGCTTCAGTTCATTCACGATCACTCTATACATGCACGCAGAAAGTCTTACCTGATGCCCCCGCCATCACTTCACGCCACACAAGCACAGTCCCATCAAGAGAATTATAAAGGCCCTATTGCTTTCTCCGTGTGTATATTCCCTAGTACCAGCTCTCACCAGCCAGCCATGGAAACAACGCCACCGCAAGCCACTCCCTGTAGTATGCCAAAGGCAAGGGCCACTATGAAGAAGGAAACTCCCAACCCAAAAGAAAAAGGGGAAGGAAAGGGAGACCAGGGAGAGAAGAGAGGAAAAGAGCCCCAACCATGAAACGCCTTGTCCACAGCCGTACGGCTGCCGGCGCTATGAAGAGAAAATAAAAGCCGGGGTATCTCCCATCCAGTTCCCGTCCATGCACGCATCATTTCGCCCTTGCAACTTTCTCCAACCCCTCCAAATTCGCCACGTCCCAGGCTAAAGTCTAACCATCCCCCACCCCATCAGACCAGCCTCAAAGAGAAACCCCGAATCAACTCTCTCCGCCACTCGGCCCCATGGGCCCATCAACTTACTTCCTCCTAGCCGATACGCCAACCCACTAGGAAAAAGCTCACCACCTCTAACCACCCCCGCCCCCCCCGTAAAGGATTGAATAGGCAATCGGTGACCCGCCATCCACGACGGCGGCCCTCTACTCTTCGGCCTCACCCTTCTTTTCGACAACCTTAGCCACAGACTTGACCGCGCCGGCGATCTTCCTATTCGACACGACCAACTCGCGGAGGAGCGTGTTGGTCTCGCGCAGGATGCCCTCGACGGCGCGGAGCTGCTGATCGGGCGCCTTGAGCATCTTGCGAACAATACTGTTGCCGCCGCCACTGTCGCGGCGCTGCTGGCGCGTCTGCTGGTGTGTCGACGGCTGGTGGGTGAGGCGCAAGAAGCCCGGGCGCGGTCCCGCCGACAGCTCGTCGTCGCCCTCGGAGGGATGCGCGCCGGCGCCGGCGATGCCGCCGACCCGGTCCGCCTCATCGCCATAGCCGTCAGCATCCTGGTCTAGGTCCGCCACCGACATGGTGAGCGGCAGCGAGACGCGGCGACCGTGGTCGCCGGTGGGGCCATGCACCTCGGTGGAGCTAAAGCTCGGCTCGAGACAGCGCAGGGCCAGCTGGAGGCGGGTGCGGAAGCGCGCGGGAGCCGGCGGGCCCGAAGGGTCCTTGCGAGCTTCGTCACTCGCCAGCTGCGCGAGGCGGCGCAGGTTGCGGTCGAGGTCCTCTTCCAGCTCGGCGTGCCAGTCGCCATGCTCGGTGCAGGCGACGCTGTCGTCGCGGGAGCGCGCCGAGCCTGTCGGGTCCGAGATGGAGCCGTCGTTGCTGCCGCGGGCAGGCGAGATGAGCTCCTCCTCGTCGTGCTCGTGGCCGTCGTGATCGCACTCGGTGGCGGGCTCATCCGTGGGGGCGTTGGCGCGGCCGGGAGACGTGGCGATCGATTCGTGGCAGCACGAGTTGGGCGGCGCATCCGGGTAGCTGTGGGACTCGAGATCGGCGGCGTCGGAGGTGGCCGTGGCGCGCACGTCGTCGGCATTGGCACCAGTAGCGTTGTCTTGGTTGGTGCCGTCCACCTCGTTACTGGCGGAAGAAGCTTTAGTCGCGGCGACGGACAGTTTGCAGGAGCTGCTCGGAGTGGGTTTTCTGTTAGAGACTGAAGTCTGCTCTCGTGCCCGAGGGAGACTGGAAGCAGGAGGTCGCCGCGTGCGCACATACTTCACGTAGTCGTCAGTGCCGTCGGCAGATGCGGCCGGCGAGAGCTGCTCCAGCACCTCCTCGATGCGCGAGAGGGTCGCTTTGTTGAAGGCGGTTTGGATGGGGCTGCTCGCGCATGGCGTGTTGTCGGGCACCTTGTACGGGTCGCTACAGGTGCTCTGCGCGTCGACGCTAGTAGCGGCGCTGTTGGCGCGCGAGCGCACTGCGGCATCGGCCGACTTCATGCCGTGTGCTGGGGGAGGTGACATGGTGCAGCAGTGAGAAGCTGTGGATGATCGCGAGAGGAGAGGGCTGGAGTGAAGAAGGCCCCGGCCGGCGATGTGGCGAGCTCCACGATGCTGAGCGTCGTGGAGAGGCGACGGGGCGGTGGAGCGGGTGCGGAGTGGGGTGGCGGGCGCAGGAGAAAAGGTAGGTGCGCCGCAAGAGAAGGCGGCAGGACGCTCTTTGGCAAGCGCGCGGAGGAGCGGTGAAGCTGCTGGGGAAGTTCACCTGGCGGGCTGCTCTTGCTTCATGCAGCAGCCAGCCGTGCAGGCGCCCGGTGCACGCTGGCAGCCCGGAGCAAGCCCATCCGTGCGATTTCACCACTCTCCAACCCAAGTCGGAGAGAGACACTCTCCCCATGCGACCGTGAGAGGCGACTCGGGCGGTCGCTACTGGCTCTAACGAACGGGGACGGCGAGGACGCGAGCGCCTCCGCCTGAAGCCTTCAATGCTAGCTTGTGAGCATGAGAACGGGTATGGTTCTCTTCGGGCCGTTCGAAGCCATTTCTTTTGGTTGCAAGCTCGAAAACAAAGGGGCCAAACAGTGTGGATCAATGGCACCGGCAAATGATGCGGGAGACTAGGGGACGGAGAACAGTTGCCTCGCACTTCGAAATCCTCCGGGGCCCCCATTGATGATCTCCGGCCAACAGAGTCTGGCACCGATAGCAAACTTTGCGGTCCGTGTTTGCAATTTTCGTGGTACCGGGCCAAGTACCTAGAATCCGGGAAGCTGCCGAACGTGACAACGTGGAAGCCTAAAGCCTCTTTTTTCACATGCAGACTTGAATCTACATAGTTATGTGTGTATGGATCCTGCCTGTGCCGTGAGCCTAGAAATTCAAATTGCATGACTAGTGTTCCTGCGGGAAACATAGTTCAGCACGTATTTTTCTATTGTGACTATATCACTACTTTTTCTTTCAATTGCTCCTCCATATGCAGTAGTTGTTATCTACAGCTTCTATATAGTACAGTCCAAACAAAACACCGTAACACCGTGCTCACCAGCGAGAACCTAGCTAAGCTGATTCATGGTTGTCTCCACATATTTCGGGAGCGTATGTACCGTCGCCCTGCCTGAGGGAGCTTCAGGCATCGTGTTACAAGGAGAGCAACACATCGTGAAAAAGCGACCCCACCACAGTCGATTCCGACGGAAGCTCATTATACTGGCCTTGGTGGTGAGGGGAGCCGTGGAAAGCACAAGACCTGACGACGGGCCCCTACCAAACCCACCAACACGTTTCACCCACGGTCCGTCGCCGTTGAACTATCGGTAGTATGACGCTAGGAGAAATGAACGGGACCCCATGGCCGAATTGCACTTCTTCACGGGAGACATCTACCCGGGCGCTCGGTAGGGCTTTACGGTTTGGTGCATGGAGGAGAATAGCGTCCACGCAGATAGGTATGAGGTTGGCGGCTCGAGCGCCACTCTTGCCGGGGCATGTTCGCCGTGCAGGATCGTGGCTTGGTGTGGCGCGGGGTTTCTCCAGGCCTTCCCGGGCCGGTCAGCAAGCGAAGGGCCTCCACCCGTCCACCGTCGCCTTTTTTGCTCCGCAAGAAGAGGCCCTACTTCGCAGGCTCTTCGCCGACCTAGCCGCTCAACTGCGCCCCTTTCTGTTAATTCTTCCGCCCAGGCATCGTCCGCTAGGTGCACTATTTTGTTGCTACTTATCTTTCCCAGCAGGTCCGTGCATTCGTGTCGCCTAACGCCCGCGTACCCTTGCATATCTGGCGGTGAAACCGCTCCATACCACCTTTCTCCACCGCAAACAGACGGCAGCGCTCCGTAGGCAGCCGGGCCGTTGACCAAACCCGCCGACTTCCCACCGCCAAAGCATGAGCTCCGCCGCCGCCGAGTCGGCCCCGGCCGCGGGCAAGAAGCAGCACGTCGTCAAGCCCGACAAGCCCAATGAGGAGCAGTACAAGCAAGACTTGGCCAAGGCGGAGAAAGAACACGCGGCCTCTCAAGAAAAGCTGGTGAGTCGGTTTCCGAGGCATTGAGCCGTATTCAGAACGCATGCGTGCAACAGCGAAACGTGTTGCTCTTCCCCAAACCGTTTGCTACGCCGTGCATCGTCCTACGGAGGGATACCTCCAGCAACGAAGGATTCATCACTAACTTGCCCAGAACTCTATCAAGGCGCAGATCGACTCCCGCGGCCAGAACAAGGACTCACCGAATGCCAAACGCCAAGCTGAACTCAAGTCGGAGCTAGGCACTATCCGGCAGAAGCAGCAGGAGTTCAAGAACAAGCGGCAGGGCACAACCAACGAGGTGAAGCGGCTCGACGACGTGCTGAAGAGCAAGCTGGCGGAGCTTAAGAATGCGCGCGGGCGGGTCAACTTCAAGAGCGCCGAGGATGTGGACCGCGAGATCGCGCGGCTGCAGAAGAATGTTGACGCGGGCAACATGAAGATCGTGGACGAGAAGAAGGCATTGGCCGAGATCTCGTCGCTGCACAAGCAGAAGAAGGGCTTCGCGGGCTTCGACCAGATGGAGAAGGACATCGCCAAGCTCAAGGCTGACATCGCCGAGAAGCGCAAGGCGCTCGACGACCCGGAGGCGCGCGCCACGTCCGACCGGTACGAGGCGGCGCAGAAGGAGCTAGACGGGCTGCGGGCCGAGGCCAGCGAGTCCAACAAGAACATCAACGCGCTGCGGGACGCGCGCACAAAGGCTCAGGCCGAACAGCAGGCCAAGTACGCGGCCATGAAGGAGGTCAAGGACAAATACTTCCAGCAGAAGCGGGCGTACCGCGACTACGAGAACGAGGCATACCGGCTGCGGCGTGAGCGGCAGCGGCAGGAGCGCGAGGCGCACGAGGCGGCCAAGCGCAAGGAGGTGGCGAGCCGGCGGCTCGAGGAGGCGAGCGCGCCGGCCTACCAGGAGGAGATACACTCGGCCGAGGGTCTGATCCGGTACTTCGACCCGACGTCGGCGGCGGTCAAGGAGGACGCCGGCCCGTCCAAGTTCGCGGCCACGGCGCAGCGCACCGTCGACGACAGCGGCATGAAGGGCAAGCTGCTGGCCAAGAAGGGTCAGGACGACGCCGACTACTTCGTCGGCACGGGCGGCAAGAAGGGGAAGAAGGGCAAGAAGGCCGGCGGGAGCGCCCAGGCGGCCAGCGCACCCGCGGCCGCCGAGGGCAAGTTCAATCTGCCGCTCGGCGTCATCGAGGAGCTGTCCAAGCTCAGCATCAGCGCGCCGGCCGGCAAGGACGAGGTGCCGGCCACGGTGGAGGAGCTGAAGAAGAAGCTCGATCACTGGAAACAGGATCAGGATCGCAAGACCAAGGAGGTGAGTTTCCGGTCCCGGATTTCGTTACTATTATTGTCATTATTATTACCATACAAGCCGTTTGCGAGAGCGTGCTGATTCTCATGTATTTTTGCCGCTGTACAGAACATCACAAAGGCACAGAAGGAGATCGATCGCCTCGAGGCCGAGTCCAAGGCCGCAGATGCGGGTGGTAGCAAGGATGAGGCCAGGAAGCCGGCGCAGGAGAACCAGGGCGTTATCGATGGCCAGAAGTCTGCTCAGGCGGAGGCGAGGCAGGAGAGGGAGGGCGAGGCGGACGCGGCCAAGGAGCTCAAGGAGGCTGCTATCGAGGACGCGGAGGCAGAGTAATGTCAGGTTATTCCTACCCTGTGGCTCGCACCTCCCGACGCCATTGACTTTCTTGCGACATTTTCTCTTGCTGGTGCTTGTTTGAAGCTCTTTGGCCGTGTTTTTCCTTTTGGAACAACGGGAAGGGCGCGAGGAGGCAGGCCCGCGGCGAGTCCGGCATCTTTACAGGTAAAAAAGCATTCTAACTTCACCTAAAATATGGGGTTGTTGTCGGGATATAGATTGGCCTACTACACTCGACAGAGATATGGGCAGAATAGGGTGATTGAATGGAAAATACCCTTCTTTGGCATGCGCGGGTCCCATTGTTCCTTGGAATGGCTATTGGCCGCCAGGGTTTCTAGTGTACGTAGTATTGCTCCTTTGAGTGTGGAGAATGCTAATTGAGTGACTTTTGATGGCTTCTCGCCGAACAGAACATCGCAGCTAATCAACGGAGAACACTCCGGTATTAGGGATGATGGTTCCGTAGCCCAGGGTACCGGGTGCGTATAGTGCGTGGCCTGACATCTGGTGGTAGTTGATGTACGGTTCCGATCGTTACTTCTGATTGGCTCCCGGAACCCCAACCCTTGCATTAGCGCTCCGCCACGAAGCCATCCATGACGCCATCCATGGGAATTCGCGGCTTCCATGGAGCAATTGGATGGCAATCACGCGCGCTCCCGTGGATCTAGATGGTCGTGCTTTCTTTCCCGATCGGAGTCGTGCAATGATGCCTTCACATGGCCGCGTCGCGTCGGAAGTCAAGGCTACGTCATGTGGGGTCGGAGCCCGATTGGGGAAAGAATAAAAGTGTCATACGTTTCTGTTTCTACTCTGTCCAAGTTCGATCATACGTACATCCAGCAAGCAATCCCTCTTCACAAGAAATTGAAACAAATCAGGTACGTAGCTTTAGCAGCCCGTATGTGTCTCTAGACGATGTTTCAGCGATGCATCGCGTGTCTCTATCCATATTCTTCATTCTACCACAAGGCGCCAAAGCATTCACGCCTCCATCTTTTCTTCTAACAGTTGATCCGGCTTGTGCTAGATTTGGCACGGCTTAATAACCACCTACCTCGCTGTCAACGCCATCAAACCGCCACAATGTCCTCCACAATCAGCACCCAGCAGCCCGCGGACCCCTACAAGGAGAAGAACCTCGACAACCCGCCTCTCTCCGAAAAGGTGACGGACCTAGTCGACTTCGTGGACAAGCACAAGTTCTGCATGATGACGACGCGCGACCAGTCCACGGGGCTGCTCGTGTCGCGCTGCATGGCGCTGGCGGCGCGCGAGCCGGCCGACGCCACGGCCGGGCTCGACATGCTCTTCCACTCCAACGCCGAGTCCGGCAAGACGTCGGACCTGGAGGGCGACGCGCACGTGAACCTGGCGTTCGTGACGCCGGCGGGCGAGTGGGCGTCGGTCAGCGGCCTGGCCTCGGTCGAGAGCGACCGCGAGGTCGTGCGCAGGCACTACAGCCCGGGCCTGAAGGCGTGGATCGGCGACCTGGGCGATGGCACGCACGATGGCGGTCCGGACGACCCGCGCATCGTCGTGATTAGGGTTAAGACGCAGACGGCGCAGTACGCGGTGAGTAGGAAGGGGGTGGTGGGCTCGAGCGTCGAGTTCGCCAAGGCTATGGCCAAGGGGGACGCGCCTGCGGTGAATAAATTGAGGCAGATTTCGGAGGAAGAGGTGCAGCAGTGTAAGTGACCATACTTTCTAGGCCTTCTCCCGTTTCCTTGTGGTTTGCTGCTCGGTGTTGGAAAATTGCTAACATCCGTTCCTTCGTTTTAGGGCGCCAGGGCCAATCGTAGCCTATAGGTTGATCCACAGATTGTCAAGCCCGAGCAGTCTGCGTGTACGATGGCTTTCTCTGCAAAGGACAGAAGTTGTCATGGCATTCCATATGAGGCATAAGTAGCATGTTAAAGCCAAAAAAAAAAAATAAAATAAATTCATGGTCTTTAAATGAAGGCTAGCATGTCATCCTTTGCTGTCTCCTTTTCTGGGCCGTAATGTTTTTACGAGGGACCCTGAAAAACTAGCATTATATATAGTGCAGAATATTATCACTTGCTATCTTATTGGTAGATCCTATGACCAAGCCGAACATGTTCAACATTGACATAGTGCATTTTATACGCAGGTCTTAATTGAAAACGCATACTTTTGGCCCTTCGCCCCGTCCCAAGGCATGAAGAAACAGCTAATGCCCTTCGCGCTCCACTAGTGCACAGTCGTCGACGCGCTCGTCGCGGCTTGTGCGACTGCCCCTTTGAGCATGTTCAGCACCGCAATATAACTAGCCGAGAGCTTAACGCCAGGTTTCTGCGCGACCTCGAAGAAAGGGGCAGCGATAGCCAGCTCAGTGTCGGCGATGGCACGCTTCCCGGCATCTACAGAAGCTTTCTCCATTTCGGACAGAACCGACGCGCCTGTTAGGGTGTGAGTTGGTGAGGAAGCTGCCAAGGAAATTTGAGAATCGCTCATATGGAGTGGAATATCCACATACCAACTTGCATCCTGTCGTTTGTGATCATGATCGTGCCCACCAGGCGCTGTAACACGGTGCCAAGCAACATCGCCGGCGGCGTTAGCTGGTTTGTCACGGCTAGAGAGCTCTCCTCGTCGACGATCGACATCATTGCGTTGTCGATATGCTTCTGGATCAGGATGCCCTGCGTGGACAACTTGACTGCGATGCTGAGCAAGTCGACAGGAACGGAGACGGCTACGATGCCGCGAGAGTTCGCCTCGCCTCTTGTCGAGAGGAGGGTGAGCGTTTGTTCTGCGTCGTTGGGAAGACACGTGTTAGAAAGCCGCATTCTAGGTTCTAGGCTCCAAATACTCGTTGGGGTTCCTTTGTAGCTCGAGTTTGGCGACATACCGGTGGCGTTTACGATGGTCAAGATTTCCTGCCTTAAGTCCTGAACGGCCGTCTGAATCACGGCAACGGAGCCCTCTATCGGGCCTGGGTCCGAAGCGTACAGCAGCTCGGTGAACAGCGGTGTGTCCATCTGGTCGATGTTGGGCACGGCTTGTATCTGAGGTGACTGGAACACATTGTGAACCACCGAGGAACCTGGTAGTTCTTGCGCCACTCGGTGGGCTAAAGCTGCGTCTGATGGGGCGTTAGTTCGATACCCGGAGAGCATGCGTTTAGGACGAAGATCAAGAAGCATGAGCTTACTGGGAAGTATGAGGTCGAAAATGAAGGCGCCGACAAGCCCAATGCCGAATCTCGGGATCATTGTAGCTGCAATTAACTTGATATGGCAGTGGTAAACTGGTTGATGGAAGAAGTATGGGTAGTGAAGCTCCGAGATTTGAGAATTTTGCAAGCCTTTTCTGTTCAAGTAGTTACTTTGCACTGGCCTACAGCCCAACAGGAATCCATTTTGGTAATGTGCAAGCGTTGGGGGCACAACACTGTCCGTCCCATGGAAAGAGCATTCATTAACTTGCATTGCCGCTGCATTTGAGTGGTACAGACTTCACTGGTACAAGACGTAAAATTGAATGAAAAATCGTATCATATTCAGCAACACTACTACTGGACGCCAATGTAATATACTACTAGTCATGAGTTTTCGTCGATGATCGTTTTGCCTCGACTGGAGAATCCAATAACACGTGGAAACCTTCAACCGTTTTCCTCGGCACAAAAAGTCGTACCAGCAAGTTGCCCTCAACCCGAATTACCAGAACCCAATCAATTCCTGTGTCCACCATCATAAACAGTGACAATTTGGCAACACCGTAACACCTCCAGCGCAGCTCCTTGCGCATATAAACCGTCGTTGGGATTACAAGGATCCAACCCTGACCTTCATGTGCCTACGCTCTGTTCCCCTCCCTTGCGGAAATAGTCCGCCTCGCTACCACTGAGCGCTGCAGCGGTCGGGATTTCCGATCCAAGGCCGCTGTCGCTCGGCGCATCGTAAACAACGATTTCCTTGTGCCCGACCTCATCCGGATCCGTCTTCCCCTCCGACTCTTGCGGGCGACGCTCCTTCGCGTTCGGAGTGTGCTCCTCTTCCTCCCCGCCGCCGGGCTCAGCGTCCTCATGATGATCTTCTGCAGTCTCATCCGGATCGCTAACCTCCTCCTCTTCGATAGTGCCGTCAAGGCCGCCGAGCGTTGACCGGACTGTAGAACCGTAGCTCGTGCGCCTGTCCGCGCCAGTGACATCGCTGCCAGTAATGTATGAACCGGTGCTATACGTCAACTCGCTCTCGCCCGTGTAGCTCGTCCGGCGATCCGTGGCGCGGTCGTCGGTAACGGATTCGGTCGCGACGGACTCGTCTAGAGACTCCGGTCCGTACTGGAGATTGCTCTCCGTGGCGGTTCCCGTCTGGATGCTGAACCGGCGCTCCGTTCCCGCGTCGCTCTCGCCGCCATGCTCGCTCGCTTCTCCTTCGCTCGCCTCCTCATCCAGCGTGTTCTCCTTGTCAAGCGTAGACAGGCTGCGGCGTGAGTGCCACGACGGCTTGCGCGCCCCGTTCTGCGACTTGACAGAGTTGCTACGCCTCATGCTCGAGAGCGAGCTGGAGGTTGCGCTGTTGTATCCCTGGGCGCCGTTGGGGACGTTGCTGCTGATCTGATTGAGCGAGAAGATACGCCGAGCGGCCGGGTTGGCGGTGGCATTGCTTCGCTGGACCGTGGGCCGTGTTTTCAGTGCCATTGCAAGCGGGTTGGAATTCGGCTGTAGGCTTGAGACAGTGCTGTGAGAGGCGTTGCTTGGCGCACGTTGAGGCTTCTTCGCCTTGGGCGTCTTTGCCTTTCGTTGAGCTGCTAGGCGGGACTGGTTGACGAAGCCTTCCATAATGCGCTGTTCGAGTGCATGGGCCTTAGAATCCATCATGTGAAGCTCTTCGCGGCGGATCTCCACTGCGGTCCGCATGGACGAGATGTCGGCGGAGTAGCGTCGCTTCTCTTCTGCCAAGGCATCCTTCTCAGCTCTTAGAGCCTCGACGACAGCCTGCAAAGACTCTTTCTCCCCATTGAGCCCATGAATTTCAAGGTCAAGCTGTTCTTTCTGAGTATGGCGACGCTCAATAAGGAGTGACAATTCCTCGGCTTCTTTCTCCTTGTTCTCGTGCTCTTCCAAGATCATCTTCTGCTGGTTGGCAATAAACTGAGAGACTTCTGATGCGGTTGCAACGACCTGCTGATGAATCTGCTCGAGACGCTCCATTTGCGCCGTCGCCTTCGCAGAATCCGAAATAGTCTCCATGATTTGCTCAAGCTTCTCTTTCACGGCACTGTCATCGTATTTCTCAATTGGCTCCGGAGCCGGTGGTGGTGGCGGAAGCAGATTGGGCAGAGCAGAAAAGCTGTCTTTGATCTCCTCCGTTCGAGCTTTTGCGTCCTCGAGGACAGCGCGGGCTTGCTCAGCTGCGGTCTCCTGAGCTTGCTGGGATTGCTCGAAGTGCTGATTGACGACCGCCTGAAGCTCGCGCAGCGCCATTATAACCTTGGGATTGTGTTCGCTGGTTTCGCCCTGGAGTGAATTGAGGATATCGACAGCTTTGGCAACTTCGTCGCGGATTTGGTCGTGCTCAGCCTTGGATTCGCCTCGGTGCTGGTCGACTTTGTCGATGAACCCCGAAATGGTATCGACAGTGCCTTCAATTTTGTCGAGCTTGCCGAAGGTCTCCCCAATCCGCTCAAAAACGGTCTTGGAGTCGCCGCTCATTTTGTCGGTAGACTCATTGAAGGTGGTTCCAAGTTCCATTATCGATGTACCCAAGGTGTCGATTGTCACCTTAAGTTCTTCTGCCATAGACTTGGTTCCGGAAAGAATCTCCGTTTGTTCTGAAGTCTTTTCTTCGACCGTCTTGGCCTGGGTTTCAGCAGCAGCTTGAGCATCGTCGTACTTGGACATGATCGTATCGAAGCGCTCGTCGAGCTTCTGAACAATCTGTTCGAATAGCGCCGCTTTAATCTCCTCGTGCTTTTCAAGGATTCCAGACGTCCGCTCATCTTGGTCGGCCTTGAGGCCCTCGATGGAGCCATTAGCACGCTCAAATTCGCGGTTCACCGTCTCCATAAGCTCTTTGACATCTGCGGTAATGTTGAAGTTGGAGCCAATAGTGTCTTCAAGCGACTTGATTGTGTCGCCAAGTCCGAAGACACTTGCCCCGCTCTCTTCCATCTTCTCCTTGATCTCGTCTTTCACCTCGTCGATCATGCGCTTCACATGCGACATAGACTCAACAATGGTTTCGGATTCAATCCGACGCTGCTCCATAGCCACGCCCGCCTCTTTCACGTCTTCGTCATACTTGTCCTTCTGTTTGTCGAATCCCTCACGGAAGTCAAGGATGAGACCAGAGAGCGCATCTATGTCCGTCCTAGGCACCAAGTCGTCAAACTTGGTCTTAATTTCAGCATACATGTCGAAGAGGACTTCGACGTCTGTCTTGGTGACAGGCTTATTCTCGTCATCCGAGGGGGCTGCGGTCTTGAGCTCTTCTATCGCTGTCTTAACATCGCCAACCAATGTCTCAACAACAGCAACGTCCATCTTGGTGGCAGCCTTCTCGTCGATGCGGGAAGCGAGACCATCGAGCACTTCATTGGTACTCTTGACCACTGCCTCAACCGTATCAATCTGATCCTTGGTGGGCACAGTCGTAGGGTCCGGGAACGTCATCTCGTCTAACTTCGCCTTGGTATTGCGGAGCAACGTTTCTATGGCGTCTGTATCCTCCTTTTTGGCGACATCTTCGGTGCTTGCGCGTTCCTTAGCTGCAACGTCGGCAACCGCGTCCTGAAGGTTCTTTAGTATCTCCTCAATGCTTGTTAAGTCTTCCTTGAGCACTGATCCGGGCGCAGGCTCGGTTGGCGGTGGTGCGCTAGTTGGGCCGTTCTGAATGTTTGCGTCCATGGCTTCGACCTTGATTTGCAATTGCGCCAAGAGCACCTCCATATCCTTCAGGTCGTTGCGGTTCAACGCATTCTCCTGCACGGCGCCTGGGGCCTCTCTAGCTAGGGACTCACCGTCCTCAGCAAGCACGACTTCATTGCCCGAGAGGACGGCGCCACCTTCTTCGTTGAGCGGCTTGCGACCCTTCAGCGAGTCAATATCGGCCTGCAAAGTCGCCATATTGGTTTTAAGCGTGTCGAGTATCTCATATTGAATAGTCACGTCGTTCTCGATGGGTTCCTTGGCGGCTTCCTTGATGGCCGATTTGAGACTGTCGACCCCCTCGTTGATAGCATCAAGGAGGACACCGTCGGCCGACATCTGCCGGTCAGGATTGTCCAGTCTGGATATGCCCTTGTCGACAGCTGACCGCACATCATCCAATCCCACGCGCAGCGTGTCGTGCATCTCTTCCATGTCGGCGTGGTTGTTGTTTCGGTTCGCAACGCTAGCCGCTAAAGTGTGCCGCAGCGTTTCGAACTCGCCCCGGATGGCTTCGAGCACTTCCTCATTGATACCGGAATCGACTGATGAGCGGCTGGCTTCAGATTTCATGTCATCTAGGGTTGAGCGAAGAGTCTCGATGAGTTCTTCCTTATCTAGCTGAGAAGAGCCACCGCCACGGACGACGCTCGATCCGAGGCCATCGCGCAGTTTCTCGAGTTCCTGCTGCACGGAATCCATCATCTCCTTGGCGGTCGCACCTTGATCGGATGCGATGTGCCCTCGAAGCGCCTCGAGAGACTCCCGAATGGACTCCATAATTTCGGTGCTGCCTTCGGAGCCCTCGCGGACCATGGTAGAAGCAATAGTCGAACGCAGATGGGCAAGTTCCTCACGCATTTCATTGAGAGCATCTTCAGTCGATACGTTCGCTGGACCTTTGCCATCCAGCCTGGAGAGTATGCTGTCCATGCCTTCTTCGATGGCCACAAGGATCTCACCTTTTTGCGATGCCGTGCCCTCGAGCACATCCTTTCGCAGCTGTTCGAATTCCTCCTTCATCGCCTCTTCCAGATCCTCGTTGGAGTCGTCAACCAAGCTCTTTGTGCCCATGTTTTGCTTGATGTCGTCGAAAGCACTGTCGAGGGCTGCCAGGATTTCCTCTTTATCCTGCGTAGACGTGCTTACGGGGCCGACCTGGGACCCCATTGACCCCATGGACTCATGCAGATGCTCAAACTCAGACTTGATATAATCCAGCAATTCTTTGTGTCCGTCACCACCGCTTTTCAAGCCATCGGTAACAACACTCTCGAGGTCACTCCTTAGGCTCTCCAGGCCTGTGCGTATCGACTCCAGGATCTCGTCCTTGCCGGTAACGTCTTGTGCACGGTCAACGTAACTCTCGACGGAAGTACGTAGAGACTCAAGACCGTCTTTCATCGCGTCAAGGATCTGCTCCGAGTCACGCCCACTGGCGGACGAGTAGTCTTTGAATCCCTCGCGCATTTGCTCAACGAGCCCGTGCAGCTGGTTGACAACCCGCTCGCCGTAGCTGCCGAATGGGGTATTGGAGCCTTCGAGACCTGCACGAACAGCCTCGAAGAGATCGTCACGGTTGATGTCAATCTCTCTATCCGTGACGTTTGGAGCGTACAACGCGAGACCTTCGCGCACGGCCTCGATGATATCGTTTTTATTGATCTCGTCTCCGTGGATAGCAACGGCGTTTTGAGATTGCGTAGGAAACTTGAAGTCGTCCAAACACTCCCTGAAGGCGGCGAGCATCTCCTCGCGAATCTCCTGCGCCTCGGCCATGAGCTGTGGTGGGCGGAAATTCTGCATCGCTTCCTGCACAGCTTCCATGATTTCCTCCCGACTGACGGGCTGGTTGTCGGTGGTCGCGGCTCCGTGGTTGGTGCGGTAATCCTCTAGACCCTCACGCAGACAATCTAGGATCTCGTCGCGCTCGAGGCCGAACTGCTGCACCTCGATATCTGGCTTGTAGGCCTCATATGCCTCCCTGACGGCGTTGAGGATGGAATCGCGGTCGAGACCGGGCGCAGCTACAGCGCGAGTGTTCGAGTCGTCCACCATGTCGCGATCTAGACCACGCTCCGCTAGCGCATGCTTTACCACCCTGTACACCTCATCGTTGTCAACAGAACTCTTGGAGATGATGGTCGAGGAACCGGACTGGCGACGCTTCTCGCGGATGACGCGGTCCATGTGGTTCTTGAGCTCGGCGACGCCCTCATGAACGATGCGTGTAAGATCTTCCTTAGTGCGGCTTTCCACGCCGTCTTCAATGGCCAGATGAGAATTTCCTCCGTTACGAGCAGCGAGGAACTCGTCTACCTTGCGGCCCAAATCGCGGCCCATACCCAGCGTCTCGGCGCGCAGGTCTCGTATCATTGCCTTGACTTCAGCCGTCATGCCGCCGCTCTCGGTCACGCTGTCTTTAATCTTGCGCAGCAATTTGAGCATGTCGGCGCTGACAAAGTCGGCGGCCTTGGGCGAGGAGTAAGGCTTCTGACTATCGCCCGAGGTCGAGAAGACACTGAGCGGCGGGTTCATCTCGCGGCTTGTCCGGGCAATAGGCCCCGAGGACGAGCTGGACGCCGAGGACGAATGCGGCGCGCCGTTTGCCCCAGGGGGTGCTGCTCCACCTCCGTCGGCGAGAGATTCTCCACGGTGTCGCACCAACGCACTGCTGCTCTGGGCGGCCCTGGCAGCCCCAGCAACGCCGGCAGCGGCAGCGCTCACCGCGGCGCCGTCCTTCATGAAGTCGACCAGCTGGGACACCTTGCGCGCCGTCTCCTTGGCCGTCTCGCCGGATTCTCTGCTCGCCTTTTCAAAGAGCTGGGATAGCTGAGACAAAAGCCGCTCCTGTCCATCCTTGGTCACCATCTCGCGGATGATCTTCTCCAGCATGGCCACGCTGGCGGCGCCCTCGACAGAAAACGGCGACGGGCTGCCGCATAGGCGCTCGTCCAGGAGCGAGAAGCTGGCCGGGCTCGGAATGCGCGGCAGGGAGAAAGACTTGGCCTGAGACTGCGGCGTCGAAGCTCCGCCTTGTCCTGCGGCCGCGCCGCTACCTGCCTGTCCGGCGCCGCCGGCGCTCAGGCCGCTATTAGCACGCGAAATGCCGCCATTGGCGCCGGTGGCGCCCGCATTGTTCAGCATGGAGCTGACATTGTGCGAGGCCGACGTGATGGAGGCGTTGACGGACGCGACGAGCTCGCGCAGCGTGTTGCGGATGTCCTCGTCGCGCGAGTTGGTGGCTTCCTTGAGCGTGATCAGGTCCGTTGCGTTGTCCTTGCTGCGCCGGCTGAGCTGGCTCATCTCCTTCTGGAGGCTCGTGGCGATGGTGGTGAGGGAGAGGATTTGAGCGGAGATGGCATCGATGGTGTGCGGAGTAGGGTTGCTCGTGGTGTTTGCGTTGTTATTGGTGTTGTTGCTGTTATTGCTAGACTCTTTTGATGGGGATGAGGCTCCGTTTGCACCGCTATGGGTCGCGCCGAACAGGGGCTCGTTGAAGTCGCGCACCGGCATCGTCTGTAGCGCTAGCATTGTCGCAGACGGAGGCGTGTGCTCCCCTAGGATCGCCTTGTGCGCCGACCGCGTCGACGGCCGCGGATACATGTCGCGACCGGCCGGCGTGGGCGTGCCATGCCGTGTCGGGCTAGTAGCACTCTTGTCCGGCGACGTCGGGCTGAGGTAGTCTCTGTCATGCTCCACGCCACGGCTCCCCGGCGTCGGCGTTGTAGCCGTGCGCTCCCTGCTACGCTCCCGGGACCGCTCCGGCGACCTGGTATTGTTGTTGCTGCTGCTGCCCTGGGCCGTCGAGTCCAGGAAGCTGCGCAGGTCCCGCACGCTGTTGTGCGGCAGCGTCTGCATGCGCTTGTGGTGGGCGCCGCGGATGAGCGAGCGGTCGGGCGACTCCATGCGGTTCGTGGTGTAGGCGCCCTGGGCGCTGGCGGGCAGGCTCTCGCGCGCCTTGTCCTCTAGAGCCTTGGCCGCCGCGGCAATGGTTGAGGACGTGTTGGCGCGAGTGGTGCTGGGGGAGGACGGATGCGGGTTCAGCGGCAAAGGGGGCGGTGCCCGGTCTGGGTCGGAGGAGTCCCACCTGCGAGGAAGGTCTGTTAGTGGCATTGAAAGGCTGATGGAATTTCCGTTTGAGGGGGCTGGGAAATGTCTCATGGCGAGGCGCGAATGGGACTGCTGGGCCTCTCGCGCTGCTGTTTGACACTACGACCATTGGACGGATAGATGATAGGAAATGAGCGACGTATGCGTACATTGGTAGGCGACTGCTAGCGTCCGAAAAGGAATGCTGGTGCTTGGCCCCTAGGCCACGGTCGCGAGATCCGTCCCTGTCCATCGACGACGACGTCGAGGTGGATGGAATGGAAACCAGTGATTACGCTATTCGTCCCGCGGACGGTTGCCGCGGTACGTTTCGTTGGAATGTGTAACGAGCAGTAGGAGATTTCGGGTCTTCAATGTGTCTTTTCGTGTGCGTCAATTCAGCTCAATAGCATCGTGTTGACGTCGGAGCGGACGTTGATACTACGGCGCTGCCCTTTGTTTTTCTATCGTTGTCTTCTTGCGGAGAGACAGGAAGACCGAGAGCAGGCGATCCGGCGCGCAGCGAGAGAAAAGTTGTTGTGTGCTCAACAAAAGACGCAAAGAAGGTATGGCTCGCAGCGGAATGCAGCGCGCAACGTCGAGCAGGGATCGTGTGAGTTTTGTGGCGGGCAACGGGGGACGGGGTTGGAGTTAGGAAAGGCGGAAAAGGGTGTGGGGGCTTCCGGTGTGTGGTGTGTGTCGTTGTTGTGCTGTGTTTACGTTCTGCTGTTTCGGGTTTAGAGCGTTGCTTGGGGTGAGAGCCGCGGGCGGTGTGCGCGCCGGGCGGGCCGTGCGCAGCGCCGTGCGCTCTTGCAGCCCACTGCCGCCCCGGCCGGCCCAGCGTGGCAGTGCTTGAGAGGTGGATGAGCTCACTGGGCCGGTGCAGGCGCAATGCATTGGTCAAGGCGAACTGTTCTTCTGCTGCACATCGACCCATCTTGCGCGCCGCAACCGCACTTCAGGCGCGCTGAAGTAGGCCCCTTTTGGAGGTGCATCTTTGTTTCCATGGCAATGTGGTGCACCGAGAATTCCACTGGTCGTTGGCAGCTCCACTCGAATTGTAGGATTTTAGAGAAGCAGCAGGTTGCGTATAAGGGGCTGTTTTTGTCTTGTAGGGCACATGATGGCCTTGTCCAAACTCGCACCAAACGAGTCTAGTACGCCAACGTTCACGGGGCCCGGATTTCCTAATCCGGCACTCTATGAAGCTTCTCGGGCCCAGCCCCGCATCGTATCACACGTGGACAATATGGATAGCAAGAGTTCCGCCAACAATACCAATGGCCACGTTGTCGCTCGACGGATTGAAGAGTGTTGCCCGATCAGTGGTATTTGGCTACGCGTGCTATTTTCCCACTCATAGCAAGCACGTAGGATAGTCGTACGGAGTATGCATGCGGCCGTATCGGAACCTAGAACAACTACAATTTTATTTTATTTTTATTTGGTTTGTACAATTCGGCATCCAGGAATTCTCAAGGAAGGGTAGCGGGTGTTTGGATCTGCTGCAACTAGAGATTGGATCCCTTGTCGACTGAATACAATAACCGGTGCCGCACCCGAAACTACGCTGTCTGTACCAATTGCGTTTACCAAGAAATCCGTCACACTACCTAAACTCACCATCGCACTGTGCATAAGTACACTGTAAGATTGCGAGACGTGTGTGCATGTGTGTAGAGAACTGGAGTTATTCTTGATTCCAGCTTGGTGGCTTCAGAAGCACCAAGCAAGAATGGTGAGCTAAAAAGTGTTATTTGTTGCGCAATAAAAGAGAAGGTTACAAACACATGTTAACAGCTCTTCTATATAAGGGCTGCAACTAGGTATTACGGATACCTCTTTTCAGACACCGAGACCTGGTTCTATCTTTTGAGCGCAATCAGCTTAGCCAGTGGCATAGTACACATTATGAGCCCACTATCTGTAGATTGATAAGACCTGAGTTTGGAACGATCGTGCTAAACTAGAATAGAATCATATGAGCTACGAAAACTACGTCTAATATATGCCCACTAATTTCCACTAGACGTTTTACCTAGAAACTTTTCCTGCCTTCTTTTCCCTGTTTTCCTCTCCAGGCTCATACAACATAAGTAACATCCGTAAACCGGTGCATTCCAGAGTATCATATAGAAATTCTTGTGTGACGTCCAAAACTAGCGTGACAAATACTTGTCTTGTTCCATGGAGGACTGGGACCAAAAAGGCGCCACACTGCATTGCGGCAACGATAAGGTGAGCAAAGACGAGCAAAGACTTATGTTTAAAAGGGGCTGGACACAATTGACCAGTTCCATGAAAGTCAACGCTACCCTGAGGCTATTGAAACCAGTTTGTTGACACATGTTGAGCGGGTCCGATAGAAATTCCGGAAGAATTGCATTGTCGCAGAAGTTTTGAGGGCTGCCGGGCTGGGCTCGCGGGTGCCCGGTTAGCAAGAGCACTTAGTCCTATGTAGCTGAAAAGTTGGCGACCAGATTGCAGATATCCCACACAGTTGCAATTATCCGACCGAGACGCAGAATAGCCACGTGAGGACGGCCGGTATCGTGTAGCGGATCCCTAGGGGGCTCGTTTGCGGCACCAAGTTCGGGACGAGACTTGGCGGTGGGCGCCCAAATGTAACCGAGCAGTCCACGAGAGCTTACGGGCGCCGGGGTTCGTTGCCGGGGACCGGTAGCGCTCCCTTAGCGAGCAGCAGCCGAGCCAGTCCAAAGCCAGAAGGCGTGATTTGGGGCGGAACGGCGCGATCTCTAGCCAGAGATCGCTCGGTACTATGATGTACTACGTGCTACGTCCTGCTATCGCGTGAAGGCTCTCGCTTGCGCCCTCTGCCGAACCACGGATCCCGTTCGCCTGCGCACCAGCTGCCATGAGGCACGGGGCGCCGGACGGCATCCCAGTTCGGTATGACATTGAATTCTCACGGTGCCGTGTATTGCGGCGGGGTGTTCGCTCGGCGTGCGGTTACTCGCCAGACGCCCGCTTGGCGGCGGGCTTCCGACGTCCTGGTCACTTCACCGCCTCCGGCCCACGGAACAGACCTGGGACTGGGCATCCCAGGGGCGCGGGCCCGCTTGACCTTTGCTGACTCTTATTCCAAGGCAGGATGAGTATGTACTTCCACGGCGATGCACCATGAGTCGGCGAGGAGTCGCGTAGACTTGCCACATTGCGGCCTGACACGTCGAAGCGGACTTGGAACCTATCAAGCCAGCCCGAAAGCAGCTAGGGCCTGCAACGGCCACTCTGCTCACGGATCACGTGTGGGCTAGTTTAGACCACCGCTGCTCGGCAAAGGCCCTTTCGCCGACACACCCCGCATGCGCGAAGAATGGCGGATGGTCAAGAGACTCTCGCCCGCCAGCACCAGGACGGGGTACAGCGCCCTCCTAGTGAGCCGGCGCCGGCGGCCACTGACGCCAAGTCCTGCAGCTTTCCTGCCTAGCGCCCTCCCATGCTGTCTCCCCGTCCCGTGCACTGGCTCTTGCGGCTCATTAGATTCCGACAGTTGGCTTGCCCAGGGAAGTCAGCCTTGTCGCGCACAACATGCCAACCTTATCTCGACTTTTTCCCGCCCCGAGCTGAAAGGCTGTGCGGTTTGTCCCAAAGCCGCCAACTTTGTTGACCGGCACGGGAGCTTTGCCGCGCCGTTTGTTGGAACGGCTGGTAGCTGCCATGGCGAATTCAATTCGTTGTGCGCTGGGGCTTTTCCTGTTTCCTCTGGAGGTTTGGGCGCTGGCATGGCCCGGGCCCGAGCCCACTCCCGGTGGCGAGGCCAACCTCGCCGTATGGGGCCGTAGTCCTGCGCCCACCGCGGGCGCAATGGAAGCAAGAGGCGTACTTGAAGAACGAGAAACTACCGGGACGTGCGGTTACATTTCCGCGGATTATAGTAAGTTCTATTTGAGTTGGAAAATTCGTGCGAGGAAAAGGAAATGCTAACATGCCGGGCACTACAGGCAGCGCATTGACTTGCCCTCCCTCCAACTACTGCGTCTACAATACCATGTACGACGCAGCTTGGTGTTGTAGCATGTCTGATATTTACGACTGCATTGCACCCACAACTTGCGTGGGCTATTATGAGAGTTGTGGCAGTGAGTGCGAAATGGACTCTCGGACCGCGAAATGGTTCGTGCTTCATCCAAGGTTCGTTCATGTTATGTTTACAAGTGCCTAATTTCATGCTGTGTAGTATGGACTCAAGCTTTCCGTACTGCGTTACCGCGACGTGGGCAGTCGGTTCCGACTACACCATGTACAAGTGCGGGGCCACGAGTACGCCGTACAATCTAGCTGTCTTCGACGACTGGACGACCATCCAACACCCTTCCTCGACGCCCGTTTACCCCTCCAGCAGCGCCTCAATCAGCAACGGAATAGTCTCTTCCTTCGCCTCCAGCTCCGACTCTACGCCCAGCTCCTCCCTCACCGCCGCCAACAACGCCAAGAGCGAGGACGACGACGACGACGACGACGCCACCCCAGTCGGCGCCATCGTTGGCGGCGTGGTCGGTGGCGTCAGCGGCCTCGTCCTCATCGGCGCCGCCGCCTTCATCCTCCTCCACCGCCACCACCGAAAACAGCAGTCCCAGAGCCACGGGTCCGAGCCTCCCGCGCCCCCGTATGACGGCCCGCCCCCTGAGCTCGGCGCCCCGGTTCCTCCCGCGGGACCCGTGCCGCCGATGGCGAGCCCGTACGGTGGCCAACCCGTCCCAGTGGCGCCTAGGGCGTACCAGCCCGTGGCGCCGCCGCCGCCCTCTTCGCCTCCTCCCCCTCCTTCTCCCCCCCCGCCAGTGGTATCAGCAGGTGCGGGCCCGGCTCCCGGGAAGCCGGGTTTCAACGTGATATCGGCGGAGGAGGCGCTAGGCCTGGCGAGGCCGCCGTCGGCATATTCCGCCGGGGTGCCTCCACCGCAGCAGCAACAGTATGCGGTGTATACCCCACCGCCGATGATGCAGCAATACAACTCGAGTCCTCCACCACCGCCGCCGGTCGCGATGACGTCAGAGGTGCAGCATGATGGGAGGCACACGGAAGATGACGGGGGTTGGCGGTAGCCGCTATTAGATTTAGTACAGTCGTTTTGAAGAGCCGGTCTTTTCGACAGCATCAAGCATCATTTTCTTTCCTTTTTTTTTTTTTAAGCGTAGGGGCGGTTTCATACGTGCGGATCTACGAGACGTAGTAACGCCGAATTGCAAGCATGAGATACCAAACATGGCACCTTGATTACACAGTTGGTTGAGTTCGTATGGCTATTTTGCGACGGCTTATTTGCGGGACTGTTCTGGCAGCGGGTTGTGGTTGTATGGTTTATACGTAGTACTAACAGTGTTACACTCACTTTGCAAGCCTATGGGAAGGCTCACATTTCGAGTGCTTGAGAAATAGGGTTTGAGTATGAACTATTCTTTCAATCCCCCAGCCAACTGTAGTGATCTCTTTTACGTATAGAAAGCTTCTTTTCCCTTCGAAGGTATATATTTCCAATCAAGTCTAGAATATCATATTTCAGATTCTACCCGTGAACGATTTCGGCAGAGTGCAGCATCAATAAACCTAGGCCAAGGCAGGCTCTATTCTCGACGTGCAGCTGTGCAACATATAACCACACACAGTGTACGTTGAGATCTCCTGCCTTGACCACCTGAAAATCCCTTCCTAACCAACTTCATAGCCTCTTTGGATCAAATATCTTGCCACTTTTATTGCTATTCCGAAGGAGCAAAACTAGTCTCTTATCTTCTCGGTCCATCTTTCTCAAAGGATCTACTGATCCTATGTCTGTGAGGAGCCTGTGTCCGGAGGTGTGGGCCTGGCGGCTAGCCTCGTCCCCCTAACTAGTCCGGCCGCGACAAGTAGCGAGACGTCCAACCTTCAGCAACGCCCCCGAAGCGCGGCCAATGATGTTGCGCGGCTCTCCTTTGACATCACTACGTTGAGAATACTCTTAGTAGAAAGCGGGAGGGTATACATCGCCGACCCGCGCGCAATGGCATCGGCTCAGTTTGTGGACAAATGGCGTGAGAAATTAGGCGCGATGAAGGAGGGCCTTCTAGAATTCTAGGGCTTCACCAATCGGCTACAGGGTCGATTCGATCGGCCCACGATACTAGACTGCATGGCTAAACGCGCTATCGTAACGTACTCTCCGAGAGGATCATTAGGGATTCCCAGAGCCGCTTCTCAGATCATGTTCGATTTCTGACCCTTACTCAGGCCTACATGAATAGGTTCGTAGCACAACCACCCTAGTACTCAGGTTCTGTTCCTGTTCTAATAGAATCTAGTTTCGTCCTCCAAGGCATCGGACGTGGAGCTGAGGAACAAAGCATGTCGCTTGATGAGATGCAGAAGGAGATGCAGAAACTCCAAGATGCCTGCAAATCGATTCCGGACGAAATGTCTCGCCTGACATTACAATCGTCGACAGAGCTACTTGATAATAAATCTATGCTTGGACACAATATTCCCACGAGACCGTTCGCATCCACGGAAAAACACTACAGAGTTGCGTCCCTGTCGGTGGAAAGTGGCTTGTTGCGAAAATCGAAAGAGCTTTCAACGAAAGTAGCGGCCAAATACTCCAAGGAGGTTGTGCTTCAGGCCCTGGGCGGCCGGGGGGAACCCCAGCTTACATCGCAGAACTGTTGTAAAGCGTATGGTTCCGGTCACATTCGCTCCGTCTTTTAGGTAGATACGAGCTTAGGCGATACATAGACCTCGATCTTTGGGGATATTTCCACGGCGCTCAAACAAGAGTGCCAGGAGTTTCAAAATCAGAAAAGTCGCACTAAATTTGTCAGACAAGCTCCCGTCTGCACAGTACCAGCGAATCTCCAGAGAGTATGAATTCCATCCTATCTATACCTGTGGAGCGAGTCTATGGAATTCAACCGGATCGAAAAACTAACACACTTTACCCAATAGAGTGATGGTGTGGAATTGAGGGCCCGTGAACCATGGAATGAGGCCTTGGTCCACGGATTACCATTATCACACTTCGTTTAAACGGCGTACGCTGCAGTGGGACAGGAAATCAATAGAGAGAGTTTCTATGAGTGTTTCATTGTACTATTATGGATGAGCCTCTTTATAGTTCTACTAAACAATACTCTCTCCTCTCTCAGCAGAGCACCTCCTCGCTTTATTTGTCTACAGCCATAGAATGCGTACGGAACTGGTTTCAATTTTACCAGATTTCTGACATGATGGCCTGATTTCACCTACACATCGCGTGTCAGACAAGCGAAATCAGAGCGTTCCCTTATATAAACACTGGAGCCCACACCCTCCTTTCCGATACAACACAATTTGTCAACTTCTGTGCATGGCTTCAAGAGCCTCCATACCGTGAGCCTCTCTATATACATGCCGGAGACTAATGATGAGGCAGGTGTATTACTACTTGTAGAGCAGCCTTCCGATAGCTTCGCGCTGTTTGAAGTATTAAGCGTACTTTTGAGAGATTTAGTGGACAATGATATGGGCAGTGTAGACGACAGGTAACTATCGCCAACTCCGTCAACGACTAGTCGGACAAGTTGCTTGTCGGCTTACGTCGTGATGAGTTGAAGATGCGTGAATCGCCAAGAACTAGTTGAGGATGCCCACTTGTGTGTTCGAAGATGGCAGAAGTAAGGTATGGGACGTTGAAGTGGGGAAACAAACTTGTATACTCGATTGTTCTTGCGATGATTTGATCGTTTTAGTTTGACCCCCCCCCAAAAAAAGTTTGTATGACGAATTCCTCAGCTGTGAGCAACGTCGCCTAATTAAGCTGGTGGCGTATGAACTGCAAACCGGCCGATCCGTGTTGACTGCCGAATTCTAGCTATTGTGCGTAACCATTCTAACGTAGCTGCCCTTAGTGATCTGGGGTGGACTACTGAATTCTGTCATCGCCGGGCGCCGAAGCACGGAGCTAATGCTAGGCATCGTGATCGGCCCTTATTTAATGGGTGGTGGCATACATGCAGCAATTAGGGAAAAAATGTCCACTTCTAGCGATTATTGACCTACTGCAGTAGGGCGGGAAGGTTCTTAGGTTCACTTATCGGGTTTGCACAGCGTCTTGAGACTCCTTGGCTTTTGTTATGCAAAGGACAAAGAGCGCAGTAAAACGAGCAAGAAAAAACTTTCATTGTGTAGGTGTGTAAGGGTGGCAAGGCAAAATGACAGTTTTGGGTGGTTAGTTGTGTTGGTGATGTTGTGAAAGGAAAGCAGGGGGAAAACTTGGTCTGGGACCTCCCACTTTACTACACTACTTCTCGTACCATATCGCAATAGACATCATCAAAGATGCCGCAGTGGACCGACATGCATGGCAGTCAGGACGCAGTGCTGGCGATTGTGCAGGCAACTAAATCGAGCCGCCATGTCCTTTACCCACCGCGCTCCCGGCCACTTCCTTCCGCGTACAGCCTATTATCACCCTGCGCGAATGACACGCAAAAAGCTGTCTAAGTGGCAGTGAGAAGAGTCAAGCTATATTGTCGCACCTCAAGTTGTCATGCATAAACGCCCGGCTTAGGTAACTTATTGGGGACTGTGCGATCTGGGTGGTCGGAACACCACTTCGGCCTAATCTGCCAAGCCGCGTCCGACCAGCCGTATCTCCATAGCGCTTCCTCTACTGCGGCAATTCCGCATAAGAACATCACTCTCCGACCTTTTGTCACTATGACTCGCGTCTGCCGACCTGCTACTGCCCAAGGTCGTCGAAGCTGTCGTTCGACGTCGCTGGCCCGCGGTATTTTTTTCTCCCGCAAGCCGTCTTCAGCGCACGCTAATCGTTTCATAGGAGAACGACCTCAAGAAATCAGGAAAGCAAGGCCTATCCGAAGAAGTGCACGTCTTGAGCAGTGTCGCACGCCTCGATCGGCCCGAGATCTGCTTATCGCGCAAGAAAATAATGGTGTAGGCGTTGGGGTATGTCTTCCCTTCTTATCGTATCGCGCGCCAAGCTTACGAGGCCATAGTTGCTACCTTCGACGACTATATAGTCTTCAGGCCAGAAGCGCAAACGTTCTCGTGAGATAGACACGTCGGATCAACCCGTACCAATGTGGCAGCGACCGTCTTCCACGGCGGAGGACGCATACAATGAAACGGCGAGCGACAACGCGGACAGTAACAATCCTGTTGACTACTGGCGGAAACACCTGTGCTGGCCACGGACATATTTTGAGTCGGACGAGAATATGGATCGCCCATTTGCGAGGAAGAAATCTACGTCCAACATTCGCCGGAAGTCGTCTGCGACGTCAATCAGCTCAAGCGGGACAACACCGTCAGATAGTACATCTAGGGAAGGCAAGGGTTCTATATATAGGGACAAGCGCTTTGATGGCCTACTTGCAGGTCATAAAAGCTTCCTTAAGAAGGGTTGATTTAGGAGTTGCTCCTAAAAGCAAAGTTCTTTGCAAAGAACTGCTTGAGGCTGAGCAGCCGGTGCCTCAAGACTCCCTATTCAACGACGAGCTTTTCGAGGAGACATGCGACTACCTAGTAAATAAGAGCGAAGCTATGGTTACCCGAGAGATTGGCCTGCTTATCGTACCTTCAGCTGCGTAATTCGCAGGCCGCGGAGCAAAGCATCTAAAAATTCTCGCCGAAAAGGTGAATGAGAGTTGGAGCGAATCGATTCCTCTATTCAAGCCTCGTCCACAACCCGACTATTCAGTCGGGTCTGATTCGTCTTCATTCTCGGAAGAACAACACAAGAAACTAAAACCCTTCGTTGGAACTCTCTAGGACGAGTCGTATTTCGCGGCCACGTGTTATATATACTTCCCCTTACATGCGAGGTTAAATGTGGGGCTGAGGCGCTTAACATTGTGGACCGCTAGAACGCGTACAGCACGACGCTGGCAGGAAGGGCTATCGTCGATCTGTTCCGGCTAGTGAAGCGCGAGAAGGAGATCAACCGCGAGATGCTTGCCTTTTCCGTGTCGCACGATTCCCGGAGCGTAAGGATCTACGGTCATTATCCCGTGATCAAGGGAAGAGACACTGCGTACTATCGCCACCCTATTCATACATTCGACATTACGGAACTCGACAGCAAGGACAAATGGACGGCATACAAGTTCACGAAAAACATATACGATACATTGGCCCCAAACCACTTCAGACGACTCTGCTCGGCCATCGATGAGCTACCACATGAGCATAACTGGGACATCCCGCCTCTTTCAGAGGGAACCGGGCTCTCTCAGGTGTTTGACAGTCATCATCTGTCTCGATCAAACACTGACTCAGCCTCAGTGCTCCAGGAAGATGACAACCAGGCGAGCCTTCCCGAATCTCAAGATGTTACTTCGAATACATCTTTTTCTCAACCTAGGCAATTTAGGAAGCCGCGGGAAGGCGTGTTGGAGAGCAGCAGCCTTAACAAAGCAAGATGTTTCGCGGAAGATTAGTTGTCGATCGGTTTAAGAGTTGTCTACTCGAATGCTAACTTTTGAGGGACGATGCCTCAAAGGTGAAGGAAGGACTTCTGGTAGGATGATGCGAAGGTTGTAGAGTATGTCATTCTCTCGCCGTTCCTGAACCTCGGAGGGATTGGCAAGAATTATCGTCCCAGCTATGAGCCACTTTGCCCCTGCAATTAAACGCATGCCACCTAATGTACGACATCGCGGGGACCGTACGCCTTTTGCTGTCCAATCCGCAAGCTAAGAATGTGTGCGATGTTTGGATGTCCGATCATTTCGAGAGGCTCATTCGGTCATCGATCTCCTGTCGCATTGCTAGGACCCGTCCACATCGATCAAGTGATCGGTCTAGCTTCGGTCCTGATTGCAAGCCAGGTAGCAGCGCGTCGGGTGGTTTTCGTACCCAATTCCTCCTAAAAGGCCTCTCTTTATGGCAGGCCGCTCATCCTAAGTGACGGGAGTAAGGAGAGCCGTGGTAGTGAAGGCCACTCGGTAACGTCGCAAGACATCCCCGCGATAACCCTTACACCGTGGCTTGTAGGCTCTCTACTATCGCCTCTTGGCTACCATCAGGGACCGTCTCCCTGATAGCATTTCTAGCCGTGGAGATGCGGACGCGTGCAGGAGGTCCTCGCGGCCCGCAGCCAGTGATGCAGTGGTGGTAGAGTTTGCGATGGTGAACTGTGGCCGATCACGACATCCAGGTGTTTTCCGCGCCGCATATGGCTACCTCAGAGAACGTTGAGCCGTAGGGAATTCTTTGAGTTCGCGGAGGTTCCTTGGACTATATTACGCTCGGCTCAAATTTTCTCCGCCAGCTATTTAACTGCTGTCAAATCAAATGGAGAATATTGTAAAACAGCGGAACGAGCACGGCTCGTACGGAAGAGGCCCCTAAGCGTAAGCTCGGCCGAGAGGCTCTATACATAACCAAAATCAAACACTATAAATACTATCTAAATGTACCATATAAATACTTCTTTAAGCTTCTAAGCACCTGGCTATCTGAGGGGGGGTCTCACATGTTGCCCCAATTCACCTCCACAGCACATGCCAGACAAGCGAACTCAGCGCTCTCGAGTGTAGACAGTGGAGCACATATACATACGGCTTTAAGCGCCTAAATTACGCGAGTTGCTTTTGACTGGCAAATGTTAATCGTGATAGGCAGATTATTGAGTACCGTGCGTAGTCAAGCGCTGTCACCCGACATTTGACTCCATTTCTGCTTGAAGGTTTGATGGAGAAGCAGTGACACTTGTTCAGTGACATCGCACAAAGCGCCCGTTTCGTAATTTGATTGTTTGAGGGTATGCGGCGTGCGTACTATGTATATGAAAATTTAACCCGTCTTTCTGAAGTCTGAATTGGCATTTTCGTTAAATACTGCGTCATTGGCATCATTCTGGCGCCAGTGAAAGAATGTGGCGCCGTTAGAGAGCATCACACAAGGCCACCATACACAGCCACAAATTGCGGTATTAATCTACTGCTCTTTAAGGAAGCTCAGCTTCGAGGCCTCTAGCCAACCACTGGAGGCTGCATTGTGGTGGTGATGATTACTCGGTATCGGCGGAATATGGAATACGTATCATCACGTTGCCGGGAACAATCTCAAATTTGACCGCCACTGCAGGGGCGGGAACAAACCGCTCGGCAAAGGACTACCGAGAAGAGAGATACGGCCCAAACCGAGAAATCCGAAACACGCCCCCAAGCTAATCTACTAGCGAAGGATGGTAGCCTAGGAGGATTACGAGAACCCGGAAAGGCGGAGGAATGAGGCTGTCGCCATTTGTCTTTCTGGATTCATCGCTCACCTCCCGTACGGAGTCGGTAAGGCTAACTGCGGACGCCTGGAGGCAGAATTTGAACGGGCTGTGGTGTTGAACGAAGAACAGTCCGGGGGTGCCGGCTAAGCCTTGGCGGATCTCCAGATCTGCAGAGAATGACAACTACTACGTACATAGCAATCTGCTTTGCACCACGGGATCGGTGACGACTGAGCCACGCGCTTGGCAAATCCTTTTAGAAATCAATTAATTCCTCGTATGGCGAGTGCTGCAAACAACAGACAAATGCGCGGCTTCTGAAACAGAGAAACAAAGTGCGTGCCGCGCCGAGGGCTGAAAATCCTCAGTGAGGCTTCTACAGATGTATCCTGTTGGTCCGTGCCGTTGCGAAGAGTACATATATCTCGGTGTTCTAACGCCGCAGCATCGCCATACGGCGCATGGACACTATTGGAGGCGAATGAGCGGCGCTCATCATTGAGGCCTTGCAAGGCTCTGCGCGATTACCGGTGAGAACACCGCGCCGTTGGATTTGTTTCTAGGCCTTCCCAACGAAGGGAGGACGACGACAGGACAGCGTGGCTAAAGCAATCGTGCTTGAAACGTGACGCACTGCGTAACCAAGGGTGTAGAACGGCAGATGCAATTGAGAGCAAGGCAAGCAGGGCGCAACTGCAGGACGGCCAATTCGGTCGCGCGAGGAATCGGATGACGATTATTGCCGGAAAGTTTCAGCGTACAGGCCGCCCAGATAATAACCGGAGCCGTCCCGCGCATACCGTGTCGGAGAAGCGTGGGCAAGGGAGCGTCGAGGAGGTGGTTTGTGAGGACCGATTGCACAGCCCCCCTGGCGTGCATCAGGCTAAGCGGGAGTTGGATGGCACGGCCGGTAACGCGGCGCCAAGCATCGGGTGGGTCAGCCCCAATCAGGTAAGGCGCATCCCTTGGCCAACCCCCTCTCCGCACGCTCGGACCCCCGAGCTACCGCGCCCGCGTGAGCTCATGACCTCGACGACTTCAACACCGCCTCGCCACGACCCGCACCTCCCACCTTTTAAGTGCTTTGACGACCCCGAACTTGTGAAGGAAGTCCACCGATCGCGACAATCGACGCGCACTCAATTTGTTATCGAACGTCTCTAGTCGCCTCCAGCACACGAACACCTGCGCCTGTTTCGCCACCCATCCCGAGCAGCAAATATGAGCGCCCCCCAGGAACAGCCCGCCGTTAACGGCAAGGCCGCCGCCTCTGATGGCGGCAGCTCGTCGCGGCCGACGCACGGCGGCGGGCGCGACCCGAACGCCATCGTGAAGGTTGAGCCGTACCGGAAGGGTGATCTCCAGCCCAGCTATGCGGCGGTGCTCAACACAGACACCGAGGATGCTGGTAGCCATGGCTGGTACGGTGGCATGATCAACACCTTGGGCGCGTGCATTGGCACGCTCGGAGCCATTCCGTGCTGCATCGTCTGCCCGAATCCGTACAGGCCTGTCGGCCAGGGCAACGTCGGTCTCGTCACCAAGTTCGGTCGGTTCTCGCGCGCTGTCGATCCCGGCTTGGTGAAGATCAACCCTCTGTCGGAGAACTTGATCCAAGTGGACGTCAAGATTCAGATTGTCGGTAAGTAGAGCTTTGAGTGCGACAATTGATATTCGATCGCGTCCAGAATGTTAATGCGCTGTGACAGAGGTCCCTAGGCAGGTCTGCATGACCAAGGACAACGTTTCTGTCAACCTCACCTCCGTTATCTACTACCGCGTCGTTTCACCGCACAAGGCCGCCTTTGGGATCAGCAACATCCGGCAGGCGCTCATCGAGCGCACGCAGACGACTCTCCGCCACGTGCTTGGCGCGCGCGTCTTGCAGGACGTCATCGAGCGCCGCGAGGAGATTGCGCACTCGATCCGCGAGATCATCGAGGAGACGGCCGGCGGCTGGGGCGTCGAAGTCGAGTCGATGCTTATTAAGGACATTATCTTCTCGGACGAGCTGCAAGAGTCGCTCTCCATGGCGGCCCAGTCGAAGCGCACGGGCGAGGCCAAGGTCATCGCCGCCCGCGCGGAGGTTGAGTCCGCCAAGCTCATGCGTCAGGCCGCCGACATCCTCTCCTCGGCGCCCGCCATGCAGATCCGCTACCTCGAGGCCATGCAAGCCATGGCCAAGACGGCCAACTCCAAGGTCATCTTCCTGCCGGCGCAGAACCAGACCGTGCAGCAGGCGCTCTCGCAGGCCGAAAACGCCGGCGAGGGCCCGTCGCGCTACTCCCAGCCGAACAGCGGCGCTGAAGGCGAGTACGGACACCACAACCAGGGCTTCCAGAGTGCCGTCAATGCCCGCATGGTTGAGAACATGTAACGCGCGTGGTTGATTTGATCAGGTAATTTTCAGGTTTTGTGGTGTGGAACTTGCGACGTTTTCTTTCATTCCCCGGTTTCTGGTTGTATTTCTACTCGTATCTGTTTAGGCAGATTGGAAACGGATTGCTCGGGTATGGGGTGGACTTGTTATGGAATGTGGAAATGGGTTGTTTTCTTTTCGGAGTTTCTCTCATACCCAAGATACCCCGAAACCCGCACAGTCGCTCACTTGACTTTTTGTCTAAAAGGAAAACTAGTTTAAGCATAAGGCTAGTTAATATTGATTTGGTTTGGTTTCTATGCCATGTTCTGCGGTCGTGATTGCTAGAATGAAGAAGTAATTGCTAGGCTAGCATAGCCATACGCAAATGCCGTTTGTCCTGGTCCGGGGAGGGTTCCACTATGTAGGTTGATGTTGCGTGAGCGATTTATTCTCCTTGTGGAATGCACGGCGCTCCGCCTTGATGCACCCCGTTTTCCATTTAATCTTCGGAACCAAATTGTTGGCGCCCACTTACGTTAATTTTGGTTGTACGACTGATGAGGTATCTTGTGGGGCCGAGTTTCAGTTAGCCTTGGTAACTACACAGGTTGAATACATATTTTCGAGCGTGACACGAACGACTTAGGATCGAGCAGAAGATGCAGTTGTGGTGGCTGGGGGATAATGTTCTCTTTGATAGAAACCTGAATCCCCGCGCACTGGACCAGATAGTTTGCTGGCCAGTCAAGTTCCTCAAAGCAGGTAATGATTGTTGTAAAGAAGCGATTACCGTCAACTAAACAGATGCTGAGACTAAGTGAGAATGAATGTGATGTCTCTCAACAGGAGAAGCGTCATAAATATAGTTTTTCTGCAGGACTTTCTCCCCGTTGTGGCACCAGCTTCTCTTGTTATGAACTCAATTTCACCAAACACAGAAAATTGGTTTCCCCAAGCAGCCAATTCCTGTAATTTAACTCTGGAGTCCTGCAAGAAGTGCCTTGAGTTAAGGTCAAATAACTTTCGCAGCCATTCTTGGGTACCTAGCGGGGCACGCCAAGACAGCCTGGCCACCCAACCAATCAGAGCCTTTCGCTTGCACAACCATTTGCGGCTTGCCGAACATTTCGCACACAAGACATCCACGCCTTCGCATTTGGAGCGACCAACGACGTCTACCTCAGGCCTTTCCCTTCCCCACGACCGAATCTTCGTCTGCCAACACCGCCCAACATGAAGTGTACGCACGCCCTTTCGGGAGAGAACCGTGGAGCTAGGGAATTGAGATGCTGATATCGTGCGTGGCGATGCAGTCCTCAAAGTCGGCCGAGTCGCGATCATCACCCGGGGCAGATACGCAGGGAAGAAGGTGAGCAAAAGACCGCCAGAGGGCGCTCCGGACGGACAAACCGACCGGACAAATTCCTTACGACCACATCCGCCGAGCCAGCAATGGCGCCGCTCCCCTCCTTCTCTCTCCCGCTCAAACCATGCCTCGCACGACGCCCAACCACGAGCACACAACAGCATGACGCTAACTCCAGGCACGCTCTTCTTCGGCGTCCGCGCGGCCAATCTAGGTGGTCATCATCCAGCCCGTCGACACGGGCAACAAGGCGCACCCGTTCGCGCACGCGCTGGTGGCGGGCATCGACCGGTACCCGGAGAAGGTGACGCGGCGGATGGGCAAGGCGCGGGTGGCGAAGCGGTCCAAGGTCAAGCCCTTCATCAAGGCGGTCAACTACAACCACCTGATGCCGACGCGGTACACGCTCGAGCTCGAGGGCCTCAAGGGCGCCGTCTCCAACGACACGTTCAAGGAGGTCGCCCAGCGCGAGGAGGCCAAGAAGTCGGTCAAGAAGGCCCTCGAGGAGCGCTACCAGAGCGGCAAGAATCGCTGGTTCTTCACCCCGTTGAGTGAGTGCCGCGTCTGCGAACAAAATACCCCTCCCCCCCCCCCGGGTCTCTTCGGAGCCTGCGGGCGGAGGATTATGTGGCGGTGGGACTTGGATGCTGATGTTTTGCCTTCACAGGGTTCTAAGGGCGTGGCGAGATGGGAGGTTTGCGAGGTCTCTAGGGGTTTTCTTGCGATGGGTCGAGGCTTTTTCCACCAAGCATAACGGTTACATGGACGTAACTTGAATCAAAGCATTTGCGAACCTCACAATTTGGTCTCGGCCTCGTGTTGTGTGGCATTGCGTGACATTCTCAACCGGCGGCGGTTCCGCGCGTTCTGACAAATCTAGGACAGTACAATTTACCCGGCAGCTCCCTTCAAAGTATATCATCTTTTTTTGTTTTCCCGCTGAACTTGGCTAGAACTATATTCACTAGGTTGCCGTGGCGAATTCACAACATCGACACTCGGGAAGAAAAAAGGTCACAATGGGCGTTACACTTCCATTTCATCACAATCCGAATCTATTTGCTAGCGCCCCTACCCCAATACCCGCCTCGCCCCTGCCTAGGAAGCACGGAAAGATGAAACTATAATGGAGCGGATACAGACGAAAGAAAAGTTGGATGTTTCGAGCGCAAAAGGTAGGAATGAGAAGAATGAAGAAATTGCTTAAACATCAACAGGCCGGAGAAAAGTTTCCAGAAGAGAGTTTGAATAACTACCAACCGACCGAAAGCGCAACTCGTTAGCTTTGCACACCGAAAGGCACGGGAAGAACCGCCGCCGTCTCGTCAGGAAGTTTCGGCCTCCCCGCATCGACCTCGTCGAAATCAACAACTACAGCAACGTCGCAACGCGTCGCCTCAAAAAAACCTGATCTCCCGCCACCCCAGCCGAAGCCATGCATCAGGCCAGTCCGCCGCGCTCATCCTACTGGCTATTCGAGTTGGCGTACTTCTGCTTGGCGGCCTCCTTCTTGGGCCCCAGAAAGTCCAGCATGGCGGACCAGGCGTCGGCGGTGATCTTGAGCTCGGTGGAGACGATGGCCTTGGCCATCTTGACGACGCCCTCGCCGCCGACCTTCTTGTACTCGGAGTCGTAGGTGGCGAAGACGTAGTCGCGGCCCTGGCCGGCGACGCGGAAGGGGAGGCGGGCGTAGCCGACGGCGGTGCCCTTGAGCGTCTCCGTGTCCTCCTTGACGATGGGGAAGCGCGAGTCCACCTTGGAGAGGCCCGAGTCGGCCAGCGTGTCGGCCTTGGCGACGTAGGGCGCCAGGTACGAGTAGGGCCCCGCCAGGTAGGGCAGCAGCGGGGCGCCGAACTTGGCGTACACGTCGTGGGCCAGGTCGAGCGACTTCTTGCCGTACGGGTTCGTCTTGTACTTGGTCATCGAGTCGGAGACGACCGGGTACGAGGTCAGGTGCTGCGGTCGGGAAGGGAGAGCGGGTTAGCTGGCGATGATGGGCGGGAGGGGTGGAGGGGTGTGGCCGACATTGGGGGCCGAGGGGGGGGAGCGGGACTCACGGTGAGGAATTGCGAGGACGGCTTCTCGCCGTTGGTCATGGGCTCGGGCATGGTGGTCGTAGTGGAGGACTTGCTCTCAGCGTGCGGCATAAGGCGTGTGTCGGTCTAAAGAGGAGGGCGAAAGATGGTGTGAGCTGCTAGGTACTATAGTTTTTGCGGCGGTGCCACGAAGACCGGGCGAGTGACGTCGTCGGCACGCAAGCGGACAGTTTCAGAATGTGAAAAGTGCAGTTGCGAGCCACCAGCTGCCTGACCTATGGGAAGGCAAGCTGACATGTGACAGCGCGACCGCCCGGGCAACCGACGACGAAACGACCCGACGCCAGGTGGGAGCAAAAGAGCTACCGTGCACTGACTCTTTCTGTGGCTTTCTTGTTCGAGCCGGGAGAAATCGACGGAGCCTTTTCGAGAGAGCTCTTCGGTACAGCTATTGCCGTCCCAAATCAGGACGGTGTCGCCTGTATTCCTCGTCTCTCTGCGACCGCTGTTAGCTTTTCCGAGCTTGCTTCGCGCGTCCTGAAAGAGCCGGCCGCGGAACGGCGAGACGCGAGAGCGCGCGCGCGCGCGCGCAGGGGCTGCAGATGGGCAAAGGGCGCTTCCCAGCTGCGCGCTGAGGGCAGAACGGCAGGGCGCGCTCCTCGCCGCTGCCGTGGAACGGGGAGGGGCGCGCAGGTGGCTGGCCAAAGCCCACGTACCTTTTGCAGACAAGACCGGGCGAGACAGGTCCGAGCAACAAGCTTTGGTTGCCGACCGCCGCGGACAGGAACTGGCAAAGCGCGGACGTCGAAGCGTGGTGTGGCGCGTCGGGTGAGGGTGTGAGAGGATAGCAGAGTTCAGAGAAAAGGCTAAAAGGGGGAAGGAAAAAAAAATAAGGGTTCGAGAGATTCTCACGGGAACCAGGCACGCGGGAGAATTGGAGGGAAGGGAGGGATGGAGGGGAGATGGTGGGAGGGCGGGAGTTCGTGGTCATAAAAAGTGTTGGGTCACCCTACTCTCCACCACATCTCCCATCCATCCCATGTGAAGGCGCGGGTGCGGGCGGCGCGGGGCGGGGGGGTTGGCAGGCGTGTCGAGCTGCCTTGCTTGCCTCCGCCCGCCCCCAGTCGTCCTCGTCCCCTGGCCTTGGCCTCGCGCCGGGCCACCAGGCAGCCCGGGGGCGGTCTGGCGCCGGTTGGAAAATCGAGCACCAACCTCACAGACCTGCCTACCTACCTGCTAACTAGCTGTACGTGCCAAACCGGCTTGGACCGTGAGTCGCGGCCCTGCGAGCATGTGAAAGCGGGACAGAACGCCCCAAGGCGCGCGCGGCGCGCCGCCCGGGCCACCGACGACGCGAGGGGCGGGCGGCGGGCGGCGGCCGTGCGCGCCCCCGGACGGGCCCAGGCCGAGCGGGCGTTGGCGCCGGCGCGGGCGCCTCCCGGAGAGCGTGCCCCGCCTGCCTGCTTGCCCGCCGCACGCACACACACACGCACACGGTCGGTCGGCGTCCCGAGAGCCAGCGATAGCGGAGACGGGCCCCCTTGCCTCGCGGGCCTCGCAGCAACTTCTTGCCGCTGCAGCCCGATAAGCGTGTGTGTGTGCGTGTGTGCGTGTGGGCGCCACCCCGGCGGGGAGCCAGTTGCGTGGAGGTGCCGCCACACCCAGCAGCGGCGGAGTGCGGCCACAGGCACAGCAGGCAGCTTAGGTAGCTAGGAAGCTAGATAGGTAGCTAGCTATCTTGCGCGGCGTGCCTCGGTCGGGGAGGGCATAGCACACACCACCGCTCGCAGAAAGGCGTAGCTGCGACCTACCTACCTACCTACCTATAGCATGGAGGATCCCGGTGCTCGAGTAGGATAGAGGAAGTTCTGCAATGGCGTTTTGCCCGGGCTGCGCCGCTCGACCCGGCATGCTCCACCCCACCCTATACCTACATACATCCTCCGCGGTGGCGTGTGCCCTAGGGCAGCGTTGGTGGGTTGGTAGTTATAGCGCCGCGAGCCGCAGGTTGACGTGCGCGAGCGGTGGCCTATTGCAGCCCTCCTGGCGCCGCAAACCGGCCGCGTGGAACCGACCCGGGAGCTGGGATTGGGGGGCGAAGGTGCTTGGGGGCCGGCTTTTTTTTTCCCCCTCGAATTCACTCGTAGCTTTTAGAGGGCGCGGGACGTGTGAACCCCGGTATAGGTGTGTAGGTATGTATATACCTGTTTCCCTGGAGCTAGGCAGTGGGTTCGCAGGGGGACGGCGTGGGGTTGACCCCAACCTTGCGGACTTGAACTCCGGTGAGGAGGCTAGCAGATGGCGCTGAGGTTGGCGACTGGCCGGTCTCATCTGCTGTAGAGCTCACTTGCTCGAGAGCTAGCCAGCTAGGCTGCTATGTATGTAGGCAAGGGACTTTCGCATGCGGGAATTAAGAACCCTTCCCCTCCCCCGCTTAGAGAGAGATCTTTCTGTCGAGCTCCGCGCCGAGTGCGGCGAAGATGCATTTCTGGGGATTGCGGGGGCAGCATGGGAAAGCTAGCATCCGTACCACTCGAATTCAAGCCCGCGAATATAGTATCATACGTTGCATGGATGCCTGCAGTAGGACACATGTACGCATGCTCGTCCTGGTACTCCTCATATGTAAGGGAATCCCGAGCTGTCGAGGAAGGACCAAAGTTTAACGTCCGAAAGGGCTATGATTTTCCTGGGCTCTCCGCCTTATCTTCGGCCCGCTCGAACGAGCCGCGCGATGCCGTTGCCGATCTCTCTGCAAGCCCGAAAGTCGATCCTGTGCCACGGAGTACATACCTACACACGCACACACCCACCGCATGAATACTCCGAGAGGCGCGCGGCGTTCTAGAAACGCAAAGCGGTTGCCTTCTTTCATCTTCGCGGCCCCCACGCTAACTCGACTGGCGTGCGTATCACAAGCTAACGAAGCTTTGAGTTTCTCAACAACGGCCGACCGGCCGGCATGTGAATGTGGCACGAGCTCTCCCTAGGTACATACCCACGGCGGCGAAGCGCTCTGCCCTGTGGCTTTTACGTAGGTATGTACTGGGTATACTACGTACACCCTCCGTGCCGCGGTGATCCCTCACTTTTCGCATTTTGGCAAGGTACCTGCCAACGCCCAATTGGCAGCAGTCAGCGACTCGCCCGCGACTCCTCCGGGAATTCTTCTTATAAATCTCGACCCAGCTATTGCCGCCGCCTCCCTTGCCTATGCGAGGGCGGGACCTCGCAACCTTTCCCGAAAGAACTTTTCCTCGAGCCACCGGTACGTAGGTAAACAACTCGCCATCTCGCGACCGGCTTGGCGACGAAAAACCGTCCGCCCGCCCGTCCGTCCTCGACCTTCTCTCCCCTCGTGGTACCTTTTTTGGGCTCGTCCCCTGGAGCCTCCACCGAGAGTCGCAGCCGCGGCTGGATCCGCTCGGTCTGCCGATACGAACGCAACGCCTGACAAGCAGCCCACCACCATCGCCGCGGCCGCCGCACGCCCCGAGAGGCGCGCGCGGCTTGCATGTGCGCCCCCGTTGTCTGTCAACTCCCGCTGCGGCGGCAACGACGACCGGAAGCGGGCCACGACCGAAGGGAGGCAGGCCTTTTCTCTCGTCCGGAATCCCGACCGCGCGGCTCGAGTGCGCCTCGGCGCATTCCCCCCGGGACGGCCTGGTGCTTGTTGCGCGGGGAAAGCGCGAACGAAGGGCAAGGGGAAAAGAGGAGAAAGAAAGCGGAGTGCATCGCATTACACTGCACGGTATGCGACGTGTGCGCACGGTAGGTATGGATGTAGTCCCGCACCCGGATTTGCGAAGGGCGAGACTTTCACGTGTCGGGGCAGCCCCCCGGGACGCGCCACCGACTACATGCTACGTACATAACACTTAGCTCGGCCCACTAGCCGCGACAACCCAGCCTACATATGTACGTAGGATGCACATGTGCGGCGGGCCTGGCTCGCAGCGGCTTCTACACCACCCGACGCGCCGCGCCCCAGCCCGGCCGCCCGGCCGGCAGCCCGGGTCCCTCCCGAGCATACATAAGGTCCATAGCCTACTATGTACTAGGGTTCGGACGGGAGCAAGCCGAGCTCAACCGCCGGGGTGAGGTCGTGGTTGGAGATGGCCCGCCGCTCGATCGGGAAGCTGGCGGAGGCGGTTGAGCGATTGAGGAGACAGGGACCCGGTTTTTTTTAATGTCAGTTGGGGGAGGGGAAGGGGGGTGATTGGTGGGTTATTCGGCGGTTCGACTTTGTCGGAGACCGTTTCGCTGCCGTCTCGTCTCGTCAACCTCAACTCAATTCTCTTTTCGTTGCGCAAAGGCGGCTGCGTCTTGGTGGGGACGATCTTCTTCTTCTTCTTAGCTCCCTGCCCCGCTGCGCAGGTCTCAATCTGTCAGTTTGCGCGGTCCGTGTGCGGTGCGGCGGTTGTCGGTCAAACGGCTGAATCCGTCGGCCCCTTTTTTTTTTCCCCGTTGTTTTCTCCCTTTTCTTCACTTTCGCATGTGCTCGCGGACGAGGGCAGATCTCCGATGCGGTCAATGTACTCCCGCGTACCTGGGAGATTCCGGCTTCGATTTTGGCGGGAGGCCCCCGGCAGCGATTGACGACGTCTTCCCTAACTCCGAAGGAACCGTCAACAAGTGCCGTACGTATGTCTGTCGGTTTGACTGGCCTGGCTTCATGCGCGTCCGAGTCTGTGCGTCTGCACATGTTAGTCCGGCGTTGTTCCATCATTATCTTCGGCGCCACCGCCGGCATGTTTTCTCGGGTCCACAGGCCACTTTACGAAGCTCCAACGGCCAGTCGCTGAGACGGCGCGCCGACTGATTTCCTGTCTATCCCGATCAATGGGTTCTGTCTGGATCTGGACCGCGAACGTAGGCGCCGACCAAAAATCTTGGACGGCGACGTCCTCGCGACAGTGCCGGTGTGGTGGACCGATTCTCACCGAACCGAGGCCAGCACGTGCGATCTAAGTCAGGTACCGACCTACCTAGGCACGTGTCAGGTACGTACTATGTATGTACTTACCTAGGAGCTTGCTACCCGGATATTTGAAGCTCAACCACAGACCGAAAAACATACGACCATTCGGGGTAGCCCTATTGCTTGTTCAGACCCATGTTCCTGGCGCTCCATTGGATCTGTGGTACCACTTCGGTCTGCGTTGACTGTTAATCTCATTGCTGTGGTACATGCCACTGCTATGGTTGGACGAGCAAGTCAACTATTGCTTTGAGCCTTCAGATTTCCTAGAAGTACTGAGTGGTGCAGAAAAGATTCACTAGTCAAGCCTCACGCGACTAGTGTTTATTGCCTCAATGCATTGAAGTGTTTGCTGATATAAACGCCGGTGGCGACCGCCAGCTTTCCGGTATGCTCCCTAGGTTTAGCATGTCCACATATTCACTAGCCGTTTGGTCGTGACAAGTCGTACACGATGTCACACGAGGTTTATCACAGCCACGCTCCTAATAAGTTAACCTTTGAACGTTAACGCCCTTTCTAGAGCACGCAGGCCATTTGATAGGTACTTTGATTTTGCTGGAAATGTGGGTAGTCATTTGCTTTCATTTAGCAATCAAGCAGGCTAGCAGAGCATGCTGCGCCAGTTTTCCTATTCAATGCGTACCGGGTCTTTTGGGTAGTTATCTTTCCACATAGCATTCTCTCGGTATTTTTTATTCAAGCATGGCATGTCTGCATATACGTGAATATGCTGCAAAACGCTATGTTACTATAATGCCCCAAGTTTGCCTCTTTAGGAACTAGCTATAATCAAAGAGAAATCCATTCTGTACCTTTTTCTTTTGTGCAAAGTTTTGTCTTCTAAAACATCTAAGCGCTAGCCACGATGCTAGTTCCACTTTCACCTTTTAAATCCTTCAAGACCACGGGGTCGTTTCTATCAAACCGACATCGGCATCCACGTCCGCAAGTCCACCCGGAACTGAACATACAGTAGCGACGCCGAGGTCTCCGCCCGAGCCGTCCACTCGTAGATGTTTTCCAGCTACAAGAAAATTCCCTCAACCCCTCCGCAACAGATGCGCCAACCGTTCCGAACTGTTCGTGGAAACCAAATACGGCCCCCAGATCCGATTGAGCAAACACGGCCGTCGCCGGGCGGTGGAAGTCCAGCAAGCCGCCAACGCCGAACCGCCAGCACCAGGCCTCGAACGCCCCCCACCAAGGCCGGCGCCGGAAACCCGGGCCTTGCGCTCGCGTGCCCAACGCAGCCGCAGCGGCCTCCTCGCACGCGTCCCCCAGTCGCGGACGGACCGGCCTCGACGGCGCCGGCGCGGACCGGGCGCCGCGCCCGCTTTCCGAGCCTCCTCTCGCCCAGGGCCGAGGGAAAAAAAAGCCCCGCGCGCCACAGCCACCCTCGCGGACTGGAATGCACTGCCACGCGCGCCAACGAATCCCCCGTCTCGCCTGGTGCAAGCGCGGTATGGTCTGGTGCGGTAGGGGGTGGGGGTTGTGGTGGAGGGGAGGAGGGAGGGCGGGTATGTGTTGGAGAGGAGGAGCGTCAGGGGGGTGATGGAGAGGTTTTTGGGGGGGAGAGGGGCAGGAAGGGTCTTGAGTGTAGCTGGTGTGGGTTGGATGTGGGGAGACTTGCGTTGGGTTTTGGCTCTCGCGAGTGACTGTTAGACCCGATGGAAGATGGCGTCGTCCGTACGCTACTCGGTCTTATGGCAATGTTAGATGAATCTCCTGTGCTTAGGCTGTTTAATGCTGTACTTCATAATGTATGAACCGGGATGTAAAGAGGTTAGAGAAGAGCTTATGCGTTGATCTTCTTTGAGAACATCCAGTCGATAATATCTAGAATGTGAATATCGTCGTCGAACGTCTTGGTATTTGGTATTAAAAAAAATGAAGGTGGCTAGCTCATTACAGCCGTCCATCAACTCCGCCCTTTCCAGCCTTCAACGCCTAGTTCGGTGAATACTCCGTAGCTGTGCGGGGAGAGAAAATACTTGAAACATCCCAAGTGCATTCATCTAATCGAGCACCTCACGCCTTTCCACTTTACTACGTCCTCATGCCTCGCGTCACACTTACCGCCCACTCCCTAGCCAAACCTTTGCACGAAAGCCATCCCAGGCTGCTGCATCTGCTGCTGCCTCTCAATGCCTAGCAACCAACGGGCGAGCGGTACCAGCGTCTCCTCGACGGAATGATACTTGATCAAGCCGAGCAAGGCGCTAGTGGCGGTGGCGTCTGGCCGGGGTAGGTTTGGCGGCAGCGACGAAGTGCCTGGGCTGCCCTTGGGCACTCGATCGCGCAGCTCGGGGACGTGGCGCCGGAGGACGTCGCAGATGGTCTGTGCGGAAAGAGCGCCCGCGCAGATGATGAAGCGCTGGTTGCCGGCCTGGGATATAAAGGCGGCTTGGCAGTGGGCGAAAGCCAGGTCCTACGAGGGAGAACGTTAGCCATTCGGTTGACGAATGGAAAGATCTCACAGAAGCAGCGCTAAACAGGAAATTCGGACAAGGACGCAATCTCTCCAGAACTACGATGATGTAGAGGCTGGGCCGGGAATTGAAGCAATGCCACTTACCCTGACGTCGGCGTAACAGTACATCCCGTTCCCAGGCACCTGCGCCGCCCACCCACCCGCGCACATAAACTCCCTCCACACCCTGAAGTCCCCCTCGTCCAGCTCGTCCAAGCTCCTCACCCCGCTCTTGGGCGGCCCGTACACCGCCGCGGCCGCCAACGTGACGACGTCGAACCCGGGCCGCGCCTCCTCGACGAACCGCCACGCCGGCGCCTCGGCCTGCTGCCTAACCATCTCCCACGCCGGGACGAGGCTCGCCTCGTCCAGCGGGGCGGCGACGGGCGTGGCCGGACTGCCGTCGAGCGAGGGCTGCCAGAGGAGGAGCGGCGCGGCCGAGACGGCCGTGTTGAGGATGAAGCGGCGGACCTGGGGCGCGAGCGCGGCGATGTGCTGGAGCAAGGTGGTCGTGTAGAAGGAGGCGAAGGTGGCGATCTCGGTGTTGTCGTGACCCGTTGTGGAAAAGGCCGGGCCGGCGGTGTGGATCACGACGTCGAAGGGGTTCGGGGTGATGGCAAGGGCGTCGAAGAAGGCGTTGGGGGCCGAGATGTCTGGGACTAGGACGATGTCCAATGCGCCCTTGGTGCAGGCGTCGTAGAAGGTCTGGTACAGAATGTTTTGCGTGGGTTCGTCGTGCACAACGGCGCGGACGGAGATGGAGCAAGAAAGGAATTGGTCGACGATGTGGGAGCCGTGGAAGAGGTTGCGGATCGTAATGAGGACGCGCCGCGGACGAGGCATGGTGACTAGTTGGAGTCGGCGTAGAGTGGACTGTCCACGGTAGAATGGTTTTAGGTCGTATTTGGCGATACTTTTGTAGCTCCTCAAAGAACGTTTCCAGTTTTCTGTTTATGTGAGAGTCTTCGCGACAGGCACTCTGGGGCTTCGTATTTCCTGAGGGAGTTGGTGAATATTCGATGAGTGGCGGCCTGAGTGAAAGACTGCTTATGCAACTGCGGTCTAGGTGTGCTTGTCATCCTCGTAGATGATGATCGACCTCTAAATGTAAGGCTCTCCTGTGAAGTAGGTAGTCGATTCTGCCTTACAAGGTACCGCGATCGACTTTTAGATTGACCTATCCGCCTGACCAAGGTTTAGGCCCAGTCACCTATCAGGGTTGGCAACGAACATCTAGCACGGAGGAAAAGGCGGGTCTCAACACTCCAAAGCAATAAATGGTAGTAAGGCGGAACCTTCCGGATGCCGCGTATGGCGAGCATTTTGAGATCCATCGCATACATATAGCAGCTTTGTTGGTTCAAGCACCAGCGACGCGGTCCAGAGGCCAGGGCTGCTGACCGGGAAAGTCCCATCTCTTGCTTGAACTGCCCGTCACCCAAATGACGAAAATACACACTTGGCCGCTGGCGCGCACAAGGGCTCCACTTTCCAATAAACATGCTAGATTTGGGCTTGGACCGCGAGACCGTGGCACTCCCCAATTTAAACAGCTTGGGACGGGACCGAAGTTTTCGGCTTGGGTGAAAGGGAAAGGTGTGAGCCGTACGGCTTTGATCAGTTCGGCACTTTTTTCGAAATATCCGACGGTTGGATGATCCCGTTGCTTCTATGCGGCGGTGAAATGACAAGTCAGTCGCGTTACTGGGCTAGGGGACAAGGGGATCTTACCCACCACCATCCCAGCAATCTCGAACCCTTGCTCATCCCGTATAAAATCTCCTTAGGCACTCCCATTGGAAGACCCATCCGTTGCCCACGCCGCTCTCCCGCTGTGGCCTGTTACGCGATTCCGGAACTCGACGCGACGTGCGCCATTTCGAAGGCATGACGAGGCGACTAGCCCCCATCTTGGTGTGCGGTCCTCTTGATTGCGCTCCCGCTCCCGCTCTCTACGATACCGAGAGAAGTTCGGGGCTCTCCCGATCGCTCTGCTGCGGCTTCTTGATGCCCGAACTGCAAGTGATCAAGGTTCGAGAGGCCTCCGCTCCACATCATGGTGGAGCACGCATCCCGATCGCGGAGAAGATGAACATATGTATTCCTTCCCGCGATCCTTCCCGCAATCCGCCTCCGCACAAAAGGATTTGAGGCCAAGCCACGCAAAACACCAAAGGAACGTTCTGGCGTCCTCACTAGTTCCTGCGCACCTCTCATTCGGGTGGGCGAAGTCCACTCGGCCCGTGCGGCAGGCCTTTATTGCCGAGCTATATAATACTGCACGCTTAGATGAAAAGAGCATCCAGGTTCGCTGGCCCGCCTTCAGCGCAAGCCAAAGGACAGCGCGGGACCGGTTCTCGGGCAGAGCACGCAAGGAGAGTCGGGATAAATTTGGAACAGAGCACAGGAGGTGCTATCCTGGATAAGAGACAGTGACGAACTCCAGGGAACATTCAAGGCTGCTGGGGGGGTAGTGCGGTCCTCGACCGCGCATGCGGTTAGCGAAGGGCCCATGCACAGCTGCTGCAGACATGCCCATGCCAATAGCGTTGTGAGGCCAGCTGGGTCCGAGCACTCAAAAGTTTAAATGGCTTCCTCCTCGGAAGCTTAAGAAGCAACTTAACTTTGAGCAAGGGAGCGAAGCTCGCCAAGACAGCGCAGGACCCACCTATACAGAGTAGGCAGCGTTATTTGCCGTGAAGCCGCCCAAACCCTCAAGAGTCGTTTGAGGCTGTGAGTCTTTCGTCGACTGTTCGAACATGTGACCATACATATAGCCTGTGACGGCTCGAGACTTTTACAAGACTCATATCGAGAAGCGCGTTTTCAAGGCCCCAGAAAAGAGGGGTAGGAAAGATATTTAAAGAAACACGGCAAGGCATGATTCGCAGATGAATTGTACCTCTTAGAAGCTTGTCCCGGGAATTTTTCTCGTTAGGGCTTGTCGGTTCGGCAAGATAAGCTTGTGGAAATGTCCAGGATGCTAAGGGACCCACAGTTTTCGTAGTCGGCGGATCGTAGTATTCTTATATCAATATGTGCGGCGGAAAGGGTTTGACTTGCCGGTTCCGCACCTAGGATGTCAGCAGGATAAGTCGTAGACGTCAGTGACTGGAAATATAAGAATGGAAAGGCAATGATAATGGCCAATTGAAAGAGACACGTTAGTACTATTCAGATCACTTGATATCGATCGATATCAATTAAGACTCCTCGGTTCGACTGAGAGAGGAGCGAAAACAGAAATAGAAACATGAGGAAATGATATAGTCTTCATATTGTATCCCTGCAAAAGACATTCATCGCCGTTCTTGGCTATGATACAGTAGAGCCGCGGACGGAAGAAAAACATGGCATTTCGCGAGATTACGCCCTGTTCGACGAAGCAACCGATGCTCTACCCCGTCCCTTACTCGAGCATCGACGCCTGGCTGGTGTAGAGCGCATCCACGACATTACTTAGCTTCTCGATCGTCTCCAGCGCCGCGTCGTACCCCTGATCCCTCTCGGCCTCGTCGTACACGATAAGACAGCCTGCGCCCTGATCCAAGACGCCGATGATGACCTTGTCAAGGATCATCTGCGACAGCTTGCGCTCGACCTGCTGGGTGTCGAGTCCGACCATCTTGGCGATGTGGTCGATCTCGACGCGGGAGAATGGTTCGATGACCTTGATGAGGTTCTGCTCGAGCATGGAGTCGTAGAGGCGGCGCAGGTGGGAGGCGATGAAGCGGTCAGTGCCGAGCTCGAAGCGGTAGTCGGACAGGGCGCGCTCGTATTCTTCGAGCGAGCGGTTCGTGTGTGCGCGCGCCACCGCCTTCATGGCGTCCATCTTCTTGCCCGCATACTTGAGCGCTTGCTTCGACGTCAGCAGCGAGTTGACGTCGTCGCCCAGGTTGAGCATGATCTTGCACAGCAGCATGTACTGCAGCGCCGACGTCGCCTTGGCCGGCTCGTCCTGCGAGTGGTACCCCTCCATCGCCTCGATGAAGTACGAGAAGGCCGTGTTGAAGTCGCCGTCCTCGGCATGTAGCATGCCGCTCTGCATGTCGAGTCCCGCCTGCAGCAGCGGCGGCGTGTACACCGAGGCGGCGGATGTGCGGGCGGAGGTCAGGGCAGCGCGGCCCTTAGGCACATTCCCGAGTGCGTGATAAACTCGCGACTCCAGCAGCTGCACATCGACCAGGACCAGCTTGTCGTCTAACCGCTTCAGCTCCTTCAGCAGGCTGTTGATGAGCATGAGAGCATCGTAGTACGCCTCCTTCTGCATATAGAGCGAGACGAGACGCGTTTCGAGGTTCTGTCGCAAAAAGCCTCTTCGCTCGGAGACGGCCCATTCTATGCAGGACTTGGTGACGGAAATCTGGGTTTCAAGAGTGTTCGGGATAGGGGTGAAGAGATCGAGAAGTTGACGGACTTTGAGGGGATTCTATTAGCACTCCTTGACTCATATACGGAACATATATACATGCTACTCCCGCATACCTAGCTTTGCCGTCTTCGCCTTTGCAAACGAAGACATGTACGTCCGCGTCGTCTTTAGAAGCTCCGCCAACTCATCTACCTTGTGGTTGTCGCGATATAGTTGGCCCAAGGACATGAGGGCAACCTCAAAGTTCTTGATGCCTGCATCGCCAGAGCCCGGATCCTTGGATAGGATGTCCTGGTAGATAGCTTCGGCCTTACCGGGCTGCTGCTTGCTCAGCTTCTGAGCCTCTGCTATTCGCTTCGCGTCTTCAGCTGCAGCGGGGGCCATCGCGGTCGTCTCTTATCGCGTTCGCGGGTTCGAAGGGCGGACGTAAAGGGAGGATGATCGTTGCGGGAGATGATTGGGGGTCTGGGGCGCGCGTGTTTGGAGGTTGTGGTGGAGGATGCGACCGCCGTTCGAAGCTCGAGAGCTGCAATGCGGCTCACGTCCAGTAGCGAGCCGCGCTAGGGACCAAGAGCGCCAAGCGAACACTACGCCACAACCACCGCCGCCGTCGCCGCCTCACCTCCGAAGCTTCAATTTTCGGAGCCGCAAAAAGTTCGGCCATGCCACCACACATTTGACATTCTAACCACGACCAACCGCCCACAATGGTAACTATTTCTCCAATTAGACAAGCACTATCTCGGGAGCTCCCGTCAAACTAACGCCGCCACGACAGAAAATAAAAGCGCTCCACCGCTCACCCTCCTCGCACCAGATCCCCGGCAGCACCTCCTCGCGCCAGCCCCGCAACCTCGACCCGGCGCTGCACCCCTTCGAGCGCGCGCGCGAGTACACGCGCGCGCTCAACGCGACGAAGCTCGACCGGGTCTTCGCGGCGCCCTTCGTGGCGCAGCTGGGCGGCGGGCACGTCGACGGCGTGTACAGCCTGGCCAAGGACCCGACGGCGCTGTCGCGGCTCGCCTCGGGCGCCGGCGACGGCGTCGTCAAGGTCTGGGACCTGCCGGCCCGCAAGGAGACGTGGCGCGCGCGCGCCCACGACAACATGGTCCGCGGCGTGTGCTGGACCCGCGACGCGAGGCTGCTGAGCTGCGCCGCCGACAGGACGGTCAAGCTGTTCGACCCGCTGCGGGGCGGCGGCGCCGCCGCCGCCGCGGCGCCCGTCGCGACCTTCCTGGGCGACGCGCCCTTCACGGCCGTCTCGCACCACCGGTCGCGGCCCGCGTTCGCGGCCTCGGGCGGCGCCGCCATCTCCGTGTACGACACGTCGCGGCCGTCGTCGGCGCCGGCGCAGACGCTGCGGTGGCCGACGTCGGTCGACACCATCACGACGGTGTCGCTGAACCAGGTGGAGCCGTCGATCGCGGCGTCGGCGGCGACGGACCGGGGCGTCGTGCTGTACGACCTGCGGACGGACTCGGCGCTGGGGCGGTGCGTGCTGACGCTGCAGAGCAACGCCATCGCCTGGAACCCGGTCGAGGCCTTCAACTTCGCCGTCGCCAACGAGGACCACAATGCCTACGTCTTCGACATGCGGAAGATGGACCGCGCGCTCAACGTGCTCAGGGACCACGTCGCCGCCGTCATGGACGTCGAGTTCTCGCCCACGGGCGAGGAGCTCGTCACGGCGAGCTACGACCGCTCCATCCGGCTGTGGAACCGGGACAGGGGCCACTCGAGGGACATCTACCACACGAAGCGCATGCAGAGGTACGCCCGGCCCTTCAAGATCGCCACAAGCGCCCTAGCAGCAGCAGTAGCACCTTTTTGCATCCGCAATCCTAACCCGGGCCCCGCCCCGCAGAGTCTTCTCCTGCCGCTTCACGCCCGACAGCGCCTACGTCCTCTCCGGCTCCGACGACGGCAACATCCGGCTCTGGCGCAGCCAGGCGTCGGCGCGGGCCGGCGCCGTGCAGACGGCGCGCCAGCGCCAGTCGCTCGAGTACGCCGACGCGCTCAAGCGGCGCTACGCCCACATGCCCGAGGTGCGCCGCATCGCGCGCCACCGGCACGTGCCGAAGACGGTCAAGCGCGCGGCCGCGATCAAGGGCGAGGAGGTTGCCGCGCTGAAGAGGAAGGAGGAGAACGAGAGGAGGCACACGAAGAAGGGGAAGGCGAGGAGGAGGAGCGAGAGGGAGAAGATGGTGTTGGCGGTGGAGGAGTGATGGGATGCCGAGGGGAGGGGGGTGGGACGAGGGGGGATGAGTTTGTGTGTGTGTGTGTGTGTGTGTGTGTGTGTGCGCGCGCGGTAGATGGGTTGTACTAAAGCCGGCCACCGTGGCTGCCGGGAAGAAAAGGGGGTCCCATTGCACGATATCTGGTTCGGCCGCATTTTTTGGTCGTTTGGCTTGGGTGCGTTGACTGGTTTCGAAAGATGCTCAAATGGATGGCTGGCGTTGGCGGATGCGATCTTGCACGGCTATTTTCAAAAGCACGCAAAGTGCCGGGGCCGTTACTTAGATGGGACGTTGTCGGGCGAGCATACTCGGCGTTGCTTCTTTTCTTGTGGATAGTATCATATTAACATTACTGTGGCACCTACCCTTGGTAGACCGGGGAAGCAGTCACACCGAACTTTGTCTCGAAGCGGAATGTTTGCACCACCTGTTTCGAACACGCGTGAGACGTGAGGTCTCTGCAAAGCGCCAATTTTCCCATCGGTCAGGTTTTCAGGAAGCACCTATCTAACTGCTTTCCGATTCTAAGCAAGAGCCACGCAGAAAGAGGATCAAAAGACAAGAACTGTGCAGCGCAGCCTGCTTTTTTCTTCTGCCCGTGTGTTCGAATTCCCCAAAGCTCCATCTAGGCTCTCTAGTCGGTGTGCTTTTTCGCAAGGTGACGCCAAGATGACAAATGCGCGTCGTGCTCTAGGAAAGGGGGGAAGGGGGGAATTCTCTAGAGGAAAGAAGAAAACACGATCAAAGCTCTAGGAAACAAAACAAGCCCCGAGACCAAAAATCAAAGCACGAGTGCAGAAAGAGGACTCGACAAGCTCCCCGCAGTCCCGCAGCCTTCCAGTCCCACGAACCCTCAAGCGTCCCGATATTCCCAACGTTGCGGACATGCCGTTCATAACCCTACGGACGGGCCCCATCCGCACACCCGCATACCCAAGCAAAAGTCCAGTTCCCCATCCCAAACCCGTCTAGTTCTTCTTCCCAAACACCTGCGCCCCATCGACAAGCCTCCTCTCCGAATTCGCCCGGCCGTTGACAAAGTCCGGGTAATTCAGCGTCAGCTCGACGGCGCCATTAACGACGTGATCCACGGCCTCGACGCCGAGCATGAACGAGTGATCCTGATTGCCGACTTCGTACCGCCAGGAGCCGAACCGGCCGCGGGACAGGATGTCCCGGGCCTGCAGCTTGGGCAGCAGCTGCTTGAGCACGCCCTCGCGCTCGAGGCTGGGCGTCGGGTACCCGTGGTCGAAGCGGCGGTGGTAGGTGCTGACGATCTCGTCCGAGGGCTTGAGCATGTCCGTGTTGACCAGGCCGGCGATGGAGTCGCGGACCAGGTTGGGGATGTCGACGGGCTTCAGCGATGACTCGGACACCTCGAGCATGATGGACCAGTAGGGGCCGGGCTGGGCGGCCGACGAGGCCGGCTTGCTGCCGTCGGCGCGGTAGAGCGTGGGCAGCTCGGCCGAGGCGTCGGGCTGGTTGTGCGGCGAGTAGTTGGAGAAGATGGTGGCGCGGTAGAAGGGGCAGTTGTCCTCGGGGAAGTAGAGCTGGAAATTCGAGAAAGAAGCCATTAGCCATACATATTCTGACTCCTGCTGAGAGGAATTTTGGGCACTGGTTTGATGCACTTACCCAGCACTTGTCGCCGATGCGCTCCGGCCTCTCGCCCCTGATGCCTACGCCGACGACGTGGGTGCTCGAGTAGAACAAGCCCTTGCTCAACCCGACCAACTCCTTGTCCGCCATCTTCTCGACGAGCGCGTCCACTGCCATGGTCGAGACGAGCTTCTCGTACTTGACTGTGGTGCCATCGGTGAGCGTCACCTTCTTGGCATCGGCGTCGACCTTGTCGACGGCGCCGTGGGCACCGAACCGCTTCTTCTCCTTGGGTAGCGTGTCCGCCACCGCGATCCAGATGCCGCCTGTGCCGCCATGCGCCGGGAACCGGAACGTCGCGTTGGGGCCCCAGTTGCCGGCCGTTTTCTGCAGGATGACGTTCTTGGTGACCGTCTTGAGATCAGGAGCGGCAACGCGCTCGCCGAGCCATTGGCATTGCATCTGTCGGTTTGCGGTGAGGCAAGTTAGCAATCTCGCACCTATGCCAAAAATGAGGAAAGGGGGTGCACGCATGTGTGCGTGGCCGTGCAATTGGGGGCAAATGCGGAAACTAGAGAAAGGGGATAGGAGAAAATCGACACTCCCGACGGCCGCGAGAATCGTACCTTGGTGGTGGGCACGGCCCAGACCTTGTAGTTGTAAGGGCGCATGAAGAGGTCGGCGATGCCGGTGCCCATCATGCGGACTATCCACTCGTCAAAGTCCTTGGGCTTGGTGTTGGCGACGCGGGCCTCGAGGGCGGCGTCGATCATGCCGTCCATGCACTTGACCTGGTCCTCCTTGGGCAGCATGCTGATGTTGTTCTGGAACGGGTAGGGCACCCAGAGGCCCTTGCAGCGCACGTAGGATATACGCTGGTGCGTGAACCAGTCGCTATCCTTGGGCAGCGCCTCGTTGATGCAGTCGTCGAAGTACTTGTAGTGCGAGAAGATGACGTGGCCGCCGACATCGTAGAGCTGGTGTGCCGCGCGCGGGGGAGAGACGAGGAGTTAGAAATTGTGGCTTTGAGCATTGGTCGCAGGACGAGAGAGGGAGCGCATACGAAGCCTTCCGGAGTGACGTCGGTCGACGCGAGGCCGCCGGGCGTCTCATTCGAGTCCACGATCATCCATGAGGGGCCGTTCTAGGGAAGTGGCGGTCAGCCTTGGGAGCTCCGCTGCGGCAGCACGAGAAATCGCACAATCTGGTTCAGGCGCTTGGCGGCACCCAGGCCGGTAGGCCCAGCTCCTATCACGAGCACATCGACGTTGCTGCGCGGAGAAGGTTAGCACGGCCGGTCCTTTGGCCGGTTCGGGGGGGGAGGCTCAAGCCGAAGACGCACATTTCCTCCTTGCCCATTTTGACGGTGAGAGACGCGAGACGTTCGGGGCAGGCTTGGGGCACGAGCGGTGGCTGGCGAGAACGCGACGAGGAGCTAAGAAGCTGTAGCTGCGGGCTCCGGAGCGCAGGCAGAGCGTGCGTAGAAATTGGGAGGGCGCTAGGAGGAGGGGCGTGAAATAAATGTTGGTGGTGGTTGCGGGCAGGCCCGCTCGAGCTGATAAGTTTCGGGTCTGGGTGCAGGGGGGGCCCAGAGCTTGGGGCGCGTCCCTCGGGGAACGTTGCGCCAAGCGGGCCCCGGCGGCGGAAAAGGGGCAAGGAGGGGGGTGAAGGGAGGGAGGCGACGGACCATCAGCATCACGGATCAGGAGCCTGCGCAACTCTGGTTTAAGATTACCCCGTGGGATGGCAGCGAGCGTTCATTCGACCTTGCGATGCCGACCGCCGAGCGTCGGCGCCAGTCAGGAGGGCGCAGTGCGTTGCCTTCACTTGTCGGTGCGAGCATCCCAGACTCGGGCAGATCGGACGCGGATGCAGGAACGCCATCTGGGAAGGCTAGGTGCAGGGGAGTCTCGCCGCGCACAGCAGCCGTTCTGCTTCGCTCCCGTCGTTCGATGCAGTCGTTGCACGCGAAGCGTCGAAGCCGGAGAGGTTGGATGCGCCGCAGCCAAGAGTGCGTGGCGCGCAGGTCGAGCGCTCCTTTCTTCTCAGTCCTTCGCGGCCAGCGTACGTACCACAGTGCGTATAGCGGGTAGTATCAGAGGCTACGTTTCATCGTGCCTTGTGCCCGGTCCCGGACCCATAGTTCTATTATTCGTGATCCAGCATAGCAGTAACGAGCAAGGCGAGCATCTTGGAGGCGCGACACGCGTCCGGCGATGCGGCAGCTTGTCCGAGTCCTGGGAAGCACTTACGTGCCGTGTAGGTGCAGTACATGGGATCCGCGGCGGTGGCCTCGTAAGCAAACCCTGGCCGTGCGGCGCAAATGGGCGTGGGGACGTTCTATTTCTGGCCCCGGCAGCCTCGTGCTGCTTCGTCAAGCCGCCAAAACGGAGGTGGAGGTGTCCCATCGTCATCTCACGACGCTCACCGCACTTCTCTAGCCCGATTCCCGCGGCTATTCGTTCTTCTTCTTTTCGAGAATTCGAGACACGGGCGTGGCTGTGGGTGCTCTTCGCGGGTTCGCCGCATCACGTAACTCAGCTCCCGGCGCTCCGCAGCTGAAACCGATACCGAATTTATATTTTAATGTCCCGACGAACTTGATTATGAGAGGCTGCCGGAACGCACCCGTTGGCTGTCTCGAGTCTGGAAATCTTACCACGTAGCAGGTACGAGGCGCGCACGTCGTTGCGCGCCTGAGCTAGAGGCGTGTTCGCAGATAGTTGCGTCGTGCCTTGCTTGAGCCGCCGTGTTGCACCCATCCTCGCCCCATTCCACACGGCGGGCCCCAGCAAGTCGCACCGTGCCAGGCACATCGGCGGGCACACTGGTGGACCCAAGGCGGGCGGCGATCCTCCCGCAAATTTCAATGCGACGTGCTCGTTGTACGCAATCCTTCAGGCGTGCTTATCCTTTTCCGTCCTGACACCGCGCGGGAGCACGCAGCTGGCCGCACAAGAACCGCCGGACACCAAGCATTTAGATTTCAGACTACGTACTAGTCTGGGCAAGCGCTCGAGACCTTTCGGTCTTTGCTCAGAAAAAAGCTCCCAGAGAGAGCAAAGCGCTGAGCTTAGCCTTGACCAGCCAGCGAACGGCCCCCCCTTGTCTTCGCCCGCCTTGCGCGGCGCCTCCGCCGCGCCGCGCCCGCCACACGCGCTGTGGAGCAGCTCCCACCCCGGGCCGCGACCGGGGCCCGAGATAACTCACTCCAAAAAAGAAGGCCGCATTCCCTTGCCCCCCCCCCTTCTTCTCCCCACCAACTCTCTCGCCCTTGACCGCGACAAACGGCATTCTCGTGTCCCTGCGCCGCTTGAACACCGAGCTGCGCCGGCGGGACGCTTTCTCTTCTTCTTTTCTTCTCCCCGCGCATTCTTCCTCTCTTCTGCCCGGCTTCCTGTCGTTCTCTGTTCTCTACGCACTGCCCGACGCCCCTCAGCCGCATCCTCTGGCTGTCGCTGCATCTACCTCCTACTAACCCGCAACCCGTCCGCTCGTTAACGGCTTCCTCCTCCCCTTTTACCTCCACGCCAATGTCCGCCTCCGACGAGAAGGCCCGCAACTCGGGCGAGCAGCCCCGCGCAGAGGCGCCGCAAGCGCCCATGCTGCCCACCACGAACCCCCCTCCGGAGAAGGCTGCCGAGCCGTCCAAGCCGGCGCTGCACCCGGCCTTCTACATCGCGGCGTGGATCGGGCTGAGCTCGAGCGTCATCATCTTCAACAAGTGGATCCTGGACACGGCCAAGTTCCACTACCCCATCTTCCTGACGACGTGGCACCTGGCGTTCGCGACGCTGGTGACGCAGGCGCTGGCGCGCGGGACGACGGTGCTCGACTCGCGCCACAAGGTGCCCATGACGGGCCGCGTCTACCTGCGCGCTATCGTGCCCATCGGCGTCTTCTTCAGCCTGAGCCTCATATGCGGCAACGTCACCTACCTGTACCTCAGCGTTTCCTTCATCCAGATGCTCAAGGTACGGGTTTCTACAAACCGCAAGGCGGGAAGGAGGAAAGGTTCAAGCTTCAATTGAAGGCCGGAAAGCTAACTCTATACGCTCGCATGTAACTAGGCCACGACGCCCGTCGCCGTCCTCCTCACCACCTGGGCCCTCGGCGTGGCCCCGCCCAACATGAAGACGCTCTACAACGTGTCCTTCATCGTCATCGGCGTCATCATCGCCTCGTTCGGCGAGATCAAGTTCGTGCTCGTCGGCTTCCTGTTCCAGGTCGGCGGCATCGTGTTCGAGGCGATCCGCCTCACCATGGTGCAGCGGCTGCTGTCGTCGGCCGAGTTCAAGATGGACCCGCTAGTCTCGCTCTATTACTTCGCGCCCGCCTGCGCCGTCATGAACGGCGCCGTCTGCCTCGTCCTCGAGGTGCCCCGCATGTCGCTCGAGGACGTGGCGCGCGTCGGAGGCGTGACGCTGCTGATCAACGCCCTCGTCGCCTTCCTGCTGAACGTGTCGGTCGTCATGCTAGTAAGTAGCCACGTCCCACCTGCGGACGAACCCCCCCCCCCCCCCCCCCCCCCCCCCCCCCCCCCCCCCCCCCCCCCCCCCCCCCCCCCCCCCCGGCGCCGCGCCGCGCCCCATCAGGAAAAAAAAAAAACCTGTACGGACGCCGTGCACAAGCAACAAGCGCGCTGACAAGGCCCCCGCCGCCGCTCCCCAGATCGGCAAGACGTCGTCTCTCGTGCTCACCCTCTCGGGCGTCCTCAAGGACATCCTCCTCGTCGTGGCCTCGATGCTCTTCTTCGGCGACCCGGTCTCGCTCCTCCAGGCCTTCGGTTACTCGGTCGCCCTCGCCGGCCTGCTCTACTACAAGCTCGGCGGCGACGCGCTGCGCGACCACGCCGGCCACGCCCGCCGCGCCTGGGCCGACTACGGCGCCCGCCGCCCCAAGGCCCGCAGGGCCCTCGTCCTCGCCGCCGCCGCTGGCCTCGCCGCGCTGCTTTTGCTCGCTGCTGGCATGGGCGCGGGCCTCGCGCCGCGGTATGGCAGCGTCGCGGCGGAGAGGATCGAGAGCTTGATCGGAAGCGAGGGCGCGCAGGAGGGGGGGCTGGAGGTAGGCTCCTCGTAGGTGGGGCCTTGGAGAGAGGGGCGGTATAGAGTCTGCGAATGGGGTTTGGATGGGCTGGCTTGCTGACGGGTTTTTTTTTGTTTCGGCTACCCGGAAGGGGGTATTGGATGTGTCTTTCCCCTTTTTGGTTGGACTTGGACGGGAAACTTTTTTTTTCAACTTTCTCGCCCGTCTGAAGTCTTTTTCTTTTTTTCTTTCTGGATTGGTAACAGCTTTGTATTTTATTTTTTCTTTTCGATCACGCATCACCTAGGGAAGAAGGCATGACAGGGCAATGGGCTATTGTCATAGAGCTAATGAGTTGAACATTTTAGAGCCTTTGTTTGTTTCTTTCCTGCGCCTAGGCTCTTATTGGCATCATCTTTTTTTTCCCCCTTGCGTCCTTTCTACTACTTCTCCTTTGGGTCTGGCGGTTTGGATTGTCCGTTCTGCGCAGTGTGTTTTGGAGTAGCATTGCATTGTAGACCAATTGGGTGCGCATCAATCGAGAGAAAAGTTCGAAAGCAACCCTTCTAGCGAAATCGGAGACCGAGAGGTGGGTTCTCGTGCTTGGCGGTACTGGCACCTCGGGGCGCGAGACATCACGACGTCAAGCCACTTTTCTATGTTTAGCGGGAACGCCCTCCACGCGCGCCCGATCAAGACGGGCTTGACGCCACCGGCCCGAATTGGGACCTCGTGAATAGGGAGATGCGCGAGCTCGCATCAGCCCGCCGATGAAGGTCGGCTTTCTTCCGGTCAAACGGGATGGCGCCTTACCCTCTCTCGCTTGCGGCCGGCGGCCAACCGATCGGAGGCACGTTACGAGTTCGCTGCTTGGCGGCGTCGTATTTCGAGGCTTGGGAGCTTCTTCATACGAGGGGAATGGGCGCTACGCTTTTATGTGCGAGGTGAGTCATTGGGATGGGACGGCGACTCCGAGTCGAGGCGGAGAAGGTGAGTCGCGTTTCGAACTGGCTGTGTGTTCCGTACTTTTTCGCCAGTTCATCGTTGGATGTCTCATTTCCCTTTTTTTTTTTTCAATTGTGTTGTTCGTCTACGGCTCTATCATTTCTGCATGCAAAGGGGAACCACTGGCACTGTGCCGCCTTCGACAATAGAATATCTACATTGCTAGATTGTCGACCGTTGCTCTACAAGTCGAACCGTCTACGGGCCACTATTCACGTCGTTAGTCCTGTTCATCGCCGCAAGAAGCAGTCCAGCCCACTTACGTGACCGATGTCGTAACCGACCCGTCCTCAATATACACCCCGCTAAAGTACCAATCCTCAGGGGCGCTGTCATCGTAGCCAGAGCGCGGCAGGCGGAGGACGCCCAAGTGCCAATCGGCGCCGTTCTTTTTTTTATTTCCATCACCGTCAGCTCTCGGGCGTTCTTTCCGCCCCTACAGTAGGAGACGCGTGGAGCGAACTTACGGAGGAAGTGGAGCCGCTGACGGGGCCGGCCGTCTGCTCGAGCGGGTCCGCGCCCGTCGAGTGCCAGAAAGTCACGGAGCCGGACCCGAAGTCGATCTCGTAGGCGATATTGTGCCAGACGTCGGGCTCCCACTCGACTTCCCACTGGCCCTGGCCGCCGACCATCCACTGCAAGTTGGGGTTCTCGGTGCCTTGCTCGCCATCTAGAAGTTTTGGGTTTACGTTGTCAATTTTCTCTGGAGTCTGTGTGGCGAGAGGAAGGGGGTTCTTTGATAGGGAAGGGGGGCCGGCGGGTGTTCACTTACTCACCCAGCCGTACTTCATCTCGGTGAAGTGGCTCTCACTGTTTGTGTCCCCAGAAAGTCAGGTTTTCAATTCCCACTCAAAGTCTTACTCCCCGCCCACGTTCACAGTCCCTGCAACTCCTCTCCTTCTTTCGCCAGAGAGCAACTCACAAGAAGCAAACCTGATGCTCGTGCGTCACGCTCGGCGCGTTCGTGTCCTTGCGCATCATGGAGAAGTGATAGAAGACGTGGCCCTGGTTGATGGCCGCCGTCGTCTGCGGGATCAGCTCCGTCCGCCACATGTCCGAGTTCCACTTGGCGGTGGGCGAGATGGTGATCTTGGCGCCTTGCTCCGAGGCCTCGTCGGCCGGGTTCTTGTAGTCGGGCGACAGGTTCACGTAGTCGGTCACGGGCCCGCTGCCGTGGATGTAGTACTGGTAGGGGCCGACTTGGTTGGCCCATGACCCTAGGGAGCGGAAAGGAAGATCGGGTTAGGGGATTGCACATTTTGATCGGTTCTATGAAGAATGACCACAGGGGTAGGAGGAGCAGAAGGGGGAAGAGCATGTACATTCGTTCAGGTCCTCGGCACTGGAGAATTCGTTGAAGCGGCCATCCCAGAGAACGCTGGCCAGCGAGGTGCCGGCAAAGGCATACAGGGCAGCAAGAGCGCGCAGCATCTTTGCGGGCAGAACAACAGACCGACGAAAGGACACAGACAATGCCACCAGTGAGCGCGGGACAAGAGGAAGAGGGCGACAAAATTGAACACCTGGCGGGCCTGTTCACTTTATAAACTACACGGCACATATATACTGTACACCTAACCAATTTTCTGGTCACTCGGAACCCACGGGCCCCAGTCTCCTCCTCGGCACGGACGCCATGATTCCGTCTACCAGCGACGCAAGCGCAATGCGGCCGCCCAATATGTGGAAGAGCAAACTGGGGGGGGCAAAAGGCCAAAAGGGCAGCGGCCAGAAATTGCCGTCGCCGGGTCACGTTTGCTCCGCAGCGAAGCAAAAGGGAACCCCAAAAGCTCCGTGCCTTAATAACCGCGTAGGGCCGGGGGTGGAGGCTAAGCAGCCGGCCGTGCACCCGTTCCTCCCCCCGCTTCGAGTGTATTAAACTTTAATATATCCCCCGCGCGTCAGGCGCGTCCGTGACCACACAAGCCGCCATGCTAGCACACTGCGCCCCGCGGCTTCCAGGCAAGCTGCTCCGCATATTGCGTCTGCTGGGTGAGTGCGCCGACGCGCGCCTTCGAAGCCTGGGGCTGGACCGCCCGACCGTCGTCCCCGCCGGCGACTGCCGAAGCTGGGCGGCGGTACGTTTCCGGGGATGAGGTCCGAGAGAGGTGTTTTCTCTTCGCACGTTGGGCCGGCCCGCCGCTCGGTTTCCGGGGCTTCGCGCCGTCGAGTGTTTCGTTTTCGTGCTCCGGGGCCCCGCGAAGAACCTTGGGCACGTCCGGACGATGGGAAGGGTACCTGTCTCAGCCAAGCTTGGGCGGCTCAAGATCGTGTTCGTCGGTCGGCCTGACGGTCGAGACGGGACGGAACATCGGGACGCATGAACCAGCCGATTCCGGCAACTGGATTGTCATTCACTTGTCGTTTTCTCACAGTACCACGAAACGGACGATACCGACGTTTACGGAGTACCCGATAGGCTCTACGCTGTATTTAACTTTCGGAATGAGGACGCAGAATCTCTATAAAGACGTCAAAGCATCAAATTACCCATTCGGTCGAATTTAGCAACTGAACATGAAGCTGCAGGAGGTGAAACCAGTCCGAACTATCGACCCCCATTCGAGCTCCTCGACGGCTTAGGGACAGCAAACCTTCGCCACCTCCCCATCTACCTATGGTACACAAGGATCACGTACAAGCTCTCCCTCTCACCCTCTCCACACCTCTTGCCCTCCCCTTTGACGCACCTTGTTCGCACCCAATATCATCCTCCCGGAATCCCTTCTCACAACCCGTCAAAATCACCGGCCGCATCGTCCTCGTCGATATCCCCGTCCTGGATCTCTTTGGCCAACTCCCTCTCCCTCTCGCGCGCCTCCTGCGCGTTCTTCAGCTCCAGCCTGTGCGCGTTCATGGGGAACCGCATCGCCTTGACGCACTCGTCGTGGAGGCCGAGGCAGGCGCGGATGCGCTCGTGGAACGCCTCGCCGGGCTCGCGCGTCGCGTACACGTCGCCGGCCTGCTTGGTGGCCATGAAGCCGTGCTCGTGGTCGAGCGCGGCCTCGATGACGCCGTCGCGGATCGCCTTGGCCACAATGTACTCGGCGCTCTCCTCGCTCTCGAGCCCGAGCCGGATGCAGATGTCGCGCAGCGAGATGCGCGCGTACGACAGGCTCAGCATCCGGATCCCCGTCTTGATCACGTTCTGCCGCAGCCGCAGGATCAGCGTGTACGTGCCGTCGCGCTGGAAGGCGCCCGCGTTGGCCTGCACGTTGCGCAGGAAGCCCTGCAGGTCGCCCACGCGCACCGCCTGCACCAGCTTTAGGTAGGGCTCTAGAGCGCGCTCCAGCCGCGGCTGGCTGAAGATTTCGCGCTCGGGGATGTCGCCCATGAGCAGCTCCACCACGACCAGCAGCTTCATGGCCGACTGGTAGAAGCCCGCAGCTACCGCGGCTGAAGGGGACTTGCGCGTCGCACTCGTCAGGTGCTCGTGGGCCTCCGTATAGCTCAGCTGAATGGCCCGGATTCGCCCCAAGTAGTACAGGTAGCGCGCAACCTCGTTGTTGGGCGCCGCGGCCGGGAACTGCGTCTGTGCCACTAGCAGGTCCGCCTGCGTGATGTCCGCCGTCGAGATGTAGTTACGTAGTAGTAGCGTCGTCACGGCCGCTTGCGTGTCGTAGTCCTTGCGTAGCACAGACGACCGCAGCGCCGCGAGCAGCTTCGCGCGTGTCGACACGACGGGGGATTGAGGTGACGGCGGCTTCGGGTCCAGCTCCTCATGGAAGAGGGAAAAGTAAAAGTAGGCGCGAGCGGCTAGGGAGTCGAGGGTGCGACGGTTGAGCTCGCGGATGCGATCGACGAGGGAAGATGAGAAGGTAGCACCCGCGGAGTAGGACTTGGTGTCGTAGAGGTAGACCTAGAGCGCGGATAGAAAGAACGTAATCAGCCGCTTTCGCCGACTCGAATCATACACTACACAACTCGCCCGTCTCGGTTTCTTACCTGGATCAATATGGCGATGTAAATATCAATCTCCGGGATCACCTCCTTCGGCTCCTTCTGTTTCGACCCTGCATTATTTGTCGTTACCGCATCCGTCATCTGCATGTCCTCCACCTTGGCGAGGACGTCTCGCAGCGCGTCTGGGCTCTCCCCGGTCGCTTGCATGAGCGTCTTGGCCGTCGGGTCGCCCTGAGGATACGTCATGACGATGGCCTGGCAGATGATGCGCGGCGAGAGACGCTTGCGCAGCGACGAGATGGACCGCAGAGCCCGAAGCGTGAAGCGGGTGTCGAACTGGGCCACGGCGCGCTCGAGCAGCGCAAAGTTGCCGCGTATGTCTTTGGCCGTGTTAGCTGCATACGGAGGCCCAAACAGGCTGACCTGGGCTAGGTCGATGCTCGTGATGAGGGTGGTGGAGTAGCGACACGATGAGCGGCTAGAAGGCGAGGCCTGCCGGCTGCTCCGGCCGCCGCAGCCATCGCAGCTACTGGACGAGGATGAAGGGGGTATCATGACGAGCGGAAGTATGCGTGCTGGCTAGGACATGTACGAGGCCGGGGAACTATGGCGTAGGATGAATGTTTGCAGACGTACCGTGGACGGTTTTCAGCTCGGTGTCAACAGGCTTCACGGGACTGGGCTGCTCCTGCGTGGCCGCCTCCACGCCTTCCATAGTGTCTGCCATGACTGACGCCGGGAATGAAGAGCGAGAAAGGCGCGTGGGTAAGCGGTCGGGAAGAACGGGGCTGCGCGAAGGACGTCGGAGAGCGGGAAACGAGGCGCGCTGTCGGAGGGAGCGATGTCCGAGGGAGAGACGGAAAGCGGTTGCGTACGGGGGAGGTGAGCTTTCGGAGGCGGCAAGCACAAGCTCTCACAGGGCAGGCGCCGCTGCGCGCTTGGTGCGCGCGCTATGCCGCAGAGCCGCGCACCGCCAGCGCTAGCGAGTGAAGCCGGCGCCCCAGCCACAGGCCCCTCCGCACCGAAATGTTGACGCGCATCGCGCGTGCTGATACGGAGCCCCCCGCACGTACTGTGCACTACTACGCAGCACGCGGCGCATCTCTCTTGGTTTGGCTCCTGTCCTTCCTCGCTCGGTGGACCCTCCGAATAGTTCAACCCATGCCTCCAATGACTGCCATGTCGCTCCTCGACGCGCACCTGGAGCAAATCTCCCTCTGCTCCGCCTCCATCGCCGAGCTCCCGTGCGTCCAACCCGCCCCCAACCCCGACACCTCATTCCCAAAACGCGACCTCGTCTTGCAGCCCGCTCACTTGCTCACCCACCACCGCTACAACCCGCAGCTTCCCCGGCCCCAAGATCTTCACCAACGCCCTGCTGCGCCCGCACGACATCACGACGCTGATCCGCGACACGGAGCCGCACGAGCGCGCGCTCTTCTCCGTGCCGCCGCCGCCGGCGCCGCCGCGCGCCCAGGACCCGTCCGCGCGCCGCAACACGACCGTCGGGCCCAACGGCGCGAGCGCCGGCGTCGGCGGCGGCGGCGCCAACGCGATGCGCGCGCCGCGCAGGAACACGGCCGTGGCGGCGGTGCTGGGCGGCGACCTGGTCGAGCGGATCCGTCGAGGCGGCGGCGGCGGCGCGGGCACCGGCGTCGGGTACGGCTTCGAGGGCGCCGCGAGGGAGAGGGGCGAGGTCGATGTGGAGGTGCTGCTGGAGGGGGCGAGCAAGCTGTGCTCGGTCTAGTAAGGACGGCCCTTGCGGCTCTTTGTCGGTTGTCGTGGAGCGGTGGACATGGGGCTGACTTGCTTTGTTTGCGTGCGAACTAGTCCGATGCCCGGCGCCGCAGAGAAGATTGTCGCGCTGCGCAATCGACACCATCGGCTCGCGGCTTCGATCGAGCACTACGAGCTCAAGGTCGCGGAACAGGCGGCCCAGCTTAGCAGGATGAACCGTCATCGTGATTTTGCAATGGAGGAAGGTGAAGATGATGCTGCTGCGGCGGCGGCGGCGGAAGCGGAGCAAGTTACTGATCAGCCTATTTATATGAGTGAAGAAGACCTGAAAAGGGAGGAGGAGGAGATTAAGGAGCTAGAGAGAAAGAAACACGGTTTGGAAGATCGAGTCAGCTCGATGGGGAGGGATATCACAGGTGTGCTCAGATAGTTTGTTTGGCTCCGTTTTCTGTTGTTGTACTTGTCAATGTATACCCCGCTTAATGAAGAGAGTGAGTGACATTAATCGATACGACTACTGAGTTGATAATATAGTGAGAACACATGAAGGCCTGCATTATAAATGAAATGTATAGGACCTAAGCTCTAGGGCCCTGATGAATTAGGTATACACTCCTACGATAATTAGCGCATCAGACGCTCTAGGCTTCTCAGTAGTCAAAAACACATACACTACATTACAACCCTCACTCTCTTAAATATACTACGCGTACCGTTTCCTCTTGTTTACTCGTCTTACGGCTAGTTTATTCCGTAGTGCTATTTTCAAGACTTGCCCTACCATCTATATTGGAGGATAGGCATTCTGAGATGCCAAACAGAACCCCAATAATACTATGTGAATTATCAGTGCTTTATCGCGACACAAAGAGTAACTAACCGATCTATTCACTTTTATGTCAATGACATTCTAACGGTCAGCAATCGGAACCAGTCGGGATAAGAGTCTACCAAAGACCAGACCCGCCACCACATTCTTCCCCGGTGTCGGGTACACAGCCAAAAGCACGTAACCGCTATCTGAAATCTATTCTATAATTGAATTGTGCCGCAGCAGCTCCTCAAACAACGACTTCCATAGTCGGTCCATACTAGTTTTCTTCCCGAAGTATCTACCAGGCTGCTGACATTCTGTGGGATTGCTACTGGACCTTTAATTCAAGAATTGAAACACCAAATGCCTCCGAAATGCTATATGCTATGGCGCTTCCTCTCTCCACGCGGCGGGCGCATTTACCGCATATCAAAAATAGCGTCCAGGCGGCTACTAAACAGTATGTTAGTGAGCTAACTTAGAGTGAGAAGTGCTCCGTAGTATTGCACCTCTCCTTCACGTGCGACTGCTGTGCGACCTGTCCAAGAGCAAGCAAGCCGAGTAAAAAAATCATGTTCTAGGCCACTAAAGGGCGCTTGGTACTACAGAGCCCAATTTCAATCTTGACGGTTTCGACTTTTCACTCGTGGCCAGACTAAGCGCAGGAGATACACATACTAGCAAGCTACTCCGTAGGCTTTCTAAAAAGGGGACGTGGCGACCAGGGGCCCCTTAGCGAGCGCTCATTGCTTCCAGACCAGCTTCACAACCTCACTTCATCTGTCCGGTCCCGACTTCCGCATGCAGCCGAACTGCCTGCTCTTTCAGCGTCGCACGCCGTCTGATGCCGGCCCCTGGCTTGTATATTTCAACCGCGCGTCCACCTGGGTAGTCATTACCTAGCGGCCTTCTGTTTCACTGGGCTGTTCCTGCTGCACACCAGCCGCGGCCCGCGGCTTAATCCGCTTCCGTCCTCATCGCGACGCCGTCCGACATCCAACGCCTCCTTTCCCTGCTTTCTATCACCGCACGACCCGTCCGGCACCCGCATCCGCATTCACATTTGCTTCCTCGACTTCTTCACCCCTCTGCCGCGGTCGATCACCCTTGTCTGCCCCGAAGTGAACTCTTCGGCATGTCCCAGCAAGGCGGGCCCTCGCAAGGCTCGCCTGCCGGTGGCGGCAACGCCCCAGCCCAGGCCGGGCAGCAGGGCAACCGCGGCCCTTACCACGGCCTCGTCCGCGCCGACCAGATCGTCAACTTTCCATTCCTCGACGACCAACAAAAGGCCAAGTACGTGTACGGGGTGCGCAATCTGTGGCAGCAGCTGCGCGACAAGCCCGCGGGCAGCGAGGAGCACAAGGCAGCCCTCAGCAAGCTGCAGGAAGTGACTCAGAGCTTGCGCGTCAAGGTCAGGCAGTACCAGATGTCACAGCAGCAGCAACGGAACTCGCAAGGAGCTGGAGGCGAGGGGTCCCAGCAGGGAGGGCAGCAGCAGGGCGCTGGAGGCGCGGGCGCAGGTGGACGGCAGAGGTCGCCCGTACAGGGACAGCAGGGGCAGCAGGGGCAGCAAGGACAGCAGCAAGAGACGCAGATGGCGGCGTCACAAACAGTGGCATCGCAGACGGTGGCGTCACAGAGCGGCCAGGCTGGCGGGATACAGCAATCACCGGTGCAGATGCAGGGCGCGAATCGGCCTGGACAACAGCAGCAAGCGGGCCAGCAGCAAGGCCCGCAACAAGGTGGCGGTCATGGGCCGGGAGGACAGCAGCAGCAGCGACAGGTCGATCAGCAGATTGTCAACCACGTCCAGAACTTCCCGTACGCGATGCCGCCCGAGTTGATTCCAGGGACGGCCGAGGCGGAGAAGCACCTGCGCGACCTCAAGACGACGTACATGAACGCACTGGCGCGCCAGGACGACGCGATCCGGCGCATGAAGCACATGGGGTCGATAATCGAGCAACGCCGGCAGCAAGGGCACGACGTCCCACAGGAAATCATAAGCCAGCACAAGTCGATACAGCACCAGGCAGACTTGCAGAAGCAGTTCATCGAGGATTTCCGGAAGAAGCAGGCGGTCCTCAAGCAGCAGAACACGCAGCGCCAGCAGCAGCAGCAGCAGCAGCAGGGAGGCGCGGCCGGCGGCAGCGGCCCGGGTGCGGCAGGCGCGGCAGGCGCGGCAGGCGCGGCAGGTGCGGCGGCCGAGGGCGGCCAGCAAGCGGCCGTGAAGCAGGAGGGCCAGGCAGGCACGCCCGTGCAGCCCAAAATGGAAGGCGGCTTGGCGGGTCCCAGCCCGGCGCAGTTCCAGTTACACCTTCCCGGCAACCGCGCCGGGCAGCAGCAGCAGCAGCCGCCGCCCCCGCAGCCGCAACCTCCCAGCGCAGGCCCCAACTCCGCCGCGCAGCAAAGCCCGCCGAGCGCCATGGGCCCTACGCAGCCGTTCCCTTCGGCCGCCGCGCCGCCCCAGGCGGCCCAGCGCCCGCCGCTCAACCCGCAGCAGATGGCGCCCGCGTCGGCCGGCGGCGCGAACTCGTCCGGCCAGCCCGTCCCGCTCTCCCACCAGGCTGCCATGTCGGCCGCCGCGCGCACCTACTCCAACAACCAGCCCAACACGCCCGGCCAGCAGGGCGGCGCCGGCTCCGGCCCCGCGCCCGGCAGCGCCGGCCCTGGCAGCGCCGGCGCCCCCGGCTCGGCTGGCGCCGGCGGACAGCAGCAATCGCACACGCCGCACTCGGGCCAGCAGGGCGGGTCGCAGCAATCGTACCCGTCCTCGGCCATGCCTGGCTCGCGCGAGCAGACGACCAACTCCAAGATGCCGATCCCGAAGAGCTTGAACGTGCCCCCGCCGGTCGCCGTGCCCGTCGGCCAGAGCCGTCCGACCATGGCGGGTCCGAACAACGGCGCCGTGGGCATCATCGGCCAGCCGGTTATCCCGAAGAACCCGGGCTTCGTGCTCGAGGGCGACGGCGACCGGGTCCTGAGCAAGCGGAAGCTGGACGAGCTGGTTAGGCAGGTCACCGGCGGGGATGAGGCCACGGCGAACGGTGCGCACGTGCCTGGGGGGGCCCTTGGACTCGGCGGGCGCGAAGAGAGCCTGTCGCCCGAAGTGGAAGAGGTATGGTTTCTCCTTTTCCCATGTGCATCGTGTCCCTTCGAAGCGGTCTCGCTAACACGTCCTCGCACAGCTCATGCTCTCGCTGGCGGACCAGTTCGTCGACGACGTCGTCACCAACGCCTGCCGCCTGGCCAAGCTGCGCGACAGCCCCCAGCTCGACATCCGCGACATCCAGCTCATCCTCGAGCGCAACTACAACATCCGCATCCCGGGCTACGCGTCGGACGAGGTGCGCACGGTGCGCAAGTTCCAGCCCGCGCCCGGTTGGACCCAGAAGATGAACGCGGTGCAGGCGGCCAAGGTCATGGGCGGCAAGACGGACATTTAAGAGCTAGCTGCTTTCGGGCTTTCTGTCTCGGTAGACAGGTGTATGATGTTCATGAGGGAGTTTGTGCTGAGGAGCGGGGGCTTTCGGGCCTCGGGGTCCAGCCGGCTAAGGTGGTGGCGTCGGCAGGATTCCTCCAGTGTTGGGTTTGCGAAGACCGGGCTTTTGCTTCTTGCTAGGAGCTTGTTCGGCAACGGTCCGCGTCTAGCTGCGAATTGCTTCGAGGCGACCGTCAGGCCTTGTTTGAATGCTTTTCTCGGCGGTACATAGGTACCTTTCAATGCATAAAAGTACCGGTTGGCATTCGGACCGCGGGACTCCAGTGGCGGTGCTACGAATTGGACGTTCCAGTAGAGCAACAAATCAGCTCTTCCGAGTCCGCTTTCGTCCGTGGCCTATGTAAATGACCGTGCTTCGGTCCATGTATGTATGTATACCCGGGCGCCCATTTCGCCTCGATGCTACATATGTATCTGTGTGCGTATGACGACCTCTTGCCTAGAAGGTGCAGCTACTCCGCACAGAGTTAAGGCGCGCTCGATCGACCCGTTCCCGGCCCCCGGCCCAGGGCTCGGGCCCAGACGCCCCCAGCCAATCACGCCGCGCGCCGCCATGCAGCCCCCAACCGCCGAGCGAAACACGAGGCCGGGCTGGCATGGGTGTCTCGCACCCCCCGCGGCGCGCCGCAGCGCGCAAGGCTGGCCTGCGGCCCGCACGGGGGGAGCCTCGCGAGGGGCAAGGCTGCGCTCGCTCGCCCGCCCGCTCAGCCTCCTCGTTCGGCGTCCCTCGCCTTCTTGCCTGGCGCGACGTCGGGTCATCTGATGGCGAGCCGGGCCGTCGTGGATGGTGGCTGACGCCGACCGCTCCGCCGGACGTACTACGTGCACACGGTGTCGCCGCCGGTGAGCTCTCGCCGCGGGCGTTCTTTCTGGCTTCTTATGTGCCGTGATTCTCCTCGGTCTCGTTGGGCTTGAGCTTTCGCGGACTCGACTGTTTTGGATGCGAGGAGCTTGGGCGTCGGCTTTCGAGCTGTGTTGCCTGCATCGCACGAACTCACGCGAAGGGACGCGGCGCTACGATATTTCTACGGGCTCGTCTGATGCTACGATTCCGGGCGCCCTTTCCAGAGTACATTCTCAGCAGCGTACGGTAAAACACCACCGGGGGTGAATCTAGACTTGGACACCCATCGCGGAGCACGGATTCCGGCCCGCAATGTCGCGCAACGACAAAAGCAACGAGCAGTCTCCGCCGCCCTCCCTTGCCGAGCACCGCCGCACCCAGTCCGCCCCGCCCATCACCATCGAGGACATGAGCTCCCCACTGGAGACGCCGCCTACGCGGGGGCTTGAGCCCTCGAATACCGAGCCCGTCGCCGAGCGTAGGGACACGCTAAGCGAGGAGCGCGCGCGGTGGCCGGGACGAACAGCGGCTCAGCTGCAGCGGCAACGACGGCCAGACAGTCGGGAAGGAAGTGGTGGTGGTGATGGCGGTGGTCCTGCGGGAGGACGAAAGGACCAGCATCAGCACCAGCAGTCGAAACAAAGGCCGTCGCCGCAAGTGCATCAGCGGCAGCACCACAGACGCCGCGGCAAGCGGCTCGAGTGGAAGTCCAAGGACACGGCGGGGTTCCGGAACGGGCGCGTGCTGCTCATCGACTACGTGTCGCGCGACCACACGGACACGGGGCGGCGCAAGATCGCGGCCCAGGAGTTCCACCACCTCGAAGGGCTGAGGCGCTTCTACTCCAACGAGGAGTACTCGCACCAGGCGGCGCTGCGCGTCATCCACGTGCAGAACGCGACGTGGGCGACCAGGTTCCTGCTGCGCAAGTTCAACATCGACCACCGCAACGACCTGGTGGGCACCGCCTTCGGCCGCTGGGCGCAGTTCGAGAAGCCCCAGAACAGGGCGGGCAAGCCGGTGCTGAACGGCAAGACGTTCCGCACCCAGCGCGACCCGTGGCGCGGCATCAGCCGCACCAGCTTCGGGCTGGACTACCTCAAGGAGTACGACGCGAGGCGGCACGCGGCGGTGCCGGACGAGGAGCTGCAGTTCAAGATGATGGAGCTCAACCACTACGACAGCAACGAGAACGCGAAGTACGGGTACGATGTCTTCGTGCAGCGGCTGTCGGTGTACATACAGCGGAGCGAGGGCGAGGCCTACCAGCCCAACGACCCGGCCATCCTGAACCCCTACTGCGAGGACGACGACGAGGAGGAGCTCAGCCGGCTGAAGCGCCAGTACGGCTACGGCGAGGACGCCAAGTACATTCCGCAGCTGGACACGCTCGACAACGGCAGCGTCATCATCATCTTCGAGCACTCGCAGTCGGGCAACGTCGAGGACACGCTGATCGGGGCGCGCGAGGAGCTCGAGGCCAAGTGGCGGCGGCTGACCTTCTACCTGCCGCGCGAGGAGGTGTCGACGGACGAGCGGCTCGCACTCGAGTGCATGGACCTGATCCTGCGCGACGTCTTCAAGGGCCTCACGGTCGCGTGGGAGAAGTACCTCTCCAAGTGCGAGACGCACGTGAGCATCCTGGAGGACAAGATCTACGAGAACCCGGCGGACGAGTCGCGGGCGCCGGAGCTGTGGCGCAACTCGAGCCTCTGGCTCAAGGTCGAGAAGCTCATGTTCATCCACATGGACATTGTCAAGGAGATGAAGACGCACCTGAAGGACCTGGCCGAGGACGACCAGGAGGACTGGCTGAGCACAACGATGGAGGACTTTGAGAAGTTGGAGAATCTCGTGCAGGAAGATTTGGTCAAGCCGACGTCGAATCTCAGTGACCTGGTACGTATCCGCCCTCTCGTCCTCTAACAAAACTTATTGGATGATATCGTACTAATTGTTCCTACAGATGTACAAGTCCGTCGAGATCCGAGACTCTCGACACTCGCTGCAGCTCGGCATGAGCATGTGGCGCCTGTCGTGGATCACCTTCATCTTCCTCCCGCTCACCTTCCTCGTCAGCTTCTTCGGCATGAACGTCGACACCTTCGCCGACATGCCGTCCATCAAGTGGTACTTCATCACGGCGGTGCCCTTCATGTTCGCGGTCCTCATAGCCTGGTACTTCATCAAGCACATGCTGGCCTCGCGGCGCCAGGACCCGCTCCGACGCGGCGTCTACGAGCACCTGTACCACGAGCTCGCCGAGGCGCACCCGGCGCTGTGGTCCCGCTCCGGGCCCCGCGACTACGTCCGCCCGGACGGCCTCGCCTCCGCCCTCAAGTGGCGCCTCGTCTCCTTCTGGTTCGCGCCCGCCCGCACCATCGCCGCCCGCGGCTACGACCCGGGCGCCGACCACCTGGGCGTCTGGGCCCGCACCAAGCGCGCCCTCGCCCGCCGCTGGCTGCCCCACATCCGCGTCCTGCCGGGCTCCGCCGCCGCCGCCGCCGCCGCCGACGCCATGCTGCTGACGCACAACACGGACCTGGGCGAGACGGGGGCCGCGGGCGTGGGCGCGGGCGCGCGCGCGCGCGGCGCCGCCTCGGCCCTCGCCACGGCCGCGGTCGCGAACGGCGGCGTGCGCGGCAGCACGGTGAGCGAGCTGGTGGCGGTGTCGATGCCGGTGGCGGTGGCGGAGGGCGAGCCGGCGGCGGCGCGGGCGGCGAGCCCCGAGCTGAGCCTGACGAAGAGCAGGGGGTCGAGCAGGGCGGAGGGCGGCGCGGCGCACAGGCGCAGCGCGAGCGGGAGCGGGGACGAGCCGATGATCTCGGAGGAGGCGGAGAATAGCGAGGGGGAGATGTCGGATGGGGGGAGTGGTGGTGGTGGCGGTGGTGGTGGTAATGGAGCGGGGAGGGTGGGGAGCGCGGGGGCGGCGAGCTTGTGGAGGTCCAGCTCGAGGGGTGGGGGGAGGTCGTTGAGTCCGAGGAACGTGCTTGAGAGGTTGAACGTGCCGTTGGTGTCGGGCAAGTCGAGCGGAAGTGAGTGATTTGGGTAGATTTGTAATGGCCGTGTTCGTTTCGATCAGATCGGAAAGATGTGCACGTCTGTCAACGTTTGCCTGTTCGACTAACTCGTAATAAACCTTGTTCTGGTCAAACTAGGCCTTGTTTGAGCAAGCTGCGTGGCCACATTAAAAATCGTCGACTTTCACACTCCATACGCGGAACACAGCCAATTCTACCTATATATTTCAACACAGAGTCGGGAATGCAAAACTGATAGAAAATTGCCCCATTATTCAAAGGAGATTATTAGTGATATTTTGTAGTTCACTTTCAGTGTAGTATCCGGATAGAAAGAAGTAGGCCACCGAATTTTTGGAGTCAACGGTCTGCTGTGTCGACGACTACTGTCACGTCGAGTTCGGAATCAGAGTTCCCGATGTAATATAGCCTCGCTTCTTCATTCCCTTGTCCTTCCTGTCCTTTTCCTCCTTATGACGCCTATCATGCCCCCGTTCCTTGTGCTTACCGTCCTTCCGCTTGGCTTCAGAGGACGTAGTCTTCGACCCCGAGCGCTCGTCCTTCACGCCCATAGCTTCGAGCCTCATTCTGTCCATCTGCTCCTCCACGCTTTCGAGCGTCCTCTTCGTAACGGCTCGGTCGTACGGCGACGCCTCGGGAGACCGCCTCGAGCTATTCCAGCACTTCTTCCAGTACTCCAACTCCGCCTTGCTCCGCTCTTTGTCTTCGCGCTCGGCCTTTTTCGCCGCGGCCCGCGCCTTTGCCCGCGCGTTCGCTTCGTCTGCTTCCATCTCGGCGTACATGCGGGCGGCCGACTCGGCGTCAACGTCCCACTGCTCGTCATGCTCGGAAGGGGCGGACCGTCCGGGGTCCGCAGTTCGAGTGGAGCGCCGTCGGTGCGACGGTTGTTCTACGTCGGCGGTCGCACTCGTCGGGCGCCACTGGTCGGCTCTGGTGTGAGAAGCAGGTTCTTGGGGGGCGTGGTACGGCTGGCTTACGCGCGTGGAGAAATATTTCCGCTGCTCGGGGGACTGTGCGAGACTTCCCTTCCGCTCCTGAGTGGATTGCTGGGCGTGATGGCCATGCGGTCCGGCGAGGGGGTCTGGGTTGTGTGATGACTGGTAGCTCCCCCGACGTTGTTGCTGTTCGTAATAGTGTGCGCCGCTAGGAGGCTGAGTGGAATATCCGTGAGTTGCAGTGGGATGCTGGTGATATGATTGACTCGCTTGGTAGCCATGGTTTGGCGGGTATCCACCGGCTGGTTGAGTAGTGTAGCCGTGGGACGTAGCAGGAGGAGGTTGGGGATATCGCGTCGAGTATTGCTGCTGCTGCTGCTGCTGCTGAGATTGCTGTTGAGCATAATACTGCACATGTTCGCCTTCATACTGCGAGTAGTGAGCGTACTGGCCCTGGCCAGCATATTTTCTGGGGGAGTAGTAATCCGCGTATCTACGGCGTTGGTCTGCCATGTTGATTCTCAGGGGTCAGTGGACACAGTACGAGGATTTCTGTGCGTTTCTTCAACGCTGCAAGTCGAAGACGCCAGGTGTCTTCGTACAGTCATGGCTGTAGCTTGGTCAACTAACGACTATTTATGTATGAGGTGACGCTGCACACAGTTACATTGTTTTGGCTGCTGTTCCATGGTACGACCCTTTCGCTTGAATGAACACAACGCGGCAGAAGAAAACAAAGGCTTCATATTCACTTGGCCTACTCATTTTCAAAAGTAACATTGAAGTACAATATCAAGGCAGCAATGTCATAGGGACGGCCTATCTTTGCTAGACTGGTCGATTCAGTTTTCGATCTACGACTCCGTGGAGTTTGGTGTACGTGCTAGTTTATCGGTTCGGTCATCTTCGAGTGTTAGATAGCGGACAGTCTACGTACTGAAATTGACTTGAGAACTGAATAACTGAGAGAGCCTAGCCAAGCCTAGGCATATATCCCGGCATCGACGCCGAGCCGACCATGTGTTGAAGTGATCATTAATTTGAGCATTTCCACTCGGCCGACACTTCGGCCATACAATCCAAACAGAATAGACATCAAATACTGAAAGTTTATAGCTTCCTAGTACCGGCAATCAAATTTTAAGGCTTACTAACTTGCTAAGATTAAGTTCAATAGGTCCTACGATTACCATCAAATACTATAGAGAATCATATTCCTGGCGACGACTTCCCTGACTACTTACCACGTAACTAAGTACAGACACCAAGCTCATTCATACAGTTGATCAAAGCTCACATTCCCATGACACTTGATTATTACAGCAGCGTTCCTCATGCCCTCACCTACGCCGACGCCTCAGCCGTCTCCTGCCTTGCCGCCACGCTGCCCTTCCGCCACGCGAGCTTCGGGTCCGCGCCCTTAGAAGCCTTGCTCTCCAGTCCCACCTTCCCCCAGCCGCCACCCCCAGGCGTATTCACGATGATGCGCTCGCCCGGCTTCATGCTCGCCGTATTCTTCGCCCCCATATTAACATGCCTATACTCGACCATGCCTTCCGCCAGGTCCTCCACGCCATCTACGTCGTCGGCGTTCTTATCCCTGCGCTCCACCTGGCGGACCCAGATGTTGAGCCCGCACTCTGCGTCCTCGCCCCCCTCGAGCCCGTAGGGCCGGAAGACGCGCCTCTCGCTCAGGATGCTGACCTGGACCGGGATGCGGAACTCGATGTCGCGGACGACGCCGTCGCCGCCCGGGTGCTGGCCCTTGCCGCCGCTGCCGGCCCGGAGGCTGAACTCGCGCAGCACGACCGGGTACCGGCGCTCGAAGACCTCGGCGTCCGTGATGCGCGTATTGGTCATGTGCGTGTGCACGCCCGAGGTGCCGTCCCACGTCGGGCCGGCCCCGGAGCCGCCCGCGATCGTCTCGTAGTAGCCAAAGCCGGCCACCTCGTCGGCGCCGGCCAGGTTGCCGCCGAAGCCGAACGTCAGGTTGTTGCAGTCGCCTTGCGAGGCGGCACAGGCGCGGAAGGCTTTGAGGACGACGTCGGTTACGCGTTGGCTCTGTGAGCGAGCAAAGGGTTAGCGATGTACGCATCATGATGGCTAAGTGAGTAGCACATACCGTTAGCACGTTACCGCCGACCACGGCCGCTTTGTCCGAAGGCGAGAGAAAGGACTTCTTGGGGATCTTGACATGAATTGGTTTCAAGCAGCCTTGATTCAAGGGGATGTCCTCAGAGATCAGGCAACGAAGGCAATAGATAATAGCCGAGTATGTGACCGCTTCCGGAGCATTGATGTTTCCTGCAAGCGGGGTGAGTACAAAAAACTTTGTGGTATGACAAGAGACATAGAAGGGCCCGAACTCACCATAAACCTCCGGCCCCGTCCCAGTAAAATCAAACACTGCCTCCCCTTCCTCCGCATCAATCGACACCTTCAACTTGATCGGGCTGCCATCGTCCATGAAATCCACCGCCGAGAGATCCTGCCCCTCAAACCTCTTGCTGACCTGCTTCAGCAGAGTCTTGACGCTCAACTCGGCATTGTCCTGGATGTTCTTCATGTAGAACTCGACGACATCCTCGCCATAATCCTCGATCAGGGCGCTGATGAGATTGATCCCCTTCTGATTCGCCGCGATCTGCGCCTTCAAGTCGTTGAGGTTATCCGCCAGACACCTGGTACCGCTGCACTCCGGCCACTGGGCCGGCTCCGTGTGCAGCAGCTCCGTGATGCGCTTCTCGTTGAAGTGGCCCTCGGACACGAGCTTCTCGCTCTTGATGGCGGCGCCTTCCTGGAAGAGCTCACGCGAGTAGGGCGGCATCGAGCCCGGCAGGATGCCGCCGATGTCGGCGTGGTGCGCCCGCGACGCCACGTAGAAGACGATCTTGTCGCCGCTGAAGGCCGGCGTGATGACGGTGATGTCCGGTAGATGCGTGCCGCCGTACATGGGGTGGTTGGACACCAGCACGTCCCCACGCTTCAGCTTGCCTTTCCAGATCTCGGCCTGCTTGCGGACGCAGGTCGACATGCTGCCTAGGTGGACAGGCAAGTGAGGCGCTGTTTGAGAATCCTGTTAGCTCCGCTGTTGCATACTAGGGGATGGTCGAGACGAACCATTTGCTACCAACCCACCGTCAGCGTCGAACAGAGCGCACGAGTAGTCAAGACGTTCCTTGACGTTTGTGCTGACGCTTGTCTTCTGCAGCGCCCTTCCCATCTGCTCCGCAATAGCCATAAAACGATGAGCAAAGATACTCAGCATGATAGGATCCACCTCTTTCGTATCCACTTTCTTGTCCTGGCCATCGCTCTCCCCGATGTTGATCACGACGTGCGTATTGATGAGCAGCGCGGAGGCCCCGGGAGTCACGACGATAGTCTGGGTGCCGTCCGCTAGGATCGCCGGCCCCTGTATCCGGTCTCCGACCGAAATGTCTTCGAGCTTGTAGATCGGAGTGTCCTGCCGCCCACCCTCAAAATATACCGGCCGAGAGCCGTACTGCTTCTCTCCCTTAGCTAGATCTTTGGGTTTGATCTCTCGAAGCTGTTGATCGACCGTCTTCTCCAAGCCCTCGAACGTCTTCCCGATACCCCTCGCCCGCACGTCGTCGACAATGATATCCCGATCCGGCAAAGTGAAGCCAAACTCCTGCTCATGCTGCTTAACGAAAGCCTTCCCAAAAGCCCAATCATCCCCTCCGTACTCTTCCCGCTCGTCCTCCTCGCTCGGTTTAACGACCATGAGCGCAGATTCCGTCCCCCGGTACCGCAGGTTGAGATATTCCTCGAAGACGATCTGCTCGTCCGTGAAGCCCTGATCCCTCAGACTCGCCGCCGACTTCTCCTTCAGATCCTTCATCTTGCTCTGCAAGTAGCCCCGCACTTCCTGGTCGTCGTCAGACCAGACCTTCGACTCCGGCTCTTGGCGTTCGTCCACCACGTCCGCCAAGGCCATGCCGTACGCCGACAGCACCGACGAGTACCGGTGGATCAGGATCTGCGAGATGCCGAGCGCCTCCGCGATGGCGACGGCGTGCTGGCCGCCCGCGCCGCCAAACGTGGCCAGCCTGTGCTTCGACGTGTCGTGGCCCCTCGCCTCCGTCAAGGACCGAATCGGCCTCGTCATCGTCTCGTTTGCAATCTTGACGAACCCGTACGCGACCTCGTCCATGGACATCTCCTTCTCCTTGTTTCCGCCCGCGACCTCCTTATTGATCTCGGCCGCCAGCTCCTTGAAGCGCGCCTCGCTCGCCTCCGCGTCAAGCCCCTCGTTCTCGTTCTTGCCGAAGATCTTGGGGAAGAAGTCCGGCAGCAGGCGGCCGAGGAAGAGGTTGGCGTCGGTGATGGTCAGGGGCCCGCCCTTGCGGTAGCACGCGGGGCCCGGGTGCGCGCTGGCCGACTCGGGCCCGACGACGAAGAGGCCGTTGCGCCAGAAGAGGCGCGACCCGCCCCCCGCGGCCACCGTGTTGATGTCGAGCTGCGGTGACTGGATCGTCACGCCGGCCGTTGTCGTCTCGAACACGTGGTCGTAGCGGCCGGCGCCGTAGCGGCTGACGTCGGTGCTGGTGCCCCCCATGTCGAAGCCGATGACGGGCGTCCTCGTCTCCGGGTCATAGCTGGTGAGGGCGTAGCCGACGACGCCGCCCGCGGGGCCCGACAGGATGGCCTTGAGCCCCGAGAAGATCTTGACGTCGACGAGGCCGCCGTCCGACTGCATGAACTCGCAGCGGGCGCCGCCGGCGGCGCCTTGCTTCTTGACGCTCTCGGTGCCCAGCCCGCCGGCGAAGCCGGCCTCGAAGCCCGAGATGTACTTCTTGATGGCCGGCGTGAGGTAGGCGTCGGCGCAGGCCGACGTCGCGCGCGGCACCAGCTTGATCATCGGCATCAGTTCGTGGCTCAGGCTGACGTGCGCGAAGCCCACCTCCTTGGCCAGCCGCCCCACGAGCGCCTCGTGCGCCGGGTACGTGTAACCGTGCATCAGGCACACGGCCACGCTGCGGAAGCCCTCGTCGTAGGCGGCTTGCAGCTGCGCGCGGATCTCGTCCTCCCGCGGCCGCTTGAGGATGCGGACGGCCTCGCCCGAGAGGCCGCGCACGAGGTCGGCGTCGGCGCCGGCCTGATCGACGCTCTCGGCGCTCGTAACGTGGCGTGTGGGGTCCTCGGCGTAGTCTTCGAGAGTGACGCGCTCGTCGACCTCGACCACCTTCTTGTACAGGACTTCGGGCTTGCGGATGGCGAGGTCGAAGATGTCGGGCCGGGACTGGTTGCCGATCTCGAGGCAGTCCCGGAAGCCTTTGGTGACCACCATTGCGATGTCCTCGCCCTTGCGCTCCAGCAGCGCGTTCGTCGCTACCGTGGTGCCCATGCGTATGCTCTCGATGGCCGACGTGTCGAGCGGCTCGCCGCGCGGTATCTCGCGCCCCGCGAACTTGGAGAGCAGCCGCCGGATCCCTTCGAGCGGCGCGTCCTCGTAGTTGGCCGGGTCTTCCGAGAGCAGCTTGATGATCACGTCGTCCTCCATCTTGCCAGTGCCGGGGTTGCCGACGCAATCGGTGAAGGTGCCGCCGCGCTGGGGTTGCGATAGAAGTTAACATCGTATGACTCGATACACCCGTGACTGTGGTGGTGGGGTTCTCACGTCAATGGCAATCCGGATGCCGCGGTCGCTCTTCTTTTCGGATCCCATGTTTGCGGCTGGATTCAATGTCCTAGTCTTGGGCTGTGGGCGAAGCTAGAACGTAGCTATGGGAATTGAGTCCTCAAATTCAGATCGCGTCACACAGGGGTGGGGGTAATGGGAAAGTTGCCGTGATTATAAATATAAGTAGGAAGCTTTTCTTCATTCCGTGTCTAAAGGCTACAATTGAAAAAATCTCACGAAGATCGAAAGTCGAAGAGTATTGTCGCCATCAGGTAGCGGCCCAGAAACAAGCCGAAATTATGAGGCGTCACGAGATAAGGTTGACTTTTGCGTGATGCCGGTGCCTCTTGTTTGGTGGGATGGTGGGCTGTCGGCGGGCTGATGACATAGGCGGCAATGGCGTTTCTGCCGCTTTTTGGCGTCACCGCCCTCGCCTTGCACTGATAGCGGCGGCCGCGGTCCGCCAATAGCCGGCTGGTCTTGACTGAGGAGCGGAGGACTTGGGATTCCGGAATCGCCGGACAGACGAAAATGATCTTCGTGACTTGCCTTTGCTGCATCATCACCACGTAAACTCACATTTATTTTTCTAAGGCAGGCATGGAAAGAATTGGGATCCTGATGGTTCCATCGTTGAATGGCAGTATGTAGAATCCCCCTTTGTTGTTGTTGAAGCGGAGCCGAGTGCGCTTCGGGTGAGCGAGACTCCACTCTGGAATTGCATCAGTAGTAAGCAATATTCAATAGTGATCAGAGCTAACGTGTGTCGCGAGAGTCGCGACGCTATCGACTCCTTATTTGGATCGATATAGCCAATCTGGTCGCCGGGCTGTCTCGTGTAAGGGAACGTCTGATTTAAATGTGGTTTATGCGTCGTCCGACGGGCCGAGAAGCTATGATAATTCGAGAATCATATCCGGGACCCACGATGACGAGCAAACGATCTGTGGCGCTCTTTAGTCGCTTGCCCGAAGGAGGAGAAGGCCGAAATCATCATAATAGGAGAACCCTGCCCCTTAATTCCCCGCAATCGCGGGGCGCGCGGAAAAGGTGCAGAACGAGATTGAAGTCATCTTGGTCAATTCATGCGAACCGTTGGGGAAAACGGCGTTGCGCAGAAATGCGTTTGGGCGTTCGTGCATGTGCCCGAATGCTGCCAGGCAAACACAGTCTGAGGGCGGAGACAGTCTGAGGGATGTCCCGTGACTTGGCGCGCGTGTCGCGTGGGCGAGACCCAGGGTGGCTGGCGGAAGGAAGGATTGCCCGGCCGCCGACCCAGCGCAGACGGGCATCAACAAACAAGCGCCCGACGACGGGCTGGAACGCGTACGTGCCTAGTAGACGGCTGCGTTTAGGCACCAACTGGCTGTGATTGACAGGATTCTAGCACGTTCTACCCATGTAGTTGGTTGCCCTAGCGGGAGCAGAAAGGGCTGCTAAATTGCGGAAGGTCGGAGATTGGTTGTTAGGATTGTTTTTCTGGAAGCGACAGGCATCTTCCGAGTTGTTTACCTACATGCAGTCCGGCGCAGCGGATCGGCGCAGGCTGCAGGAAGTATCCGCCGGGACCAGTCCACGTAAGACCCTGGGACCCTTGGAGTGCTATGATAGCAGCCTGCAGGTGGGGACGGAACAGAAGGCGGGATGGCGGGCGGAGTGGCAACAATTGCGCCGTAACGGGTGCTCGGTGCTGCTCGGCGACGCCCCCGGGGTCTGTGAGGACGATGGCGTGTCCGCGCTCGGACGGCCCGGGAGGCAAAAAGGTAAACAAACACGCGTCGACCTCGCGCCCGCGGGCGTGCCCCGAGGTCCCTGAGGCCGCCAGCCCGCGCACGAGGCGCTGCAGCACGGCGAAGGAGGCCGCGAGGACAGAACGAACAGGCGCGGGCATGTTTGCAACGACGCAACGGTGCGAAACAGCGCTTTCCCGACGTGCAGCGTGCTTCATCAAACGAAGAGGGCCCGACGCAGCGCTGGCGGGCTGCGGGCGCTCGGGCGCCGCCCGGCTGCATTCGCTCGGCAAGGCGGGCGGGAGGGGGCGGCCGGGGCCACGGGGCGCGGGTTGCCAATCACGGCCAGCGCGTGTCCGCCGCGCCGTCCAGCTTTCCTCCTCCCACGCGCCGCGGCTCTTCCTTCCACACACCACAATCCGTCCTCCACGACACCTTCGTTCCGCCCGCCGCTGCCTCCATCGCGTCCCCGCCGCATTCCTCGCCCGCGCCGCTGCTCTGCGCCCGCGAGTTAGGCGTTGCGCGGCGCCCGGCTCCGGCCCTTCATTGTTTACCTCGACACGCGCGGCCGCATTCTTCGGGGGACGGAGGGCAACCTAGGTCCTAGCCTTACCCTCAACCGCGTCATACGCCCGCTCCATTATCGCCACGTCAGTCGCCCACCCGCCCAGGCCCAGAAATCGGCTCCTCCCGGTCAACTCCGTCACCACCGGCATCCAGAAGCGCTGCGCATCGCGCCGTGGGTCGCGTCAAGGCTGCCTATTGAATGGATAACCCGGCTGCCTTCACCTGCCTGCCGTGCTGAGTTGGAGGTTCCGACCTGCGCGAGGAAAAGGAAAAAAAAAAAAAAAGACCCAACCGCAGCGCAGTCCTTTTGCACCTGGCATTCCTAAAAGCCACCCCCTCCCTCTTCATCAGGCGAACCGCATACCAGCGCCCTCATATCGTTATCGATTGACACGCCACGCGCTCCTTTGTTGTCAACCTTGACAACCCCGCTCGTTAGGTGCGCGATCCGTGCAGTTCGTCCTCATCAACACGCTTTTCGACATCAAGTCGCCGAGTGCTTCTTCTCGGGATCGGAAAACTGGAAATCCCACGCGCGCCCCGCGTCGCTCCTGGAAGTAACCCGGTCAACTTCACCCTGGAGCGGCTCCCAGACCAAGCCATGGAAATGTCATATTCACCGCATAGCGAGGCCGGCGGCACGCTCCACCTACCGTCGCCAACACATCCGCACAGCTATCGCATGGACGGATTCTCCATCAGCCAGATCCGTCGCTCGCTCTCGCGATCGCCGTCAAAACCTTCGCGCCACCGACTATCCCCTCAGAATACTCCCGGCTCGCCCATATCTCCGCTCGCGCTGTCGCGCGCGTACAGCCCTTCGGCGAAAGGTGCCGGTGCCGGTGCCGGCGCTTGCAGCAACGGTTCTCCCACGAATAGCTCCGAGTCGCCCTTCATGGCCGGTCAACCACACTCCGCCGCCAAAAAGAACAAATTCAGCCTCCGGAGGACCGCGCCGTTCCGTTCGTCTGTGCGTACTCGTTCGGCATCGCAGAGCCCAATGCGGCGCGCTCTGGGGGAGGGCGCGAACCAAGGCAATACCACGCCGTCGTCCCGCGCACGTCGCACTTCCGGCGAGGAAAACGAAAAAATTCTCGCGACCGGTACCATGGGAACTCACACGGCGGACGATAAGGCGCTCTTGACGCGCTTCGATCGCAACGATGCGCCGATCAAGTTCGAATTTGCAAGGTCCCGTGCCGACAATAATGCACCTGGGGCAAACTGCCTTGTGCCGATGAAGTCCAGTCCGCTGAAGCGCAGCGACGGAATCATGAACTTAGATCAAGCGAGCCTGGGGAGCCCGGTCGCAAAGAGGAGGAGCCTCCACGGGCCTACCTCAGGTGGCGACTGGGATGTTTTTGACCTAGCGCCTTCCATGAATTCAGAATCGGCGGGAAACAACAACGATGTGGACAAGGATGCTCCTGCACAACCTTTGTCCTCGCCCTTGCCGAAGCGCGGCTCACCTCTTCGGAAGAGCCTCTCTTTACGAAAGTCAACACTTCAACAACGGCATGGACCCGCGGGGACCCGCCCGAAGCCAGCCTCGGAGCAGGCCCCCGAATTTGCCATCCCTGGCCAGGCGGCTTCGAAAACCCGCCAGCGCATGTCTTTAGACAGTTCGCTGCCATTCGCTGTCGGATCAGAGCAAATATCATCTCCATTTCGCCGCAGCATGCATAATCAAGACAACCATCCTCAGCAAACACACCCTTTCAACGCCAGCCGCATCAATCAACCACAGCAACCACAGCCGTACCGGCACCCTTTGTCGAACGCGCTGACTCCATCTTCATCTTCTTCCAGTATGGGTGACGAAGCACCTCAGAACGCTCCTCCGGTGGCGCCCGAACGCCGGTCGCTCGAAAACAAACCTGTTACAGAGCAGGGTCAGCATGCGAAGACTAAGGCGTTCTCGAGGTCATTGCCTATTGGGGCATCGAGGCCACAACTCTCTCGTGCCGTTGCCGAACGCGGAGTGACGGAAAATGGGTCGTTCTCAACACCCGAAGCTTACAAGATGGCAAAGCCTCTGCCGGCCGCTTTCATGTCCACCGGGCTGATCTCGAAGCGCAACCGCAACATCGATGACATTAACAATGGAGTCGGTTACGCGATGCCAGACACGCCGTCCAAGCGGGTGTCGTTTCCTCCGATGAATGCAACTCCGTTCTCCATTTCGAAAACGTCTCGCCCTCAGCATGAGTTCGGAACCCCTACGACGCCATTTAGCACGCATTCTTCGAAGCCTTCCCCGGAGACGTTTGGAAAGGGCGTTAGCATTTTTGGTAGCCGAACTGGAAGCCACATGCGGCGTGGTAGCTTCACCAGTGTCGACGGTGACGATAATGCACATTCGCCGAGCGGCGGCCATGTCGATAGCCAGTCCAGCAACGACGAGATGCCTCCGACACCTACGAAACCCAGCGTAGGAGGCAAGGCCGGTCATTCCAAGGAGAATAGTCTTAGGAGCAGCCTCTTCGGTCGGCGCACTTCTCTTACCACAGATACCTTTGTCCCGCCTAGCCCAGGCCCTGAGACGAAACCGTCGTCGCCTAAACCGATCCGGAATGCAAGTCCCGCTAACTCGCAAGACGGCTCGGAGCGTGCATCGCCGCATACTCCACAGGAGACGTTCCTTCCACCGGATCCAAGTGGCTTGTCGATTTCCGGCAGGGATGGGAATCGGAACTCGTCGAATTTCAGGCATAGTCGGAGCAGCTTCGGCAGCTTCCCGCCTGCGACTCCAACCGCGCCTCGGGACCAGGGCTTCTCGTTCGGACACGGCCAATCGGTAGGGGGTTTTGCACGGCTCACTCAGAATGATGTCGACACTGCCTTGACGTCGCGTTTCACCTCGGTCTCGAAGATGGGTGGAGGAGAGTTTTCGCAGGTCTTCCGCGTGGAGGGTCCCTCGGACAATATCGTCTCGACCCCGAGCGGTTCCGCCCATCCAACTAACGTGTGGGCGGTGAAGAAGAACAAGCGGCCGTACGTCGGTATGAAGGATCGGCAGAAGAAGCTTCGTGAGGTCGCGATTCTTAGAGCCCTCCGTGGCAACAACAATATTGTTACCTACACCGATAGCTGGGAGTCGAACAATTATTTGTACATCCAGACGGAGTTCTGCGAGAACGGCAACCTAAAGGATTTCTTGGCCCATGCTGGATTCAAGGCTCGCCTGGATGATTTCCGCATTTGGAAGATTCTGCTCGAGCTGACTTTGGTAAGCACAGTTCCCTATGTCGAGGTGTGGAAATATGCTGACCGAGAATTTTAGGGAATCATGCACATCCACTCATGTGGCTTCATCCATCTGGACCTCAAGCCCGCCAACGTCCTCATCGACTGGGAGGGCGTCCTCAAGATCGGCGACTTCGGCCTCGCCAGCCCGTGGCCGGCGCCCAAGGACATCGACGGCGAAGGGGACCGCGAGTACATCGGCCCCGAAATCCTCTCCGGCCGCTTCGACAAGCCGGCCGACATCTTCGCCCTTGGCATGATCATGCTCGAGATTGCCGGCAACATCGTCCTACCGGACAACGGCGTCTCGTGGCAGCGCCTCCGCGCCGGCGACATGTCGGACCTGCCGTCGCTGACGTGGAGTTCGGAGAGCACGCTCGCGCGCGACGAGTCGGGCGACCCCATCAACTACCTCGCGCCGGCCGAGTCGAGCGAGACGCTGCTAGGCTCGGACGGTGGCGGCGGTTGCGGCCACCACGACGGCTTCCCGCCGCACGCGGGGACGGCCTTGCAGCCGGCCGCGACGCCCAAGCTCGTCCGCAGCACGTCGCACGACCTCGTCGTCCCGCCCAACTTCATGGTCGACCCGCACGATCCCGATTGCCTGGACAAGGTGGTGCAGTGGCTCATAATGCCGCGGCCGGACGACCGGCCGAGCATCGAGCAGCTGTACGCGGCGAGCGGCGTGCAGTGGGTGGCGAAGAGGCGGCGCTCGGGCGCGACGATTTACGAGGGCAATTGGGGGCCCGCGGACTACGTGCTCGATCGCCCCGCCGGTGGTGGCGGGGGAGGTGCGGTTGCGGGGCTGGACGAGGGCGATGTGGAGATGGAGGACGTGTGTTGAGGCGGACACCACCACCCGCGTATATGGTTATGGTTTAGTGAGAGTAGGCGAACGAATGACTTTTTGTTCTTTCCACGTCGAAGTCGGCGCTCTCTCCCGTTGAAAACCTGTCTTCTCGAGTTGGAAAAAGAAACTACGCGCTCTTTTTTGGCGGCTTGGGTTAGGGCTTTTCGCCGTTGGTGAGGATGCGATCGAGCTGTCTGATCGTTCGGCGCTATTTCGAAAGATTGGAGTATGCTTTTTTGGCCTGCGCGGGACGAGATAGCTCTGTGCTTTTTGGGTGCCGATGAAGCAAAGTGTCGATGGTGTCGGTACGCACGCGTAGACGTACACCGCTGTCCGCTTGTGTCTTCCTCTTCCTCTTCCTCTTCCTCCTCTTCCTCCTCCTCTTCCTCCTTGTCCTCCACGATCATACTCGGCTGTATCATTCATCTCTTGCCGGCTTCGACTATCTCACGCCGTGCCATTTGGGACATGCTTACCCGCCCTACCTCACCTCGGTCGGCTATGCTCCTCATTCTCGGCCTGTGATTGATTAGCGGAAGTGTTCTGGAGAAAGGAAACCTGAGCACCGCAAAATTCTCCCCCACCCTTTTTTTTTTTTCCAACTTTTGCTATTCCTACATCCCTAGCGCCCTTCTGGAAAAGATGGAGGAGAGGAATAAGTCATTTTTGTCTACCAGCGAGCATCAACTTGCATGTTACTCACGGAGTTTTTTTGCTTTGCCTTGTCTTTTATCGGCGATGGTGCGGCTCCTGCGCCCCAGAAAGGAAAAAAAAGCTCTTTGTACTTGTTTTTTTTTTTCTTTTTGGTCCTGGCTTCGTTCGGTGTCATGACACCGAAGTATTGGCCTATTCTTTGTTGTTTTGGACTTTCTCGGCGGTGTTGGGAGTTGGACGAGCTTTTGTTTTATCCTTCTTGTTCGGTGGTGGCCGGACAGCCCGTACCCAAGACGGGCAATGATGCATTTGGGCGGCTGGATTGAGCTTTTGTTTTGGCATCCTTCTTTCTTGTTTAAGCTCCTCGAGGGTATTGTTGTTTTTTCCATTGGGTGGCTGACTGGGCGGGTCGATATACTGCACCCTGTCTGGCGATATATCACTACCCGCCCTTGGCCCAGTCCATCTCTCCTCCCCGGGATCTACTTCGGGTGAGAGCCGTAATGCTGAGATCCGGGACACGCCTGCCCGGCTTTGTACCACGGATGAATAATAGCGGTGTGGTTCTTTGTTCTTGTTTATTTTTTTTTCTTTTCTGGAGGTTTGTTTGGCTCTCGGTTGGACTGGCTAGAAGGGGTCTTGCACCCCTAACTGCTGGAGCAAGGACGCAGCGCATGGTCCTCGCGGACTCGGCAATGAGAGGTCATGGGCGGCGTGCTCTCGGCGTTGGTTGTCGTGGCTTCCGCGCGCGGGATTCTTTTCGCGCAGCGCCTGCCTGCCTGGCTTGTTAAGGTCGGGAGCTAGTTTGCTCGGGTTCCTTTTGGTGCCTTTTTGCGAGAATGCGGAGCGGGGCTTCTTGTGTTGAGTCGTGCAGAGGGAGGAAGACTTGTTTTGCGAGGAGGAGGCTTTTTGTGGGATTGGCCCTTTTTGGGGTTAGGCATGGGGTGCCTTATTCTTTTTTTCGAGGAAAGGCATAGTGGATAGTGGATTCTGAGATTGGCTGTGTTGGGTTGGTTGCGGCGGGGGAGGAAGTGTGATAGAGAACGTGTAGTAAGGGAGGTGCCAAGGGAGAGAGCGGCCCTGGACTTATTAACGAATTTACGACCTTTTTGATTCAAAAGTTTAACCGAGGTGTGTGTTGCTGCTCTGTGTGGTGTGTGAAGGTGGTTGCGCGGCAAGCGGCCTTGCGGTGATTTCTCGCCACGTCGGTGTCGAGTTACGGTGGAGTCGGTCACTCGGCGTTGCAAGTGTGTGTGTGTACGTGATGGACGTGAGGATCTGTCCAAGGGGATGTGATGGCAAAGGCTTGACTTTGTAGCTTTCCAACGAGGAAAAGAAGGGTTGGACGGGGGATGCCTTGGTTTATTAGCCTGCGTCATTGCGAGAATTAGGAATATCTTCTCGGCTGCGACCCAATTATACTTCACCTCCTCTCAGCGTCCGTTAGAACCTCGGTGAAACTGGTTTAGAAAAGTTGCTAGTGAGGACGTAAGGCGTTTGGAGTCCCGTTTAGAGTGTACGCTTTTCTGCAAGACTCTTAGCTGGTAGTAGCTGGTAGTAGCTGGTAGTAAGATAGTAGAAGGCATTCTAAGGAGCGCACATGTTTATAATGAAAGGCCAAAGCTCAGGTACAGATATTCTCCTGGCCGATGGGGAAGCGAATACTGTGTACGGTGTGATACAAGTGAAGAGGAAATGGGAATTCGACTATTTGTAACTTGTATTCCTGGAACGTAAACATAGCTCCAGCGTAATGTGCTATCAGTACAGCTACGTAGCACCGCCCCAAGCGTGGCCTCTGTATAAAAATAGAAGATCGACATTTTTATACTCCGGCGTCATGCATGTTGAGAAATAGACGACTACCCCGAAGCCTATCCCCCCATATCCATCTAACGAAACGAAACTCTACTTACAAAAGTCTAAGGCACTAACTTATACACAACGAAGTCAAACCGCTCGCTTAATCCAATCCACCTATGCCTCCTGCACTCTATACCCAGCGCTCCATTCCCTCTCCTACTCAAATCACCCCCTCAGCCCCCTCCACCACTTCCAGCTCATCCCTCCTTCCTGCCCACTCACTCAGCCCATTCCTGTCGTCTTCCCTCAGCCCCTCCACCACCGCCCACGCATTCAGCACGCAATCCGCGACCCCGACGCCCAAATAGCTCGACCCGGCCACGCGCAGCATATTCCCGAACTCGGCCTTCAACTGCTTCCCTGCCTCCACCAGCTGGTCGTCATGCCCGACCAAATACTGCGGGATGCAGTCCCTATGTGCGCGCGCATTCGCCACGGCCGGCTCCTCTTCGATGCCCAAGTGGCGCTTCAAAATGCCGCGCGCCATGTCAACGCCTTCCTCCTCGTTCGGCACGCCCTTCAACCCCTGCCACCAGTGGCCACCCAGCATGACGGTCAGCTTGGTGCCGAAGGCGGCGTGCTGCGCCCGCGTCGTGTCGTCGAGGCCGGGCGAGGCGAACGAGTCGAAAACGACGCCGAGGGCGCGCTCGGGGTTCTGCTCCAGCGAGATGGTCTGCGGGAGGAGGTAGCCGAAGCCCGGGGGGACGAGGTTGGGCGTGCGGAAGTAGAGGTTGATGGTCATGACGGTGGCCGAGGGGATGGAAGCAAGTGCGGGGAGGAGGGATGTGGTGGAGGAGGAAGGAGAGGGACAGAGGCTCGAGAGGGTGAGTGCGGGAAGGGTAGATATGACGCGGGAGAAGGCTTGTGGGCTTTGGGGTTGAGGTTGGGACTCGGAGGATTTGACGGTGACCTGCAGGTAGGATTTAGGAAAGAACGTATAACGTGCCTCAGGAAGGAAGGGTTGGAAGATACCTGGAGCGCGGATCTATCCTCGGTCTTGCTGATTTGTTCCACTGGAGCGCCAGTTCTAATCTCCACCTTCAGATTCGCCCTTAGCAACTCCTCCAGCCTCTTGGTCAATGTCTCCATCCCTCCCTTGAAATAAAACACACTAGCTGGTCTCAATTCGTTCAAGAAGTCGCGATCGCCCCATCCCTGTTGCAAATGCTTACCCACATACTCCCTCAACACTGGCCCATGCCCAGCCTTCCCTTCCTGCATCGCCGAGGCGGCCTGCAGCGCGTTCTTGTACCGTTTCGTCAGCGCCCACGGCCGCGTAAATAAGCTCTTCATGCTCAGCTGCCAGATGTCGCCGGCCCAAATGCCGTGCGCAACGGCCGACGCGAAATGATCCGCTGGTCCAGGACCCACGTGTCGCGTGATGAAGTCGCCAATGGACTCGTCGTCAGCGCGAGGAGGCTGCCATGAGAAGGTGAAGCGGGCCATGTGCCAGGCGAACCGAAGCACGGAGGGGAACGCATCGTGGAAGAGCTTCTCGGTCCGGAAAGTGCCGCCGCTATTGGCCAGCGTGGCGCCCGTCGGCAACAGGACGAGGTGGTCCGGGTAGTAGATGAAGCGGTTTTGAGCAGCGGGGGCCGATTTGGGGAGCGCGAGGATTTCGCTTTTGAGGTCTAGCTGGCTGATCTTTTCTTCAATTGTCAGCTACATCGGCGTTCTCACGAAGACCTTTGTCGTCCGTCCTTCCGAAGTTACCTCTCTTATGTTGGTGGCTTACAAGTCCCCTAACCGCTACTCCATTCCCTCTCGGCCTCAGCGTCCGCGGCCCTTCCTCGAATAGCACCTGCGCTCCATCGCTCTCCGGGATTTCTAGCCGTCTTGACCGCACCCAGCCGCCCAACCGACCACTCGCCTCGTACACTGTCACCTTGGCATGCGGATAGCTACGTGTAAGGTAGTAAGCCGTTGTGAGCCCCGTGATACCGCCTCCGAGAACTGCGACATTTTGTATTTCGCTGGACGATGTGGACGCCAGTCGGCCGTGGACATAGAGGGGCCACCGGCGATAGGCGACTACGAAGGGACGCGCATAAGCGCGCACTACGACTGGAGCTTCAAATACGGCGGCGTGGCGCGCACGCTGCATTGCAACGTGGGAAATTCGGGTCAATTGGGCAAGGGCCGAGACATTGAATCTTCAAAATGCGATGGGGAGTTGCTCGACTTCCCACGAGCTTGAAGTCCGAGTGAGACATGTTGACGTCGGAGAAAATAGGTGCCGAAAGGTAGTTGAGACCGACTCCAACTAGTGCGGAAATCGCCCTATAGACAGTGCTACTTCGGCGGCATTGTGGGATAGCTACATAGCCTACGATAATATTGTTCCTTCTCGGTTACACAACTAGAGACGCTTTGCACCGTCAAGTGTGTGACCGCTCCTATCCGACGTGGAAAACTCTTCGAGCTTCTCCGCGCGAGAGGTTCAGAACGACTACGACCGCAACTTCTATACAAACTATTTTGATTGTCTCACCCTAAACTTTCGCCTGACGCCTACCTTTTAATTTTGTAGGCGAAAGAGCGGTCTGCTACCAAAGCGGCCTCCTTGAAACGAAGTTGGTATCTCGCGATACAAGCCTCTAGGGAAGGTGATTATCAGCCTCTAAAGAAATATGCGGTGCAAAGCTGGGTTGTATTCGAAAAGAAGGAAAACTACAAAGTAAGCCTACATGGTGTGGAACTTCCTGCGCCAGTCTCATTACTATCTGCTTAACTTTCGGTGGCCCCTCCCAAACCCTTGATAAGTGGAATAGTCCAGTTCCCGTAGAGGACGAACAAAGCCCAAAAATATGGCTCAGGGCGCCTCTTTCTAATATCTAACGCTGCCCTGCGCAGTGCCTCTGCGACATTTACGGATGCGTGTGCTGAGTCTGATTCTGCCGCTGCTTGGTCACGCAGGATCTCGTAAAATGTCTCTACAAACTCGGATCCCGCGGTATCCCATAAGTTCCAGAGAGTTCCTATAGCAGCGTTGGCGCCGGCAAGCTGGATCATGGGTAAAATTCCGGTAGGTTCGTCCCCTCCTTGGATGTCCTGCTTTGCTGATTCGCATGCAATCATGGTGAACAAGGCAACGTCGAGATTGAGATTGATGATATCCTGTGCGGTGAATGGTTTGTCGTGTAACTTGAGTGCGGATTTCCAAGGTTCGAAGGCGTCGTATCTAGCATGACCATGGTAGTGGACAACACTGGCGCTGGACACTGCGCTTTCAAATGCGCTATAAGTGGCGTGTTCCCCTTTCAAACTCGTTGTAGAAGGAAATAGATTGGCCAGTTTTGTGACGGAAGCTTCCGCTACTGGGCGGTCATTTGAAGGATTACCAATGACTGTGATTTTCTCATCACGTTCCGATCTAGAGGTCCGGCGACGTAAACAATGTTGCAAAACCGACAGACTTGGGCAATATACGACAGTGTTGCGTTCGAGAACAATTGTCTTGCCAATGGAAAGCGCGTGGAGAGGAAGTGCGGTGAGACGCTCGGTAGGACAAAACACGAGAAGGTCGCCCGGATTAGATGCGGATTCCAGTGGAGAAACAAGTGGATCAAGCCTGCTCATCCACTCAGTAGCTTTCTTTTTCCTTAGTTGCGTGCCACTGAGATTGGTTTCAATCCACAGTGAGACTTCTCTGGCCGTGATGCTGAGCTTATGACACACGGGTGGCTTGGATGGCCGCACCGTGAACATGTAGACGGAATCAGACACAACAACCCAGTCGACACAGACAATGGTTTCGGTCTCCCCAAGCAACTCTTGAAGTCGGGCCAATTCCATACCCTCAGCTCCTCGGTATGCCATGACATTGCGCAATTCGGGCAGTTCCAACATCTGTTGCCGTAGCCTAGAGATCTTTTGTCGAATGTGAAATCTCTTTTCAGCTGGCAATAACTGGCAATCTCGCATCAGTTCCGACTCTTTCTCCCATAGCTCAAGAGCGTTCTCATTGCTTCGGAATCCATCAATCATGCTTTTAGGGATAGCGTTGCCCAAGCCGAAACTGTCCAAGAGACCTCTAGCCTTGCTTTGCTGGACCCACCACCACGCATTGGCTGCATCCCCTTTACGAATGCTGAGTTCAAGCGCTAGTTGATAGGTTTGAACACCCTGGTTGATGACGTGTTGACGTTCTTGCGCGGAAGTCGTGTCGTTCTGGACGGTGAAATCGAACCGAATTTGATTTCGAATTTTCTCTGCCGTCTCTAGTTCTTCCAACGCAAAGTCCATGGCTTCTTGTTGACCTAAGAGGAATGCTCGGTGCCACAACCTTGCTTTCCCGAGGCGAACCGTAGCAAGCTTGCGTCTGAAGCCAGTAGTCTCTAGCGATTGCTGGGCTAGTTGGAAGTACTCCAAAGCCTCGTTCAGTAAAGACTCCTGGATGTCGGGATCAGAAGCCCGCTTTGCAACACTAAGCTCAACGCTAAGTAGATGAAGCTCAGCCATCAGCTCCCGCATTGTTGCTGCTTGGCGATACTTGCCATCCTGCTCGAAGAGCTCACCAGCTGTTTTTAGACACTGGACTGCTGACGGAACATCCCCCTTGAGGTGGAATCCTTCATATTTCTTAAATGTGATCTCCGCCATGTGGCTCATTCGTTCCTGTTTCGGCAAAATTTCGATAAGTCTTTCTCCTTTGTCCAGCCATCCAAGAGATCGGTTGAATGCTTCGTCTCGGCCGATGAAATCAGCTCGCGCGATTTCAGCATTTGAAAGGAGCCCATATTTGTCGATTTGTCGGGTGACGAGGCTGTGTCTGCCGTCATGTTCCACGTATTGCGACAAGAATTGAACGATCTCCTGATATATCAGGGCTGTAGGATGCTGTTTCGCCATCTGTCTCTTGGCCAGGACTACCGCCGTTGCTGCGTCAGAAACTAGCTCTGATGAACTGCCCTTCAATGCAGCCTGAAGAGCCTCTTGGGCATATGAAAACGCTCTATCACTATTCAGATCCAATTCCAGGTCGGAGAGTAGCACTGCTGTAATGCAACGTAATTGCGGGAGTTGAAGTCTAGTGGACTTTCGCAAAAGCGCCTTAAGCCCCTCGCTGGCAAATTTCGGCTTGTCTCCTTGCATGCCTGCAATTGCAAGTGTAGACTTTTGTTCGTGGAACCATAGCAAGTTCGCGCTGGTGCTATCGCAGATGGATTGAATTGACTCTCGGATCTGGAAACAGTCATTAAGTAGGCCACGTTCTTGGTATAAGGACGAAAGATGATGAAGCGCTTCCAGTTGTTTCGAAGGGTATCGGGCAATGCAAAAGCTTTCACTGATTTTTTCCATGGCCTGGACTATCGGACCAAGTTCATCAAGACATGGAGGACTCTCAGCGAGACTCTGAACAAGACGTTCCATTGCGGTCTCCAAGCGTCCTACAAGATGACCATCTCTCTCAAAACATTCGCCCGCCAGACCCAACTGTTCTTGAGCCTGAGCGAAACTTCGATACGCCCCGGCAATGGCGGCTATTCGAAGATGACAAGTTCCTAATATGAAATCGTCATCAGTGACGGATCGCAAGTGGTCCAGTTCGGTAATGGCGTCCCAATGTTCAAGGGTAAATAAGCGTGCAAGGAGGACCTTCAACGCCATCTGATGTTGTCCATTCTTTTCCAAGCTACTTTGCAATTTAGCCATTGCCAAGCCAATGTTTTTCTTGTGGCAGGTATCAACCTCCAAAGAAATCTTCCCGTATTTGTCTAGCAGAAGATTTATTTGCGCGTAGCAAATGGCCGCCCAAGCCTGCAATGTTGTTGGGGATGGAAAGCCCTCCCGCACATTGAGAAGAATTCCCGCCCACGTTTCAACAGCCAAACGCTCTGCATCAGCCAGGTTGCCGTCTGTTTCGATGCGAGCTAATGATAGCTGCAATTTTAAGACTAGACGTGCTTCATCTGACACGTCGGGGCTGTCATGGGAAACCACTGGCTCTAGGGTCTCTACTGCATGGCCGAAGAAACCCTGAGTAATTTGCATGTGTGCGAGCTCGATTGCGAAAAGCGTGCAGCAGGGAGTTTCGTTCTTCGCATCGTCCAGGCAGTCGTATGCTTCCACGAACCGGTTGCGATCTCCGAGGCGCTGGAATTTATCGAAGAATGGGTGGTTTGATGTAGTTGACTCCATGGTGTCACCAACGTAACACCAATGTCTTGAAGTTGACTTGTGTTTTGTATGGCGTACAGGCACTCAACGGGAGGATGTGTAGCGAGCCAAGCAGCCACAATGAGACGCCACGTGCCGGCCAGACGATGCCCCGCTCACAGCCTTACTTCCATATCGACAGCAAGTCAAACACGATAAACCTCTCTACTCCAAAGCAGCATTTTCGTACTTACTTCCCGTGGAAGACAGCTCTCACCCTGTTCAGGTGGACATACCAAGCTCCAATGGATACTGTGGATGTCATCAGTCCCGACGAATCGGAGCTCCTCTTTGACATCCCATTTGAACCTGACGAATACGCCGAGGATGAGCTCGAAGATGACCCCGAACCGATCAATAAGCGACTAATTACAGATGAGACTGTTCGCAACTGTCGACTCACTGCATCTTTGAGATGTGTTCAGTACGGGATCGTTGGCGGTTCCGGAGGGTTATTACTTGTCCTTGCTTTTGTATTCCACCCATTTGCTTCCCGGATAAAGCATGCAGATATAGAGCTACGGTTTGACAAAGGGGTAGTCATGTCATTGGCCCCTGAATCCCTTTCCGGCGATCCACACGAGACGGAAATTTTTGAGAAACTAAACGGGAGCTTAACCCTCGGCAAACCCGATGTTGGCCCTGGTCCCTCTGCAGAACAACAGAAAAAAAAGAAAGGTCTTTCCACCGTGAAAGTGTGGGGCTCTGGGAGGGACACGGAAATGGCAGTATGGACAATTGACGAGGACTCCAAACTCAATGGTATCCCTTTAAGTTTCGTACCCATCCTTGTATTGCAAGCCGAGGGACTCATCAATATGAATGTTGAAGTACGGGCTAGGCTAGGAGCAGGAGCAATGAAGTTCGGCCTAGGTTCTAGGATTGCGAAAGTCGAGCAAGAGAGACTTCTTGACGGCAAGACTAGCTTGGGTACATGGCCACAGGGATTGAAGATCTTCGGAGACGTGTTTGTCGGAATCCCAACAGAAGATCAACAGATGAACACCAAAAGGTAAAAAGAAATGATAATTCAAATCACACGCTGCTAACACCGTAAAAGTGAAAATAAAATAGATGGATGCCGTGTCAATAAAACGTATCGGATCTCGAAGATACCCATTAGACTCTCCAAAGTGGATTTGCCAACTCTCTTGTCTCCGGCTCGGCCAGATAATGTGCTGGTGGAATCACTAGCTGTGGCAGCTGACACCATGGATTCCCTCAAATTCCAAGTTGGGACAATGAAATTCCTCGGGATGGAAAGACAGTTCAGTATTGCCAATCAGGAGAAAGCCATCACTCACACTTTCGAGTACAAGGATCAGCTGGTCAGCTTGGTCTTGGATGTCCATTTCTTCGGCCTGACCACAATCGCCAGCCCAACATCAAAACAGGACGTCTTGCTTGAGTACGTGATCCATTTCTAATGTGATTACTCGCTGCTAATAAAATGGGTCAGCATCGTTGCTGTGACCGGTCTTGCTGGCCATGCACTTGGGTCTTGGAAAGAACGCGGAGGTGACTTCGTATGGCTTCGCGATGCTCTACCCTTGGATCTACCGCAAGCTCGTATCATGACTTTTGGATATAACTCTCGTTTGCGAGGCAATTCCTCTTTTGCCAGCACCCACGAGCTGGGTAAATTGTTACTTGAGGCAGTACGAGCAGCTCGAAAAGATCCGCTGGTAAGTTCAGGATGATTATATCGAGAAATTCGCTGAAGTAGGACGTGTTCAGGAATCCCAGCGCCCTTTAGTGCTAGTTGGGCATAGCCTGGGCGGGCTTCTTATAAAAGAGGTAATCCTAGCTAGAATCCTGGAAGTGTTTCGAAGAGCGAGACTTGTTGACTGGGCTAGGCGCTTGTGGACGCTTCACGTGAGGACCCCAACGAGCTTGAGGTGCCTATCAACATATTGTTCTTCGGCGTCCCACACTTTGGCCTCCATTCAGAAGAGTTTCTGGCCATAACCAAAGGCCAACCAAACGAACGGCTAATAGGAGATTTGAAATTCGAATCCCCGTACTTAGATTCTCTCCATCGGAGTTTCTTGTATGCTTATAAGAGGGCCAAGCCGGAATGGAAGATTTGGCACTACTGGGAGACGAAACTTTCACCAACTGCAAAGGTAAACAGTTCAATCTGTTGCAGGATAACTGGATAAAGAATGCTAAACTTGCACCAAGGTGACGAAAGGCGCCATCCGACTAGACGGGGAAGAACGTGTCCTCGTATCTAAAACTTCAGCTCTAGCGTGCTCAGCAGGCGAAAGGCAGCATCCAATGGATCGCACACATTCGGACATGGTGAAATTTGAGAATGGGAGTGAGGATTACCGGCGTGTGAGGGATTGCATTCTTTGTGCCACCGAGGAGGCTGGGCAATGCGGAGAAGGAGTTGGGATAGCTAAAAAGCCTTTGGAATAGAGTCGATTAGGTTACTTCCTAAGTCGTCTACTACCCGACATGCAAATCTATACATGCATCTGCACTATGACATAGAACGGTTTGAATTTTGTCATGTCAGGTTAGGTAACAATACCTAGTGCCACAATGTTGTACTCAGTCCTATGGTCTAGAACCAGCACTTCCGCTATTCTTGATTTGAAACCATTCTCAGATTGTATAGCGACCAGAGCACTCGAAGACACGGATGGTGAAAGCCAGGAGGCAGATTGGCAGAACTGCGGCTAATTGATGTCCGCTGAGACTAACCGAAGACTATCATCTGGGGAAATGTGGAAGTCGTACTCATGTATGGCATGCGCGTATGTACGTAGGTAGCCTAGCGCTACTCGATGAAAACGTGAGACATCGCGAATTTCCGGAAAAGGGCTTGGCGAGATGGTGGTTCTAGAATATGTGACATAGTAAGTGTTGTGGTAATGGTGTTGACGGATATGCGATATATGCCCGCACTAGGTGTAACTTGAAGTCTCCGCTGGCGACGATACTTTGGCCCTTCACTTTCTGCCTACAAAGTAGAGAAATATCGGGGCTGTCCTGTTTCGAAATCCGCCATAGCTTATCAGCTATGAGCTCTTAGTCAGGTGCGCTTTACGAATGTAGGTTGCATAAAATAACATCTAGACGCTAAGAGGTTAAACAATGTACGTGACACTTTTTGTTCAGTTCTATTCAATTCGTCAAGGATTGTTATATCGAATCAAATCTATTTAATCGCACCCGTTTAAGCAAGGGCTATTGTATTTGTTCACCGTACTCAATATAGTAGTGTTCAATGCTTTGGTAGCCTTTATGGAATGGCCGAATCGGATGGCACTAAGTTCGGAGAGCGCGGAGTCCCTTTTCCACCAGGAAATTCCCGTAGGCAACTCAGAAGTTTTCCCGTATTAATCGTATAGGAAAGTTAAATCTCCTGGAGTCATCTGTTGCTAGCTTATTGAACAGCAATCCCAAACGCTTCCCTTTTGCGGTCTCTTCACCTGTTTTCTGCTGATCCCGGTTACCCATTGTATTCCTTCCTCCAGGTTTCCTCCCAACCCGTCTTATCTACCGCACAGTCCATCAACGCCTCCATCTCCACTTCGTGCATCCTTCTCCCCACCAGCACCAAACTATGCAGGGGTTTCCCCAGTTCCCTTTCCACCTCATCACTAGCAATCTGCTCCAACGTCCCCGCAACAACTTTCTGCCCCTCACTCCCCAACCTCGCCACCGCAACCGCCAGCTTTCCCCTCGTGCACACGCCCTCGCTCCTCCCTTCCACAGCATCCCTCCCCATGTCGTCATCAGGCCCAACCCCTTCCTCCACCTCAATCATCTGCCTCGCCGCCACGCTCGCGCTCATGTACCGCGGTGCCTCGTACACGATCTTTCCCCTGGCGAGCATGGCCAGGTCCGGCTCGCGCACCTTGATGTCGAGCAGCACGAGCGAGTGCAGCCCGACGCGGGCGTTCTCGGCTAGTCGGTCGTAGAAGGAGGCCGGGCGCCAGCTCGGCGTGAAGAAGACCAGCGAGACGGTCTGGCCGAAGGTGTAGAGCGAGAGGCCGGTGGCGCCGACGGCGGTCAGGATGGAGGCGTTGGGGAGCGTGCGCGTGGGGATGGAGAGGGCCCGGGCGCGGAGCAGGAGGTCCGCGTGGGTGGTGGCGCTGCGGGAAATGGGGGTGAGTTGCTGGTCTGAGGGGTTCAAGTTGGCGAGCGATGCACAGTAGGGTCTTGGAAATTGTTATACCTGAATGGGTCGCCAACGACTAGGAAGGCTACATCGGCCTTGTCAGCGCCGTCGAGGATTTCATCGCTGGATGACTCGACCGTTTCGCGGGTTGCGACGATGACGGGACGCCCGTAGAAAGCTTCCTACTTTTGAGGACGGGTCTGTCAGCTCGACTCGAACCTAAATGTATAAAAGAGCCAAAGTGACTTTTAACCGACTCACCAGCTGTCCTTTTTCCACGAGCAGGATGGCAGTATAAGCTTCGAGATACACACGTTCGGCTCGCTTGACAATCTCGAGGCCTTTGACCGAGATGTCCTTCTCGTCGGCTAGGCCGAGCCCTATTATGTAGAGCATTTTGGACTAGAGAGCGTCTAAATTTGGCCCATGCACAAACGAGAGAAACTGAAGAGACTGAAATGACAATTTTGTGCGAAAACAATGGCGGGGTGGAGGGGTCTATAGTAGGGCTGCAGGCGGTCTGGCGGGGCAGAATTGGCGGGTAGTCTATGTACGTCCGATGGTCCTCGTGTCGACCGCAGTCTGCCTCCGAGGCCCGGAGCCTTTCAGCTCGCCTCGATTCGTTTACCTGTACAAGCCGTCCAGCACGCTTTCGCTCTCCGCTCTCCGCTCGCATCTGCTTGGTTTCAAATCAGCAGCCATGGCGGGCACCGGCTTCACCCCGAAATACCGGTCCGAGATCCAACAGGTATGCGGGCTAGCACGATCCCAAGGCGGTGATCGCTAATCTGCCTTAGATGATGTTCGTGTCTGGCGAGACGGGGGACATCTCACAAGAAGTCACGACCTTAATTGAGCAGATTGTGCAGCAACAAGTGCACCAAATGGTACCTATCGAATGCCTAGCTCTGCAAAGTTACTGTACGCTCACGTTGGGACCTAGCTCCGCGACTGCACCGAGACGGCGACGCGTCGCGGCTCTCGATCCATCGCAACTGACGACCTCATGATGCTGATCCGCCACGACAAAGCCAAGGTGTCGCGCCTGCGGCACTTCCTGCAATGGAAGGACGTGCGCAAGAACCTCAAGGACAGCGAAGACAAGGGCGGCGGCGACGCGGCGGACCTGGGGGCGGGCGGGGCGGACGAGCTGGGGGCGGGCATCGTGGGGCCCGGCGGGGGGCCCGGAGGTCCTGTCGACACGACCAAGAAGAACAAGAAGGCCAAGGTGGACCTGGTGTGGGACGTGCCGTCGTTCTTCGCCGAGTCGGTGCCGGCGCGGGACGACGAGGAGGACGAGGAGGAAGAGGAGATGAACTTCGCGACGCTGCAGCGGCTCAAGAACGCCGACGAGCGGACCAAGAACATGACGCGCGAGGAGTACGTGCACTGGTCCGACTGCCGGCAGGCGTCCTTCACCTTCCGCAAGGGCAAGCGGTTCCGCGAGTGGGCCGGGTTCGGCATCATCACCGATTCCAAGCCCAACGACGACATCATCGACATCCTCGGCTTCCTCACCTTCGAGATCGTCCAGAGCCTGACCGAGGAGGCCCTGCGCGTCAAGGTCGCCGAGGACGAGTACCGCAAGGCCATCGGCGCCGACACCGACAAGAACAACCCGCGCAAGCGCAAGCGCGTCGCCGGCCTGTTCGACCCGCCCGAGGAGGCCCGCGAGCCAGTGCAGCCTAGCCATATCCAGGAGGCGTTTCGGCGAATGCAGAGGCCGCGCAACAAGAGCAAGGCCATGCTCAACTTCACTAGCGGTTTGTTCCGGCGGCCGCTGATGCTGGTGAGTCTGTGCGAATTCTACCAATGCTTTCGGACGCCTTTCAGCTAAACCACACGACTAGATCTAAACCTAAACCTACGGTTGTTCCTGCCATGGGTGGGGTCGAGAACGCGGCCGGGGAGGATTTGTGATTTTGAAATCTGCATCGTGATGGCGTTAAGCGTGCAGGTCTGGTCTGGCTCGGTCGATACCCGGATAATTTCTCTTTTTCTTCGTTTTGCAGTCTCTGGTAACAAGATCTATTGACTTTGATCGCGTGCTTTTCTTTCTGCCGTTGCACTTGTCTAGTGCGCCAGTGCCCGAGTATCCTTCCGGCTCACATGACTTATCTCCACATTTGGGAGTGATTGTGCAATGGGAAATTATTTTTTTCACCGCTTGCTGGCAGCGACCCAGTTAGTTTTAGGGACACGGCTATCCTCCTCTGGCTCGGCTACTGGCCGACCGAGTTCAACAGCCTAGGTGCCATCTAAAGTTTCCCTGCTCCGATACCGTAGGTGAGGGGGCTCAAGGCGTACTACGTAAGCGATAGATCGAACTTCACGAGGAGAAGCACGCGACAAAATTGGGAACCGCGACATTCAGCCTCAGACGGTTTATTCTGCCTCCCAGCCTGCTATCTACGCAACGTGATCAGAATCCGCCAACTTAAGCACCCCACTCTCACTCCCGACCCAGCGCCACGCAATGAGACGAAGAAGCCCATCATACGATACCTCGTGCGATCAAAAAAGCAGCAGAAGCGATCGGGGTAGGGTTTATCTCTATGACCCTTAAAAAAGCTGGGTTGGCCTGTAGTCGCCGTCGAATCCACGGGCGAAGCAGAAAAACAAGAAGGCGGCATTTAAGCGCTCTTGAGGAAGGTGGAGAGCTCGGCCGTCTTGGCCTCGTCGAGGCCCTCGACCCGCTTGATCTCCTTGCCGTCCTTGTACACGGCAACGGTCGGGACCACCTCGACGTTGAAGTACTCCTTGGCGGTGGCGTACTTGTCGACGTCGACCTTGAAGGCGTCGGTCGTGTCGGCGTGCTCCTTGGCGGCACTGTTGCGTCCGGAGTGGTTAGTGACGTGAGTCTCGTCTTCACTTCCGGCGAAGAAACCGCGGGAGGGGCTTGCAGGGTGGGTCCATGGATCGGAGAGCAGTGGTGGGACGGAACGGGGGGAGTTTGGGGGCGGAAGAGCGGGTAGACTTACGCCTCGGCCTTTTCGGGCACCTCGCCGGAGTAGCAGTAGATAAGGACGTACTTGCCCTTAGTCTGGAGGGCGTTCTCGAAGTCGGTCTTGCTGTTGAGCTCCTGGTGGGCGGCCATTGTGAACGTTTGGGAGAGGGGGTTGGTCCGGTTCTGGCTTAGAGGGGAAAAAAACCGAGAGTGGGTCGGAGAAAGTAGATAAAAGAGGCGAACGGTTTTCAGTCTTGAGCAACGGTGGAAGATTTGTGGTCGAGCTTGGAGCTGGAGAGGGAAGAGACGAAGCGTTGGAGAAAGGGCCTGGAATCGGCCATCTTTATACCTTCTTCTGTTCGCTTGGGGCCCACCGGGGGGTTCTTGCAGGTTGCATGCGTTCGAGGAAGCTAGGTAGCTGCCTGGCCCGTCTCGCACCTTCCCCGTCCCCGAGCTGAGCTTGACTCTCCCTTAGCCCCAAAGGGACCGCGCGACAAGGCCTGCCTAGGTGCAAGTTGCATGCAGTAGTGTGCTTTGTGTCTAGGGTTGACTCGTCAGTGCCCGCGCAGGGCGCGTGCCGGCCGCGGCCCGCCCTGCGCCCGCTTGGCTGGTGGGTTGGGCGTCTCTCAGCCCCTCCTCCCCCTCCTTCCACGCACCCCTGCCCCGCGCTCCGCGCCCCATTGCCAATGCCAAACCCCCCGGTCCGCCCCTCCCTGGGCACCCGCTCCTTGCGCCTTCACGCACCGCCTCCACAGTTCCATCCAGTCAAAACGAAACAAAAAGACGATAAAAAAAGAAAATTAAAACGAAGGGACAAACAAGAGGAGGGAAGCCCACACGGACAGATACACGCGCAACCCGGGCTTTCCCGCGTCTTCCCTGGTTCGTTTGGCGGGGGCGGGCCTACCCCTCTCACGTCATCCGCCAGGCGGGCGGTGAGTACCGTGTATGGCCCGCGATGCTTCGCCGGAGCACGTACTAACGTCCTGGCGGCTTCTTGGGCGGGAGCTTGCTGGGCTTGGTTGATCGTCGGCCGCCCGGGGGAACGCGCGGATAGCTACTGCCTTGGCTCCACCTCCTGATGTCGACCCTTAGCAAAAGGGCACGGAGTCACCAAGAGTATCTATCTCTGTAGGCGCCGTGAGGCACCTACGCCAGGAAGGCATACGTAGTGCGTGCTAACGTTCTAGGTGCCTATATGGTACCTAGGCAGGCATGCCAGTAAGCCAGACTGTAAGAGTCCACCGAAGCTCAAGCGCGAGCAAACCAGCAAGCAAGGCGCGCTACGCGCCATATACCGGCTCCCTGAATCGGCGCCCGGCCGCCGGTGTGAGTGTGTGTACAAACGCCCCATCGGGCGCGGAATTGCTGCCTTTCACGCCCGGACTCCATGTCTGCTCTGCCCGCCCGTCTCAAAGCGCGGTGCGGAGATCCGGCCGCAGGGCGGTGCGGAGTGGGGGAGAGTTGGGATGAGGGGAGGGGAGGGGGGAGCCGGCGGCCGGGGGGGAGACGGGCTGTGGAAGGTCCAGACTAAACTAGACAGACGGTGAGCGCCCGGCGCGGGAAACAAGAATACCTCAAACGGCGCCGCTGCAGGTACGTTTATGCGGGACGGGGCAATGACTTGCAGGAACGGGGCGCCGGCCGGCCGGGTGCGAACGAGGCCGGTCGCCGTTGGGTTAGTAGCTTTGCTTACTTAGTGTCGCCCCGTAAGTTGAAACGTGTTGGGCGTGCAGCATGCAGGTGCTGGGGAATACGGACTACGTGGGCGCGGTGCTGTTGCTGGTCTATCATGATAACGAAGCTCGGGGATGGTTATCATATTAGTCAGTAGTTGGCTTTTCATGTACATAGCTGTGTTGGTAGAGAGGGTGGTTTTTCGGTCCCTGATCTAGAGAACACGCCGAGCAGTGGCGGTGTAACGTGCTTCCTTTGGGGGATGACGAGACGAGGGCAAGCGCATAGTGAGGTTGCTATGCCTCCCTAGAGAAAATAAAGAGTTAAAAAAATCTCGATACTGATCTGGGCGCAGTGACGGGATGGAGTACGTGGGGAGTACCCGAGTGGCTTCTCATCCAAAGTGCGAGCTGTGAGCGTGAGAGACGTGCCTGCCCATCGTCGGATCTCCACCCACGAATTTCCGACCTGTCACCATCCCCCCTCCCCGTATCGCGAACAGTCGTGTCTCACGACGATTGTCCCTCCCTCTACTACGTATGTACGGGCAGCCCACTTCGGTCTCGTTTCCGCGTCCGGTCGGGCTCGAACGCCGTTCGCCGGCCATCGCAACTTCGGTATTTGAGCCCGCCGGTCGAACATATCGGCGAGTCGGGAACATTGAAAAGTGGTAACCTATCCACTCCTCCATAGGACGCTCACACCGGGGGACGCAACTCACCTCAAGCACCCGACGCTCGTTTCAAGCACCTGGGCCCGGGTTTCGTTTGGTGGTGGCTCAGGCTTCAGCTCCAGCTCCAGCTCCAACTCCAGCTACAGCCGATCCATCCATCGGTCCATCCCTCCGGGCCTCCCCACGCCTCCCGAACACGTCCCGCCACCCCTTCCATCCTCCGTATGACACGCCATATAGCTACTAAGCTTTCCCCGCGATCCAAGCGGCGGCGGCAGCGCGGGGCTGTGTGCAACCAACCGCCTGGCCCCGGCGGTCGTGGTGTTGGTGTGGTCAGCTCTGCCTCCTCCGCCGCTTCGGGCTCGGCTCATCTTTCTGCCCCGTCTCGGTACATGGCTGTACGTAAACTTAGAAGCGCTGGGGCTCTTGCTACGTACATAGCTTCGACTGGGACAGGCGAGAGCTGCGAACTGCGGGCTGCGGCTTTGACGGTGAGATGACAGTGGGCGTTTGACCGGGAGGGCGACGCGTCTGAGCCCCGAGACCTTTCTCCCGACCTCAGCGGACGCGCGGGGGGATCGCGGACGCGGGGCCTGGGCTAGGTAAAGCACTATGCACGGTGACGCCCCTTCACCCATTTTTTTGCTTTACAGCCTAGCCAAAGCGCCTGCAGTGCTGCGCGAGACCGGGACGCAACGCGCACGCACGCACACACCTTTCCTGTGCTGCCCACATGCATGCAGTTGAGTTGCACGACCGCATGTACCTATGCATGTTGGCAGCTATTGGTGGTGAGCAGGGTAGAACGAGGCGTGGGGCTCTGGGTCAGAGGCAGTAGGCACCGATGAGCACGGCTGAGGCCCATTTGCTGGTTTTTGACCGGATGCTGTGTCTGAGTTACTACGTAGTGCACTAGGAAAATGTGTTGCCTACGGCTAGGTATTTGTGTGTGGGATGGCCACCAACTCAAGTGTGACCACTGCCCGGTTCAGTGCCCTCCGATTTGACTCGCTTTTCCTCTCGTGTTAAGGTATCATGCATAACTTGAGATGCGATTCATAATGCTGCGCACCTTTCATTTCTCTTAGCTGAGTGAGCGTGCCCTCTTCTTCCATAGTGTTGCCATGAATCATCCCTCGGATCGCCATTCGCTCACTCCCTCGGCGTCACTAGGAAAGGGAGTAAATAGTAGACTAAATAAAAGCATTGCGCCTCCTCCCGTGTCCATTCACGCCATTCCCTCCCCGGCTAGTAGCTGAAGGGGAATGAAGTCAGATTAGAGTCGAGCGGGGCGGGTTCTGAATGAGGCTGTGCAGAAGCTAGTGCTACTAATCTGGGCAGCTTCAAGGCACGCGTGAGTCGCGCGACGCACGTGACTTGCATGAACTGAGTTCAGTTTTGAGTTAGGTCATTGCCTCATTCGAGAAACGTAGGTCTCAAACATCAGAAGGACATTGCCATCGTCACTGGACCCAGAACCATGGATTTTACAATTGAAGGTATCCAAAATACGGGTTCGAGCTCTTACGGATCATGGCGGTAGAGAACCCGAGGAATGCGACGCGAGGTGCTTTGCAATGGACGATACGATGGCACTCTGGCCGCCCCTCGTGCCACTGAAGTGATAGATGAGTCCACGACAACCATCACCGACCTCAACATCACCCACATGCTAGGCCTCGACATCATCTCCATTCTTTTCTCCTCGCCGCCGTCCGCCCCATTGACATCGCAAACCGCAACGCCCCACCCACAATGACCCTCCTCGCCCACCTCAGCGTCCTCGCCTCCATCTTCACCCCGCTAACCACCGCCCTCTTCTCCCGCGCCCTCCCCTTCCGCCTGCGCTGGCGGCTCCTCCTCCTCCAGCCCCTCTCCTGCCTCACCGCAGCCCTCAAGCTGCTCCCCTGGGCCTTCTCCACGCGCTACACCGCGCGCGATATCCCCACGGGGCCAGGGAGCTCGGTGCGCGCCATCGTGTTCGAGCCGCCGCGGCGGCGGCGGCAGCCGGGGGCGCTCGCCCCGCTGCACCTCGACCTGCACGGCGGCGGCTTCGTCGGCGGCCTCGCCGAGATGGACGCCGGCTTCTGCGCCGCGCTGGCCGACCGCGCCGGCGCCGTCGTCGTCGCCGCCCAGTACCGCTGCGCGCCCGCCCACGCGTTCCCCGCCGCCGCCGACGACGCCCGCTGCGTGCTGCGGTGGCTGCTTGCGAATGCCGAGGAGCAGCTTGGCGCGGACCCGAGGTGTGTGACGGTGAGCGGCTTCTCGGCCGGGGGGAACTTGGCGTTGGGGTTGGGGGTGGGGTTGCGGGAGGAGGAGAGGAGGTGCCTGAAGGGGGTGGTGACGCATTATGCCGTGGTGAGTAAAGGGGGCGGTTTTTTTTTTGTGTGTGTGTTGGGCGTGTTGCGTAGACGTGAGGATGTGGGCTGTGAGAGGCTGGAGCATGCTCTTGTTGCAATGAGTGAAACGGATACTATTGCGGGTCTACTTTTCCTAACTCGACTGCAAAAGATTGATCTTCGCGTTTCCGCGCCGCAGAAGCGCAAACCGCCAAACTTCCCGTCCACCGACCCTTTCCCCTTCCTCCATGCCTTGGTCGACAGCTATGCGTTCCCCGCCAAACCTGCCAGCGACACTGACCCGCGCTGCAACCCCATACTGGCTGACTTGGACATGCTTCCTGAGAACATACTCATGAACATTGCGGCCGTTGATATTCTTCTATATGAGCAACTCGAGTTCATTGAGAAGTTGAAACGGCAGCTCGAGGCGGATCCTGAACGGAACAGGGGCAGGAAGGTTGAGGCCAAAGTGTATGATGGTCAACTGCATGGCTGGTTAGAATGTATGTTGCATTTGAATGTTTCAATGATTAAGTGCGTCAATAGTATGCTGACTTTTTGGTTTGACGTAGTGCCGTCTATAGCGATCGATGAGAGCACGCGGCAAGAGTGTTGGGACTTAGATGTAGCGTTCATCAAGGACATTCATCGCAAGTACGGTTTTGAATGGAAGGAATTGTGACCGCTATTCAGAGCTTTCGTTTTTTGAGTTGCAGTTTCATTCCATTTCGGTGTTCTAAAGAGATCTTGTTACTCTCACCTCACTTTATACCCATTTGCGAGCTTCTAACCCCACCCCTATTTTATAGTTTGAAAAAGATATCGTCATGATATACTCTCGTAATTTCATAGTCGCTTCTATAGATCAATGCATTATAAACATCTTTCCTGCTACCCTGCTCCCCGTCGAGGCCATTTCTGTAATTATACATTGTCGTCTCATTGATGCCGTATCAAACCTGTGGGGAATATATATACAAACGAAGACGCGAAAAATTCGCATACGACCATGTTAATCATCAAAGCGCAACCCAACTCAACGAACGTCCAACACTACCCCCCTGGTCCCATGATAGCCCTCACGTCCCAAATCAGCACCCTCTCATCCCACCCACAACTTGCACACCACCCCTCTGCGCCAAATAAGCACCAATCCACCCCAGTCACAAACTCCGTATGCCTCTCCATCCTGCCCATCTCCCTCCCGCCGCCCAAGCTCACCGGATGTTCCATACCCATGGCGCCAGGCCCAGCACCGCCCTTGACGCCCGTCCCGTCCGTCCACACCCGACACGTCATGTCGTAGCTGGCGCTCAGCAGGACGTCGGACAGGTGCGGGCTCCAGGCGACGCGGCGCACGGCGTATTCATGGCCGTGCAGGACGGCCAGCGGGCCCTGGGCCGGCGCGCGGATGTCGAAGGTGCGGATGGCGCGGTCGACGCCCGCCGTCGCGACCACGGTCGGGCGGTACTTGTTCCAGTCGTGGGTGAGGGCCTCGGAGGGGGGCACGGCGTGCTGGACGGTGGGGGGGCCGGCGGCGCCGGGCGGCTTGGCGGGGGCGGCGTGGATGGGCAGCGCGAGGGTGAGGTGGTTGGAGGCCGAGGCCGGGGTGCGCAGGTCGAAGACGCGCAGGTGCGAGTCGGAGCTGACGGCGGAGATGAGGGCCGGGTTGTGCGGGCTGAACTGGGCCGAGTAGGTGCACGAGTGCGTGGGCAGCGTGCCGACTGAGGCCGCGTTGGTCGGGTCCCACACCTTGATCGTGCCGTCCCACGACGACGACAGGAATGTGTCCTTGGAGACGAGGTTCCAGTGCACCGAGAAGACCTCGCGCGCGTGCTCGGCCCACGACTGGATCGGAAAGGGCGACGACAGCGTGATGTCGAAGAGCTTGACGGAGCCGTCGCCTGCGCCGGCGAGGATCTGGTTCTCGTGCGCTTCGGACCAGGCCGTGTCGAAGAGGGCGTCTTGGGTGTCGAACCTGCGTCGGTGGGAGAGGGTGCGTGAGCTGGACTGGTTCGTGGCTCTTCGATAGGTTAGAGGCGGGGGGTTTACCATTTTTCAGGCACGACGCCGTCGGCGGTGAGTCCTAGGATGTACAGCCGCCCATTCCCGACGAGACCGAAATTTGCGGACGCTGCAACGGCTATACGCGAGTCGAAGAAGGGAGAGTACTTCGTGCTATAGCCGTTGAAGCCTTGGGTACGGAACTCGAGCATGGCGGGCGTCCGGGCAGGACGAAATGGAGGATGGAATTACCGCCGCAATAGAATGCCGGAGTAGAACCTCGTTCTAGGCTGGAATGGAAAGTTAAGTAGGAATCGGACACAATCATCCTCCTTCCTCTCGTCCAGTGGCTATTCCCTTCGCACAACTGCTCAGGTCCGCGCAGTTGCAACCGTCGTGGGGCTGCTGGATGACGGTAGACGCCAAGACGATGTACCGAGGTATATGCAGTGGAAGTTTGTCCCGTTTGCCCCAGCGCAATTTGTCATGTGAGAGACGGACGCGACGTCCACTGACTCGGTGTCTTGAAGAGCGCTCAACACCACAAGTTCACGAGCCGCGAGGAGAAGGTCAATCGCTAGGACGCTGTCCGCGAACGCATTCTGCTAACCTCGAACACTGTTCATCAGTCATCAAATATAGACCTCAGTCGAGGGGACAGCACAACTAAGCGACGGGCGTAACTCGCGGTCTAGACCCCTACGTAGTAGACGCGTCTCAACACGCGTGCACGTGAGTCTTTTGGAGCGAAGTTCCGAAAACAGAAAAACAATCCAGGGCACTTCAATCAATCAAACTTGAGCACCACGGCAATGGATTCTTTCGTCTCTCGGAAACGCCAACGGATCTCACTGCCGCCTAAAGCAGATTTCCGGGCCCGACCAACAACGCCTGCTCCAGACGATAACGTCGACGACGAATCAACCGACTACAAGCTCGCTCTTCTAGCTTCTCTTTACCCTCAAACGAGCAGTCCTACTCTATTGGAAGCGTTGCTGGCATCCAACGGCTCTGTCGAGGATGCGTCTCAGTCTCTTAAATCTGTCGTTAACGACGATGCATCCCCACGGAAGAAACTCGCCGCCGCTTATGGGAAAGGCTACCAAACTTCCCTATCATCCTTCAACATTAGGCCGTCATCCTCCTGCAGCGATGCAACTGACAGTAAAAGCCCAACAAAGAAAAGGCAATTAACCAAGAGAGGTCGCACGCTGCATTTGTATTCGCCGGAAGATATCGAAGCCCACACACCATGCTCGATCATCCACAATTTTCTGCCCGAGGAAGAGGCAGATGCGTTGCTGAGGGAATTATTGGCCGAGGCGCCGACGTATCAGAAAGACACATTTAAACTATTCGATAAAGTATGCGAGAGTCCTCACACGATGTGCTTTTATGTGGATAGTTGGGGCGAGGCGCAGAGACAGAAGACCGAGTACATTTACAATGGCAGCACTGTTGAGGTATGTCTGCCTAGACGATCTATTGTATTTTGAGTACTTCTGGTTGACGGAACGATCAGGACGTGAGAAAGAGCACCCCGGAAATGCGAAAAGTATCCGGGAAAGTCAAAGAAGCTGTCAACACCGAAGTGCAAAGGCGAATAAAGGAATACTACCCGGATGGGAAAAAATTGAAATATCAGTCTCCGCATGACTGGGAACCTAACGCAGCATTTGTAAATTGTTATGATGGACCAAGTGAGAAGTATTTTCCCCCCTTTTCTCCTACGTTAGTCGTTGGGCTAGGAGTGGATAGTAGACCGAGTATTCTGAGGTTACTTGGTGGTTATTGTCTTTTGCCACTCGTCCACTAATCAATTCATTGGATAGACTTTTGTGACAAACGTACTAACGAGACTAAAGTGTTGGGTACCATTCCGATCAACTCACATACATCGGACCGCGAGCCATCATCGGCAGCCTCAGTCTCGGTGTCGCCCGCGAGTTTCGCGTCCGCCGCGTCGTTCCTCGAGATGAAGAGGACGCCGAGAAAGCCACCGACGACAAGACGAATTCGGAAGAGCCGCAGAAATCTCCGAAGAGGGCCAAGAAGGCGGACGACGCGGCGCGCGCCGACGCCGAAGGCCAAATCGCGATCCACCTCCCACACAATTCCCTCCTCGTCATGCACGCCGAGATGCAAGAAGAGTGGAAGCACAGCATCGCGCCGGCGCAGGCCATCGACCCGCACCCAGTCGCGCGGAGCAAGCGGATCAATGTGACGTACCGGTGCTACAAGGAGAGCCTGCACCCGCGGTACACGCCAAAGTGCAAGTGCGGCATCCCGACAGTGCTGAGGTGCGTGCAGAGGAAGAAGGAGAATCGGGGGAGGTATATGTGGATGTGTCATGTGAATTACACACCGGGGATGGAAGGGTGAGTCTCAATCGCGCTGATTGATCTTCGGGTGAGGGCTTGGGATTTGAAAGGAAACGCGCTGATGAAGGTGGCAGGTGTTCTTTCTTTCAGTGGGCTGAGTTTAACGACGATGGCGAACCGCCGTGGTGGCCTCCGAAGGAGCAGCAGGATCTGAGTGATAAATCGAACACGCCAGTCGCTAACACAGGTTCAGCAACTTGACATTCCGATTGCGGTCAAGTTTCGCTTACCAACGTTAGATGGTTAATTGTAGCAAGTCATTGCTTCCAAGTTTCAACTAGCTATCGTAAATACTTGGGATAAAGTTTCATACTTATTTGCACAAAACGTACGAATGCTTTTGTCTGCACGTTGAACCTGTTTTGGCGCACTCATATTAGGAACACAGCATGTGGTAATACTACTGCGGTGGGTTTCAGCGATGAAAGATTTGAGGTTCGTCGGCCAATTAGTTTGCGCTCACATCCTCGTCCACAGTCCGAACGGATTGACGTTATTAGGCATTCATTTTCCTAGCATTTATTTAGGCCCCTGTTTGGGTTTTAGGACCTTCACTTACGTCAACATCCCTAACCGTGGTTTAGGGTGCTCTTGATACCCTAAGTAGTACACTAAGTACTACAACTAGAGTCGACCTGATCTTGGAGCTACTCGTTACATGCAGACGAAACGAGCAGAAGTGTTCTCTTGGAACTGCAGGCTATCGCCGTCTACACGAAACATGGCGATTTTATCGTTCTGGTGCCGCATCGTCCCCGATGACACGCATGTTCTGACATCATAGCAGAGGAGGCTTACAGCTCCGTGCTGGGGAATTTTCTAGCAGTTCGAGCGCACGCCGCTAATCGAAGTGGATTCGGAGAAAAGTTCGCTTGATTTTAGATCGTGATCAGGCCGGGGTGATCTACACGGCAACGACCTGTTCCAGCCTGGATCCAAAAGTCTGAACACCATGTCGAATGACCCGATAAAGAGACGTACAGTAGAGACCATACTGACCCGTGTTGCCCGGCTTGCAAATGATGGGCAAGCACTAAAGGTAGTCACTTCAACAGTTACTGACGGGCTCGTTCGGTGGCTATTGGTAAGTACTCTTTTATTTTACGCCTAGCCTGGCAGAGATACTAGTCTCTCTGGCTGGGCGATAGCATCCGCCCCCTCGAGGTGCGCGGCAGAGTCAGTTGTACTAGCTTGGCGGATGAAGACAGCGAGCTGGCTTACTACACAGTAGTGTGAAGAAGTAGCCCCAGGCCTTTGAACCTTGGTCTTTCACTATCGCTGATCTTCACTGAAATTTATCATGCTGTTCATCGTATAAGGCTAGGTTATATTGTTGTTCGTTCGAGGTTAGGTTGAACTAACAAGCACTGCTTGTGGGCTTTTAGATTTTGGTGTTCATTTGGTTTCGCTGTGGTATTGACTTGTAGTTCCCGAACCCGAATGGCTTTGAGGACCCAAGCGAAGCTGAGACATTGATTTCAAATAGAGATCCGGTCAGGATTCTAGAGCGATGACAATACGAGAGAATCCCATGCGGCAGTGCTCTCGGCTTCGTTACACAGCGTCTTGGGTCGAACAGGCTGAGAGCAATACCTGATCCATGATCCTAGGATTGACGCTGTACTCCTGCCGGCTGCAGCCCAAGGAAGGAACTGCGTCACCTGGCTCACGTTCAGACTGGCGGATATTCGAGCAAAGGAAAAGTGAGGAATGCGGGTTCAAAGGCCATCACGTGACGCGAGGTTGACATAATCGGCTCGTCATTCACCATTCGCGGCGTGTCTCGACCGGCTTCCCCTGCACGACGCAAGGGATGGAATGAGGGCGAATCAGACGGCGGGTTTCGCACAGCCGGCCGAATTATTAGTAAAATCATAAGCTGCAGAACCTGGGCGGGGACCAACGAAGCTCTGCAGCAGCAACGGCAGCAGCGACGGATTCTCACGAGCGGGAGCGCACCCGGCTGACGGCAACCCGAAAAACCTGGACGGAGCGGGGGCGCTCGCTGCTGTCATCGAGTCGATGACGGCACTCTTGATGAAGCGGGCGATGCACGACGGCACCGGAAGGGCTCTGGCGAAGGGACTACGAACGGAGATCGGGAATTGTAGGGCGTTTTAGTCGCGCGTTCCACGGGGCGGGCGGTCAGGTGATATCAATTCTATCACGGGCCGTTTTCTTTTCTTTTTAGCCCCGAAGAAGAAAAAACGGGATCGAAAAAAAAAATCACGGCGACGGGCGGCATCGCAAGGATTATCCCCAAGAAAGGGCGCCTGTTGTCCAAAGCCGGCGCGCGCGCGGATGGAAAGGGCAGCCAGCTAAGGCGCGGCGCCACACGGGGCCCCTCAGCCATCCAGTCCCGCGCATCCACATCAGCAGCCGGGCCTGACTGAGCCATTATTGTTCGCGTCTGCCGGCCCGGGGCGGCTCGGGGGAAAAGAAACGAATTAAATATACAGAGCGCCGCTGCGGCAGCCCGCTTTGGTCCATTCCCGCGGCGCGCCCCACACGTGGCGGGCCGACAGCGCGCCAGCCGGAGCAGCGCCGCGGACAGCAGCCGGACGGCGCGTCCGACGGGAGCGGCCGGAGGGTGTGTACGCAGTAGCAGTAGTAGCGGCAGTCGGAGGAGGAAGGGAGAGGAGGAGGGCGACGGGCGGGTGGCTCACCGCCCGCCAACGGCTCGGCTCCGGCCACCGGGCCCCGGCGCCGCGCTTGTCGTCAACGTCCACTCAACGTCGGCCTGGCCGCGCCCGAACCACTTGCCCCCTTCGACTCCCCGTCGTCCTCTGCGACACCCGCCTCACGCCTGCGTCTTCCACCCCCGTCGTCCATCCATGACGAGCGCGCCGCCCAATCCTCGCCCGCGACCCGCTGCAGCCCTGCCGTGACCGCAGGCCCGCCGCGGCCCGGCCAGCAGTTAGCAGCAGATCCGCCGCAGCGACAGCGCACCCAGCGGAGCCGACGCGCACCGTACAACCCCCCTACTACGCACTCCCACCCCCCTTTTGCCGTGTTTTAAATCTTTTCGCGCCCGATCCAACCACGTCCGGCCAGCACGATGCCGAGCGAGGACGAAGCGGCGGCCGCGGCGGCCGCGGCCGGTGCTCCTGCTCCTGCCGCAGGGGTCGGCGCCGGCGACCACATCCTCCAGCAGTCGGATTCGGCCGCGGCTCTGTCGGCGAAGCGACGGCAGCAGTCCACAACCGCGTCGACGGCGTCGTCGTCGCCCAACCCGTCGCCTTCGTCGTCGCAGCACCTTCGCTCCGCCGCTCCTCCGGCGAATGGTAGCCAGCAGCAACAGCAGCAGCCCGCTCCGCCAGGCAGCACGCAGGCCGGTCCGGACCACACATCCTCGTCCTCCGCCGCATCGACGCCCGCCGCATCAGCCGCAGCAAGCGCCGCCCCGTCGACGGCGTCCCCTTCACCCGCCGCCGCCGCACCCGCGTCAGCCGCCTCAGCACCTGCAGCTGCGGCGTCGCGGCCCTTGCCGCCGTCCGGCCCGCCGTCGCTGAACGTCTCGGCCTCGCCCTCGGCCGGCCCGTCGCCCCTCTCGTCCCGGGACTCATCCCCTACGCGCAGACACCCACACCAACAACGCTCGCACTCCTCGCTGCAGCAGAACTCACAACAGCTGCAGGGCAGCGAGCAGCAGCAGCAGCAACAACAGCAGGCGATGCCAGGCCCTCCGCCGCCTCACCGAGGCGGCGCCAGCAGAGGCCTGTCACGCAAAAGCAGCCACGACGTTAGTCCGCACCGGTCGTCCACGGCCGTCGGCGGCAACCCGTCGACGGTGCCCTCGGCCGCCGCCATCCAGCGCGCCCTCGCCGCCGCCGCCGTCCCGCAGCTCCAGCCCAGCAACACGTCGGCATCGGTCCCCGGCGGGCCCACCTCGATGCCGACCTCAACCGCCCCAACGCCCGCGCTCGTCGGCGACGCGTCCAAGCTCCCGCGCCCGAGCAAGTCGGCTACCAACATGGCGTCCACCGCCGCCGCCGCTGCCGCCGCCGCCCCCGAAGGGCCGGGCCACTGGCACGTGTCGCCGCGCCTCAAGTCGCCGCCGCCCTCGACGTCGTCGTCGCGGAGGAACTCGCTGCTCGCGGGGAGCGGGCAGCGCAAAGTCCCCGGCACTGGGGAGCAGAGGGGAGGGGAGCCGCAGCCGCCGCCGCAGCAACAGCAGCAGCAACAGCCCGTAGTCGCACCTAGCATCGTCGTTCAGCGCTCGACGCCAACGTCGGTGACGCCGTCTTCGGTCTCGCTCAAGGGGGAGGATGTGGGCGACGATGGGGTCGAGGATGGGATTACGCTGCCAGTAAGGACGTCACAGCAGCAGCAGCAGCAGCAGCAGCAGCAGCAGCCGCTGTCGGAGAAGAAGGTTGAGAGGGAGAGAGGAAGAGGTGGTGCGGCACCGCAGTTGGAGACGGTGCAGGAGGCCAGTCTGCCGAATACGCCGGGGTATAATGCCTTGCATACTCAGAGGTGGGTGTTGTGTTGCTATTGCATCGGATCTCGTGACGGCGCTTTGCTTTGAGGGTGTTTCCAAGGAGGGAGGGGAAATGACTGGGGGATTATTTCGCTCGCGGCCCACTTGGCTGGATGCCTACGCTTTGCCGGGTTTTGTTGCATTTCACCGCTTTCATGCAGTTATACTTACCATTTGGCCAATAGCCCGAAGAACGCATACTTCAACAAGAGAGACGTCAACGCCGACCGTCCCGATCAGTACGTCGAGAAAGCGACCGAGGACCTTACCGACCGTCACTCGAAACCCGGTGAGAGCGGTAGCGATAGCGGTGGCGGCAGCAAAAGCGATGGCAAAGGCGGCAAGCAGTCGCGCACTTCCTCCACAGCCCGCCTTACCAACATGCCTAAAACGTCGTCTAGCAGCGCTCTCGCCCCGCCGAAGTCTCGTCCCGCGAACGAAACCGCTTCCAAGAACATGACCGTCGAGACCGAGACCGTGAGCTCCATACCTCAGGCCGCCATTTCGGCCAGCCAGGGCGAACGCGGTGGCGCTGGACGAACAGAAGCCGGCGGCAGTCTTCGTCTCAAGCCTAGCAACGAGACAATCCGCCCTAAGAAAGAGCGGAAGAAGGCTGTTCGCAAGGCCCCCTCCATTAATTCGGGAACCGGTATGTCGCAGCAGCAAACCACATTTCCTAACTATCATCATCGGCATCCGCAGCAAGGAGGGCGTGCCTTCTCGCATGCGGTAGTCAGTCAGGACGGCAAAGTGTCCCCGGTCCGAAGCGCGATGCTGGCAATGCGTCGTAATTCCAGTCCTCCGCCAAAGTCTGTCTTATCAACTAAGTCGGACGAGATGGGAGACTGGGGCTTGGGAACGGCCGCAGTCGCGACTGGCAATGATAACTATATACTCTATGGGGCTAACAAGCGCGTCCACAAAGCCTCGTCCAAAGCCGACATCTTCGAAGCCAAGGTCGCCTCCGCGGTCGACGAGGCCAATTCCTCCGACTCGGAGGAGACCTTCGTGTACGAATCCAACACCGAACCTCAGCCCCACCGTAGCCGCCATCATTCCCGCACCCCTTCCGCCGCTTCCATTCAGAGCGTGGGCGACCCGCACGCACGTGGCGCCCCAAGCATCCGCCCCTTCGGCGCCGTCCTCGATAACCACAGCCGCAGCGTCGCCGGCAAGCGCAGCATGAAGTTCGCCAACAACCCCTACAACAGCTCCTCGGGCGCCGACGCCGAGTCCGGTGAGCTTCTGGAAGGCACCGTCCGCTCGACGGGTTCGCGTACGCCCGGCCACCACCACTTTGGCGGGTGGCGCGGGGACCGTGGCGATCGTGGCGGGCGCTCCGGTGCCGTCACGCCGCGCGCTTCCCACGCCGAGAACAGCAGCAGCAACAACAAGAAGTCGTCGCCCGTCGGTCCTGAAGATTCGCCTTTCACGGCCGCATCCAAAACGCGCGAACCCCGGTCGCGGCAGGGATCCCGACAAGCGAGTCCGCGCTTCGCGCCTCCCGGAATGCGCCTCGGCGGCAAGAAGAACGGCGAGATCATCGGGTACGACATGGATGGTGAGGGGGCCGACGACGAGCGCACGCCGCTGCTGACGGCCGGGTCGGTGCGGGGCAGCCGCGGGGCGCGGAACTCGCGGCGGCTCAACGGCGTGGGCATGCGGCACGCGGAGCACCAGCAGCTGCTGGCGCAGCAGCCGCGACGGTCGCGGCGGTCGTGGTGGTCGCGGTGCGCGGGGTGCATTGTGCTGGCCATCATGGTGGTGCTGCTCGTGTTCGGGGCGGTGGGATTCCTGTTCGCGACGACGAAGCCGCTGTACGGGGTGGCGGTGCGCGAGATACAGAACGTGATCGCGAGCGAGCAGGCCATCATGCTGGACCTGCTCGTCGAGGCGGTCAACCCGAACGTCATCACCGTCACCGTGCCGGACATGGACGTCAACGTCTTCGCCAGGAGCAAGCACGTCGGCTCCAGCCGCTGGTGGAGGGAGCACGGGCCGAACCCGCGCCCCGCGCCCGATGGCCCAGAGGCCGGCGCCGGGTTCGCGCTTGGCGAGAGGACGGCGGAGCGCAGGGAGAGGGGCAGGAGGAAGAGGATGTCGACGGCGGCGGCGGCGGCGGGGCTCGGCAACGTGGACGACGGGGCGGGCGACGACGCGCCGCTGCACCCGGACGACCCGTCGCACCCGGACGCGCAGACGATGCTGCTGGGGCGCATCTTCCACTTCGACAGCGCGCTCGCGTTCGACGGCAGCCCGATACACCGGCGGGCGGGCCTGTCGGTGGGCGAGCTGCGGCTGCCGCACCCGGGCAACAAGACGGAGGCGGGCGGGTCGGCCCGCTGGGAGGGCGTCCTGCAGCACGAGTTCGAGCTCATCGTCCGCGGCATCGTCAAGTATCAGTTGCCGCTGAGTAGCAGGACGTTGACGGCGCCGGTGGGGGCGAGTGTGGTGGTGAGGCCGGATGAGGAGGAAGGGGGGGATGGGGATGGAGGGGAGGACGGTGGGGATGGAGGGGAGGACGGTGGGGATGGAGAGGAGGACGGTGGGGATGGAGAGGAGGACGGTGGGGATGGGGATGGAGATGAGGATCATGATGGGGAGGTTTGGGAGTGGGAGGTTAGTGGGGAGGTGGGAGGGGACGAGGAGGTGATGGGGTAGCCAGGGCTAAGTGTGGTGGGGTTTTTGAAAGTGCGGGAAGTGTCGAGAAGGGTGCAGGAAGTTGAAGTAGGAAAGGTTTTTGATTTCCCTTTTTGTTTCTTTTTGTTGGGGAGTGGCCGTCTTGAAACGTTTCGAGTGGTTCCTGCTTGCCCATTGCTCGGGCCGAACCTCATCTGCATGCCATGTCCTCTCCGGTCCGGGCGGCCAACTGGTAGCTCTTTTCTTTCCTTTGTTTCGGGTTGGAGTTTTCTTTTCTCTAGGTGTGATGTGGTGCGGTGCGGTGCGGTGCGGTGCTGGCTGGTGTGGTTGTGGAGATTTGATGAGAGGCGCGTGCTAGCTGCCACAGTGAACCCTTAGCTAAGGTCCTCCTCTTCCGCGGAGGCTCGCGGGGAGACTGTAGGGCTTGGAATACGCTTTGGCTGGCCGGCCGTTTGCGCGGTTGTCGCCTTTGCCTGTGCTGGACTGAGAGTTGAGGAGGGTTTTAATTGGCTCTTCAGCATTCCCCTTTTTTACTCTTTTCCCCTTCGAGATTCGAGCTTACGAGTTTGCTTTGTATTACACTTCATGTTTGCTCCGAGATCAGTCACCACGGGGCAACTTTGATACCCTTCTCCTTTGTTTTCACAAACGATGAACGACGATGTTACTATAAATTTGCGCGCGTATTCTGATGGGATAGGCGGGTGGATGGCTTTTAGGCTGTCTTGAGAGTTTGGAAGCAGCCAGCCTGGCCTGTGTTTGTGTTTGTCCATTCTATCCGGGCCCGTCTCTCTTCTGTCCTTTTCTCCCCGTTGGGGAAGGCGGGCTGGCTGTGTTACTGAGTTCCCGTTCTTGTAATGTCCTTGCTGCGTTCTAGCGTATGTGCTTGTAATCTGTATTTTGCTTGATTGGTTTGCTTTATGGCTTGGTTTTGTGGCTCCGAGTTCCCTAGGTACCAAAGGAAGCTCATGGAGACCGGAGCAGTTGATGGTCGAGGCCGGGTGCACCGTGGCTGCTGACTACATGTGGGCTTGGATGCAATCCGGAAGGCCCCGTAGGCCAACTGGGCTTCGAGCCGTGGAGGGCGTGTGAAGGATGCTCAGCAGTTACGCTCTCCTCGCCTCTCCTCTTCTCTCCTATACGCTGTTGTCTCCGGTGCCTATGGAGCAGAACCATGGCCGCCTTTTGAGTTCCGTCACTCTGAACATTTTCCTTGTCTTGGAAGGGTTGCACAGCGCGAAAATCATGGAGCAAACGGGGAGGAAAAGGAAATTGCTAGGACAAAGTCACTTTCATGGGCGCGGATTCAAGAAAAATAAAATGGATATTTGTAATTTTTTTTGTGTTTATATAGAATGGGTTCTGGGGCGCTTGTTTTTGTAGTATCACACTGGTGTCACTCCTTTTCTCTCTCTCTCTTTATTTTTCATCTCTCAGCTATCGCGGGTTCTGTTAGGGTGTCTAGATCCTGCTCGTCACTCTGCATGTTAGCCATAAACATCTAAATTTGTATGCACCGGTCGATCCTATCCGTCAATCGCCCCGCTCATCGATCGTCAGAAGCGCCGTCCTTCGGCTTCCAGTAAGGACTTACCGCTACCTGCCGGCGCCTACACGGCCGGGACGTTATGCAGTACCGACAACATCGACGCCGTCGCTGCTGCTGTCATCGTCCACCTGACTAAGTTGGCCCCATCGGCTTTCCTTCTTTCTCGTTTGTTCTTTCGCGCTTCTTTGCCACGTCTACATGGACGCGTGCCTAGTAATCGGTGTTTCGCGGACCTTGGTTTTCTGGTATGTGGACGGCGCGTGGGGAAAGAAAAAAAAAGCGAGCGAAGCGGGGAGCGTTTTGCTAAGCTAGTTGCGGTTAGGAGAGGCTGTATATATTGGGCGAGTGTCGGCAGCTGGTCTTTTGGATTGGTCTGTTGGTCAGGGCTTCTTAGAGATTTAGTCGTTCGCGTGCTTCTGGATCGGGGATGTTGTGGCTTGTTTGTTGTACTGGATTGGCGGTGGGGTATGAGAGCTACTTAGGTAGCGGTGGATAGCCAGGGGAGAAGGTGGGAAATGTAATGCTTTAGTTTGTGCAGTTCTCAGTATGGTGCGGGGCAAAAGATTATAAAATCAATACATTTATTCTGTTAGATGTGTGCGATGGAAGTGAAATTGAGCGTGAGGTTTAGGTAGTGGGAGGTGGCCAAATTGCCATGTTTGGTTAGTTTTATGGGGCTAGTCTTGGCGTCGACTCGGGCCAGCCACAACCCGAACTTGTGCTAGCTGCGGCTGGCGACAACGACGTCGTCTTGATATTCTACTTTGGCATCAGCACCACGACAACTAAGTCTGCCGCTCTAGCCCTCGAGTTTGCGTAGATACCAAGTTTACAACCTAAGCGCGCCATCTCGAGTCCTTCCGAGACTTAAACTTCTACACTACGCGCCCACTGCCGCCTTCCAAGGCCGCGCGCCTTCCGGTGCCACAGCCATCAACCTCTTCCTCCCCACGACACCACCGCACTCACCGCCACCATGTCCGGCCGGAAAGACTTCCTCTCGCAGCCCGCGCCCGAAAACTACGTCGCCGGTCTCGGGCGCGGCGCCACCGGCTTCACGACGCGATCGGATCTGGGGCCGGCGCGCGAGGGCCCGTCGGAAGAGCAGATCAAAGAGGCGCTGGCGAAGCGCGCGGCCGCGCTGGGCCAGGCGCCGCCGACGGCGTATGGGGCCAAAGCCGCGACCGGCAAGGACGACCAGGACGACGACGACGACGACGGCCGGTACGCGGACCCGGATAATGAGGAGGGCTTGTTTGCGACGGGGACGTACGATCGGGATGACGAGGAAGCGGATCGGATTTACGCCGCCGTGGACGAGAAGATGGACAGGCGGAGGAAGATTCGAAGGTTAGTCGGCCCGCTCTCTTTCTTTGCTACCCTGCCCCAAGCACCGGCACAAAATGTTCCCTGTCGTATTGCGCTCATCCATAAACGTTCGCAAATCCCAATATCTCTAGACCGCCGCGTCTGCCATTTTAGGGCGTCATAGCCTAGAAAGAGAGAGAGAGAGAGAGAGAGAGACCCGGTACCAACTCCATTTTTCTATTTACAGAGAAGCCCGTGAGGCCAAAGAGCGGGAAGAATACGAGCGCAACAACCCAAAGATTCAACAGCAGTTCGCCGACCTGAAACGCGCTCTCGGCACGGTTTCAGACGACGAGTGGGCGTCCATCCCAGACGTTGGCGACTTAACGGGCAAGAATCGCCGCCAGAAGCAGAACCTCCGCCAGCGTTTCTATGCTGTACCTGACAGCGTCATCGCCGGCGCGCGCGACTCGACGCAATTTGACACGAGCATCTCGGCGGACGGGAACAGCACGGGAGGGTCGGTGGAGAATAGCGATGGCACGGTCACGAACTTCGCCGACATCGGCGCGGCGCAGAACAAGGTCCTCCAGGTGCGGCTTGACCAAGCGGCTGCGCAGGGAGGAGGCTCGGGAACGGAGTCTGTCGCCGGCACCGCGACCAACATCGACCCTAAGGGCTATCTTACCAGTTTGACGAAATCGGAGATCAAAGCGGGTGAAATCCCCGTCGGCGACATCAAGCGCGCGCGCGTCCTGCTCGAGTCAGTGATCAAGACGAACCCGAAGCACGGGCCTGGTTGGATCGCCTCGGCACGTTTGGAAGAAGTGGCGGGGAAGAGCGTGGCCGCGCGCAATGTGATTGCTAGGGGTTGCGAATTCTGTCCCAAGAGCGAGGACGTCTGGCTGGAAGCTATCCGGTTGAACAAGAATGGCGTGGACAATCACAATGCAAAGATTATCGCGGCGAATGCCATCAAGAACAACGACCGCAGCGTGAGGCTGTGGATCGAAGCGATGACGTTGGAGAACGATCAGAGGTCGAAGAAGCGAGTGCTACGACAAGCACTGGACGCGGTGCCGCAGTCGGTCGCTTTATGGAAGGAAGCGGTTAATCTTGAAGAAGACCCGGCCGATGCGAAATTGATGCTGGCAAAAGCGACCGAGCTTATCCCGCTATCGGTGGAGCTGTGGCTCGCGCTTGCCCGCCTTGAGACACCCGAGAATGCACCGGTGGTGCTGAACAAAGCACGTAAGGCTGTGCCAACGAGCCATGAGATCTGGATCGCAGCTGCCCGGCTGCAGGAGCAGCTCGGCAACCCGAACAACATGGTAGGCAAGCTGATGGAGCGTGGTGTGACGGCCCTGGCCAAGGAGTCGGCTATGCTGAAGCGCGAGGAGTGGATCGGCGAGGCAGAGAAGTGCGAGGAGGAAGGCGCGGTGCTGACGTGCGGCGCCATCATTCGGGAGACGCTTGGCTGGGGCCTGGACGAGGATGATGACCGCGCCGCTACCTGGATGAACGATGCCAAGGACCCCATCATGCGCGGCCGCTACGAGACCGCGCGCGCCATTTACGCATATGCTATCCGCGTCTTTGTCACCAAGCGCGAGATCTGGCTTGCGGCCGCGGATCTGGAGCGCAACCACGGCACCAAGGAGCAGCTGTGGAACCTCCTCGAGAAGGCTGTGGAGGCTTGCCCGCACAGCGAGCAGCTCTGGATGCAGCTTGCAAAGGAGAAGTGGCAGTCGGGCTCCATCGACGACGCGCGCCGCGTGCTGGGTCGCGCCTTCGTGCAAAACCCCAACAACGAGGACATTTGGTTAGCTGCCGTCAAGCTCGAAGCCGACAACGGGCAGGTGGACGCGGCACGCGGGCTGTTGGCTGAGGCGCGAGCCAAGGCAGGGACAGATCGTGTCTGGATCAAGAGCGTCGCCTTCGAGCGCCAGCAGCGCGACACGGATGCCGCCCTCGACCTCGTCACTCAGGCTCTGCAGCTATATCCGAAGGCGGCCAAGCTGTGGATGATGAAGGGCCAGATTTACCAACACGAGCTGCACAAGTTCCCTCAAGCCCGCGAGGCCTACATGACGGGCACGCGCGCTTGCCCGACGTCTGTCCCGCTCTGGCTGCTCGCGGCCCGGCTCGAGGAGCAAGCCGGCGCCCTCGTCAAGGCGCGTAGCGTGCTTGATCGCGCGCGTCTCGCCCTCCCCAAGGACGGCACTCTCTGGACGGAGAGCGTGCGGCTCGAGCGGCGCGCGGGGAACCTCCCGGCCGCCAACAACATCATGGCGCAGGCGCTGCAGGAGTGCCCGTTGTCGGGCATGCTGTGGACGGAGAAGATCATGCACCTGGAGGCGCGCACGCAGCGCAAGCCGCGCTCGCTCGAGGCCATCCGCAAGGTGGACAACGACCCGGGGCTCTTCGTGACAGTGGCGCGCATCTTCTGGGCCGAGCGCCGGCTCGACAAGGCGGCCACGTGGTTCGAGAAGGCCGTCCTGGCCGACGCCGACCAGGGCGACAGCTGGGCCTGGTACTTCAAGTTCCTGCTCCAGCACGGCGAGGACGACAAGCGCGAGGACGTGGTCAGCAAGTGCGTGCTGAGCGAGCCCAAGCACGGCGAGGTCTGGCAGGAGGTCGCGAAGGACCCGGCCAATGCGGGGAAGAGCACCGAGGAGATCTTGAAGATGGTGGTGGCGCGGTTGGAGTGAAGTTAATAGAGACGCATGCGAGCAAGAGAACAGGTGGGACGTAGCACTACGAGGCATGGTACCTCGGACAGACTCTTAGCTTGAGAATGCTTAAAAGTACTCGCAGATGTAGGCTTTTGTACCTGCATTTTCCCAAATGTGCCTTTAAAAGAAAAGGATATTACTAGCCTTCCTCTGTGATTCCTGGAAAAGGTCTATGGTTAGAATCCGTCGCTATAGATTAGCGCCTTAAATACTGAGACCTCCGGTGAAATCATGAATCTGTATTAGCACACAATAGCATAACTGTCAGACCTTATCCGTGTTTATATAGCTATGCTTCGACCTTTACTTGAAGTACGTTAGAGAGTGAACCAACAAAGAGTTTGCAGTCGGTGAAAGCTGACCTCCCTCGACTTCCCCGTTCGATTGGCGCCGTATTCCCCGTTTGAAAGCAAAATTACCCCCGGCTCGACTTCGGCTCAGCCTCTGCTCAGGATGCACCGCTACCGCCCAGGATACTCACCCTCTACCTCACCTCTGCACTCAAACTGAGTTTGCTAGTCCCGAATATGATTCACTCGCGAGCTATTTCTGCCAGAGTTCTCATCAACTCTATGCGAAATGTGCCTTCAAGGGCGACCCTGCATGAAGTCCGAATCTAGGACACTCATAAGTTGGCCCAGTCATAGGCCACGTAAGACGAAGATAGCTCGCTGAAGCCATCCTGCCAACTTTAACGCGGTTGGGCTATGTTCTGCCATTTGGTAGGCGGGCTGTCATAGGAGTGGCCGGTGGTTCCCCGTTCTTTTTGTCCTTCCTTCCTCTTAATCCTGAGCGCCCTCGACACTTCCCTGCTTTTCTCTGCTTTTTCTCCCTTCGATTCGGAATGCCGAAGGCTCAAAAGTTTTTTCCAGCGAGCAAAGGAGAAGTGTGTTGATAAAATACCTCGCACGGTGAACGAAGAGTTAAATCTCAAAATTCTTGGGGATAGCACGCAAAAAAAAAACATCAACAGAAGCTAGACCAGTGGGATCGGTCGGTACGCATTGCTTCGACGTCGTAGTTTGCAAATTGACCGTTTGCAAATAGATTCGCAACAGAGGTGCGCCCCGGCGCTTCTATGTATGATCGGGAGTCGCTGAAACACTTCGTCTTCTTGTTGGCGATAAACATTGACAGCGCAAGTGGGCTGGAAGCATGCGTGGAGACAGCCCGAAACTACCGGAATTTCTTTACAGGAGCTTAGAGACGGAAACATGGAGCAATACCTAGTGACATTATCGACAGCGTCACAAATGCGAGTAGGTCTACTTTAGGAGGACGAGTGCACTAACTCTACTCCGAGTACATCTACAGCGACCTAATGGAGGAACTCCGTCTACTTAGGGATAAGAAATCACGAAGATATGCCAATAGAAACCATCTCAGAGCCTATGCAACGCAATACAGGGGAGAGACTAGTATAAGCATATTATACCCGGAACAAGAGTGACCGATTGAAGCTTGCTGTTGTCGAATATTTTCACCAGTGCGAGAATCGGCGACTATATTGAGTCCGCCAGCGGCAGCGACTCTAGTCGAGGCTTGAAGTATAAAGTAAGTTTCTAGGCTTTCAATTTGGCCTGGCGCACTAATCACCGCACGCGATTAGGGCCTGGTGTTTATAGGCCTCTGCAACGAGTACAACAAGCCAAAACTTGCTGTTCGGCTCGCAATCTAGGCCTCGTGTGTTTCAAGCCACTCTTAGCTTACTTGGCGCAGCTCCTCAACGTTCGTACGTTCGGGGATGATCGTACCGCGGAGGAACTGTATGGCATCGTTCCGCCGGAGCATGCCGCTTCATGCCATATTCCATGGAGAAAAGATTTACTCGAGAAGCCTTTCTACTTAAGCGCAACGCGGGATGGGCAGATCGAGACAGCGGCTGCGTTTCATAAGCGAAATACCTACTTGGTTGTGCGTCCGAGCATCTCTGAGCGGCCGACCATGCATGACTAGAGAGCATATTCTCTGTTCCAAATAGGTAGAATTACAAGTCTTCCTTGCTCTCTTTCCGTGTGCTAACGTATTTCTATGTAGACAAGCATTACACGGAATGTGACAGAATGAGGGCTGCGGCGCACAAGAACCGGGATACGAATGAACATTACAGTGGCAACAATGAATGGCCGGTTGAGGGACGTATCTAAGGCTACATTTGGGTGTTCGCCGCCTTCTCACCATTCAATGAGCAGCAAATATAAACGAAAAGACTCCGGGGTGTTCTCCTTCGTTACCATGCGTGCAATATGATGGGCGCTCTGTCGCTGGATTGATCTACAACATCGTCCGGTCAGTCTACACCGTACTACCGCTCGATAGGCACTACCTCGACCGAAGACAGACGTTCCACCTCCCATACACTAGTGTCATCCGTGTTCGGGGGAACCACCGATCAATCCAGTAATTCTCCCTCAACCGGTGCCAATATTGCGTCTTGACGATATTGAAACAGAGCCAGCAACATTACGAGCAGTCATACATATTTTCCCAAAATCTTGAAGCTCAAATATCTCGATAATTTCCGGATATTATAGCGAAACCACTTAGGACTTGGAGATCATAGTTCACGCACCTCTGAATTTGCGATCATTATGCTATTACGAAGTGTATCAGACAACTAAGGCGACTGTAGAAACAGGCTATGATGGCCGAATTCTGTATTCACGAATCTTGATCTTGGTATGGCCATACTCGTGAGTGCAAAACTTTCTGCGACTCGGATTCAGCCATATTAACAAACATCGCCCTGACAGCGTTGTTGATATGCAAAGCCTGATCGTAATTTTCTCGAAGGACCATGCCACCCAGTGGAATCAGGTTATCGTTTTGAAGTTGGTGCAGGACTTCGCTAAGACCCTCTGCAAGCTCCAATTCACTATTGTGAAGCTCTAGTTCCTTCTCCGTAAATAGTATGGGACAATCTGTCGTCGCTGGCGCAATTTCTCCCCACCGAGCAGCTATGCTTATCAAGGCGTGACGGAAAGAAAACGTATCATTCCTACTCCAGGCGCCACAGAGCGAAGAGAGGAGCTCGGTTAAGAGAGAGCGGTTCTGTACATTCATTGTGGTCCACCGTTGTTCATTCTTAAGTTTGGTGAGATGTTGGTAATGGCCGAGCAGATCTGCAGTCCTGTTAGGATATTTTCCTGCATCGCCCTCTTCTGGGGCAGCGTCTAATCGACCATTAGTGGTTCTCGATCCGACCGCAAGAAGCAAACGTGGAATACTGTGCTGAAAGAGTGGCTCAGATATCGAAGCTGACTGCCAATCAATGATGCAAGTTATTTTCTTCGTGTCCGGGTCAATGAATATGTTATTGAGGTGAAGGTCTTGATGCGAGAGCGATGTTGGCAAAGGGGGCGGAGATAGATGGGGCACGAGTTGAAGGTATCGATCTAACAGTGAGATGTACTCGTCGGGGGATTCTGGCTCCTCGAGGGATCGCTGAGGATTTATTCGGGGCTTTGCGTACGCCTTCGCCCATTGTGTCTCGTTAATTCCCATGGCTGCCATGTAGGACAACGGACTGCTCCCTTCTTAGGTCAGCAGAATACTCAGCTCAAAGTAGTGTCACATATAACTTACATGGGCCTCGATCTAATTCCATCGTAGCTCTATCACCTTCCCACAGTCTTGCTTCAGTTAACGGACCAAGTGCAAAATCCTCTACTAGCGCAGGATCGGGCTCGCTTGCACGACCGCCAGGTAGTAGAGGCCTAGCTTCCAGATCATAGGCCCGAAGACCTTTCTTTTCTAAATCCTTCTTGTAGTAAATGCAGCCGTGTCTTCGAAATGAAAGCGACATCAGCTCTGTCTCGAAGTCAACGAGCTGAGTCACAAGGTTGACTTGTGATTCTGTTTGCCACTGATACCAAAGGGTCCCTAGCGGAACGTCCTCTGCTTTCTCTTCAATGATGTACTCGACACCGACAGGATTGAGTGGGTTCGAAGAATACGCGTATATGCGCGAAATGGGCAAATTTAAGACAGTGCGGAGCTGAAACATAGACGTCAGCACGTTAGCATACCAGGCGTGATCGATCACATACGAAATGCCGTGTAGCCACCTCAGAGGCGGTCGTGTAGAAAACTGGACCAGCATTAGGATTAGGAATTTTTGCCAAAACCTCAACCCCATTGTCCATAGTCATGATGAACGCCTTATTGTATTGGCCTTCTATGCATTTCAGTAGCTTGACACCTGAGAAAGCGAGTTAGGTTACATTCTTTTGAAGTCCTGGGATCGGACTTGGCAAGCATCTTACAAGGTCTAGCTCCGTCGCCAACGGCATTGACTGTGGCATCCACGAGAGCAGAGATATTGAATTTGCGATAACGCACCGCAAGATTTTCAGGTCCGTTGCATCTGGACGTTGTTAATTCGCTTAATCAAACGGGAATGGTCTGCACTTACAGCCACCGGTATCGAGTGTATCTGTATAGCTCTTCTTCTGGTATTTCTTCCTCTGTGGTACAAGCTGAGCAAGAAAATTCCTGCACCTTGAAATCAAATCCCGTAGCTTACCCGAACCATCATCTTTTTGCTTTCGAAGGACGGGCATTACCATACTACTCATCGCGCAGCGAAGGCATGGTTGTTGAGAGTGCCAGAGTTGGTTTCTCCGAACAGGCTTGAGTGTGGAGTTCAATCTGAGCGGGTTGAAAATACGAGAGATGGTTTTCATCGCAATGTGTTGTTGACAGCTTTGATGACTTCCAAATGCGAAATTCGAGACGCGGAGGTGAAGACTTCGGAGAGATATATTTTCTGCTCCGTCGGTATATCGGTTTAGGTAGGCGTCGATCAAAAGCCTGAAACTACTACGGAGTACGAAGGCTCCGATCAGTAGTGCGGGCCCGTATCGTGCTCAGGCTTGCACCGCCACAGCTCAATCTTGCTGACTCATAGCTCAGGTTGAACCGCCTGGTATTGAGGTATGAAAGCGGAAATGGAATTTGGAAAGGTGAATTCTGGGGAAAGAGTCTGGGGAAAGAGTCTGGGGAAAGAATCTGGGGAAAGAATCTGGGAAAGAGTATGTCACTTGAAAACCACGCGAACTGGTCATGAGAAGAGGGACTCTTTTGGACTTTTGTGGAAGCATACGGTTACCTGTAAACAAGTGGCTGTTCAAAGAGCCGGAAATTACCCAGACATAAAGTGCCGTGTCACAAAAAGCCTCGCGTGGACCCATGTATTGACAGCAATAGGCTCCGATAGACACAAAGCAGCAGGAAATAACCGACATAAAACTCTTCGTACAGCATATGGAACCACCAGCCCGTTTACTCTTCCATAGACAGCTTTTCGCCAAACTCGCAAGGCAGACTTCCTTCCATGCAATGACACATGTACAGACAACATAAAAATTACAGTATTCCTAGGAAAGCCATGCCGCAAAAAGATGAAGGACGGAACAAAGCCCATACTTCATCCATCGATCCTCTAGATCCAGGCCCAAAGCACGCCAGACCGGGCCGGGGGTATCCATTCCGAAACCCACACGTAATTACGCCGCCCAATGCAGACGGGACAGAAAAGCAGAGACAAGAACAAAAGAAAACAAGGACAAGGGTCGAAGCCGATTTCAGAATCAAAAAGAAGAAAAAGCATCTCAGACGTGAGATGGACCACGCACGCCGCGTTCGCCAGATATCCTTTGCCCGTGCAGCCCGCTTGATTAAGAAGAAAGCCGCCGATGACCCAAGCCTCGAAAAGCCAGTCCGCCCACGCCGTGAATTGATCAGCAAGAAAACGCCACCGCCTCACCTAGTGGCTTACAATCTCACAGCCAAACAGTCATCCAACACTCCCACCAATTTCTGCCGATCCCTCGCCGAGGAGCCTCGCCAACCCAGATTGTCTGTCTCTCCTTCCGCCTCGTCCGCCACCATAGCATCCGTCTGCGCATCTGCGCCCGGTACAATAGCCAACGGCTTCGCCGCCGGAGGTGGATCATACGCTGTCGTAGACGAGTAGTCGAACTGCTCGTGCTGCGCGAGCAGCATCTGCGCAAAGGGGATAGGCACGTTTGAAGTTCCGCCGGTGCCAAGCTCCATAGCAAGGCGAAACTCTTCAATCGTGATAGGTCCGGTACGACCTCCGCCATTGCTCTTGACCGGGTAGCGGGAAGGGCCTTTGCCGGCGCCGCGCTTGCCCCTGCTGTTTTGCTGCTTCTGGCTGGATTTCTGGGATGGGGTGGAGAGTGCGGTCTTGAGAGCGGCAGAACGTGTGGGAAAGTAGACTGCGGCAATGACCTCCTTGATGTAGTACTCTGTGGCAACGTTGATGATCTCGGAGCAGCCCGTCGTCGCACCGTTGGCGAGGCCTTCCTCGTAGCAGATGGGCGTGATGCGGGCGCTGATGGAGTCTTGATCTGGGAATTCGAAGGTTTCGCTGAAGAGAGGTTGGGCGTAGCGTTTGCGGATTTCGAGGTCGAGGTCTGGGTTGGGGAGAAGTCGTGAGCATAGGAGGATGAGGCATTTAGCTTAGTTTGGCCCATATATCTGGCAACTTACTCATCTTATTCATACCTCCGGCGGAAGCGGGCACTGTTTCGGGGGCACGGATCTGGCGCGCGGTGTGGTAGTCCATCATTGTCTGGTTGAACGCATCGAAAGGCTCCTGCGAAGAAGCTATGTTAACTAAAGCTTGCTTCGCCCTAGCTCAGATGGGTAGGGTTGACAGCGCTTACATCATGGATCGTCTTGATCCGGTGCCTCTCTCGCGCAGGCAGCGCCATAACCTCCGTTTTGATGCGTTTCTCGGTCTCATCGCCCGGCGCGGGCTTGGCCGCTGCCGCGGATGGCTTGTCATTGGCCGAGACCCAGGTCGCGACGCCTGGCTCGGGCGGATCACGGCCAGCGTTGGTCATGATGGCGCAGACGAATTGGTTGTGGAGGTGCAGACGGTTCAGGTCGCCTTGAAATAGATGCTCGGTCTCGCGGGTGAACTCTGCTTGGTTTCGTCTACCTGTGGATATGATAAGGCGGAAAGGGCGCAGGCGTTAGCTAGACGACCAAGTCGAATGGCAAGAAATGCGGAAGGAAAGAGCGCATAGTGTGTGTGATGAGAAACGAGCGGGGATACAGATTGGCAATAGGAAAGTGGAATATTTCGTGGCTCCATAAGCTTTAAGTTCATGGTGCGGCAGGTAATACTAATCGACTTGCGCGCAAACCTCTGCAACAGGAATGACCTATGCAATCGAGGAGACGCAAGTGCACGCGAAGTCGGAGCCTTCAAACCCAAAAAGCGCAGCAACGATGCCAAAGCAAGCACTCACCAAGGAAAAACTCCCTCATAGCTTCCTTATAGGCGCCCCAACCATCTCCAATCGCTGCCTTCAACGCGGTGTACAACGGCTCCATGTCGATTCGCGGCATCGATTGTTTGTCCTGCTGACCACCACTAGACGCGCCTGCTCCTCCCGTAGTGCTAGCTTGTGCGCCATTGACCTGGCCCGCACCGCCGCCCAGCACGCCTCCAGAGAGCACCCCTGCACCCGCCGACATCGAGCCCGACTTCGGCTTGTTGAGCATCATGCCGCTCGGAGCGACGGTGCCGGTCCCAGCCATGGCGGGGGGAAGTGGTTTATTTGCCAGCGTGGGCGTGGGCGTGGAGCCCGTCGACCCCGGCATTTTGGCGGGTTGTCGCGATGTCCTTGATCGGTGGGGTAGTAGTAATGGTGGGGACGGGGTGTATGCGCACGAGGCTAGGAGGCGAAATACGAGGGGCCTCAGACCGAGATGGAAAAATAGAAGGAGAGCTGGTCAGAGGGTGCGGTGCGATGACTGGGAATGCCCTTGGGCGAGAAATGCGCTGGCGTTAGTCGATGATGCGGGAGTTTAGAGTGGTCGCAATGAAGATACGCTAAGGCGGACGCGACGTCGGTGGTCGGGTGTCTTAAGGACTCGCGGAACAATCCTTTGTCCGGACTTGCTCACTGATGCGAACCTCCAAGTGCAACCAGCTAAAAAGGCAAAGGCGGACCATGAGACATTTTGCAATTTAAAATTAGAGTATTAGCTGCTTCAGTAGCTCTATAGGTGTAGTAGACTAATATAGCGATCTTATGATATATGCATTTTCTCCATGAATGCTTAGTATGTGCCACTATGTTCAATTCTAACTCTATTCCAGTTTCGCTTCTTCCCGCACACTTCGGTTGGGGGTAAGTCCAGTCAATATATAATTAGTACTCTAGGTTTATTATTTATGTCTATTTATATTTAATATAGACATTTAATTGTGTTTTCGTCTTGAAGTGATATTAGAATCTACCTAGTTAGTGGCATGATCTTCTACACCTCATCACCACCTCCTAATATTCTGTTGAACTATTACATGTCACAGAAGCTTCTGTTACGCTTTGGCCAAAGCATAATCTCTTGAAGGCGTGCAGCCTATTAAACAAAATACCAAAGAATATCTCAGCTCGTATTCACTCCATCCTATCCAGCCAACTTTTTGTTTCCCTTAGTTGAGTAATAGTTCTACACACAAAAGAAAAGCCCTGGGTATATATATTCTGTTTAAACCAGCAATATGAAGCCATCAAATATCAATGGATGCATCAACCTCACTGACTTCCATCCCACCACGCAATGCATTCCACGACGCCGCGCCACCAATATGCGACCCGAACGAAGAGAACCTACCCAATGCCTCCCCATCGCGCTACTATCACTCCATTACTCAAGCTTGAGATTCTCCTCATTTAGCACGCCATACAACTGTTCAACGTCGCCGCATAGACTGACAATACCCTGCGCCAGCTGGCCCGTCACCAGGGCTACAGTAGCGGAGATGAGTTAGCGCGTAAACCTCTACACATAGGATGCGAAGGGGGAGCGAAAGGCCAAATATTAGCGATTGTTCCGGGCCACGTACCGTACGCGTACAACAACTCATAGTCTTCTTCCGTCGTCTTCTCCCGCCCGGGCCCGTGCTGCCTAAAGTCGAAAATCCGCGCCAGCAGCCTATCGCGAGTGTGCTCGATGTTCGGCAGCGCGTCGTTGAGCGGATACTCGAGCTTCATGGACGAAGCCAGGACTGCGCGGCGCACGCCATTAGTAACTCCGACTCAACCCAGCAGCTCTACACCGCAAAAGGAGTTTGGGGAGCTCTCACCGCTAAACAAATGACTGATCCTACTACTCAACTGCCTCCGCTCCTCCGCCGTCCACTTCAGCAACTCCCTCTCCCCCTCGCTCGCCTTCAAGTCCTTGCTAATCACCACGTTCATGGCGTAAAACGCGTCCAGCATGTGCCCGGTCGTCTGTAATATCTTCCTCATAGTCCTGTCGGGAAACGGCCCCCGGAGCTCGAACTCGCTCACCGCGGCCCGCCGCAGCCCTTCGAGCCGCGTCAGGAAGCGCCGCAGCTCTAACGACTCGCGGATATCCATGTAGGGTGCGGCCCAAGGGGGCAGCGCCGAGGAGGACGGCAGCGCGCCCGAGGAAGGGCGACGGGGTGGAGGCATCGGCGGGGGCAGATCTGCCGTGCCGCCGCCGCCGCCGCCGGCCGATGGCGAAGGACCATTGGCGCCAGCAGCGGCAGCGCTGCCGTTGGTCGCCGCTGGCGGCGCTAGGGGGTGCGGGGGCAGACCCAACACCTGGTCACCGGGCGGCAGCAGCATGCCGAGCGGGTCCCTGCGCCAGATGAGCGACATGCGCAGCCAGAGGACGCAGATGCCGTCCTTGAACTTGCGGCGGGCCGAGATAGGCCAGATGAGGCGCGTGATGACGATGCCCCACAGGCAGCCGACCATGACAGCCACGACGCGGTGCAGCACGATCTCCCAGATCTCGGGCGCGATGCCGCCCTCGTCGTCATCATCCTCGTTGTCGGCCTTGGTCGATAGCGAGTACGCGTACAGCGCCGAGAGGTTGTATGTCAGCAGGATGAAGCGGCCCATGGGGCCCTTGCCTAGCCCCACAATGATGTAGAAGCAGCCCACGCTAACTAGCCAACCGAGAAAAGCGAGCACGACGGCGTTTTCGTCAGCGAGTACCCAGGCTACGATGGCGAATAGGGCTCCTAGACACGTGCCGAGGAAGCGTTGGTACCCGGTCGTGTTGCTTGCGCCAATAGTCATCGAGCACACGAGCATGTACGACAGCAGGCCCCATTCGCCGCGCCAGTGCGAGTAGAAAGGTCGCGTGGCCGAGATGAAGGACCACATGGCGTACAGAATAGCTCCGACGCCGACCTTGACGGCGAAGCGGAGGTCGTCGCGTCGTAGGAAGGCGAGGGCACGCCAGAGGCGGTGATTTAGGGTCTGGTGCTGGCGCGGTTTTTCGGGATCGTGCCGGTTAGGGGGTTGGGCGTGGCTGGGACTGGGAATTTGTTGTGATAGACCTTGCTCAGCGGTAGCTTCTGTGAGCTCTGAAGTCATTTGCCGTCAGCAATACCATCGTTACGCGCCTATTTCCAAACTATATGGTGCAAATTTACACGCAACGAAATAGACTTACCGGGCACATCTATATATCCCTCGCCTTTCTTCCCCCTCCTCCACCACAACAGCCAATTCCACCGCCTCCCCAACAACCCCCTCGCCTCAACTTCCCCCTTCAACTCCTCCAACGTATCCAAATAAACCAGCATATCCTCAGCAAAGTCTTGCAAGCTACTACTAAAATAGCCGCAGCTGGCTGCGACCTCCTCGTAGTCGGCCGCGACCTCGACGCTCTTGTCGAGCGTGAGCAGCTTCGTCTCGTACAGCATGGCGAGGGCCTCGTGCCTCGCGCGTGTGAAGAGATCGATGGCGTCGACCAGGCTAGCGCGGAAGTTGCAGTTGATGGCGATGGCCGAGGGGTCTGCCTGGGGGCTCTGCGGTAGCTCGTCCAACATCTGCTTGAGCGTGTAGGCGAGCGACTTCATGGGCGGGCCTAGGTGCGCGATGAAGATCGCGAAGATGTCTGCCGGCGTTGACGCGTTCATCAGCACGTGCTCCACGCTAGGTCTGCGTTGTCCGCCGCCGCCGCCGCCGCCGCCTGCGCCTGGCAAAGATGGCACTCGCTCATCTTGCCCGCCGCCGGCATCTCCGCGATCCCGCGGATCCTCCTCTCGTTCCTCTTCTTCTGGGAGCTCGTCGATGGCGCCTAGCGCAGAAAACCGCTCCTCCAATTGCATGAACTGCGGGGAGTGCATCCCAGGGGATCTCGGACTTGCAAATGCCGATTGCTGCGGCGCGGCCGGCGTGCCATTGCCATGTTGGCTCTGGGCCTGCCCCATAGCCGCTGTTTCTACTGTAGTAGTGGTTTTTCTAATGAGCGTGAACTGCGTCGCCGCGGCGCTTCTCAACCCGCCAATATTCTCCGTCAACTGTTCCAAGCACCTGACCAACTTTTCCTCCAGCACCCATTCTTTCTCCTCACCTAGCAAGAGATGCTCGAACTTGGCCTCTCTCAAATCCTTGCCCATTTTGGCCATGACGCTCTTGTTCCCTTCAGTCGCTTGCACGAAGTGCGGATGGTCGAGCTCCTCCTCCGTGCCGGACAGAAACGAGCGCGTGATCATGGCGAGCATATCGGCAAGGGTGTCAGTGGCCTGAGCAAAGTCGCGGCGTAATTGTCGGCGAGCCGAAATGGGCTGTAGCGTAAAGGAGACGAGCGTGGTTGCGAGGATGCCAAGGACGAGCATCTTGAGGACCTGGACGACCTTGTCGACTGAGATGGTGCCAGCTTGGACGGCGCCCTCTTTGGTAAGCACAGTGATGATGGCTAGGGAGGTTAGGGAGCAGGCCTGCATGCTTGATTAGGGCGCTTTGATACTTGAATCGTCTCATAAGGTTTTAGATATCCAGAATGAAAAGATATGAGAGCAAGTGGACCAATTCCATGCCAAACCCTTAGTCCAGATAAAGAGAAAAACGACCGTACATACCACATTGACCAACGGACTGCCCAGCCTCTGCTTCAACCAAGCTACGAATCCCAACCCCGCGCCGCAAAACACAATCAACACGATAACCTGCCCCGCGACCCTTGACCCCTCGCCATGTCCCGCACACGCCGTCGCTATCCCCATACTCGCGAAGCTCACCCCGGCGGCATACAAGAACGCCAATGCCGCATCCACCGTGGCCTCCACCATGCTGCCCGCGCTCCTATACGGATGGAAGTACACGGTGATGGTGGCGACCATGTGCTTGCCGTCCTGCCTGCCCAGCCAGCCCGCCACGGCCGGCACGAACGTCGCCAGGCTGCCCAGCAGGTACGCGAGCGAGCACTTGAGGATGCCCTGCCCCGTCTGCGACGTCGCGAAGGCCCAGAGCCGCAGCAGCAGCACCCGCGCGTTGGACAGGAACACGGCCGTGTGGCTGCGGTCCCGCGGGCCCAGCGCGCCCCGCGACGCGCGCCGCACGTAGCGCGAGCGCCGGATCAGCAGCGGCGCGCGCTCCGAGTCGCTGGTCGAAGGGGCCGCGGCGGCGCCGCCGCCGGGGCCGTCGGTCTGCGTGTTGGTGTTGCTGGGGCCATCGTCGCGGAGGGTGAAGGTGCGGCGGACGCGCTCGCCGGTGCGTGGGAGGACGAGAGTAGCTTCACGGAGCTGGATTGAGGGGTGGTTATAGCGTTAGCTTCAGGTCAGCGCTTGGGTGTCGCCGGGCGTTCGACGGTGGCATCGGGTTTGCAACGTATATGCGCGTATACGCGAACACACGGGTAACAGAGTGCTTGCTGGTGGTGGTTACTCACACCGCGCCGCAGAAAGCGGCGGGCCGCCGGCGAACCGGCGCCGTCGCTCGACGAGGTTCCAGCGGCGGGACTCATGAGGGCGTCCTCGGGTCCGCTGGCGCTGCTGTGCTCGCGACAAAAGTGTGCATTGCCGATTGGGAAGGGGGACGGAGAAGCGCCGTCTGACGTTGTTGGGAGGCGGGCTGCGTGGAGGGCGAGGAGGAGGATTGGGCGATGAGCTGGGCGGGGGAGACGCGCGCGGCCGACAGCAATTGGACAGCGAAACGGGGCGCGCTAGGGCGATGCATCCAGACCAGGATTCCAGCAAGAAGTTGCCGCTCGCAGGCCAAGAGGGCGGAGGAGCTTGGGCCCGGTCGCTGGCCCAGGCCCGGCGCGCCCGTCGTCTCAGAGGAAGAGCACCCTCCCGGACAATGATCCTATCGTATGCAGGCTGTTGGAGCTGGAAGCGCAGCCTGCTGGAAATCCCGCCTTCTTTTAGCTCGTACCGGGGGATGTGCGACGTGCGATTTTCGCGCCGCTCAGCTCGCACGTGTTCGGAGTACATTCCGACCTCGCCATGGTGTCGCCAGCAAATCGGAAATCGGCGTTTGCTCCACGATCGACAGGGCAGAGAGCTTGGCCTGCAATTGGCAGAGAGACGCGGGATTGGATGCTGTTCCCGGAGCGCCTACACCGCCAAACTAACCTAGCATGCTACCTGAATGCACCGCACTACAATTGTTGTCTCTAGTAGGGAATTGTACGCTGAGTTATCACTCTTGGAACATTCCTTTTCGTAGGCGGCGGTGTCTATTGCAGAACTATGATATCTCGGGACGCCTTGGAAACCCATTGACTCCTGGATCTGACTGATACTTGTACAGACACCGGGTCTCTGCAAGACCGTGGACACTATACATATTAATTCTTCCCATAAAATCCAAGAGAAAGCTAAGGAAAATCGATTTCGATACAAAGAACCGCACCTTTCTTCACAATGCCTCGAGCCGCTTAAAAAACGGATTCCCCGCCAACCTCTTCTCCCCCTTCACCAACTCCCTCATCCTCTCCACCTGCTCCGTCTTACTCATGCCCGGCTTCCCCTCGACCTCCCTCTTCCACTTCTGCAGGATCCCCTTCAGCAGCGCGCTCCCTTCCTCGACCTCCTCTGCCGACGCCTCCGGCAGCGTATCTTCCTGGGCCGCCTCGCCCTTCCCCGAGAAGTCCTCCAGCTCGTCCGCCTTCCGCTTCGCCATCCGCACCACCTTCTCCGGGAACCGGACCAGCTCCGCCACGTGGATGCCGAACGACTGATCGCAGATGCCCGGCTCGACCTTGTACAGCAGCGTGACCTCCCTCCTGCGCTCGCCCGCCGCCGCCTGCGCTCCGCCTTTCCCCGTCACCTGCTGCTCGATGTCGCTGATGTGCGCCGCCACGTGCAAGTTCTTGACCTGCGGGTATGCATCGCTGAGGGCCGTGAGCTCGTGGAAGTGGGTAGCGAAGAGCGCGAAGGCGCCGATCTCGCGCACGATGTGCTCCGAGATGGCCCAGGCGAGGCCGAAGCCGTCGTAGGTGCTGGTGCCGCGGCCCAGCTCGTCGATGACGATGAGCGACTCGCGCGTCGCGCTCTTGAGGATGTTGGCCGTCTCGAGCATCTCGGCCATAAAGGTCGACACGCCCTTAAGCTGCGAGTCGGACGCGCCCACGCGCGCCAGGATCGAGTCGAAGATGGTGAGCTCGGCCTCGGCGCACGGCACGAAGCAGCCCACCTGCGCCAGCAGCGCGATGACGCCGATCTGTCGGATGTAGGTGCTCTTACCGCCCATGTTCGGCCCCGTAATGATGAGGAACTCGGAAGAACCCCGTTCCAGCACCGCATCGTTGGTGATGAACTGCACGTCGTCCTGCATCTCCATGCACGGGTGCCGTGCCTCTTTGAGCACGGTCCGGCCGGTCCCCCGCTGGTGCACCAGCGGCCGGGCGTACGCCGTCGGCGCATGGACTGATACGTGGGCGAAGCTGACGATGACGTCTAGGTGTGCCAGTACGCCGGCCAACCTCTCGAACACAGGACAGTAGGACGAGGCGACCCCAACAACCTCGGACACGAGTCCCGTCTGTGTGCGGTTGTAGTTCTCCGAGAGCTGGTCGAACTCGCGCCGCAGCGACTGCAGGTCTGAGGTCGTGAAGAAGACGCCATTCTTCTGGGTTGAGCACTCCTGGTACTGCTTCTTGTTGCGGATGCAGCCGGCCTCGGTGCGCGTCAGACGGAGGCACCAACCATGCACACGGTGGTTCTCAAGGAAGAGCTTCTTCTCCGTGTCCTGGTCGAGATCGCGCCCGACTTTGCGATGTTCCAGGCTCATCTCATAGCGCAGCTTGTCGAGCCGTTTGCGGATGATGCGTAGGCTATCGTCGAATTCGGGCTTGATGATGAACTCATGATTGTCGAGCGCGTCGAGGTCGACCGTCGTCTCGACCATTTCTTGAAGCTTAGACAGGCTGTCGGAGAATTCCTGTAGGATTTCAGTCAGAGACAGTAAAGGAAATAAACAAAGGGTGTCATTCCTACCCGAATCTTGATGGTGTACTCAGCGTCCAACGCATCCTTGTACTTCTCATCCATGACCCCTTCCAGCGTGCCCAGAAATCCCGGCAACCTGATAGCCACCTGGTAGGCCCTGACCACATCTTCCAGATTCGCCTTCTTCCGCTGGAATTTCTTGGCTAGCCGATACAAGTCCGGAATGGATCTCAGATGCTCTTCTTGCATCGTCTGCCTTAGCTCCGTGTCCTCCACAAACGCCTCCACCAACTGTTGGCGCCTTTCGATTTCCTTCACATTCATGAGTGGCTGCTTCAACCACTGCGCCAGCAGCCGACTTCCCACCGGCGTTTTGCAGTGGTTCAAGAGACCATAGATGCTCATAGTCTTCGAGCCGTCCCGCGGGCCCGGCATCAAATTGAGCGCTTTCAAGGCCGCTGCATCCAACTTCATGTATTGCGACAAGTCGTGCTGATACAGCTGGTACTGGCCGAAGTTCGACGCGTCGCTCATGACGCCGAGATACTTGATCAGCGCCGCCGCACTACCCATGGCCAGCTTAAGATCGGTTTGTGGCAGCAAGCCCGCACCGCCCTTGTCATCCCGCAACAGTCTACTCAGGTCCTGCTCGATATCCCTAGTCGCAAAGTCACCGCCGCTCCGCTCCGCGACAGCGCACCCGCAGCTGTCAGCGATGGCGCGCAGCTTGGCGAGCTCGACGTCGCCCTTGGCCGACTCGACCTGGACCAGGCACTCGCGCACGCCGAGCTGGATCAGTAGCGACTCGAAGTTGGAGTAGAGGTCGTTGTCGAGGAACTCGGCGACGCCGAGCTCGCGGACCGACGCGTCGGCGAAACAGACGCCCACGTTGCGGGCCTCGGAGGCCCGGGCCGACACCTTGACCGCCAGGATGATGGGCGCCGCCTCCAGCTGCCCGCCCAGATCATCCTCGATGGCCTGCAGGTTGCCGGGCGAGGCCTGCTTGGCCATCTTCCAGTTGTTGCGCCCGCTCGCCTCCCAGATCTCGATGCGCTTGCCCAGTCGGAAGAGGGCTTCGCGGAGGAAGTTGCGGAACACAGTCACGGAAAGAGTGACGGATTCGAGGCCGGGCTCGCGGCCCAATTGACGAAGCACGGAGGTGGTGCGGTAGACCTGGCGTTAAGGATGTCATTAGCAAAGGTTTCTAGGAACGATTTCGCGACAATTGAACGATTTGTTCGGAACACGTTAAACACCTGGTCCGGATGTAGCGACAGGACAGATGTAGCGAAGTGGATTAGGCTCGTACAGTCTTAGCAATAAAAGTTGCATCCGCTCCGTGGGAGGTGTAATAATCCCCGCGGTCGAACATCCGAATCGTGTCGTCACCTTTGGTAGAAAGGTTGCGGAAGAAACGAATGAAGCCGACCTCATCGTCAACCTTGAGCTCCGGTCGCGATGCCATGATTGGTTGCAAAGCTGTGCTGCTAGGAGGGAATTGCACGAGGCCTGCTTTGAGATTTGGAGAGTCGGCGTGGTTGAGACGAACGGAAGGCGAGGGGGCGACGCGGTCCGCGAGTAGGCGAGACGCGACTTAGCGCGTTCTGCCGTTATTGACCGCCCGGGCTTCATTAAGCTTTAGCCAAGGCCCTAGGGCAGGACACGTGTGAGCGCTATTTTCACGCTAGCCTAATCTCCCGGAGGCATACGGAGTACTGTATGTACTAAATACAATGCTCCGATTCCCACAATACCTACGTGAACAGAACGGTTCTTGGTCTCTTACTGCTTTTCCTGATTCCAAACGTGCTGCGTCTAGCCAATGGTCGATCAAGTCCATGAAACAAGAATTCCCCCTTTCTTAGGCCCCACAAGCTAACCACTCTAGAAGCGCACGTGTGTAGCCCTTCACGTGCTCCGGAGATTCGCTCCATTTCTTCCTCCGAGACCAAGTCTCATGCCCCATGTGGTGGGTCTCGCAACAAGACGCCAAAGCCCGTCCGCGAAGCATTCAAGACGGAAACTGCGAGTAATCACCGGAGTCGCGAGACTCTCGGAGTCCTAGGAAATAATAGCCGGCTACTGGCGAATGACCCGGACTCATAGTACCCTATACCTAGTCGCTGGGTCCCTTATGTGGATGCGGAAAAAGCACACACTTTCAACGTCATAGAGTAAAGGGCAGAGTAAACGTACGGCTACAATTGTAGCAATGGGTCAGCTCTCAAGAAGTAGGTACTTGTCCTTTTCTTTTTATTGTTACTTTTCCTGGCTTTTACGAGCCTCCTTCGTCGTTTAAGGCCTTCCTTAGCTCCAACTAGAAGAAACATAGCTACAGCAGTGAGTATATAGCATGTAGCGCAGTCTCTACGTCGCTGGAGGCCTCTCTTATCCAAATACCGCTCCTACGATACGCGATGCACGATGCGCGATGCGCGATGCGACGATGCGATGATGCGTCGAGCTGTAGAGCATTACAACACCTGCCGAAAGCAGAGCGAACGCGTCGTACCAGTGGAGAGGGGGGGCTCTGCACAGACCTGCGCACAGACAGCGCAGGCCCAATAAACGTACAGGAAAGGTCTCGCATTATTCAGGGGTACTTTTCAGAGCGTTGAGGGCAAGAGTAACTGTTAGTGGTGGATAGATAGATAGATATGGTAGAGATTTAGTATTAATTGTAAGTTCCCGGAGCAAAACATACAGAGTACTAGGAGGGATATATTGCTAAATAAAAACTTTTGAAAATCTTCAATAATATAGCGGAGAGCGCCTTTACCCCAGGTTTGCATTGCCCGCTAACGACATACGTTGTATCTCTCTATACGGTTCAGTTACCATCCCCAACGCCAATAAAATGCGAGTAATGGCCTCAAACTCTATCTTGCCGGATTATGTTTTTGGCACACGAGACCACCCATACAATCTACATATCAACCATTAATCAGCCGCCACAGAATTTACACCTTCTTTCTCGGGTCGAACCCGGCCAAGGAGACCCTAGAAGCCAAAATACTTAAAGTTCCGGCGCACTGCATGACACCGCAAAATATTTGCAAGCCCAGGAAGTCGTTATCCTGGCTGGACATGATAGCGCCACCAATCGGGTTGCTCGTGAGCCCGGCGATGCTGATGAGGGCGAAAACGGACCCGTTGCGGACGCCGATCTTGCGCACGTCGGAGATCTGCGCGATGAGCGCGGGTAGCATGGAGACGAAGGTGCCGGAGCCCAGGCCGTATGCGCTCGCGAAGACGATGGTGGTCGCGTTGGAGCTCCCTGGGATCCAGAGGGCCAGGACCATGATGGCGGTGAAGGAACAGAGTGTGATCATGACGTTGAAGCGGCCGAGCTTGTCGCCGACATGGCCAAATCCCACACGGCCGATGATACTGGGGTCAGACAGTTAGCTTTTATGTCCATTCCATGGTGAGGGTCTCGAAGGGCGCAGAACGTACCTCCAGGCATTGAGAATCGGGACTAAATACTGTGCCAGGTTGGCGGACATGCCTTGCTGTAGGCCGTACACGATGATGTAGTTGATCGGGAGAAACATGCCGAAGAAGAACAACACAGCGCCGAGGGAGAGTAGGACAAATGGGATTTCAGCAAAAGGCGTGATAAATTCAAGGATGTTAAACGGCTTAGGTTGCGGTGGAAGGCGAGAGCGGACAGTCAAGTTCGCAATGGTCTGCAATAACTACGTCAGAAAACGACGAACCAAAAACGCGAGTATTATGAAAGTGGACTCGAGGTATACCATCAGGAAGAGAATGAGGAACGCTGTGATGCGCATCGACCACGCGAATCCAACCTCAGGAATGATGTGCTGGACCATAATGGGCATAACAACGCCGCCAATCGACGAACCGCTCGCGATGATGCCAAAGGCAAGGGCGCGTCGCCGAAAAAACCAAGTCGGTATGGAGGCCATGGCGCAGTAGAAGATCATGGAAGCTCCGATCGGAGAGCAGACACCCTGAGCGAGGATAAATTGATAGTACTCGTCTGCTAGGGAGGTCATCATAAGGCCAAAGATGTGGAAAAAGCTGCCGACCAGAAGGACATAGCGCGGCCCGAATTCGTCGATGAGCTTCCCAAAGAAAGGGCCCTAGAAATTTCATTAACACGTTTCGTCTAATAGAAGAGTACTGGGAAGTGCACCTACCCCAAAAAACATAAAGAAAATTTCTAGCGACGGGATCCATGATACAGTGCTTGATGATAGGTCACTCAATTGGTTGCTTTCATAATAGTTTTGGTAGACACCGACACAATTAATCCATCCAAATGAGCAAAACCTTTGCGCACGAGAAAGTCAACTTCTGATCTGGAATCATCTGTGAAAATACTAGATCGCACGGCGAGTTTACTCACAAGCAACAGAAACCACCAACGACTACTAGCCAAGCCTTCAGGCCTCCATCAGGGAAATCGGCAGGGTTGATCCCCGGGGGCGCTGTAGGTTTCTTTTCTTCTGGCTGCTGTTGCTGCTGCTGTGGTTCTTCCTCGTCACTTTCTTTCTCCTTCAATATCTCTAGAGCACTGTCGCGCGCATCGCCATCCAAAGTGTCCTGGATGTTGTTTTCTCGCTGGTCTGCATTAGGTGCTGTAGGCAAGTCGTCGGCGACGGACTTGTCGTCGAATTCCTTGTTGACAGTAGACATGGAAGAGAGTTCGGAGGTGGAAGCTCTGTTGGTGATCATCTCGAAAACTTGAAGGCGCGGGATCGTTCCGTCTCCTAGAAACGGGGCAAGTCAGGCCGTCGTTGCGCCGAGACAAAATACTCGGCTATGAGTGCAAAACAATCTACAAGAAGAGAATATCAGAGTAAATCAGGGGCATTCTAGAGCCGCTATATCTCTTTGAGAGAGGACGACAGATGGAAAGGAGATATTGACGAAACAATCGAAGAAGTTTCCATCGTGGGACTAGGAAGGCATGAGGAACAAAACCCTTTTTAAACCAGCGAGAGTCGAGATCCGAGGCCCGGGTCGCGGCTCACACTAGGTCGTAGGGTACTAAACGTCTGCCCATCGCGTCTCGGCGGTCGTCGATCAAGTTAAGTCCGAAATGCCGAGCAGCGAGCCGCGAGCCGGCGCACAGATTGACCAACGCCCACGGCTCCAAACCTTACCCTTAACCCCGGTCCAACAGACCCCTGCCGGCCCAAGGGAACCCCCCCCTCTGGCGCCAGCGCTGCCCATTGGCGGTTGTTCTCAGGAGCGGGCCACGCGAGCTCGTTCTCCGCCACTTCGCAACGTGCGCCAAGCGTTACAGCTAACACATCGCGTGCATATCGATTACATATAGGCCGAGCGGAATAGAGACCGTGCGGATGAATAATGCCGATCGCATATGTCGGCAGATATGGTATCAAAAGCATCGCACTTTCGCGCTTCCGCTAAAGTTGCGTTACACGTGAGTGGACATTTGGCTCGGGAGTCCAAGTGTGTCACACCACGGGTATTTGGTCGACGGGACTGTTGTCGTGCCCCTATGACGGCAATCCTACTTATTACGTACGTATCTAGCGTTTCTACAAGCAACCTCTCCGTACTACGTCGCACAGCCGGATGACTACCACGTGCACCTAGATGACTGTTTCCGTGAAAAAGATCGGCTCCCGCAAAGCACTCGCAATGGTCGCGAGAGGAGTTGAGCCCTTGGTCTAAAGAGCCTAGCGAACGTAAGATTGGAGAGTCTAAAGAGATAAAGTCGCGTTTAGTACACAAGGGGGTCGTCTTTTCTACGGTAGGCTTTACACCTAGGTTAATGTCGGAGCCCAGACTTCTGAATAAGCTGCTCTACTGGGCATTATCGCATCCCGCCAATCCTTGAATCAATTTACTACTAATTCACTCCCCGCGGGCATTAGAAAAGTTTGTGATTATCCGAGAGACGCGTAGACCATTTAGGGCTTCGGAATGAAACCAGCGCCTGAGTCTCGCTGTCTCAGATCCTGCTAGAGTCTAATAGTGTGCTCCCCGTTTCAGATTGGCCAATATCAGGATATTCCTCTCTGTCATCAGTCGACGGTACGTAGGCTTCCGTACTCTAGCTTTGTAGGTCAACCCTTCCTAGGTAGCACTCGGAGGACGGAGCTATAGTCGGCCGATACAAGCGAAAGACCGAAGGGCCGAAGACCCCCGAGCTCGCATCCTATAGTATCGAGTTGTCGTCTTCTAAACATGGGAGCGAATCCCCGAATAAGCCGAGTGCGCGGGGGCGAAAAGATGTCCGCTTGTCGGTTGTGACTAGAAATTTATGACTAGACTGGCCCTCAAAGTGCGGAAAGGTTCCGGTTGCTGATTTTGTCAGATGATGATGGTGATGATGATGATAAATTCTCATTTCACGGGAGCTTGTCAGATACTTCGTGCTCGAATCTAGGGAATCCTAAGTCGAATATAGTCTATGTATCTATGATTCCGACTGTTGAAACGTTCTTCTCTAGATCCATATCAAAACGAGAGCAAATTCCAATGCAGACCGAGACCTATATGCCGCTCCGGACCCAACGCTCACTTCTTTGGCAAAGCTTTCCCTCAATCTCCGCCCTCAAAACCCTTTCCCCAACTCCACATCCTCACCACCGCCGTACCACAGCGTGCCCATCCTACAATTCAACCCCTTCTCCTGTCCCACAATCCACTCGCCTCCTTCCCTAATCCCTCCTTCCCTCTTCGGCCAGAACTCTTCCACTAGCCACTCATTCACACTGTCAATAGCCTCCACCAACTCCGCCACCTTGCCCCTATCTAATCTCCCATCGTCGCCCTCAAAATCCCTCCCTGCCACGAACCTCCCCACCGTCAGATGCGCCGACGGTACAACGTACCTACTCTCGACTGCCACGCCCGCCGCCCTGCTCAGCGCGAATACGTCCCGCCGCAGATGGTGGTAGCTGTACGCGTCGTCGGCGGGCGCCTGTCCCGGAGGCAAGGACTCGCCCGCCGCCGGCACGAAGCTAAGCGCGAGCGCCTGCGCGTCAAAGGAGAGGAGCGGCCGGACGAGGCGCGCGCGGTGCGTCTGCGTATAGTTTACGATAGACGGGATGGCGGCGCGCATGCTGGCGACGAGGGAGTGGATCGTGGACGCGGTCTGCGAATGGGTGATCTCGAGCGTCGTCATGTGCAGGTTGTCAGGGGGCATGAGCCAGAGGTCTGAGAGGGTTGGGAAGTTAGCTGCACGGCACGCAGTGGGAGAATGAGTTGGAATAGTTGGTAGGGGACGTACTTGGTGCGGCGGCGAGTAGCTTTTGTTGGATTTGCGCGATTAGGTTCTTGACGGCCTGGGGCGGACGCGCCCAGAAGACGAGGCAGTGCCGCGGGTCGGCGTAGCCGGGTTCGACGGAGGAGTCCGAGAGACGGAGAAGAACGGGGTCGATCTGCACGCCGTCGAAGTCTGGCGCGAGGAGTTTTGCTTTTTGTTGGGCGTTGCGCATGCTGCGGTGAGTGCTGTAGCGGGCTTGAATCTGGACCTACATCAGGGGTGTATAGGATTAGATCTAGGTTTCTAGCTGTGTGGTGCACATAGAGCTATGGGTACTTACCGGGTCATTTTGAGAGGCATCTATAAGGGCATCGTAGGGATTGTCGGACGAGCTGGACGTTATACCGCTGAAGTCTTCGAACGTGTTGCTTGTGTGCACGGGGACGGGCTCCATGGCGGGGTCTGTCGCTGGCCGCCTTTACGGTGTATTTCGCATTGGGTGTTTTTCTGTGATGGTGCTGAAGCTGTAGAAGCCAAATATGGTAGTTTACCCCTTGAGTCCAAGGAGACAAATACCTAGACTACAACAAGGGTAATGCCCTGACGAGAGATGGATTCAGATTGATTTTACAGCTGCCGAATCCACTTTGCGTCACGCTTCCCTGTGTAGTCTGCTTGCTTCATGATTATCAGTCGGAGCTGTCACTCGCATTGAAAGCTTCAACAACATATCAACTCACATGTATAAAGCTATTGTTACTTAAACGGGTACTTTATGAGTCTTGTTCATGGGCTCCAGGCTGGCAGAACAAACTTTGTGCTATGGCCTTCAGTGGACTGTAAGCGAATAAATGATGTGATTCCTACTCTTGAGCTAGCTCTGTGGTAAGCGAAAAGTTCACGAGAGGTCGCTGTTCAATGGTCAAGGGTAAAGTTGTTGAGCCTCTTTCAGCATCGCTGTCCTTGTGAGCTGAAAACAGCTTGGCACTAGTCCAGGGGCAGAGAGAAGATTAGCCGATGTGGTACACTAGTAACCCCTGAGCCGACACGTGACTCTAAGCGAATGGTTCAATCACCGTTCGATGCTCTTACAGCAGCAAAGTTCACCTAAGTTTGTCATTCTTCACTACGTCACTAAGCGAACTGTTAGTGGTCTCAGCCGTAAGTTGAATGCTGCGTGCACTCATTGGCTTCGAAATGTGACCTGTAAGCGAGCCACCATTGCCGTCACACCTTCGGGCCTACCATTGATCCTGCAAGCGAAGGGGCCACAATGACCCATTTCCAAGGGCCCAGCTCTGACCTACTTCCTTCTTCCTTCTACCACGCCTCACAACAGTCCACGATAGAAATGGACTCCTCAACCTCTCCGCCGGAGAAATGCCCACCATAGCGGGGCATCACGATTGCTCTTCTTAGCGGAGGGCGGTGTAAGGTTTGTGCATGTTTTGCTTCGTTTTGCGACGTCTTGCCCTCTTGCTTGCGTTTTCGCGTCGTCCGCATTTGTGAGATGGACCTGTGCTTGTGTGGCATCGACTGGCAAAGAAGCTACCATTTGTACACTCGGTACTTACGAGTTTGCTGCGTTGTCTGCTGCTCGTATCTTGTGAGCTCTAAGCTAATGCTCATCATCCTCTCCTAGTCTTTTGTTAAGACTTTTTTAAACGGGCCCTGCGGGCTGGGTTCTATTTTGCGGGTGGTGGAGGAGTACCTCTGTCGCCGCCACGCTGCGGGGGATGGAGTTCCCCAGGATGCGGGTAAGTGGACACCACAACCGTGAACAAGCTCCCATCGGGCTGGGCCGCCGCCGCGATCCTTGGAAAGATTTGCCTATCGACAAGGGTGCCTGCCGACAGCCGGCCGGGCCGTTCCCCGGGAACGGGTGCGGGCAGACCCTTTGTCGCGCACGGACCGAGAGGGCAAGCGAGACGCGCCCCGACGCGTCTCCCGCGCCCTACAATTGTCTCGCCGCTTCGTCGCACACACTCAAATTTCTTCAAGCCTACAGCCCACCGCGCAAAGCCTACGGAACACCACGGAAAGCCTACAGAACATCGAGCAGAGAGCTAATTTGGATCACCCCCAGCATTGCCGCGGTTCCGCCGACCTTTTTGAAGGCGGCGTAGAGATTTGTGTCCTCCCGCCTCCCACCTCCCTCCTTCGTCCCTCTCTCTTCCCCTGCCGCTCTCGATCTCGCCATCCTCGCCGCTCCGTGTACCTCTCTCCCGTCCGAGTACCACGCCGCTGGTGTCCTTGCCTTGGAAAGTGACATCGGCGCGACGATGGGAAACAAGAGGGTTAGGGCCAGCGGAGGGTCGTCAGCCTCTCCCCAAAAGAGGCAGAGGCGCGCCTCTGCTTTGGATCGTGGGGAGAGGCCCCCCTTCGCCGAGCTGTCAAGCCCGCGACAGCAGCCCGCCCAAAATCCTGGAACGATCCGGCGAATCCTGGATCGTGTTGAAGGTGAGCATCATCCGTCTAACACACTCATGGTACCTGTCTGCTTGCTTCATCCGCGATGACCTTTCACTGCTTCCTGCCTTATTATGGAGCTTGCCTTGTCGGGCTTGCGTCATCCTGCGTCCTGTACCAGTGTCTCGCTTGTCGCACACGTCTCTTCTAGCCGTCATCATCCACCGTGTTACCCCACGACCACCGCAATCCAACCACACTTTCAGACCTATAGTCTTATTAACACAGCTATCTTACAGCGGACTCCGGCTCGTCGGGCTCTGCCAATACATCTTCGGCGCCCCACCCTTTCAAGGGTAACGGGGCCCCCTCGGGCGTATCGCGAGACGCGCCCGAGGGTGATGGCACTGTCGAAGTCTCCGGCCGCCGCCCTAGGCGTAACCGTCGCCAGGTGTCCTACCGCGAGGTGGCTCCGGTAGGCCCTGGCGACTCGGACTTGGAAGACGACGGCAGCGCCTACGAAGATCAGCACGATGCCACGGATCCGGAAGAGTTCCAGGAGGACGTGGATGATCTGGACACGGCTGACGAAGCCGAGGATGCCGGCGCCAATGACGAGGCGAGTGAAGAAGAGCCACCCATCGTCAGGCAGACCAAGAAGGGCAGGGGCAAGGGCAAGGCCTCGGCTGCGCCCAAGTCCGACAGGCCTCAGACGAAGCGGTCAATGCCAATCCCGTTGAAGAACGGGATCAAGGGACAGCTGAAGCCAATCTCCGGTATCGAGGAGATCTTCGCTGACCTTGTGGGCAAGGCCGTTAGCCTTGACTTCTTGGGGGCGGTGAAAGCCCTTCACCGCCCACTGCGAGTGGCGACGATGTGCTCAGGCACGGAGTCGCCACTATTGGCGATGGAGATGGTATCTGACGCCTTGGAGGCGCGTGGACTGGGTGCTCTGCCGTTCGAGCACCTCTTCAGTGCGGAGATCGAGCCTTTTAAACAGGCATACATCGAGCGGAACTTCAGCCCGCCGATTATCTTCCGGGACGTGACCGAATTCTTCGACCACGCCAAGAACGGCCGGAAGGGGGGAATGGTCCTCTCTGACATCCTCAAGAGGGAGCAGAAGGACCACACCGACCGACTCTGCACCACTGCCTACGGTGCCAAGGTTCCAGTACCGGGAGATGTCGACATCCTTGTGGCGGGCTTCGTCTGCAAGGACTTCTCCCGGCTGAACGCCCTCACCAAAACGCTCGAGCAGCTTGGCCAATCCGGCTCGACGTTTTTCTCCATCCTTCTTTACTGCAAGGAATGGCGGCCAAAGGTCGTCATCTTGGAGAACGTGCAGGGTGCGCCGTGGCAGCAGATCATAGCCTGCTACAGGGACATCGGTTATGCAGCCAAGATGCAGAAAGTAGACACTAAGGACTACTATCTGCCGCAAACCAGGAACCGGGGCTATTTGATCGCCATCGACCGATCTAGGTTCGGACAAGGTGCAGAGAAGGCGGTGGAGGAGTGGACCAGCGTCCTCGCCCAGTTCAAACGCCCGGCAAGTGCGCCCGTTTCGGACTTCCTATTCGACGACGACGACTTCCGCGTCGTGCAGCAGAAGGCGATCCAGAAAATTCAATCCGCCGATTGGAAGCCGGGCCACGAGCCGCCTTGGACCAAGTGTCAAGCACGCCACGACAACGAACGCCACCTGATGGGCGTTCTCAAGTACCACCCCTACACGAATTGGCAGATGAATGGCTACGTGAAGGGGCCGGACTATGTGGATAGGCACTTCCTGAAGAGGCAGGTCGCTCGCGTTAAGGACGCCATGGAGATCCAGTACCAGAGGAACGCTACGAAACGTCGCCATTGCTTCGACTCGGAATTCAAGATGCGAGTCTGGGATCTGTCACAGAACGTCGACCGATTTACAGATTCCCAGGGCTTTGGCTTGTCGACCTGCGTCACTCCTGATGGCATTTTCTATCTCACCACGCAAGGTCGCACTCTGACGGGGTACGAGATGCTCCATCTGCAGGGGATCCCAACGAACAAGATTTCGTTCACGACTGAAACCAACAAGAACATTGGCAATCTGGCGGGGAATGCAATGTCTTCTACCGTTGTTGGTTCGTGTATCATGGCGGCTCTCATTGTCGGCCACAAAATCTTGATGAAAGGCACCAAGCACGCGACATCGAAAGACACGAGGTCCGAGAATGAGCTTGGTGGAACGTTCTACCAGCAGCCGACGATCAAATACGTCAAGCGCAAGTTCAGGACGTCGACAAGCGACGAGCTTCCCGATTTGGACGATCTCCTCATGGACGCGAACGCGAGCTCTCGCCGTTGTTACTGCGAGGCTCGACACGAAATCGCCTCGGCTCCAATCCAGACTTGCCAATCTTGCTGGCATACCTCTTGTCGGACATGCGGTGGTAATCCTGGTCATCAATATGGCGGCGAGGACACATATCTAAAGAAGGACGGGAGATTGCTTCCCTTTGTATTTGAGAGGCGTTGGGCCAAGCTCTTCCCTGTGGCCCTAGTGGTCAATGGAAAACTGCCATTTGAGAAACTAAAGGAGAAAAGGGATATCAGGGTCGACGAGAAGCTTTGGAAGCGTTTCGTAAAAGCCGTCGAAACGGCTTTCGAACACCAATTCTTCAGTCGTGGCTTCATTCGTGGACGCATCTGGAAATTCCGATTCGAGTCCAAAACTGCAATTGCCGACCTTATCCTTGACCCCAAAAATCCACTCTGGCATCTCTTCGCTAAGCCCGATCTAGACCTTGCTGTTGACGATGATTTACGCAAGTTCCTCTCTCTACCGGTTGCTCGCGCGAGCGTTTCAAAAGACCACTTCTATGGTGCTAGCTGGGCGTGGCGAATTCCAACGAAGCAGACTGCTCAAATCACAATCAAACCATCCAAGCAACGCACCCGCTCCTGGCTCGATCGCGTTGGTGTCACCGAATGTCAGGGCCAGACCCAGCCCGTCTTCTTAACCGTGGACTTCGACCGAAACTGGACTACTTTCGTCGACCCCTCTATTAAGGGCGAATATCAGTTGCTCGATACCTGTGGCACAGCTAATTCCTCTCTCTACAAAAAGAAGCGCTCGTTCAACGAAGATGGCTCCGAACCGAAATCCGTCTACCTCTTCTACGACCCCCACCCTCTTGACGTGGTCGCAAAGGATCAGTTCGTCTTTGCTCTCAACTCTGAACGTCTTGCGAATGGCGAGCGTCGTATGGTTCTTGGTCGACTCGACTCTTGTTGGAAACCTTGGGAGATGGCTTCGGATGGTGCTACAACTGTTACCTGCTCTACCGACGGCGTTTGGGTTCCTCAAAAGGCTTCGCCTAATGCTACGCGCCTCGCACCGTCCGGCTACACCATTCAAGAGAGCTCGCCCGCGAAAGAAAATCCTTGGACAGAGTGGGTTGTGACAGGAATCTGCTCTGAGGCGGTCATGGCACTTAAGTGCAGATTTCACGCTCCTGCCGAGGTCAATGTGTGGCGGTCCAACGAGAGCGGTGTCGTGATGGGTCTGGACAATGCGCGGAAGGCGAACGAATTCTTTTCAGCGTTTGCTTGGGTCTGGGGACAACTGCCTGGCTTGAATACTCCCAAGGACTGGACGGCTTCGAGGTACTATGCCTATGACTCAAATGGATGTTCCGGCTGCGTGTCTCTTGAAGATAATGAAGAGTGCCAATCGTGTGGACGGTGTGGACCTGCGAAACACTGTCAAGCATGTGCACCATCACCTGCGGCTATGCAGTGGAATCTAAAAGGCGACAAGGCCCAGCTCATTCTTTCAGAAGATCCTCGGTCGGCGTCACAGTACGAAAAGGCATTCAAGACGCGTCCCCGCGAGTTCGAGTTTCAGGCCAAAGTCAGCCACACTGACACCTGGGACAATTGGAACATCCAGATTGGCATCAACTATACTACACTAGAACACCGGGCTACGGCGCGACTGCTCGCACACGCCAAGGACAAGATGCCAATTAGCTTGTTTTGGAAGCTGGAAACGAATTATCGTCGTCCCTCAACCCCATCTCTCCATCGTTTCTCTCTGCGCGGCAACATTAACGATCCGGCATATCGCAAGGCCCTTGGTATGAGATATGATCTACGTCCCGAGCAAAAGAGGTCACTGGCGTGGATGGTGTCTATGGAAGATCCGGCTGCAGATCCGTTCGTTACCGAGGAGATTGAGGAGGCCATTTTCGACCCGCTCAAGTGGCGGGCGGTGGCTAAAGCTGAAGCTCCCATTCATCTTCGTGGCGGCGTTCTTGCGGACCAACCTGGTTATGGAAAGACGGTGACGATCTTGGCTCTCACACATTCTGGTTTCAAGGGCTTGAACGACTTAAATACACCCGCAGCCACGCCAAAAGACGCGGATCCGTCTGGCCTGATCGAATTGAAGGCCACGGTGATTGTCTGTCCGCAAAATCTCGTTCCCCAGTGGCGCGACGAAATCAATAAGTTCCTTCCTAAAACGCAGTACGGCGCCAAAGAAGTCGTCATCATCAAGAACATCATCGACTTTAAGAAGCGAACAATCAAAGAATACATGGACGCCAAGATCATCATCCTCCCGTGGGCTGTCCTCTGCCACGCCACCTACACAAACATCCTCTCGGAGGTTGGTGGGCTGCCGGATCCAGCCGTGACCAAGAGTCGCGCGTACGCAACATGGCTGCCAGAGATCATGAAGGTCTTGCCGGATCGGATTGCAAAGCTAAAGACGTTAGGCCCGAAGAACTTCTCAAAACAAATGGCGAAACTGAAGGAGCGGTTAATGCGCGAGGCGAAGAAAGAAGCATTCTTCCCATCAGAGCTATTTGGCCAGACAATCGATGAAGAATCCAAGTCGCCCAGAAAGACGGCTGTAGACTGGACCTCATTCGTTGGCCCGCCCCTCCACATGTTTAAATTTGACCGCTTAGTCGTCGATGAGTTTAACTACCTGACCGAAAACCACCCACACGCCGTCGCCCAGCTCCAGTCCGACAAGCGATGGATCCTCTCAGGCACACCCAGCCTCCGCGATTTCGCAGACGTCAAGCGCATGGCGCAATTCCTCGGCATCGACTTGGGCATCGACTCAGACGGCCCTGGGGTCCTCCATCTCAGCAACTCGCGCCGGCTCAAAGACGAGCTGACCGACGCTGAGTTGTTTCAGTCGTACCGCAGCGTGCGCTCTGCTACCTGGCACGAGGAACGGCACCGCTACGCCCAGCGCTTCCTCGACCACTTTGTCCGCCAGAACGACGGCGAGATGGACCAGATTAAAGCGACCGAGTACCTTGTTCCCGTGCGGCTGCGCGCTACACATCAGGCGGTCTACACCGAGCTTTCGCAGCACGCGATCGGGCGCGATATGATCATGGGTCGAGATCCGAGCCGCTTCCCGGGCGATAGGGTCAAGCAAATTGAACACAATCGGCTTCACGATCAGCCTGCTGAGGTTTCGCTTTTGCGGGGTGGTTCGGCATTTGACTCCAGTGGTTCCAATCGGAAATTGGGTGCTCTCTTGGCTTTGCGCGATGAAGAATATGGGCAAATTTGCCGGATGTTTAGGAAGGCCCTGGCGGAGACGGTGGCGTTCATGCACAAACATGGTGATGATGAGAATGGCGGATTTGACAAGTGGAAGATGAACGTCCTGGAGAAGCATACTCTAGAAGATGAAGAAGCGACAGATGTGGTGCGGCCGCTCGTTGAAGGGGAGGATTCTGACGATGAAATCGAGGACTCGGATGAGGAGATGTGGGATGAAGACGACGAAGATGACAACGAAGACGTTGTGCGACGGAAGAAGAACAACCTCAAGAAAGTGCAAGAGTTGGCGAAAGAGATTGCCACGAGAGCCCGGGCAAGACGTTACGTGCGCAACATCAAGCTTCTTCATGAGTGTTTCTCATCGAATCCTACTCAGTCTGAGCCGGTGCGATGCGACGGCTCTGCCTGCACTGGATTCGGAATATGCAAAAACACGATTGGCGTCCTCAGTCGCTGCGGTCACTTGGCGTGCACATTGTGTCTGGACAAATCAGCTAAGTGCGTTGTCAACTCGTGCGGCGCACCTTTGGAGCTTAAGGGATGGCTTGACCACTCGCGTTTCCTCGATGATACACTACCAGCTGCGAACGATACAGGCAAGAAGATTGACGACGCCGTCGAATTGGTCAAGTCGTTCCCTAAGGAAGACCAAGTACTCGTCTTTGCCCCGATGGAAGAGCTCATGCAGAGCCTCCAACAGGCACTCACGACTGCAGGCATTCGATCGTACTGCGCGCTCGGCGACCGCGCGGGCAAATACCTCGAAGACTTTAAGGTCAACACGAGCGCCGACCGTCGAAAAGTTTTGATTCTCAACCTGTCGGACGAGACGGCCGCGGGCCACAACCTGACCAACGCAAACCACATCATCTTCCTCACGCCGCTCCTGGCCGAGACACAGACGGAGTACCAGAGCCAGATGAAGCAGGCCATTTGCCGCGCGCGTCGTTACGGCCAGACTAAGGTCGTTCATATCTACCGCATGGCCGCGTTACACACCATCGATGTCGACATACTCGAGCATCGCGAGCGCCGCGATGCGCCTCTTCTGCAGATCGGGGATGCGGACAAAAACATCGGAGCTGCTGTACAAGGTGTGCGAGCGGAGCGTACAAAGATCGTTTCGTCCGCGGATGGGACGCGCACGATGCTGGTTCCGCGGTCGTGCCTGTCAAAGGCGCACGAATTGGGCGTGGATAAGAATGTGGATTTCTCGACTCTGCTTACATTCTCGCCCATATTTATAGACGAGTGGGATGATGAGGATTGGTAAAGGGATGGTTTTAGAAGGGTTTGATTTCTGGGTTGGGTGCTGCTGAGTGGGAAGTTTCACTGCGTCATGGGATCAAGGGGATGATGGTTGGAAGAGGTCACTGGTTTTGAATGCACTCGATACCCCTGGATGCATCAGCAGTTGGGAGACGTTTCTTTGCAATGTACGATTTGGTTTCTTTGGACCTAGGATAGGTCTAAATGTTTTTGTCCTCTTTTTCTTTCTTTTTTTTCTTTTGCTGTATAGCGGCTGGTTTTACATTGGACCGGCGGTAATCTTCGTACGCCGACCTGGCCTGGCCACCTACTCGGGCCTTGATGATGACGTAGAGTTGAATGTCTTGAATTGTTTTTGAGCGAGGGCTGTAAATAGATAGAGCGGTTTTTTGCATTGCACCATTAGAACCATGCATAGAAAGGAGGCTAAACTGAGGGCTCCCATCAGCCGCAATAATAACACAGCAAATGAACTGCAACATCATAAAATGCGGTCGATCGTGCATGACGGCCCTGCTCCAGAGCATCTGCACTCAGATGCACCCCGCCATTTGCTCTACTCGGTGGTTCCTGTGTCGGACGTCATCCGCACGGGCCAGGGTGCGCGGAGCTGCCTGTTGCCCCACGTTCCTAGGCGGCAAACCACCGGTTGGTAAACAGCTTTTTCGTGCGTGCTGTCGGGCGCCTGTTCCTCCCTTCTACCACACGCGCAAGCTTCTCTTCCACCACAAGCCCTTTTCTTCTCCACACTCATTCCGTCTTCATCATGGCTTGCAAGCATATGATCTCACCGGGTAAGTTGCGTAGGCCGTAATTTGGTCTCGTGCGAAGCTAAAATGTACGGAAGATATCTCGCCTCCGGGGCCCACACAGTCGGTTTACAGGGAGGACTGTACCCAGTGCTTCGATTCCATAGTTAGTATTACGCCCCTTTGGCGGGCACCTACCGCGACGGCAGCCGTCATCTTTAACCTCGCCGCAGGATGACCCGACCGGCCTCGACGTCTGCCTGCACTGCTTCAACGGCGGCTGCACCGGCGAGCGCAACCATGCGGCGCTGCACACGAAGACGGCGGACCACCCGCTCGCCTTGAACATCAAGCGGACGCGCAAGAAGGTCCAGCGCGAGGAGCCGCCGCAGAAGATGTCGAAGCTGGCCATCGCGGCCGAGACCGAGGCGGACCGGTACGACACGGCGACGAGCGTCAAGTGCTACGAGTGCGGGGTGGAGGGCGTGAAGGCGGCGCACGCGGGCCCGTCAAGCGCGCTGGCGGCCGCCGTCGACGGCGTGCTCCGCGCCAACACGTTCGCGCGCCAGGAGGAGGTCAAGGCCTGGGAGCAGGAGCTGACGCCCTGCGAGCATACGCTGTGTCTGGAGCAGGAAGCGGCGCGCGCCATCGACGCGCGCGGCCTCGGCCAGTGCTCCAAGTGCAACCTCAGGGAGAACCTGTGGCTGTGCCTGACGTGCGGGAACCTGGCCTGCGGGCGCGCGCAGTTCGGCGGCGTGGGCGGCAACTCGCACGCCCTGGGCCACAACGCTGAGGTCGGGCACCCTGTGGCGGTCAAGCTGGGCTCTCTCACAGCCGACGGCACGGCGGATATCTACTGCTACGCGTGCAACGACGAGCGCACGGACCCGGAGCTGGTGGCGCACCTGGCGCATTGGGGCATCGATATCGCAGACCGCGTCAAGACGGAGAAGAGCCTCACCGAGATGCAGATCGAGCAGAACTTGCGCTGGGAGTTTTCCATGACGACACAGGACGGCAAGGAACAGGCGCCCCTGTTTGGGCCCGAGTTTACCGGCCTCAAGAACCTCGGCAACAGCTGCTACCTGGCCAGCACGCTGCAGTGTCTCTTCGACATGCCCGAATTCAAGACGCGCTACTATCACCCGAACGAAGCTCCTCCCGCCGCCGCAGATCCAGCCAACGACCTAGAGACGCAGCTCCGCAAGATCGCCGACGGCCTACTCTCGGGCCGCTACTCCAAGCCGGACCCGGACGTGGTTCCGGCCGCGGAGACGGACGTGCCGCACCAGAAGGGCCTCGCGCCGGCCATGTTCAAGCACCTAATGGGGCGCGGCCACGCGGAGTTCTCGACGATGCGACAGCAGGACGCGTTCGAGCTGCTGCTGCACCTTCTCAAGCTAATAACGCGATCGCAGCACGCGGCCGAGGGTACGGGCGTGGACCCCGTCGCGGCGTTCCGCTTCGCCATGGAGCAGCGGCTGCAGTGCCTGCAGTGCCGTAAGGTGCGGTACCGGACGGACGAGCAGGACAACATCTCGATCCCGGTGCCGATTCGGCGGATCCCTAAGAAGGCCGGCGGCGAGGGCAGCGAAGGCGACAAGAAGGACGAGTTCGAGCCCGTGACGCTAAGGGAGTGCCTCGACATCTTCACGGCGCCCGAACCCGTCGAGCTCACGTGCCCCTCCTGCGGCTCCTCGGCCGGCTTCGAGAAGCGCACCCTCTTCAAGACCGTGCCGGCCGTGCTCGCCGTCAACGCGCGCCGCTTCGAAGTCGTCGGCTGGGTGCCCACCAAGCAGGACGTGCCCGTCATCGTGGACGACGGGTCCATCTCCTTCGACGCGTATATGTCACCCGGCATGCAGCCGGGTGAGGAGCCGCTGCCGGACGACGCCGACGTTGGTGCCTCCGGCGCCGCGTCGTCGGCCAAGTTCGTCCCTAATGATAATGCCCTGCAGATGCTCATGGCCATGGGATTCCCCAGGGTGCGCTGCGAGAAGGCGCTGCACGCGACGGGCAACGCCGACGCCGAGGCCGCGTCCAACTGGCTGTTCGGCCACATGGACGACCCGGACATCGACACGCCGGTGGACCTCTCAGGAGGAGGGGGCGGGGCTGCCGGCATCGGTTCAGGAGCAGGCGCCACGGTGGATCCGAAGAAAGTCGAGGCGCTGGCGAACATGGGGTTCAGCGCACCGCAGGCGCGGCAGGCGCTCAAGGAGACCGGCGGCGACGTGGAGCGGGCGGTGGAATGGGTGTTCAGCCACCCGGACGCGCAGGGGGACTTTGGCGGCGGCGACGACGACGCCGCGATGCATGTAAGTGGTACTTGGGGTATTACAAGGTAGAACGGGAAGGAGGGAGAGAGCTAATAAGAGTATAGGAGGCGTCGGGCGAGCCGCCGCAGCCGAAGAAGCTCCCCGGGAGCGACAAGCTGCCGGCGAACTTCCAGCTCCAGTCCATCGTCTGCCACAAGGGCTCCTCTATCCATGCTGGGTAAGTCTGCTTTGCATATGGCACACATCACGGTGGCGCCTTTTTTTGTTCCTTATGCAATTGTTCTTTTTAAGTCGCTCATCTAATACGTAACGGCAGGCACTACGTCGCCTTCATCCGGAAGCAGGTGCCCAGCGACGCGGCGCCGTCGTGGGTCCTATTCAACGACGAGAAGGTGGCCAAGGCCGTCGACGTCGACGAGATGAAGAAGTTTGCCTACGTTTACTTTTTCCGACGGGTGTGATGGCGCGGGTAGACGAGTGCAGCCAAAAGTCACCAACGTGCCTTTCTACCTTTCCCCCCTTTTTTCCTTTTCTTTTCATTCTGCCTTCCTTTCTAGGCATGCATGGTACTCCACAGGATTAAAAAAGAAATCTCAGGACAAGAATTGGCGGCGTGAGCATAGGTGGGCGAGCAGTCACGGCACGGTCCGGCGTATCGGCTGGCTCCGCGTTTTCGAGTCACATTTGCACAGGGCGGTGCATCACTTGGCATGAGCGCTGGGTAGTGGATTCATTCATTCATTATTGTGCAAGTGCTAGGGTAGACAGGATAGTAGTTCGGGAATGGCACTGAAAAGGGACGAGCAAGATGTGAATTACCTGTGCCGCGCCATTCACGTGAAGGCGGGAGGCATGCTGCCGGGAGAGAACCCTCCGGTACTACGTAGGCAGGAGTTGCGCGGTTGCGCACTTTTCATGAAGTTTCTGCAGTTGTGGACCCTGGACGGCGCCGATTGGCCCGCACGGAACCCGCCTTACGTCGTCGGATGCTGAAAAGAGGGGCAGCCGAGTCACGTGCACGGAAGGCCGCTGATTGGCCCGCTCTGCCAGGCTTGCCCGCAGTTGGCATCACCGATCGGGGTTTTGCCACGGGGTTATGTAACAGAGGCCGAGGCTGGACCCTAAAGCCCCGAGCGACGAAATCGCCCGCGGAGAGTCCGCGCGGCGGGCGAAAGCGAAAGCCTGGGCTCGCACCTCCATCCTCTTCGCATAACATCATCCTCCCTCTTGTGTCGGAGTTTCACGCGCCCCGGCAGCCCACCTACTAGTGTCCTGATAAAGGCACGACTCACACACCCGACACCCCTGCACCTCGCACCAAGCTTCCTACACTCCAGCAACCCGCACGACAACGCCATCCGTCTATCAAGCTTCAAAACCCTAAATTCCTAATTGCGAAACCGCTCCACCGTACGGGACAAAGTCGCTCGATATAAATAATGTTCCGCCGCATCGCATCGACGGTGCCGGCCCGCGCGGCGGGCCTCGTTACGGCGGCGTCGCGCCCGGCCGTGGTGGCGGCGCCGCTGCGCGCTGCCGCGCCCGTTGCCACCGTGCAGCAGGTCCCGCAGAAGCGGAGCTACCACGAGAAAGATAAGTCAAGCCTCTTTTTCCTACTTCGGGCGGACTGGAGATGGGAAAGCGATGACGGAAGCGATGATGTGGCAGGGTGGAGGGGGGGCAGAGGAGCAGCATCGGGACGAGGAGCCATGATGGATGGCTTCGAGATGCAATGGCGCGATTTTGGATGGTGGTTGAACACGTCAAAATTCGCGACGATGCATCGTCTCTCCCTGCTCCCGTCCTCAGCCAAGTCACATCCATCCCAAAACCGTCAATCACTGCACCGTCCTCATCCCTCCCCCAAGCATGAACAAAAAGCTAACGGGCCCAGCACTGCTCGACCACTACAGCCGGCCGCGCAACGTAGGCTCCATGTCCAAGGCCGACGCCGACGTGGGCACCGGCCTCGTGGGCGCGCCCGCCTGCGGCGACGTCATGAAGCTGCAGATCCGCGTCGACCCGGGCAGCAACACCATCGCCGACGTCAAGTTCAAGACGTTCGGCTGCGGGTCCGCCATCGCGAGCAGCTCGTACCTGACGGAGCTGGTGCGCGGCATGACGCTCGAGGACGCGGCCAAGATCCGCAACACCGAGATCGCCAAGGAGCTGTGCCTGCCGCCCGTCAAGCGTGAGTAAACCGCGTTTCCCCCTTCTCTCCTGGGTTGTTGGTGGGGCGACGCCTTTCGATGCGCTAACCCAGACACCTGCTGCTGGCAAATAGTGCACTGCTCCATGCTCGCTGAGGACGCCATCAAGTCCGCCATCTCGAACTACTACACCAAGAACCCCAAGGCGCGCGCCACCGACCTGGGCGGCACCGACGCCGCCGTCCCAAAGATCGAGGTCGAGACCGTGACCGAGCAGCCCGCCGCCGCCGGCGCCGCCACCACCTCGTCCGCGACGGCATAGACGAGGCAACGGATGCGTGACGCGTGGGTCGGAGAAGGTGGACGAAAAGCGGTCGATGGGAACGAGCGAGCATTAGGTGGTAAGGTCTCATTGACGGGCGAATGGATGGACCGGTGGTTCAGGCTTTCCTAGGATGCGTGCGTCAGCCGCGTAGTTCGGGCCCTACTTGAGTTCCTGGTAAAGGGATCGTTTCATAGGTGTTAGGGCGCCTCTTTTTTTTTCTTTTAAAAAGAACAGAATATCCACAGTTGTACTTGTTCGCTGTGATGATGAAAACGTTTCGAAGCTTTTCTGGTAGGGCTTTTCCTTGTCGTGGTAGGAAATTGGGGTAGCTCTGTATGTATAGTATATCATCTCCAAGCAGAATGGACTGGGCGGGGAAAGCAGGAATAACAAAATAAAAGGAAACAATTTCATAAAAAAAAAATAGTTCAAAGTGTTTCAACCTAGCTGGGAGGTGCAATTTACGTGACAGAAAGTGTACGTGGTATGTAGGTCGAAAATGGGACGCGGAAACGTCCGCAATTCATACCACCTGGAGCGCCAGATTCCGGACCGCCTGTTTCTCACGCCACCAGGGGAGGGGCGGGCAGCGGGCTCGGTCAGCAGTGGGAAAGGGCTGGCTTGGCGGGGCGCTGTTGCGTGGATGTAATGGGGGGGGGCCCGCGAGCACCTTGGTGGCAAGCGAGTGTTTTATCAGATTGATAAAAAGTTCTGCTTTGAATGATGGGGAGGTGAACGTGTCAATGCCGCAGAGGGAGTTTTGTTTTTCTATTGCTATATGAAGTTGTGCGGAACTCATTTGCGGGATTGCATCTGCTGTGAGGCTGGCGATGGTTGAGCAACTACGAAGAGTTGATAACTGTAAACCTTTACACATTGCACACTAGGGAAGGGTATGACCTGTCCCTGGGTACTCTTCGCGTGTGTAAGACATTGGGCTATACCGCCGTCGTGGTATCATGAGATGTCTTTGAAACTTTAGGGAAGAGCCCCAGCGGCATTTTGCTTGGCGCACGCATGCCACAAGATGCTCCAACGTTTGAAGTGATGGACTGCAGGTACGTTTGTCGCCTACACCTACAGCCACATGGCGTGCCTCGCATAACTGTTTCGTGCCGTAGTACTGAACCAGCTCCATGCGCCTTGGTACAACCTCAGGAAGGCGAATTGTCGTAGACCCTTTCCCAACACCATCCCCTCTCTACAACGCGGCAAGAAAAAAGTCCAGATTCTGTTTTTGCGACGGAGGAACGGGCTTCAACATACCCTCCAGACTCCGGAAGCCCGGCCGAGACGAACGTCCGGAGTCCGTCCCGGGCACGTCCGGGGAACGCGTCACAGACTCATGATATGCCTACCTATACTCCGCACAGGACGGAGTCACTCTGTCGAAACATAAGATCCCGTAGCGGTGCCGGCGTAGCAGCAAACGCGATAATGGCGACCTGCCAACTATCCTCGTGCCTTTCTCGAGCAACTTGACAATTTACCATGCGCGAGTTTCTCGGTGTTGCATCGGCGGCTCGCGTTCGCCGCAGGAACCCTTTTCAGCTTTCAAGTGTCTTCTCCGTCGCCACAAACAGCTGTACCCGCGGCCACGGGCTCGTAAAGCTCGTATCTGCAGCGATGCGCAGCACAAGACGCGAGATCTTCTTCTTTCCATGGAAAGACTTAGGTACATACCTGCATACCCTGCCCAGCTCAACCCTAGCCAAGACATACGAAGATCTCACCTCCTTCGTGCATCCCGTCCCCGTCCTATCCTATCCTCTCGCGAAAACTTGCTCCCCTTTACTCTACATAGCGCGCTAGCGTCCGAGTGCCCCACAGCCAGAGGAAAAACGTCTAGACCACGAAACCCGGGCTGCGAAGGGAGTGGGCCGCGAAAGGAGCGCACCGGGGGGGCGAGGAGGGCCAACCAGCCCGTTGCCGTCCGTCGCACAGAACGTGGCCACGCGGCGCCCGATCCGTGCGCATTCTCCGCCGGCAGTACAGGTAGGTAAAGCCGACTCTGCTGGGGGGCAGTACTCGCTGGGGAAAGGAGCACACACGTATGACATCTTTTTTTAAAAACTATTTTTTGGCTATTTCTTTGATTGTTTATTTATTCAAATCTGCACCGTCGCGCGTGGACGGAGGAATGGTGCTGCTATCCTATGGCGTGGTGGTGGCTAGGGAGGTAGGTAGGGCGAGCCAAAAATAGGGAGAGAGCGGGTGGTGGTCCGCGCGTGCGCTGTTCGCGTGCACTGCCACCCGCCCAATTAGGAGCGCGCCGCCTTCTTGTGGTCGACGCGGACACTGGCTTGGCGGGAAATGCATGGGAAGCCTTACGAGCAATCAAGAAAAGTAATAGTGCATACGTACGTACGTAGGTAGTAGGCATCGGCGGGCAGACAAGCCCAAAGCGGGAGGGAAACTGAGCAAGGGCATGGACGAGTGGCTGGTGGAGTCTGGGCCAATTCGCGCCCGCTCCGAAGGGCAGACCGTGCGCAGACGGGACGAAATAGGACCTCTCCGCCGATAGATAGCGCTCTGTATAACGGGCATTGAACGAGTGGAGGAGAGGCGTTTGGCAGGAATGAAGGCACGGAGGGGAGGAATATGCGTGTGGGAATTCATTTATTTCCTTTGCTCTGGGCAGGAATGGGAGGGAAACCCGGGGGAGTGAAGAGCGAGTGGCCCTCCCTTGACTCCTCTCTGTTGTTTGAGGCGTGTGCGAAAAAAGATAAGGGCAAGAGTGACGGCTGACGTGGTGGCCTCAAAACTTGGCGGTTCGGACAGTGGGATCCTGATGGCGATTTGCAGTCCACGGCCAGAATCCAGTCGAAAAAAGGCGTCGCGGGCCGCGATTCGAGGGTTGTGGCTGGCCCCGGTGGCGCCCGCCGCGGGCGCTGGCTGCGACGCTGGGGCGACGGGAGGCCAAGGGGACCAAGCTCACCCAAGCAAGGCGCCTCGATCACGAGCTGGCCGCAGCCGCCGTGCCGTGCGCTCTCGCGCCGCCGCAGGCGGGCAAGAACATCATGGCAGCCCGGCGGCATTCCTCACAGCCCCGGGTGGCACATGGCCGTCCTCTCCTCGTCGCCCCGCCGTACAAAAGTGCGGGCTGCCCCTGCCGCTGCGCGCGCGTGTCGAGAAACAGCTTGCGAAACAGGACGGCCTTGCGCAGCGCACAACCCCAAGACACCGGCCGCGCTGCAGCGACACCCCCGCCCGCAACGATCCGCCAATAAAGCGCGCGGCGCCCACCCCAAAACGACCTGCCCGAACCAGGGACGGCGGACGGCGGCCGCGCCCACGGGCCTCTCAGGGACCGCAATTTGGCTTACGTACGCCGCTCCTCGCCGGGGTCCGCCGGCACTGAAACATCGGCGCGCCTCCTAAACCCGTCTCTTGCTGCCTCCATCGCTCTCCCTCGTCGCTCTCTGCAGTTTCGCTTCCCACCTGCGTCTCTCGCTCTCTCCTCTCCCCCTTCCCCTCGAGTCTCTCGTTTTGACGCCTGACCACTCTCTTCTGCGCCCCCTCTTTCGTTTCACTTTTGCGCGCCTCTCGAGTCGGCCGATACTCTCAACCTCCTTTCTCGCGAGCCGTCTCCCACAGTCTCTCCCGCTTCGCGCGGGTCTCTCTTTTTCGTCTCCTTTCTCTCTTCGTTTCTTTGATACGTCGGGCATCTGATACAGGTTGATCCTGATCGGTCCGCGCCCGCTTTAATCGCTATATACCAATTGCTTTAACTGCCTACGACACCGTCTCGTCCGACCGAGAAGAATCGCTTGAAATACGTCAAAAGGAGGAATTCGCAGCCGTCCATCCCATTCCACACTCGATCCGACCAAAATGAAGATCCCACGACCTTCGCGGCGACTCGTCGCGCCGCTTGTTCTGTTGTCCGCCCTCCCCGTCGCCCACGCCGCCGACATCCTCAAAACAGATAGCTTCAGCAGCTGCGCCGAAAACAGTGACTTCCAGGTCCAGCAGATGGACATCGAGTACAACCGCAACACCAACAAAGTGACGTTCGACGTGGCCGGCTCCAACGCGCGGGAGCAGAACGTGACGGCCCAGCTGACCGTCTTCGCCTACGGCATCGAAGTCTACTCCAACTCGTTCAACCCGTGCGACTCGGACACGCGCGTCGACGACCTGTGTCCCGTGCGCGAGGGAGAGTTCTCCGCCCACGGCGAGCAAACGATTCCCGACAGCTACGCCAGCCAGATTCCGGACATCGCCTTCAACATCCCCGACCTGGACGGCGAGGCCAAGCTCGAACTCCTGCCCCTCGACGGCGACAGCGATGAGCCTCTTGCGTGCATCCAGTCGACCGTCGGAAACGGCCAGACGATGAGCGTCCCCGCCGTATCGTACGTCGCGGCAGCCGTCGCCGCCGCGGCGCTGGCCCTGACCGGCCTAACGGCCGTCATGGGCGCGGGCGCGCACACAGGCGGCGCGTCGCCGAGCCCTACGTTTGGCGAGGTCATCGGATGGTTCCAGTCGGTTGCCATGAACGGCATGCTGAGCGTCGAGTACCCGGCCGTGTACCGGAGCTTCTCGCAGAACTTTGCCTTCAGCGGCGGCATCGTCGCCTGGGACAGCATGCTGTCGCGCATCGACGACTTCCGCGCCGCGACGGGCGGCAACCTGACCGAGGACAGCGTCGCCTACCTACGCAACGCCACGCTCGTGCACCGCGGCTCGACGGGCGGTAACGACTCGTCGAGCCTCTTCGGGCGCTCGCTCGGGACGGCCTTGCTGTACGCGCGCGACGAGTTCGGGGCCAGCGTCAACGGCGAGCAGGTGGGCGAGGGGGACGACGGCGCCGACAGCTCCGAGTCCGAAGGCAAGCAGACGCACTTCGTCGAGGGCATCCAGGCCTACGTCGAGGAGCTCATGGTGCCCAAGTCGGACGTCTTCATGACGGTGCTGCTCGTCTTCGCCATCATCATCGCCGCCATCGCCGTCGGCATCCTGCTCTTCAAGGTCATCCTCGAGACGTGGGCCCTCTTCGGCACGTTCCCCAAGCGCCTCACGGGCTTCCGCAAGCGCTACTGGTGGCTGCTCGCCAAGACAATCACCAACCTGATCCTGCTGCTCTACGGCGTCTGGACCCTGTACTGCGTCTACCAGTTCACCAACGGCGACTCGTGGGCGGCCAAGGTGCTCGCCGGCGTCACGCTCGCCGCCTTCACCGCCATCCTCGCCTACTTCACCTTCCGCATCTACAAGTTGGCGAACCGGTTCAAGAAAATGGAGGGCGACACGTCGGCCCTCTTCGACGACAAAGAGACGTGGCACAAGTACTCGCTCTTCTACGAGAACTACAAGAAGAGCTACTGGTGGCTGTTCGTGCCGGCCATCGTGTACATGTTCGCCAAGGGGTGCGTCATCGCGGCGGGCGACGGCCACGGCCTCGTGCAGTCGGGTGGGCAGCTCATCATCGAGGCGCTGCTGCTGATCCTGCTGCTCTGGTCCCGGCCCTACTCGCTCAAGAGCGGCAACTGGATCAACATCATCATCCAGGTCGTGCGCGTGCTGTCGGTCGTGTGCATCATCGTCTTCGTCGAAGAGCTCGGCATCGACCAGAGCACCAAGACCATCACGGGCGTCATCCTCATCGTCATGCAGTCGGTCCTCACCGGCCTACTCGCCATCCTCATCGCCGTCAACTCCATCATCGTCTGCTGCAAGGCGAACCCGCACCGCAAGCGCCGCAAGGAGGCCGGTACGTTTTCCCTCTCTTCACCCCCCTCCCCCACCCCTTCCTCCTCCCCGAGTGCCTGCACCATGCAAAGCATTCCCATCTAACGCCCGCCCGCAGAAAAGCTCAACCGCGACCTCGACAACCTGACCCCGCTCGACGCGCGCAACTCGCTCCTCATGGACCCCACCGAGTACAAGGGCGCGCGCGCCTCGACCGCCTCGCTCAACCCGCCCGGCGCTGCCTCCCGTGCCGGCTACGACCCCGTGCCTCCAACCGACATGGCGTATCCGTACGGCGGGCCCGGCGCCGGCCATCGCCGCTTCGGGTCCCGCTCCGGCGACGGCCTGCTCAACGACGCCGCGTCCATGGGCGCCGCGAGCAGTCGGTACGAGGATAGGAGCGGGACGCCGTCGGGGGCCGGGGGGAGGGCCCCGAGGTTACCGGATGTGGAGTTGGGGGGGAGTGGGTATAGGGGGATAGCGTATTGAGGAAGGAAAGAGGAAGGGAATGAGTGGGGATGGGTTAAGGTTGGGATTTGTTTTTTTTTCTTTTCTGTCTGGATGATTGTGCATATTTTCCTAGTGTTTTTTTTTTGTGTGGTTCCTTTCCTATTAACTGTTCTCAAAGGTTTTCTCAGTACGTCTTTGTAGTCAAACTGGGGGAGGACGGCGTTTTTTTTTTCCCAGTTCTTGTTTTGGCTTTTACTCCGTTTGTCCCGCTGTGTCCGGCCATGGCTACCCGCCTGTCTAACTTTTACTATTGTCTACTACTGCTACCACACCTGTATCGGCAAAGTACCGCTGACACACACATTTACTGTTGCATACCCTGCGCATATATTCCCTATAAACGGCTCCGTCCGAGTTAGCGACCAGGACTGGATTGTAAGTAAGATCCCTGCGCGATTTGGACACGTCACGCCTTTGTTTTTTTGTTTCTGTCCTGTTTCTTTTTGGAAAAGTCACGAGTAGACAGGTCTTTTCGCAAAGTGACCTTAAAGTAAAGGAGGCTAGTAGCCATTTCTCTGAAGATGGCGAGGAGGACTGCCCGACAATGTACAGTTCGAAATATAAAGTTCATAAATATCTATGTATGGGTAACTGCCGTGCTGGAGATGCTAAAGTGATAGGGTTGGTTTTTAAGGTTGTTGGGGTGCCTTGGCCTATAATGGCATGTGGATATAGGTTTAGTACGTACATACATAGGCGTGGCGATGCGAACCCGATCTCGGCTTAGCTTAGTTAGCTCTTGTCTGATGCATGCCTGAAGTGATTAGCCATCCGTCTATCTATATACTGACGAACATTGGTAAGCTATAAACTATGGGGACCAATGCGGTAATGCAGGGGATTAAAGTAGTATACAATAAGTGCTAGATGTAATCTACAGATCAGGGCAAGCTATTGAGCACTCTTACGCACGCCAGCATTACAGGATACAAACATATATCTAGTCCTAAAGTCCACCTCATACACACATGCCCCAATTACAGTCTTAAAAGCGAAGACCGGCCAGCCCACCTCCACTCGTGAGAAGCAAAACCCAGCTCATCTAATCACAATCCGAGCAAAACGATCCCACATCCGCACAAGAAAAGCGCACAGATCCATGACGCGCCTATATCCCACATCCCCGTCCACGCACATCCAAGCATCGCCACCATTCGCCGCGGAAACAGAACAAAACACGAAATCGCACATCTCACAGCAACGACCAAGCGCCCGCCACGGCTACGAGCAGGACGCCCCATCCGGCGAAGGCGGCGGCTCCCAGCTTGGCCGAGGCCGAGTCCGGCTCGTTGCCCGTGGCCGCGCCGCCGAGGTACCAGCTGCCGATGTCGGTGAGGTCGCCGTCGCTGTCCAGCATGGCGCCGTTGGGGCCGACGTTGGAGTCGTCGCTGCGGAAGGCGCCGAAGAGGGAGTAGTGCGTGACGTAGCTGGGTTTGACTCCGTTAGGACGGGGCCGCGGGCCCAGCATGGGGAGGTTGCAAACTATAACAAAGGGGCCCGGAAAAAGAAGACGCGGCAAAGGGGGGGCGGAGGGGGGGGCGCTGAGAAATGGGGAAGGAGAGGGGAGACTCACTCAAGCCGATCAAAGTACTCGGCGCTCATGTTGTAAAACTCCTGCGTCTCGTCCAGCTCGGCGTCCGGCAGGTTGTACTCGGTGACCCAGATAGACTTGTTCTCGAAGCGCTCACGCACCTGGCCCAGGTGGCTAGCCAGGCCCTCGAAATTGCCGTACCAGTGCACCGGCACGAAGTCGACGGCGCAGCCGCCGTCGCAGGCCTCGAAGAAGGCGTCCAGCCACTCGAGCCCGCCCGGCGACCCCGTCACCGCCGGCGCCCCCAGCTTCACGCCCAGCGCCCGCAGCGGCTCCAGCTCCGCCTGCCACGCCCGCGCCGCCACCGCCGCCGGCATGTCGCTGCCCCCCGTGTCCGACTCGCCGTCCGGCTCGTTGAAGCCGAGCACGTGCGAAATCGCCTCCCCGGCGTCCAGCTGCGCCTTCACCGCGGAGTAGAAGCCCGAGTCGACGCCGTCGGTGGCGCCCCAGAGCATGGGCACGAAGGTGAGGCCGCTGGAGGAGAGCGCGCTCGAGGGCGTCGACTGGTAGTTGTAGTACCATGTTAGGGGGGTGGAGGAGGCGGTCCAGAGGTCGTCGTCGGAGGCGTGCTCGTCGGAGGGCACGTAGCAGAGGCCGCGCTTGGTGGACGAGGTTGCGTGGACTAGGAGCGGGCTGGAGGAGATGACGATAGTGAGGAGCGTGGCGGGTAACATTGTCGTGGAGAGGGAATTGACTTGTTTAACAAAAAAAAAAAAAAAAAGGAATTGTTGGACTTCTAAAGCCACGATGGACAGTACGGAGTGCAAATCAACCGCAAGTAAACCAGGCGCGCCAGACTGCTAAAGGACGGGACAAGGAGCTCTACAGCGTTCATGAAGCAAAAGGAACGATGCGATCATGCTCGATGAGAGAAGTCGGAAGAACTAGACGCAGAGCAAGGAGTTCCAGGGGGGAAAAAAAAATAAGAGCCGCCTAGCCTTGCGCGGCTGGCGATGCCGCTTGCTGGCGCATACAATACCGTCCGCACATGTACATATCTTGGCTTATCGGATAGCTGCAAATAGAGCGCCACTGGCGTTATGTCTGCAAGGGATGAGGCGGGATTAGGGATTGGCAGGTTGGCGCCATTGGGCAGAATCTCCAGAAACCGGTCCTTGGTCGAGCGGGCCGGACGTGGTCGACAGGGGTTCAGAATGTGGCCGAGGTGGCTTAGCTCGTCGCCCTGGGCCAGGTGCCTGGGCAAGCCACCGGCATACGCGCGACGCGCCGAATGGGGGAGTTCTCATTTCCACATCTGAAGATTCCGATAGGGGATGGGCGCAGATTCGCATGCTTGGATCGGTCGCGGTCTATGTAAAACTGAAGACTGATAAGATACCGTGCAACAATCACATAGTGAAGATCGTCGTCCTTTTTGTCAGATTCCTGTGGAGATCTGAAACGGGTAGGCCAAGTCCATTGACATTGGGAAACGGTGCTATATGAGGCTACATAAATACATACCACGTAGGCAGGACCCCTGTCGGTGGTGGTAAACTAAGCCTAAATAGGAGACCTCATACAATCCGGCACAGCTACGTAGAACACGTTCAATAGCAGCTTAACTTCATCTCCTAATTCTCAAGTCGGAGCAGAACTCGCTAAACCATTATGTTAGCGGGTCTGATTCAAGGAAAACATCACTACTCTTGGGTCATTTGCTTTAGAACAGTTCAGTAATTAAAGACCACGCATCACTAACATGATATTGGTGTAGAGGAAGTTCAGCCTTCCTTCCTTTTTGCACGATTAAACTTATTTTGAAATCCTCCTCGTCAGTGTAGAATCCGATCACTTACAACCAACTTGAACCGGACGATAAGGTCGCGGGTCATGGGAAGAGCATTATTGAGAATCACTCTCGGTCACATTACTTAGATAGGTGTATCGAGGCGATACATCACCCATAAGACCAGAGAATAGCTCGTCTTTTGTGTGCAGGACTGTTTTTTATTTGGTAGTTGTCTGAGACCAATGCTCAACAAGTTCACTGCCTTGACTTGATCAAAGCCGCCGCCTGGATAAAGTCAGCATCGACCATAATATCAATAGATTAAAATCCAACTTACCTTTTCAGCTATTGCGTACACCGTCAACTGCGTAGTGCCGCCAATAAGAGTCGGCATTATGCTCGCGTCGACAACACTCAGCCTCTCGGTACCGTGGACCAGCAATCCTTCATCGACAACACCGCCCAGTTCCCGAGGCATCTTCGAAGCCGTGCCGATAGGATGGTAGCCACGGGGAGTATATACGCCGCGGATCCACGACGCTAGGTCGTCGTCCGACGTCACTGACGCGCCAGGATAGACCTCTGTTGCGTTGTACGGCGCAAACGGCTCACTCTCCATGAAGCGGCGCACGAATCGAACGTACGCGATCATGAGATCCATATCAACCGGGTTGGTTAACGCAGCGTAGTCAACGAGCGGCTCGGCTTCGGGATGCATCGGATCGATCCGCACGGTGCCGCGCGAGGTAACGTGCAAACCGATGGGCATGGCACCGGGGGTGCCGCCGATCAGCTGATTGAGGAACGATACTTCTTCCGAGCGCATTTCACGGGCGTAGATTTCCTGCTGTAGCTTGTAGCCCGCCAATACCGATTCGGCCGTCGTTTCGGGAACGTAGTCTGCGAGGTCCTGAGACTCGTACTTCGCAGCGATCGCGTCGTAATTGTCGGGAGAAACGACGGGCAGACTGAGGAACGCACCGAGCCCCTGGGTCATAGGAGGAAACCGAGTTCCGGGTCCGAAGCCTCCAAAGCCTCCCGTTGAATTTATCGGGCTGGGAGGTGTTGTCCCCCCTTTATTTGTAAAAGTGAGTTGGAATACAGGATTCTAGATAGGATGAAGCTTCAAAAACTTACATCGATAGGCAACTGACGGGCCCAAGGGATGATCTTGGAAGTTCGATCCAACACCAGGCAAGTCAACCTTGACGGGGATGTTGGCTTGTTCGAGCAGGTCGGCAGGCCCAATACCGCTGAGCTGGAGAAGTTGCGGAGTATGGATGGTACCGGCGGCGATGATGACCTCCTTTGTGGCCTTAACAGTGGTAGCGGTGGTTACATTGCCGTCCTTGGGCACGAAAGCCACACCGTTTGCTATGCTGCCATCGAAGAGAATTTCGTCGGCCCTGGAGCCGGTGATGATCTCGTAGTTCGTGCGATTGAGGTTATCCCAGTGCCCTGTACGAGAATACGACCGTGTCATGGATCGGGGATCCACCGATACTGGATAGTAAAAAAGTCCATGGGTGCCTGCGTGTCCATCCGCCGGCACATCAACGCCGGGCATAACACTCATAGCGTTGTATATGGTCACTATGAGTTTCATTAGCGTTGAACGGTAGTGGAGAGCACATATGAAACGAACTTACGCAGTTGTGGGCTCATGTAGGAGCCCGGATATGACGCGTAGACTCGGGTGTCTTCGTACTGACCCCAGGCACTTTCGATGTCATAGCTTATATGGAAATCCGCCGCAAGAGCAGCATCGGGAGGCATGAAATGCATAGCCTAACAAAATTTTAGCCACAATGCCTACGCTGAAATGACCAACGTACCTTCTTAAAATATGGTAGCATGCCGTCCCAATCCCATGTTGACCCTTCGCCGCCGAGCTCTGCCCAAATGTTGTATTCCTCGGCCGTGCCACGCATCACCGCCATTCCGTTGATCGCGGAGCTGCCGCCAACACAATGTCCGATGTCGACGGGAGCCGTCTTATTTCCCAACATTGGCTGGGGAACTGATGTGAGGTTGTACTGGGCAGCTTGTCTCCCCCCGCCGAGGACGTCATTCGCGTCGTCTGGCGGACTGTCAGCGAGTGACCAGAGTCCCTCCTTGGCTAGACCTACAAAAATAGCCGTGTTCGATTACCAGGACGGTGTCTACTCTGATTGTTAGCAAGAAAGGGTAGCTTCTAGTCGCAAATTCAGGGCTCCGAACATTCGCCATCTTCGGTGAGTCGATCTGCCACTGTCAGGCCCGCCGTTCCGCCGCCGACAATAATGTAATCATATGATTCTCTAAGGTCCGCTACGTTCGCAACATGTCGCGCGCGCATAGGGATGTATGGCATTGACGCTGCCAGGTGTGTGGCCAAACCTAGTATGAGGGCGACTGTGACGATGGACAAGCCTGAGGGCTTGGAATGAGAATACATGATGGAGCAATTGAACGAAAGGTTTTAAGGAAAGGCAAACAACACACGAGTTTTTGTAAGGAAGTGGCGGAGAAGCGAAAGAACCCGCATCACTAGCAGAAAGCGATGTGCGGATCTGGCTGTATTCTTGTAAGGCGTTCATCTAGAATGTACATGTAACAAAATAGACAAAACGAATTCTCCGCAGAATCCGCAAAGCTTAAACAGCTGACCGCCTTGCACCTCTTCGGTTTAGTTTGTGAGCCGTGATTGAAGTTGCTTGGCCAGTGGCAGGGGTCTTACTTGGCTCATATATTGGTGGGGATCTGATCAGTTGAGCAAAAGAATTCTTTTGGTTGACCGAACTCGCATTTCTGTGGATAAGAGGTGTTAAGTCAGATTGCTTCGGCATTTTAATCTCAACGGTCCTAGTACAGCCCTGTTACTCCTGCTATGGGGATTTGAGCATCACTAGAATCTGGGGTAAATGCGCGGTACGGGAGATGTGTGGAATTCGCTTACGCAGGAACCAGGTGCTATATCCTTGTTCCGTTCCTATAATCCTATTATAGATTGTCAGGATATTTTTTCCCAATTTTTCCGGGGACCATTTTTAAAAATGCGGGGGAGCTTGGCGGCGTATTATTGTGCGCACAAGTACCGGGAATTAACTCCATATGGTCAACGAGTGCAACCTTTATATGAACTGTGTGTTGCGAATACTATATTTTCTCTTCTTGAGAAAACTTGGCTTGATGCACTAGAAAAATTGAGAGAATCCGCTCATCCGCTATGCTATTTGAGAGATTATAGGGCTGGACGAAGAGTAATTGCGTTGGAACTTCAGTCAGTAAAGAATACGAAGCCAGATATCGAGCCAATTAGCAACAGGCCAGACCATATCTGACCTGAGAAGCACAAGAAGATAGCACACAAACCTGATAGGTGATAAGTGCTTACGATACAGGCCACCCACTACCCAATCGTACATATAATCTTCCCCATCGTCTTGTTACTCTCCATCAACCTATGCGCGTCCTGGATCTGTTCCCACGGAAACACCTTTTCGACAAACAACTTGAACTTCCCATCCCTGAAACCCGGTAGCGCGTGCTCGACCATCTGATCCCTCAACTTCCCTTGATACGCCTCATCCCTACTCCTTAAGCTGCTGCCCTCGAACCGCGCCCTCTTCCTGACGAACGCGCTGATATCCACCCCCGCAGGCAACTTGACCCCGCCCATAGCTCCCAAATGAACCACCCTCCCATCCCTCGCCAGCACGTCGAGGTTCCCCTGGAAGTACTCGGCGCCGATGAAGTCGACCACTACATCGACGCCCTTGCCTCCCGTCGCGGCCAGCACCTCCTTGGCCCAGTCGCTCGTCTTCGCGTTGAACGCCTTCGTCGCGCCGAGCTCGCGCTCGGCGAACTCGCACTTGGAGTCGGCGCGGGCCGTCGCGTAGACGGCCGCCGCGCCCAGCGCGACGCTCAGCTGGATACCTGCGATGGACACGCCCGACGCGCCCGCGTGCCACAGGATGCTCTTGCCCGGCGCGAGTTCGCCGACCAGGTAGATGGCCTGCAGCGCCGTGATCCAGACCTCGGGGATGCCGGCCGCTTGCTCGTGGGTCAGCTCGGCGGGCTTGTGCACTAGCATGTGCGTCGAGACGGCGATGTACTCGGCGTAGGCGCCTGCGAACCCAGTCCACGCCCCGATTAACCTAGCCATCTCAAGACTAAGAGTTGCACAATGGGTGGAGAGAAAGAAGGACTCCGCTCGTTACGCGCGTGACGCACCGCCGTAGGCCAGACCAAACACCTCGTCCCCGACCTTGAAATTCTCTTCCGACTCCCCGCCTAGCGCCTCCACGACGCCCGAGAACTCTACCCCGAGCGTGCTGGGCGCTTGCGGCGGCACAGGGTACATGCCCATGCGCTGCAGGAGGTCCATGCGGTTAAGGCCGAAGGCCTTGATGCGGACGAGGGCCTGCGTGCCCGTCGGGACGGGCCGTGGGATCGACTCGATGTGCAATGCCGAGACGTTGCCTGCGCCGCCTTCGATGCCTGTGATGGAGGACGAATGTTAGTTGGGCGTCTTCGGTCCAGGGGAGAAGAAATCGGGAGGGGAGGCGGAGTTGATGGAAACATACCGACGGCGCGCATCATTGTCGCGTTGGAACTAGTTATGACTGGAAAGAATTCGAGAACAACGGAGTCAATATACGGCTAGAATATGCAAACGACTTTCTAGAGGACTTCCTCTTTATATAACGATTGAGTGTGGTGGGAGCACTACACAACTATCAAGCCTCCACGAGAAAAAAAAATAAATAAAGTGTAGGAAGCTCTGTAAAGCCTGCGAAGCACCCACGAGAGAGCACGGCGCATCTTGCTCTCCGAGCCGGGGTCTTTTGGCGGGGCATTCGGCCGGAAGATGTCACCGAGGGGCAAACCGACGACTTCGCGGGGAGTTGCAGCTGCCGTCGGAGGTGGCGGCCAATGGACTAAGGTAAGCGGCTTACCCATCCCAACAGGAAAATTTCCCTGGACGTCGCCGTACCTTGCATAGTACCACGCCAGCACCAACGGGAGATAGGCAGATGCCTAGAGTACGTCAAGCCTTGCAGCTGGCATCCGATTCGTATACTAAGCATATCCATTTTAATTATTGCAAGACGCATACACTTTTTGCCTCGGTCTACCTCGAGAGCGCACACGTAGAGACCCTCGCCTCACCTCGGTAACTCCTAACGGGGTTTTATCAAGCCGAATGGAATAGCATGCTTGAACCGACTCCGAAATGACCAGGAAAAGAAATATAGTTACAACTGGGCTCAAAAAAGCCTTTACTGGACAAACATGGTGCTGTCGTTAATGTTATATTGGCGCAGGATCTCGGCCAACTTGCTGCACTCGGCAGCGTAATTGATGTCGTTCACGCTCGAAACATGGTAGCGGACCCTACGGTTGAAAGTTCGACGAGTTAGCCTCCTGCAAAGCGTTGACTCTCACGTTCCAGTAAATAGCCATCACTTACCTCTGCTGATCGCCGAATGTGTCCATCTTGCCCCTGCACCTGAAAACGTACGCCCTGCCCGTGGCCTGGCCGCACGCCTCTACGAAGTGCGGGTCGTCGGCATCCTTCAACTCGACCAGCTCGTTCGCCGATGTACCCATGATCTTCCGGCCGGCGTCATCGAAGCAGCTCAGCCACAGCGCTCCTGTGTGGTCCGCGACTCGGATGCTCATCACGTACCGATACGTCGGCTGCGGGAAGGTGCGGTTGCACTTTTCGCAACGCCAGGCGCCAGGCTCCTCCTCGATCACCTTCTTGTTGCACCCCTCGCTCTGGCACGCCGGGTAGGCGAAGGGTTCTTGCTTGACATACATGACGGTGGCCTGGACGGTGAAGTACTCCGGCTGGTCGCTCATGCCCACATTCTCCTCCTGGACTTGGGCAAGTGTCTTGTACTGGTCCCGGCGCCCGGCCGTTGAGGCCGGCATAGTGCTCGCATGGCTGATAAATTGCTCCGCGTTGCCTTGTGCGTCGTACCATCCCTTAAGCTTGTGCGCCTCGTCGATGTCGGGATCAATTATCATTTGACCCGAGCTGAGCAGGCTCAGACTGCGGCCACCAAAGTCACCCACCTTAACACCCTTGAAAGCGGCGACTGAATCGATAGGAGCATCGAATGTGGTGGCCGTGTTTCCCCAGATTGTCAGGCGGACCGAGAAATTAGTATCATCAACGAGCTCTAGGTCGCGTTTGACGTAGGGTTTCGAAGTAGATTTTGATACGATCTGGTCCACCTCGCCCACGTTCTTCAAAACACCGATAACATCAATCGTGCTGTCCTTCTCGACGTTCTGAAGGTCACCAATGCGGGTGAAACTGTACCGAATTTGGGGGACGTCGGTTTGATCTTCGGCCTGCGTTTAGATAGCGTTAGTCTATGAAAGTGAGACTGAATCAAAGAGAAGTCGCAACCAACCTTTTCAACCACAGTATCGCGCTCGAACGTTAACTCATAATCATTATTGAGATTCGAGAATTGCTTCTTCGCAAGCTGCACACGACACGGGCTCGAAATGTAGTACACGCAGTTTTCTTGGAATAGGTCGTAGAGGGCATCACACTGATCATTGAACCCGGTCGCGCGTATCTCGCCGCTCTCATCCAGGAGGTTCACACTGAACAACTTCCCTTCTCCAGTGCTTTTATGCCACGTCTTGATCTGCGACTTATGCGTACACCTAGCCCTGATCGTCCACTTATGGCCATATGGCGACAGCGCCTCGATTGGGTAGAGGTTGCCGTGGCTGGACGCACTAGCAGACATTGCATTGTTTCGTGAGGCCATGGGGCGACTCTGCGGTTGATGTTGCGGCGTGGGTTTGTTCCCGTAAAAGCTAGCCCCGGAGATGGCGCTGGGCTGCTGTTGTTGCGGCTGCTGTACGTTGTAGCCCTGCGCAGGTTCTTCTTCGTCTCTAAACTCAACTGGCGTGGGCTCGCCGATTTTCTCCGGCTCACCATACTCGTTCAGGACCTCTAAACTGAGCACGAGTAGGATCCTGCACGACGTCAGTCATCCTTGACTTCAACAAAAATACTCAGCAAGTGATGGATGTGGAGCTTTGACCTACTTCTTGCCTTTGGCTACGTGAGGGAGGAATTCCCTCAGCCGCACAATGTTGTTCTTTCTCAGGGTTCCCGAGGTAACAATATGTGATAGATCTGTTGTATAGGCATAAGCTTTGGAAGAACAGGTATAGAGCTGCATCAGGCGACGAATTCCACTTACGGGTGGCAAGCATGGTTTGCACGTAGTTGTCGATATCGCTCAGAACGACGCGCCACCGGTCGATCTCCCCAGTTTCCAGCTTCATCGGCTTGATCTGGACACATTGTAGGATGGGATTTTTCACCGCATTTGTCTGCAATATTATAGACCTAAAAGCCAAAGGAGGCCCGTGTCAGCCATGGTGTTGGCAGCGAAGGAGAGTGCTAAAAGTGACGTACTTCACGGAGCCCCGCGTGATGGCCGGGCGGGGATCCATGACGGCAGATATGTCTCTCTGAGGGGGCGCTCCTGACGGAAGAGTAGATTTTGAGGCAGCACGAGGTCAGAAGAAGACGGGTCGTGATGAACGGCGTCGGATGGATGGTGGGGGCTCTGGCGACCGGACGCGTTGTTGGGTCGCGTAAATTGGCGTCGCGCGTCAGTGTACGTGACCTAGCGCTAGCCGCAGCTGTTCGGAAGATTAGCTTTTCCGGAAACCCTCAGGTCGACAGATGATTCACGTGCCTCGTCCCGCCCCGCCCCGCTCTTGGCCCGGCCAAGAGCCTCTGTGGGTACCTGACGCCCCGCCCCGATTAATGTATTGCTGGTGCCTGCAAGTGATCAGCAGCTGCAGTCATCCCCTGGCGGCGCTGCGTCACTCCTCCCCGTCCTCTCGCCCTCTCATTCCCGCTCTACTTCCCGCATTCCACTCTACCAGCTTTGTTACCGCGCACTCGCGTAGCCTCACTCACGCAAGTCCAACACCATGGCCGACACCGATCAGCTCGCGACCAAGAGCCCCGAAGTCGACGCCGCGGAGCAGCAGCAAGCGCCGGCAGCGAGTGCGGGAGGGGATGCTATGGCCCAGGAGGGTCTGACCATGGGCGTAAGCACCCGAACAAGAGGGGAAACAGTGCTCAAAAGTGGAGTTGGCTGAGATTTGTCTGGAACAGGAACACTGCGTTACGGACAGACCAGCTCGTACGTTTCCAATGACGCCTCGTGTGCTATTATCTACCTCGTTAATATGCTGACAACAGTCTTGTTCTCGCGTAGCCCCTGGAGAGCGCCCAACAGGAGTACGTTGCCCGCAGATGACTGACTTTATAAGCCGAGCCAAATGGCTTACAGACCGTAACAGGAGATCACCAAGCTCGGAGGAGTAGACGTACGTAACCCCTCTTAGACCAAAACAGCAATCCGACAGACCAGACCAAGTGCTAAACTCTGAATATGTTTCTCTAGGCCTACATTGCCAAGCCCAACGACTACCCGCACTCGCCGTCTAAACTCCTCCTGCTCCTTACTGGCGGCACCGGCATCCACTCCGTTAACAACCAACTCCAAGCCGACAAGTATGCCTCCGAAGGCTTCCTTGTCATCATGCCCGACCAGTAAGTTCCAGCCACAGCGCAGAATCGTCCACCTTTGTCCCTCCTTACCCCTGCTCTCCCACGATTTCTCCGCCCCGCACTAACTTCCCCTCTCTTCCCTCCCTTCCCCAGATTCGACAATGACCCCGCCCCCAACACCACGACCGCCGACCCGGCCACTCCGACCGAGACGTCCTTCATCTCGCGCGTGAAGCTGGGGGCCGCCGAGGCGGCCAAGTCGTTCCTGATCGACATGTGGCTGGCGCGGCACACGCCCGAGAAGGTGCTGCCCGTGCTGCGGCGCGCGCTCGATGGCGCGCGCGACGAGTTCGCCGATGCCGTCGCCAACGGCCAGGGCGTCTACGCCGCCGGCTACTGCTTCGGCGCCAAGTACGTGCTCCTGCTCGCGGCGGGCGTCGATGCGCATCCGGAGATGAGGGCCTGGTGGGGCGTGGGCGGAAAGCCGAAGGATGAGGAAGAAGGGGGTGCCGAGAGAGCTGAGGCGGGCGGGAAGGAACCGCTGATTAGGGCCGGAGCTATTGCACATGGTGAGTTGGACGTGTTACGATGTAGGGGTCGAGTGATGAGGTGCGGTCTCGTTCTTGTGGTTCGGCCACGGAGAGCTCAGTCCGGGCACATCTCTGCTCCGCAAGCCCTGACGTAGCTTTGGCCCCTGAGGACTGTTTTTGCGGCTTAGAAGTGCACTCTCGCGAGCGTGCAACTGACAGCTGTGGATCATGCAGGCACGCTCGTCACCCATGAGGACATCGCGTCAGTCAAGGCACCCATCTCCATGGTCTGCGTCAAGGACGACAGTCTTTTTCCCAATGACGTCCGTGAGGACGGACGGCAGGCGCTCGTGCAGGCCGGCGTCGAGCACGAAGTCGAAGTTTACCCTGGCGTGCCGCACGGTGAGTGGAATGCCCCTTTACTTTCTATTAGGTTGAGCGTGCGATTGGCTAGGGAATTGTGCGGCTAACGTGGCGATCGATGATGGCGATGACGCTGTAGGCTTTGCCGTGCTGGGCAACTACGACGACCAGCACATCAAGCGCTCGCAGCAGCAGGCCTTTGGGCAGATGCTGGGGTGGTTGCAGGCTCATTAGAATGAGAAAGGGGGCTTCGACGTGGAGGTTTAGGTAACAGAATTGGCTGTAGGACCCACAATTATGGACCGGCGTTGTAGTCTTTGGTTTGGGATACCATGTGTATTATTTCAAACACGATGAACTGACCGACCTATCTATACTAGCTGCATGGAGCAGATAGGCCGACAGATGATGCTATGTTTTGTGGTTTTTTGCATTCCAGCCCGCCAACGCAAGTTGGAGCCCCTCCACTGGTCATTGTGCCATTCCCGGCCCGTCATTCGTGTCCTTTCCCACTCACGTCAAGCCGCGTTTCGTACCCGATGCCACCAAGCAATCAACGAACACCTCGAGCCCGATCACCATACGCCTCCACCGGAAACCCCTTTCCGCTAAATCAACTCAGCCCTACCCCCCAGGACCGCCTCCCTAACAGCGCTCCACCGCGCCACCCACACATCGCCCCTCCTCAACTCCATGCGCACGTCTGTGCCGCTCACCCTCAGCGTGCCCACGTCCTCGAGAACGCGCACGAAGACCGCCTGGTCGAGGTCGGGGCCCTGGACCATGTCGGTGGAGCCGCTGCCGGAGCCGCCGGCTCCGCCGCGTTCGTCGAGCTTGCGCAGCGGCTCCGGGAATGAGGAGAGGAAGGAGGTGGCGAAGTGGGTGCTGAGGAGGGAGAGGTGCGAGCGGAGGTAGGCGAGCTCGGAGGGGGAGAGGGGGTGCGGGTGCATGAGGTGGTGGTGGTGGGGGTGGGCGTCGATCTGGTAAGTAGGGGTAGGAGGGTTGGTTGTCAGTGAAAGCGGTTTGGTGCAGACGCAGATGGGATGAGATGAGAGGGCATTGGGCAGGTGATGGGATTGCGACCTTCTTTTGCGAGAGGCCCTGTCGTGGGATGCAGGAAGGGAGGAGAGAAGAGGGAAACTTGAGAGACACACCTTGGCCAGCCTAGCCCTTAGCAAGCTCCGCACGAGGAACCGCACGCGCTCGAGCTCGGTCTGCACGATGATGAGGTGGAAATTGACCTTCGGGTCCATACTCCCCGTCTGTTCTTCCACCAGCTCGATCTGCGCTTTCACCGTCCCCCCCGGACATCCCAAACAAGTCAGCCCCGCTGTTCCAAGTCAGGCTTTCAACCCACCTGCCCCCTTCCCCCCCTCCCTCTCTAATCTCTTATCGTGCCATGAGCCATACCTGCCTCCGCACCCTCTCCCCCACCCTATCCATCAGCGCCCCTGGCCACGGCAGCACCTCGGGCGCCGCCCTCTCCGCCGCCCACGCCCGCGTCAGCGCCTGCAGGTCCGCCCGGCGCGCCGCGTCGTCTCCCAGCGGACCCGCGGCGAAGCCGTCGTCGGCGTCGTGGTCGCGCCTGGCGGCGCGCGCAATGTGCGCCTCGGCGGCGGCGGTGGCGTCGTGGAGGATGTCGTCGATGTCCATTGCTGGTGTTGCGCGATTGCGTATGTGGGTTGGGCGGTGGCTGGTTGGACGATTAGCTACGGTTATGTGAGCGGAGCAGAGCGGAGCCCAGCGGACGAGCGCAGTGCCTCTTCCGCAAGAGGAAGCGGTAGGGAATATCCTTCCCCGTACCTACTACGTAATTGAGAGCATCCATCCGTGACGCGCGCCGGAAAGGCCAGAACGCGACGCGCCGCGTCGCGTCGCTCTGAGTCGCAGAGGAACGGAGGGCCCAGTAAGTGAAACTAGCGCCGCCCAATGTCTCTCCACCAACGCCGCCCCGCGCCCCGCCGCCGACGCCCCACCGCGATGATGCACGCCGCCTTCGAGGCCTCGACCCCTCAGCCCCTCAGCCCCGCTCGCTGCAACGCCCACGGTGCCGCGCGGTACGGCACCGCCCGCCCGCCCAAGCTTCCTCGCTCCGCCGTGGGTGCAGCGGATATGTGCAGCTGTGGTTCCTGCGGGCAGTGGTGGTTTAGGCCCCTGCGTGGGCCGGAGCCAGCTTAGAGAGGTTGAGGGGCTGAGGGGGCCCAGCGCCATGGCTTCTAGTACTTCTCCACATCTCAGGCCCATGGGGCATGCATGGGTGGGATGTTTGGATGAGTGAATTGTGGTATGGGACGGGACTAGAGGCCATGAAGCACAGAAAGTCGGGATGAATGCCGGGTCGGCGGGTGGTTCTTTGCACGGGCCGGGCTACCCTCATAGGCCCGGAGTTAAGAGCATTCAAAACTACCTCATGCATCACACCAAAGAACCACAAAATCCCCAGTATAAGTGATAATGGTTTCGTTTTTCTCTTTCGCCCGGAGCTCAATCAGACCAATCCATCAGACCAGACAGAAAAAGAAAAGCCCTCACATGAGCAGACCCGCCAAACCGCCCATCTAGCTCAGTCTAGCCCAGGTCCGTCCATCCGTCTAGTCCACCCATGCATGCACGCATCTTCTCAAGCTCTCTTGCTCGCCAATTATAGACATGCTCAGTGCCACTCGCCCGCTGGCTGCTCTCCTCTGCAATGCTAAAAATGCACTCGTGATGTCTGGGGCAGGAAACAAAATGGAACAAGGGACAGAAAAAAAAAAGAGAAATAGTAGGAAGCAGCAACAGCAGCAGCACAAGCTAGCATTGAAAAGAAATAGAAAGCAAAGAGCCACAATTGATGATGAGTCGAGCCTGCTGCCTTTTCTATTTCTCTCCCCAAGCCCTTGTTCTGCTCGCTCCCCGTAGGGTAAGCTAAAAAAAGGCAAAGAGGGAGAGGAAGTAAGAACAAATGCAGAACGCGGCACGAATGATCCAAACCTAGCCCAGAGAAAGGACACGAGAGCAAGAGCAGCAGAGCATGCCGGGAAATCTCTCCCTCCCTCTCCGCAAGCCTGCCCAGTCCAGCACTAGTTCTCCTTGAGGTCCTTTTTTTTTTTCCCCGAACTCTACGGTATGTACAAAGATCCATCCATCCAGCGAGCACCGTCGTACCGATGGGATCCTAAAACAAAAGCAGCCACAGCCCACCGCCTAGACACTCCAATGCGTGACGGGCGGGGATAATGTATAGCACATTGCGTATCCAGGGGTTGTGGCGCAAGGTTCCCAGAGCGGTGACGTCGAGCATTGATTATGGTCGCCCTCAAGACGCTCTCCGAAGTCGGCGGGGCGCTCTCGGTGAACGGATCGGAGACTAGGATGTGTACAGCGGCACAAATGAACATAGGCGGCTAAGTGCGCTTCGCGGGGCGCGTGTGCGTGCGCACGTGTAGTCGAGCCCAGACCGGTGGGCCGGCACTCCACGTCGAGCTTTTGGTCTAGAGCGCCGACAGCTCGCTCCGACGCGAGCAGGACATGCGTGTGTCAATAGGCGGTTGTCGGCATGGCCAAACCAGAGCAGCAAACAGGGAAACAAAAACAAAGAACAAGTAATGCCGTGGGACAAAAGCAGAAAAGGGGCCAACGCCTGAGGGGAATACTAGTCCCGAGGCAGGCACGAACGGGTCAAGCAAGCAGGAAACAAAGTAAGGCAAGACATGGACCACCCTATCGCTCAAAACGCCAAATGGCAAGCAACACGCAGTTGCAAAAAGGGTAGTACCGTAAGAAAAAAAAAAAAAGAGGCATGAGAAGAGAACAAAAGTGGCTAGTCGAAGAATCAAAAATCAACAGCAGCAACAGACAGTGACACAGTGCACAAAAGAAAGGTAGCAAAAATAGTGGACCCGCTTTTGCGCCTAGGAATGCAGAAAGACAAATGGATGTTGGTTATGGATGGAGACAAAAAAGACATAAAAAGGAGTCAAAAAAAGTGGAGTTGCCTAGCAGCAACCCATTCAATTACGCCGTCAAAAAGGGTCAGATGCGCCGTGAGGATGGTAAGGTAAGCCCGATTGGTTCTGTTTTCGATGTCTTGCCTTTCCGGCTTTGTCGGGCAAAATGAGGGTTCGTGGTAACAGTAACGCGCGGCTACAACAGGGTCGTCGACAGGATTAATCATGCATAGTCGGGTGTTAAAGAGGTGAGGAGTAGACAAAGAAGAAGTTGAGGCGTCAAGTCAATACGAGGCCATCCGACGCGTCGGTAGGCGCGAAGAGCTCGACTCGCCGCCAGCACGATTCGACTCCCCCAGGCCAAAGCACGGCGCCGACGGGGTGGCCGTGTTGGACCGCTGGAAGCCCTCGGCACGGCGCACCACCTCGACGGACTCGCGAGCGGCGCCGCCGTTGCCGGCACCACGACCGTACGCGTCGGCGCGGGACATGACGGCGCCCGTGGGGCTGTCGTCGTGGCCCTGCTGCTGTTGCAACTGGTGGGAGCCGAAGGCGAAGGTCTGGGCGCGGTGAAGCTTGGAGCGGTGGCGGAGACGGCCCATGCCGCGTTCGCAGTCCTGCTCGTGCTCCTTGGAGCCCATCTCCACGTAGTTCTGCGGGAAGCAGCGCATGCGGTGCTGCCCGAAGAAGGCGCTGTAGCCGCCGTCTAGGATGTACACCTCGGGGTAGGTGAGCTTCGGGTATTGGTGATCGTTGAGCGCGCGGTCGCGTTGACGGACAAATTTCGCCCTGTTTTTAAGACGGCCAAGGGTTAAAAGCTTCTAATTGGGCAAATTGAAGAGGGGGCTAAGAGAAAAGGGCTGGAGTGGGAAGAGGGATGAGTGCATACATCATGGGGGCGCGATGCGCGGAATATTCGCAGTGAAATACTAAAAGGGTTTTGGCCACTGATTGAGTGAATAGATGCTTGGCAAGCGCTTCCTTGTCGTTGAAGTTGACGGCGCCCTGGATGTGGCCGCCGTCATATTCGTATTCGAAACGGCAGTCGACAACCATCGTCTGCTCAAACATATGGCCATACCGCCCGTCCATCACATCGATCAACGTCGCCTTGTCGATCCGCGGGAGGCTATCCGGCTCACCCTCGGGCGTGAAATGCGGCAGCTGAAGCTTGTGCGTGTCGTCGATGTCCATGATGGACTGAAGACCGCTGCAAGCTGGTTCGGTGTTCTCCGCCTTCATCACGTCGCCCGGGTGCTCGAACATGCTAAGTGACCTACGGAACTGCTTCCGAGGGCGAGGTGCCGGGCCTCCCGGTTTGCGAATACAACCAGCCGAGGGCGATCCATTCGCACGGATTGAAGAGCTGCTCCCAAAGTGCGGTTGTCTAGGCCGCGGAGGGCCCATGGGCATGACGTTGAACATGCTGTTCTTCTCCGATGGCGGAGACTCCGTGAAGCATTCGGCCAGAGACAGCGAAGAGGAGGTCGAGGTTCCATAAGACCCAGCGCCGAACTGGAAAGGCGGGAGCTGATTCTCGACTGCCTTAGCCCGATTGTACACTGCGTTCGACGAGTACCCCTTCGCTCGTGACAAAGACGGCCGCGGAAACGGCGGCTTTCTCCGACTGCACAACAAAGGTCAGTAATTCACAATAGTCATTGAACGAGGAGAAAAATCCCATACTCAGCGGCATTGTTCACCGGCGGCTTGACTTCAACGAGCGGGTTCGTGGGCGCAGGCGAGCATGGCGAAAGCATATCCTCGTCATGTGGCGTGCTCTCCGGCGTTGGAGACGGGAGTGGGACTTGAGTGACGAACGAGTGTGGGGCCTTGTGCGGCAGCGGCGAAATGTCCATCGAGTCGGGGCCGAAGCTAGGTGAGGAAGAAGGGATCGGGGGTGTGGTGACGCCTTCCACGCGGATCGGCGGCGTGGTAGCACCTTCTGCCACTGGTTCGGAGATCAGCGAGGGGAACCAGGCAAGCGAAAGATCCAATCGCCCGCAGTTATCCCAATTGAACTCACCTCGACTCTCCCATTGACTCAAGGCACTCGCGGTAAAGAGAGAACGGCGAGGGGTCGGCAGTTGAGGACTGGATTCGAGGTCACAAGGTCAGCAACATGTCCTTTTCCCCCCTCATTTTATTGATGTGTCAGGAACGCTTGTCTCACCTCTGATCGATGTGGAAGTTTTGTGATAGGTCGGCAGCAAGACTAGCTGTCGGCGACGAGCCGCGGGCGGACTTGAGACCAAAATAGTCCGAGTTGGACGACTTCTTCACGCTCAAGTCCTTAAAGTTAAAGTTGTTTGCACCCAGGCTATGACTAGACAGCACGTGCCGGGAGCCGGGCAGATCGCGACGCAACGCCCACGGCGGGGCGGGCTGAGCGTGCTGCTGGATAGCAGCCAGCGGCGACGAACACTCCATGCCGACGGAAGATAGCGAGGGAATTCGGATTGATTGCTAGCAGGTGCTTTCGAAGATTTTTTTTCACGCGGAAGAATTAAGTATCGCCGGAGAGACGCGGTGGGAGAGGCACCAAGGACCTTCTGTGTCGCTTGTATGAGGGCTTGCAGGCGAGCTTCAGACGCGGCGCGCGACAGCGAAGGGCGGTGGCTTGCTGAGGTTTTATCGACTAAAGCATGCAAGGTACAAGAGGGGAATTGATCCAAATGTAAGATGCTGCCGATAAGATCCCCGGCGAAGAGGTCGAGGTGAGTGCTAGGAGGAAGAGGCGGGCGAGGTACTCGGTCGGTACGCGGCCAGCATCGCAGGGCAGAGGGTCGATCTGGGGAACGAGGGGTTCAGATCGGACGCGGCCCGCGGGAACGAGAGGCTTGCCGGCGCAGGCAGGCGAGGAAGCGACAGGCGGAATGCTGTGAATTAGATGCTTCCTTGTTGCTGCAGGCCGAGCGGAGCCTGCCTGGCGAGCGGCGGACGTAGGGCGGGTGGAGGACCGGGTTGCAGGAAGGCGGGAGGGAGAGGAAAAGGAAGAGACAGAGGCGGGCAGGCGCAGTAAAAGGCGTGAGAGGTCGCGGTGGTGGTTGTCCCTCACGACAACGCTGCTGCACGACGGCCTTGCAGCGAGGGGCCCGCACGAGGCACTTGGACAGGCACGGCGGACGGGCCACCTGCACCGGGCGGCTACGGCACTAACTGCTAGCTGCTGGGTACAGCGCTCGTCCGCCCAGCCCGCGCAAGGGCTGGCCGCGCTCCACGCGCCTGACGCCGCTGAGGTCGTCCCGGGCGACAAGCCTGCCGATCACCACTTCACTGCCCACAAACCCGCCAATTTTGTTCCTTGCGCGCGGCTCTGCCGGCCAAATGCGATCGCGATCTACGCGTTCGGCTACTCTACCTAACCCGCGGTCTCTCGCGCGACCAGCGCATCGCCCAAAAACAAGTGCTACTTGCGTAGTATGGAGAGCACTGCTCCTCCGGTTGCCCAATCACCGGTGCAAACGGCCGCAGGAACGGCTATTGATACCTTGGACCTGCGTCGGGGGCTCGCGACCGGCTCGCCAGCTCTCCCATGGCTCAGCGAGAGGGTGCGTGCCGTCGCGCCCGCCCCAGCCCCGAGGTTGCAGCTCCCGCTGGCCCACTGCACGCCCGCGGCGGCAGGCCGGCGCCATGCCAGCGCATGCATCCCGGGCCCAAGATGGCTCGCCCGCAACGGAGCATCGAAATTACACGGTGCGCGCCCGGGGGGTTACGGCGGTTCCAGAACCCCGCCAAACAGCCTCGTCCCACCACGGCAAAGCTCCAAGCTCCCCCTCCAAACGGACCCAGGCGACTTCTCCCGGGCCCCGCAAGAGTGAAGAATACGGCCGCTTGCATTTTCGAAGCCGCGAGCGAAGTTCCCGCAGTTGTCACGCCCGCATTAATCCGCGGCGCCGAGGGTTGAGAGGCTTCTCCTGCATCCAAAACGTGCCGGGATTTGCTCGAATTTTTTACGTGTCGCCCCGGCGTTGCCAATTGGCCGTTGCCCTGCGAGCAGGGCGGTCTTCCGAGCTGTTGGGAAAGAGTGGATGAACCGCCGGTCGAGCCGAGCGTTTCCAAAACCGCTGCCCCCCCTCCCCCCCAGAGCGTTTCCCTATCTCGAGAACAGCTCTACCCACGCCGCTGTCCCCCAGCTCGGCCATGCAGCTCCTGCTACAATTGCTAAAGTCAAAAACTCAAATCCTTCAAGGCGTCGACTGGGCGGCTATGTGCGGGTAAGTAATTCATGCGAACCGTCCTCAGCGACGCGTATGTGTGCAGAGCACGTGGAGCGTTATTCCTGAGGCCTTTTCATGCTTCCTGCGGTGCTGCCGAAACATTCGTCGCCGTCGAACAGGTCACCTCGTCGCCCGAAAGCAAGGAACGGCCTGCTGACGTGCTCACCGCGTCTCCGAGCTAGGCGCGCTTTGCGGGTTAAACCCCCGGCCAGGCGAGCTCGCGTTGCCGCGGCGGACAAGCTCAGGCTTTTCAACAGTGCTCCGTACAGGGCCATGAGTGGCCAGCGCGGGCCTCCGGCGCTATCCTGCATCTCGTAAGAGAGCTCGCGTCACCCGCTCGACGCGCCTTGTCCTCGTCTTCGCCCGAGAGGCGCTGCAAGGAAGCGTGGGGCAATCAACCTTGGCCGGCACACGCTGAGCAACAGACGGCCCGTGTGCCTCCTACGTGGATCTCCCTTGCGAAACCGGATAATAGCTGGGCGGCTCGTTTTATCGGGGGACCGTTTTGCCAGGAAGGAAGCTCTGGGTAAAGCGCGTTGCTAGGCACACTGGACGGGCCAATCGAGTCACTTCGAAGCCCTTTGCACGGCGTCGGCCTCCTTCCTCTCCGCGATGGGCGCTGCGACGGCGTCTCCTAGTCTGGCGTGCCAGATCGACTGCTCTGCCTTGCGATCTCTTCATCGCCGTGACGGGCACGTCATCGTCGACCGGATGATGCAGTTCACGTTCGGCCCAGCTTCTCCTTGAGCCTCAAATCGGTGATCGGCTATTGTGTTAACAATTATGTCTTTGCCACCCGGGCAAGCAGCTGGCATCCTTGAACAAAAGGGCACGCGAACCGGTAAGCTCGGAGATCCCGCTCACAGCCACGATTTCATCGTCCGATCCGAAATCAACAAGTGTCTCAATTCCCGACGCCCAGCCCACAAAAGGGGAACCAATAAATATGGGCCTCTCTCTATCTACGAAATACGGCCGCTCCAGACGTTGAAACAAAAAGAAAGGACTTCCTTCCTCCCGTGCCCTATCTCGCAAACGATAGCTCGCACGCGGGGCGCCCGTAGTGGGCACCCGCGGCGCAGCTGACAAGCGCGGTCTCGATTCCCACCTCAGCGACGCCGACGCAGCGCCAAGCGCGGAGGAACATGCGAAGCTAAGCTCCAAAGCACATTAGCGGCAGTGGGGGTGAGGGGTTCCAAGCAACACTCGAAGGCGACGGTGGTCAGCCTCGGAAGAGAAAGGGCAAAAAGGATTGAAGAAACACGCTAAATCGGCCACCCGACCCAAGGGCAGGGCCAGGATTCATTTGTCGCGCCAGAGTTTGACGTCCAAAGGGTCAGCTGGGGCACCGCCGCGCTTTCCTCGATGTGTCATGATCCCGGGTTTTTGCGGGCTGCATGAGAGAACGAAGTAGCGAGCCGGAAGTGGAGGGCGGAGAAGGGAGGGGGGGCGGTTGTGGAAGGACAGAGTTGGGGGGGAAGCTCTGCTTGCTGGGGGCCCGCTGCGCGTCCGGCCGGGCCCCGGGAGACGCGCAGCTCCGCCAAGAGTAAATAATGCTCACGTCGCAAAATAGGCGCCAATTCCCGTGACCAGTCAAGTCGCGCGGACCGCCAACCGGGCCGGGGACCTCCCTTGTTCGACGTGCCGTCTTTTTCTTCCTCGCTTTGCCGCCGGAACCAAAGGCCCCAAGCGAGCTCTATCCTTTTTTTGGGGTCCCTCTTCTCTTTGGGACCGGACGGAACCTTCGACGGCGAGGGCCGGTGTCAATTTGCGGACCAATTGGATGGACCCAAGCCCAGCGCTGAAGAAATCCCGGCATGACGCAATGCCCAGCTGTTGGATCTCGTGAGAGGTGCCCAGCGTCTGCAACGACTCCTGTAATCACGGCAGAAGCGCTCTTCGATATCCAATCGCGACGTTAGGCGTTTGTGTAAATAGGCGCCTGATTTGCTTTGCGCATTGTGTGCAAGTAATTGCTGATTGATGCGGCTCTAGCCGGTAGAGCGATAGAGCGTGTGCCACAGGAAAGGCTCAGATTGCGTATGCTAGCTATGTGTGTTGTCGTGTCGACGCCAGGCTTTCTCAATTTCCTCGTGGGCGTCTAGGGCGAGCCGCAAACGTCCGCACTGGAAATTTTATTAGGGGTTCATGGTATGAGCTCAATTTCGGGTGTACCTGCATTAATGACTATTGAGACTGAAGAGCGGTTCACTTGCGCAAAGTGCTAGTTCTCCCATAGCTTCGCCGCCGAACCATGGTTGAGGTCCTGTCTAAACTAACGAGCCGGAGCACTTCCACGGGTACAACTTGTGGTTCTTATGCAGGTCCAAATACAAGCAATTTCCCTGAAGGCCATGCGAAATTTGAGCCTCCTGAACCATTGAAGAGTGGGAACCTAGAGCTATACTAAGTCTCTGCATTTATTCCCACGATGGCCGTAATCCCATCGGCCGGAGTCGAGTCCCACTCTTGAGTGAATTCGATCAATGTCTCCTCAAATTAGCCAGATTAAAAGTATCTAAGACGCCTACAAAACTGTTCATTAGAAATGCTATAAAGGTAAACTCATGAAGTGCTACAACTATTTTTAGGACTTGAAATAGGGATGGAAGAAGGTATGGTGAGTGGATACGCTATAAGTCACGTGATACTCGGAAATCTTGGCGTTAGTATGCATTAGCGAGCCGAGGCCTCAAAAAATTCTAGTAGATTTTCGAACCATACTGCATGCGCGAAGACTCGCCTATTCACAATTGTGTCCTCTTGTTCAGAGTTCTCGACCGGTAATAAGCCTTTATGGATAGATCCAATCGTTAGAGAACGGCCTAAACTTTCCGCCCTCCCTCCCTCCCACCTCACCAACTCGCTGCCCACCATGTTCCGCAAACGCGATAGAACCACCGTCCGCACCGACAGCCAAACCGCCAACAACCATGAGACCGATGCTGCGCCGCCGCCGAGCAAGCGCCCGAAGCCCAACCCAGACCACTTCAGCACACTGAGCGGCTTCTTCTCGGGCCTGGCGGCCGAGGACCCCGACAAGCGACTCACTGCGGCGAAGGACCTGATGAGCTTCCTGGTGCCCGGCCGTGACACCGTCGCCGACCCCGACACCGTCGAGTACGTGCTATACCGGCTGGTGCGCGGGCTGTGCAGCCCGGCCAAGGCGGCGCGGTACGGGTACTTCGTGGCGCTGACGGAGGTGCTAGGGACGCTGCTAGGGCCGCGGGGCCGCGGGGCCAGACATACCGACGGGCGTGTCGTGGCTCAGACGGCCTCGGTGCGCAAGGCGGTCGAGATGGTCGCGAAGTACTCGGTGCCCGAGGGCAAGGCGGATAAGACGGATAGGTCCAATCATCTCATTGGCAGGGTGTTTGGGTACAAGGCGGTGCTGCAGTCGGGGATCCTCTTCGCCGGAAAAGCGCCCGGCGAGGAGTGGAAGGAGGTTCTGGATGCGATTTGCGAATTGGCGAGGCAGACGCCGTGGCTGCGCGTCGAGTGCGGCATGGTGCTGTACGAGACCGTGGCCGAGCTCGCAAAAAAACCTGCCGGCCGTGTTCCGTTCGCCGAATCGATGATAAAGATCTTGAACGAAAGGGGGCTCTCGAAGACGGCCGAAGGTGTTGCCGTATGGATTGCGGCCAAAAAAGCATTTCCAGATGCCCATTTTCCGAAGCACGTGTGGCATAAACGGGATCCGCTTTGCTCCAATGAATGGCAGCAACTAGCCACTGTCATGCGAGGAGACTTCTCGAAATTTGGTGGTGAGGATTCCAAGGAATTGCGAGTTAAGGGTGGATCATCGGAGCCGTTCCTGCCTTTTTCTTACGTGGCTGTGGTCAATTCTATGCTCGAACGATGCCTATGCGAGCCTAAGGAAGGCTCCAAAGCGACTTCTACGTTTTCTAAGTTTTGGGTCGACATTGTTGACAGTAAGTTATTACCCGATCCACTTACGGTGAGGTGAGCTAACTACACAAAGATAACCTGTTCTCTACGTCGGCATCTTTGGAGAAGAAATCGTGGGGATTCCAACTTCTGTCAAAGATGCTTCCGTTGGCCCCGGAGGAAGTCATAGACAGCCTTTTCAGTCCCAATCTAATGAGGGTATTGATCAACCACCTAACTGGAAAAGAGAGATACCTCCACCAAAGTGCAAAAGCGCCTCTGAGCGCCATGACAAAAAGGGCTAAAGATGATGGTGCAGTGGCAGCAATCATTGTAAAGCGCTTGTTGGAGATGGGTGCATTCAATTTTGACCACCTCACCAAAACCAAAACTGTCGAGGGGATTGTCGAAGCCGCAGATGACTCAGCTCGTTCTCAACTCGTACTCCTTTTCAGATCCTATCTAATGCGACCTCCGAGTTTGGATGGGGTCTCTGCAGAAACGGTGCGACGAGTAGCAACTGATTTACTTGTGACGGTCGTCCGAACGAGCAACAAGCTCCCTTTGATGGACGATAACGGAAACACTAGTGATAACTGGATGCGCATCATCATTGAAACATTCGTAAAGTTAGGGTACTTTCGTCCCTCCAAAGGCTTAAGCCGAAAGGACATGGATAACGTATCGATTCCACCACTATCCGACGAGGAACGCTCAATGATACATTCTCGCTTTACTTCATGCATCAGGTCGCTATTAGCTACTGACATGAAGGAGAGGCTCCCGTATTTGACGCTTGGAATTCGATTGATGAGCGCCTGGAACAGCAGCGATTCTACGGACATGCAGCTTGTCCTGGAAGCTGACCAGCGCGTCCACGACACGCTGATGCAGGCCCGCAGAGCAGTCGATTCCCTAGAGCGTTTATGTGAACAACCAGAAGGCACAAAAAAGGCGTTCATCCCGGAGCTAACGCTTCTCTATGTTTTGAACATTTTTGAAGCATATAGCGGCGATACCGACGCGGTTACCGTTCTCGATGATATTAAGCAAATTGACGAGTGGGAAGTCGAGAATGAGGAATCGCGAAGTTTGCTCATAGAGCTTTTGCTCGGGTTCCTCTCCAAGCAATCGGCCTTGTTCCGCAAAATGGCTGAGATTGTATTCTCTCGGCTCGGCCCTATCTGGACCGAGGAGAACTTGCGTGCGCTTTCGGACCTGCTCGAGAAGAAAGAGAATTTGGAGGGGCAACAGGAACTCTTTGACCGGCAAGACGAGGTCGATATGGACGTCGACGTGGAAGAAAGTGATGTTGAAGAAATTGATGGCGAAAAGTCATCGGTCCCCTCCGATAGCACCGATGAGACTCAGGACGAAGCTCAGGATGATGCCGGCGAAGAATCAGCTCCACAAGATGACAACAGGAGGCTGGAGAGCATCGATTCGGAAGCTGATCCGCTTCTAGAAAAGAAAATCGCGGAACTTTTAAAAGTGGCTCCTAAGGTTTCTCGCAAGGCAGAAGATGGCTTGCTAGATCACGGGCATGATTTCGAACGGTCTACGCAGAAAACGGAGGCGGGGGTTGGAAGCGGAGATACTGAAGACTCTGACGACGCAGACATGGACGATGAGCAAATGATGGCGCTCGACCCGCTCTTGACCAGGGTGTTCCAAGAGAGGAAGAAGAAGCAGACCAAGAGGAAAGAAAAGAAGGACGCCCAGGAAACTATGATCAACTTCAAGAACCGCGTTCTTGACTTGCTGACTATATACCTCAAGGAGCAACATTCAAACGGTTTGAGCAGGACGTTGATACTGCCTCTCTTACGACTCATCCGAACCACTTCAAGCCAACAGATCAGGAACAAGGCCTCCAACATGCTTCAGCAGTACTACACCCTGTGCAAGAAGAAAGGAGGGCCCGGACATGGCGACCCTAGGAGCCTTTCCCTGCTGGAATGGATTCACGAAGAAGCTTTGAATACCGGGCCGAAGACTCACGGCAACGCCTGCACGAAGGCAAGCCTCTTCTTTGCGAGGAATTACATGTCGTCTTGTGACTCCAATATCGAGGTCATAGTGGATCTCTACGCTAGTACGCAGAAAAAGTGGTTGAAGAACTCGAAGGGAAGCCTGCAGCCGGCCTTCTTTGTCGAATGGGTCAATTGGTTGGCTGAGTTTAGGAGGCGCTGAGAGCTGTTGCCGGAACTCTAACCCAGACTCTGACGCGAAGGGCCGGGTGAACTATTTTGGTTTACGCGGAGAGTTAATGCGCGTATGCTTGCGTCCCATAATATTAGTGGATCAGTAAGGCAATGCAGAGACAAGCTCTTCTTGGGTACCTATTGACATTGAAGCATAAGTACATTACATCGTGTTGTGATGAGATATTTAAAGGACGAATGCCAAGGCATGCTTTCCTCTCGGCCGTGCAGTTTTGGTCAAAATCTTAGAACTATAAACCCATCCGGACATCACATGTACTATGTGCGCTTACTAAATGATGTCACCGACATAAGAGCACGACCTGTTTGTCGCTTTGTTGTCGGGTGTTCCTCGAGTGGAGATGATTCGTAAACACTTGGTGAATAAATTAATCGCTCTAAAAAAGAAAGTTTAAATTCCACTTGTCGTTAATCAAAGAAAAACTCTCCAGAGGAAACCGACGGCCTAGGTTCTCCGATGGAGTATACCGTTCCAAAGAATACTAAACCACCCCTCTAAACGTCCATAAAATGGGGGTCTTCAGGAAGCCTCGAACATCTCAGATGGAAAGCGGAACTACCTCACTATCCAATCCGAGATATAAGCTCTCTCCCGAGGAGCCTTGATTCTCCCAAACACAAGATGACGTACAAATATATATATTTATTATCCATTCACCCAATAAGATAATTGCAAATGGTATAGCCGCATGAGGCTTTAGCAAGCGTGTATTTTTAACCCGCATCCCTTCAAAGCCGCAATACGACTTTTACTAATCTAATTGGGCTTTCTCAGCACAAGCAAGGCAAGTGAAGAGTCTGGTAGTTGCTGCAGTCGCCTGGCGGTACGTCAGCGCCCGTCTGGAGATAAATATCGTAATACCCGCTCGTCTCGTCCGCGCAAACGACCCAGTTCAATTCTGAAAGCAACGCACTGTCAGCTATTTGTCGATCTTCACAGCCCCTCCCTTTGACAGGACAAGTGTAGACTCACGCCTCCCGTAACTGCTGCTTTGCGTCGTAATAATCGTGTCGCCTTCGAGGCCCCATGCCGTCGTGGTCCCCTCCTCACTCCAAGTAATCGGCATGTACGACGCATCCGACTCGCCAATGGTGAGGTAAAGTCCCGTCGTTGTGCTCTGGATCGTGCCCGAAATGTCGAACGTGTCGGCAGACTCTTCGGGGCCGAGAACAGGCTTGCCGTCTAGACCCAAGTCCATCTGTCAGGGCCTTGCGGTTGCAAGCAAAGTGGGATTTGAAGCGCCGACAGATGCACATAGGGCCGGCTATGCGGATCGATATTTACCTAGGTCCTGGAGGTACAGGTGGTAGATCGGATCGCGAACTCCGCGGATCTGTTGCCCGGAAGCCTGGCGCGGAAACAGCGAGGACAATGGCCAAGGCATCGGGATCGAAACCGCGCTCGATACGAGGCAGGCCAGAAGGCCGAGCGTAAGGTAGTTTAACTGAACCATGGCGAAAATATTTAGCTGGACGAGGAGACGGCAACCGCCTAACAGAATAATCACGGATCGAATTCGACGGCAAGCAACAAGAAAAAGTGGCCTCTTGGACAGCTTTATAATTTTATATGTTGAGCAAATGTTTTATTATAGTGGTCAAGTGATCTAGCTTAAGTGATGACTCTATATTAAATGGCTTAGCCGTTATTGGGCCCGCGCTGTTTCATATAGACGGAGAAACAGAAATGCATTGACTTGCAATCGTAACTTGTCAGCGAAGAAGGAAAGAAGTTTCAAGAAGAGACAAGTATATAATAGGAGAACAGAATCTACAATCTGCTGCTCAACAAGCTGGAGGGGATTCTTGTGCGGATACTGATAGTGTTGTTCGGACACTGTGGCCCTTTTTCAGGTGAGGGGAAGGAAAACCGTCTGGCCGGACCGAGGGTCCGGCGGATGTTCTGCAATTGGGCATCACGGCCACTACGCTCCGTGGAAAAATTAGGTGCTGTTACTCGGGCCGCGCACGAGTAGCTAGTGTCTGCCCGATGCTGAATTTTTCGGGTAGCCTAAGTGCGACAATTGCTTTCCAAGGGCGGGAGAGTGAATTGATGTTCGTCTTGAATTTTGTCCCACCATGGTGGTGGAATCTTGGCATTCCACTTTGATAAGAAACGCCTTGGAATCGGGTGGCGCCTCGAAGCTCCAAGGATGGGAGAGATTATATGCATACTTTAACGTAGCTCTGTTAATTTTGAACCTGGGAGAGGTCTAAGTTCTTCAATAAAGTATAGGAAGCTAGTATCTGAGAGAATTAGAATATGGACACACCTGTCCGCTAGTTGTCACCGCGCTACGCGAATGACACTCCCTCTCTATACGTTTATGCAGACCATTAAGGCTACGCTATACACACTACGCCCGCGCCGGCCCTACTACGCAGCTACGGCTCCCCCACGGTATATCTTTTCCCTCCCCCCCTAAGGCTGTACGCCGACATAGAGAAGACTTCGAGCAGCAACCTGGGAACTCGCGCAGGAGCGATCTTTCAAAGTTCTGTATACCCTGCCTATGCTATGCTGTGCGCTGTATACTCCTCCCTATGCTGTGTACTGACCTCCCTTGCCTTGGAGCCCCCAAAGGGCGAGCGAAACGAGACCCGAGAAGCGAGCGTAGCTCGTTTCTAGAAACATGTTACCTCCTTGGGATTGTGCGATGGCATTAAAACAAACACTTAACCGAACAAATTCAAAGAGTAAAGCACAAACTAGAAATTAATGTTATTGCCGAGGCCAGATTCTTAGTATCACATTCCATAGTCGAGTAATTGGCAAACGGACGGTGTTGCAAGCATGCCTGACTGCGAGCTGCTTTTTAATACCGGGCTTGGCATGAATTACTTTAGCTCGACGCGTTAAATTACTTACCAGCATCTGCTGCTCTCCGACAGTTTTCCTCAGGTCCCACGAGAAGTCCGCACATCAACCGGACATCGACGTCGCGAACGGCGCATCCAACTTCGTCATTCCTTTCTCTCGCCGTCCGCATTGGCTCACTCAGGTATTGTCTGAATCGAATCTGCGCATCGGTGAGACTACTTCACGGCTGGCGCACCGACGAAGATTTTCTAGCAAGCCGTGAAGTGGACGGTCCGGCAAGAGGAGACACACATAACAGGGCAACATGGCTTTGTTGTCAAGATTATTTGTGCCACACCGCTCAATCACCGGGGTAGTCGTGTCGACGGGCAAGATGATGAAGACGGTCAAAGTGCGCGTCGCAACGCGGACGTGGAATTCGCATATCCGAAAGGTGAGTCTCGGACACGCAACCCCAAGTTTCCCGCACCATTACCCTCTATGCAATTGCCCCGAGCGCGTCATCTGTACCAGCCAACACATTGCTCACGTCGTTCCTCAACGCTCCAATTCATTTTGACGCGGAAAAACTCGAATACTAACCGGCTCCACCCGAATAGTTCTACCCCTCCTCCGTCAACTACCTCGTCTCCGACCCCAACAACTCCACCCGCGAAGGCGACGTCGTCGCCATCCGCTCGGGCTGGCGCACTGCTAAGCACGTCCGCCACATCGTAACGTCCATCATCGCGCCGTTCGGGACGCCGGTAGCGGACCGGCCGCCCTTGCCGTCCCTCGTGGAGCTCGAAGAGCGCAGGGAGGAGAAGTACGAGGAGAAGAAGGCGCGCAAGAAAGTTAGGGTGAGGGAAGAGAATGCAGCTAGGAGGGCTGAGAGGAGAAAGAGTGAGATTAGAAAGTAAGATGGCGGGGGCGAGGAAGTCGAGGGAGCAGGCGAGAAGGACTGGGGCAAGAGCGCATTAGAAGGGGGGTTTGGAGGCTGGCTAGGGACGCAAGACGATATTCTGGCATGCGCGTGCGATATAATGCTGGGGCAAGGACTGTGAGTGTATGGATACGCCTTGTGGGGATGTACGAGAGACCTTTGGTCTGGATGCAAAACGCATCTATGTAAACAAGTAGTAGATAGCTGTGATCTAGCAAGTGCTGCAGATCCAGCTCTGTATATTCAAAAATGGTATACCTACACACTCAACTACCCCCCAATTTTCGTTGTCTACTGGGTCGGTTTTAGAACTTTGATCTGAAATTGGAATGCATTGTCGTTGGGAATACGAAGCATAGGCAGATATGCGGCGAAGTCTTTCCGACCATATTTTGAAGTGATCAATGACAATCCGCGGATCGAAGTTCACATGCAGCAGATATGCAACCCTCATGCAGAACACTGCACGATGGAGCTATACCCAAACGGTTGTCCATTGACGAAACCGTCCTTCAGCTCGCAAATAAAAGAGATAACCACCCGTTTGGATCTTCTCAATCACATACACAATCTCTCCACAGCACGCGAGCAGCGTGCAAGGCCGACGCGTGGCCTGCAGCTCTGAGTTTCAGCGCCCCCTGCATCCCCTCGCCGCCCTCTCGTTGGCTCGATCTCCCCGGCTAGCGGCCCTCAAACGGCCCAGCTCAGCCCGTCACTAGCGGCCGTGGGCCACAAGACCCCGGGGCCTGGAAGGGGCTCTCACGCGCTTTTCCCCTCAGCTCTCACAAGCCAAAATACCTAAAAGGTATTTTTAAATTCCAGGCTGCCCATCATACCTATACCTCCCTCCTGCTTCTCATACCAATCGCCAACACGGTCAGAAAGGCCTTTGCCCGCCTAATCTTCACGTCTTTTCTTCAGCGGTGCACCCGTCCAACTACAGCCGCTCGCTCCTTGCTGCCCGCACTGAACTCAGCGATAGGCGAGACGCAAAGAGGAGGGGTAGTTTTTCGAATTCTGGACTCCCGCAATCATTTTGTCGTCTTCCGCTCCCCGCGTGTCAGCAGCTTTCCAAGAAAAAAACAAAAAACAAAGGCCAGATAAACCCCGGACAAGCGACACGTTCACGACAGAGATGGGCGCGCTGGGCAACTTGTTCCCGCTCGTGGTGCTGTTCATCGTTGTGGGAGTTGGCGCGTACGTTGGGTATTCGGTTCGTGGATTCCTCTTGCGCTTTTTCTCCTCCGCGCGCGATTCGCCTGCGATTAAGCGTGCTATGAGGGCGCGTGACGGGACGTCGCCGCTGCGGTGTGTGTGTGTGTGCGCACGCGCGAACCACCCGTCAAGCTGGCATCAGGCTTTCTGTGGAGAAATCATGCGCTAACAGTGTTCGCTTCTTTGCGAACGCGTAGATTTACCTCTGGTCCAACGAGCTCACCGACCGCGGCAAGCGCAAACTGGAGAAGAAGAACGTCGTCTTCTCCAAGAATGGCATGAAGGTTGGTGTCAAGGAAGTCAGAACCGAGGACTACGAGGATAAGACTCAGAGGTGTGTTTGGAGCCTTTTTGTACCCTTGAGGGCTGTATAGCATGGTCCTTGGAGGGTGAAACTGACAGTTGCACAGTGTTCTCGTTAAGGCATGGAACCTTGCTTCCTTCCCAGCGTATAAGAGTAGGTTGGGCTGGAACAGTGAGGCGGAAACCAATCAGAAGAAGAAGCGGTGAGTGCTGTCCCATATGCAATCCCTCTGAATAGATAAAGAGATTCTAACTCGTTCATAGCTAGGTAGCCCTTAGGCAAACCCTCCTTACGAACCTATCACGAAGGAAGTCGATACCAGAGTGGAGCAATGGGACGGCAAGGCGTTAGCGCGAGGTCTTTGTTGGTACTCTCGTGATCGGATCATTTCTCGGTATTTCGGAATTGAGAGCGAGACACGGGTCTGTAGTGGACTGGTTGTAGTGAGGTAGTCCCGGTCATAATGTTGACTTCAGGTTCAAGATATGCGCCAAGTCTCCAACCTATGCTAATTCCAATTTCAGTAATATCCTTCTCAGAACCGACGCTGGTCTTAAGCCTCCAGATAAGTGATACGTTGCCCTACGCGTCGCGAGGAGAATTTGCCGGCGGCGGATCTTCACCCGGCTCGGAAGAGAATCTATGGGATTTGACTTGTCAGGCCTCAAAGGCAGGTTGCCGGAAACTGGGGGCGTTGCCATTCGGGTTGTTCTGGACAGGAGTCCAGCCCGGGGTAATACGTCCCTAGGGAGGGAGAGTTGAAGTACTTCCGAGGTGTACGACACGGTGATATGTCGCCCGAATACGCGGCACGGTACTTACTAAATGCCGTTTTCAAGTGCCGCCTGCTATAGTGGGACAGAGCGACAAAGGCGATAAGCGTGGAACTGGCTCACAAGGATGGTAGCCGACTGAAACTGTGCTTAGGTGAGACGTTCCTGAGGGCGGCCTCGTCGACACGAAATCAGCTAGTAAAAGGGTAGGGGCGAATAGAACATTTTTCCCGAATATAAGCTCCCTAGGTACCTACTTCCTAGCATATCATAGAGCGCCAAGCTTAATTCAAGCGTTCCGACGTAGACGCTAGGAAAGCTTGTATATACCTACCGAGCCTTACAGAGTGTGCAGCGTCAAACACAATTGTATTGGTGAGGTCGTAGGAGTGTGTTGAGCTCCACTCTACGATATACATACGTGGCGTAGCCAAACAGCCCGGCACGACAGCTGCCGCTATCTACATGCGGGTTCACGATTCACGATTCACGATAATACCTACGATAAGTGATCAGTAATTCTTGGGGCTTTTCGTAAGGGCTTCCTAGGCTGGCTGGCTCGGTCGGCTTGCGGATCGACGGCTCTTAAGGCGGGCACCGAAAGACCGACCCCGAAACGGAGTCGGATTCACATCGGGCCTCGGAAGCCCCGAGTTCGAATTGGTCGGCGTAATTGACGCAGGTCTAAATGCACTCACGACAATCAGGATACCGTAAGAGTGATAGGTTCATTTTCCACAAAGCTAAAAGCATGAATGCAGGTGGATCTTACATGCCAGTGTACTTCGTACCTTACTTTGGTGGGCGACCGAATTTTGGCACGCCGCCTATGTATTACACGTAAGCCACTCCAGTCCAACAGAACACCCCGAACACGATAAATCTAGGTAGGTATTCGAGTAGAAAACGGGCTGGGCTTGCCGAGCTCACTAGCTGGCTTTAGAAATGCACTGAGTCTGATTGGCTTATGAGACGCCACGATATAAGCGGGGATTTCCTAATTAGGAATAAGGGTCGCGATGTCGCCGCTCCACACCGCGCTGGAAGTACAGCAGCAAGGGCCGCCCTTAGTACACGCGCGAACACTAGTAATCTAATGTCGTGGGCCCCATGTCTGGCTTGTGACCTAGTTCAAAGGGCTCTCTTCACCCCGAACGTTCCGCTGTTGCGGACACGGCAGATGTCGTGTCCGATACTCAACTCCGCACAGCTTCCGCTTGTAGACGCGTCGGACAATTTACACCGCTCAAATGTGGTCTTTTGAATTTCAATTTCTAACTCCGCTATTATCTGCTCTTGCAATGTGGCTTTACCTAAATACCTCAATTTGCGGGCTTTCTTCGTACAAAACCTCGGTGGCCAAGGGCCTGATGATGGTGCTGACGCAGCCCGTCCAGAACTACTGAAAGCTCAGGCCTCTGCCGTACTTGCCAATCGGATTCCGCCAAGCCCCTGTAGAAGTGCGGGTCTATTCCATTACATAGATGATCCCTCACTCCAAATTAGCTCGGATATAATTGCCATGGAAGAAGCTTGTCTACTCCATATCTGGGGCTGCCCCGCAAATAGCCATAGACCGTCGCAAAAATTCTTTGGCCTCATGAACCGCCCAGTGCAGTGAAAACGAAGTTTATCCCCAAGAGAGTCGAGCGGCTTCTGTGGCTTCTAAAGGCAAAAAATAGCAAAAGAAAAAGTGTAAGAGGTGTTGTAGAGGAAGATTGGAGGTGCCCCCGTCTGGCGTGGTTGTTTTTGGCTGAATAAGGTTCTAAAGTTAACTTCGATGCATGAATACCGTTGCAACTTATTTTAGGCGCCCATAACGTACTTCGCCAGATTTACCGAAGAAAACGAGGAACCGCGCGGAGGGTACACAGACGATGCTAGTGATCTGCAGGTCAGCCTTTTACCTTGAATGGCCGAATAGTTCTCGCCCCCACGTAGATATTTAAACTGGAGACGCCGTGGCTTTCTCTGCTTAAGTTCCACAAAGTCGGTCCCCCTTTTCCTAAGACAGACGCCCTCGTCGTCGAGAACCAAAATGTCGACTTCATTGTTTGATGTCACGGCCCAGCTAGGTTCGAAGCTGCGACCAACGAGCGTCGAAGGAATTCTAAATCTGACTGGTGCTGTGCTCGTCGCAGTGAGTTTTCTTTTGGTCTTTGGCGTGAAGCTTTGCTGGTGAACCTCGGTCTCATAATTCAACTTCTAGGTCGTTGTCCAATATGTTGCGTCGGTGTTCTATGCCGCCTACTTCGGCCCACTAAGCCATATCCCGGGGCCAAAACTAGCTGGAGGGAGCTGGCTCATCAAAAGCTACTACCAGAGGCAAGGCACCCTAATAGGGTGGATGACGCACTTACACGAGAAATACGGTCCTGTTGTGCGAGTGGGCCCGACCGAAGTCTCCTTCATCACGGGCGAATCTGCCTGGCAGGACATCTACGGTTTCCACCACGACGCCTCCAAGACGGGCAAGTATTACCTCAAGGACCGGGAGTTCTTCAGCATCACGCCGTCTGGAGTGTGGTCTATGATCGCCGAGGATGAGGCCAACCATTCTAAGGAGCGCCGGTTGTTCTCCCATGCCTTCTCGGAGAAGGCGTTGCGCGAGCAAGAGCCCCTCCTACAACGCTATGTCGATTTGCTGCAGATGCGACTGCACGAGGAAAGCGAGAGTGGCAAGTTGCTTGACCTCCAAAAGTGGTACAACTACACCACCTTCGACATCATTGCGGACTTGGCGTTTGGCGAATCCTTCGAGTGCCTCAGCCAGAAGTCCTACCACCCCATGGTCGTGATGACCTTCAAGGCCGCCGCTGCCATCAGCATGAAGAACATCATGTCACACTTCCCTATTGCGGCGCGGTTCTCTAGCCTTTTCATTCCCCAGGAAACCCTCAAAAAGCGTATCGAGTTCTACGACTTCACTAAGTCGAGGGTCGAAAGGAGGCTTGCAATGGATACTGCCAGGCCCGACTTCACAACGGCCATCCTTAAGCACAGCGATACCAACAGGAGCTTGAGCAGACAGAAGATCTATGCCAACATGGGCTTGTTCATGATCGCCGGCAGCGAGACGACCGCGACCATGCTGACCGGGACAACCTACCTGCTTCTCATGAATCCGGACATTATGCAGAAGCTTAATGCCGAGGTCCGCGGCAGGTTCAAGTCTGCCAACGACATCACTATCGAGGAAGTCAACAAGTTGCCTTACCTCCTCGCCGTGTTGACTGAAGGCCTCCGCATGTACCCGCCTGTTCCGATCGGATTTCCCCGCGTCGTACCAAGGGGTGGAGACACCATTAGCGGAGTCTACGTTCCCGAAGCCGTAAGTATCTGGCAAAACCTTTGTTTAGATGATATTCCATTTCGGCTTTTCTTTATAGCTTCGTGAACTGACCTAGTCCTCGCTGCAGTGCAAGGTTTACGTGTCGCAATACCACGCAAACCACTCGCCACGGAACTGGGTTGACCCAGAGAAGTTTGCCCCTGAGCGATGGCTTGGAGATGAGCGCTACGCCGGTGACAACAAAGCCAACTACAATCCTTTCTCGTTCGGTCCTCGGAACTGCTTGGGCAAGAAGTGAGTTACCGAGACTTCCACATTCGCGAAATATTGCAACCCGCATTAAAATCACCCGACTGACATGAATCCTAGCCTGGCCTATGCCGAGATGCGTCTAATCTTGGCCAAGACCGTCTTCAGCTTTGACATGGAATTGGCTCCCGAGTCCGAGAACTGGTTCTCGAGGAACAAAGTCTTTTCACTCTGGGAGAAGCCACCTCTTATGGCTAGCTTGACCGCTGTGAACTAGAAATTAGTTTGGCATGGTCGCATAAAGTAAGGAATAGTGCGACCAATTGAATGATTCGAGACTCGGTGTTCGATCCAATCTTGTCGAGATTGATATCTGATCGGCAGTTTGATAGACGGCAGGGTTAGGAGTTCCTAGTGGGCGGCTTCTCCGGCCCATTGAGAACTATTGTTGTGCTAATCTTTGCATTGCATCTCTGTCTCTGGTCCTCGGATATTTGTTTTGAGGAGGATCACTCGGTTGTGGTGGGAGAATGTTAACGACTAATGACGAGCCAATTGGAACTGCGAAATGATTTCAAGACTTAAATCTGTACAGAACAAAATCCAATCATTTAGGCATTGGTTAATGGTGAACATATAGCGTGATATTCGCGGGAATACCAAAGGCTTGAATTCCTGTTGTGGAACCTAGGATGTTCGATGTTCTCTGTAACCCGCTTTGGTAAAGAGACCATCGAGCTACTGACATCTGGCACTCTGTACCACTGGGCCGCCTTGAAACGGGGCCAAAAGTCAGACGTCGAGCAGCGCGAATGAAGTAAAAGTTTGTAGCATGTCTCACCAATTCTAGGAGTATCCTCGGGTTTCCAAATAAAGGCAGAAGTATTTGCCTATCCCATAGACGACAAGCAGGAAGAAGTGTGGTACAAGTCCCCGGCAATTTTCGTGTACCTCAGAACAGGCGCACGCACCGCATGGAAACTTTCCTTTACATGGGGGTACAACATCAAGTGCAACCAAAAACATTCCGAAAGCCGTCCGGGGTATATGGATCTCCTTATTTGTGACTCCTGTCATCCAGAACAGCGGGATCCGAGGATCGCCCTTGCGTCGATGTTGCGTAATTCCGACTGGTTGCTATTCACGGTGGCACAACGTCGGCGCACATCAATGCTACCTCTAGGTAATAAATTGCAGAAAACACAAAGAAGGTCATCCGGCTTACCACGTCATTCAGGACACGAACATCTCAGCCATGCAACTGCGCAAAACGCCGCTCGGGTCCGAAGCTTCATGGTATTCGGCCAAGCCAGCACAGGCCTACTGTACGATATACCGCGTACCGCAGCCCTAATGAGATGCCGCCCTCCGGACGAGGACCTTGCACCTGCACAGGTCCTGCTCGATCCGGGCACTTGGCCGCGCTGACGATTGACCGGTCAAGCACAAGTCACGGTGAACGACCTTCCCATCTAACGCCCGCCCGCCACAATAAAACATGATCGACCGTCCGCTGCAGGGCCAAGAGCTGACGGCAGCTCTGGCCCCCGCGTCGGAATAGCTTGGCCCACTACCTTAATTTAATCGTCCCGAAGCGATCGCGCAGGCCAATATTGGCCGACGATTCGACCTGCCGAGCCCTGCATTCCTTTTCTGAATACGGTGAGATCGTGGGCTTGATGGCTGGGTAGCATTGCGGCGTGCCCGCGATGTGCAGAAGGAGTTTTCTCGCGCCATACCTAGACACTGTGTTTCAAGGCCCCTGGGCCGTTATTTTCGGCCCCCAACAGTTGCACAAAGCAACGGCCAAAAGTACGCGGTAGTTACCGCTTTTAAAACACCCGCCTATGTGGACCGTCGCTTTGATGAATAATACGTAGTAGGCGGCGCTGTTTCCTCGCGGCATGCAGATGCCAGTCCAGAAAGGAAGGATAGACACCATGTGGCTACAAGATCGTTAGCGCAGCCCCACAGCCTCGACGCTAGCCACAGTGCAGCAAAAAAGCAACTCCAAGAGGGCCTGTGCTTGCGTCTCCGTTCGAGCTGGGCCTTCACCGGCCCACCAGCTTCACGCGATGACCCCGTTCGACGTTGAGATTGGACGGCATGCGGAGGGAGGTGTGGATATGTAATCATCCGACATGCGGCGCCCTGTGCATTTTCATTCTGTATTGCTTCGCGCGCGCGCGCACGAGCGGCGAAGAAGGAAAAGTCTACGCCCAGGCGGAAATAAAGCTGGGCCCTAATCTCAGGAAGGCGCGAGGAGCTATTCGAGTGGTTTCTCAGTCCCGTTTGTCCCTTCATGGATCGCGCTCCACGTTCCAGATCAGCCTAGGCTCACGCCTAGTGTCTCACCGCCACGACGGTTGAATGGGTTGCGGGCCCGCTGATCGCACCAAGCAAACGTGGAACAAGCGCCGCTGAAGTCAGCAGCCGCTCTGGCTTCCGGTTCTTTGGAATCAAACAGGGAAATGGAGAGGAAGCGCGGAGTGAATGGAATCTTAAAAGCATCATCGCAATTTTAGGACGAGCGAGAGCCAGCCAACTGGACCATGCTAGTGACACATGTTCCGCCCTATCTCAGTTTCCGTAGGCGGCGGTGTTTCACGAGACAAGCTGTTTTAGGAACGAGGCTTGGTTGCCGCAGCCTGACCTTCTAGAAAAACCCCTCGTGCGAACAGCCCCACGACGACAATGCCGCGCGTTGAAGCAGAAAAAAGTGGAGACTGAGGTCGGGACAACGGCGCCAGAAGACACCGAAAGCGTTTCGAACCGGATGGCGGAAGCTGACCTCTCCCGGCGGACTCAGGTCCTGGGCGGGCTTGGCAAGGCTTTCCTCCTGGGGTTCGATGCCCGCGGCCTGCTGGGAGGCTGAAGCGCGATGGAGGACATCCCTCATTCGGAGCTAAGCCGAGACTAGGTACTCCGTACTGCGGATCGAAAACCCAGCGCGACATTTGGATTGGCGCGGCGGCGCAGCGCCCTTCCTTCTTTCTATCCCCACCCCCCCGGTGAGGCTTCGTGGCGCGGCGCTTGTTCAAAGGAACGGGACGAGCGCCGAGCAGGGCCTCGTACGATCAACCTGCCAAGCGAGACACCCGTGCGACGCCGATTCCCGTGGCCGAACGCCCAGCCGACCCCCGAGTTCCGTACGGGAGGTAATTCGCGAGGTAAAACGAGAGATGACGAGGAAATGAAGAGAAAAGCGAAGAGGCGCCGATTGATGATGATGGGATGCTACTCCAGCCTTCCAGTCGGCGACTTGGCGGTCTAGCACCCGGCGCCGACGGCGTCTCCCGCAACCCAACGGACGGACAAATCGCCGACCGTACCTTTTCCTAGGCAATGTGCACCCGGGGCTCGAATCCCATGGGGGCGGAACCTTTCGATTGCCTGCGCTTCGAGCTCCGACTCTTGGCTGCCTTACGGCGCCTCGGCCCCGGCGCGCGTCCGTGCCCGCTTCCCCCAACTCACCAAACTTCCCCCCTTGTCGCCCCGTTATGCTTATCTTGAACCTTGTCTGGCGCCCACCCGGGGCAGGGATGCCGCAAGGCGGTGCCGCACTCCCAACGCCAAAATGCACGCACGCTTTTGCTTTTCCCTTCCACGCCCTGCGGGGCGCGGTGCAGGATGCCGGTCCCCACACACCCTTTCACTAGGTAAGGTCGCCCAAATCGCGCAAACTCGCTCCCTCTCCCCCTTGCGTGGCGCCTTGTCCGGACCCACTACCGGCGAAGTTGGATCGGAATCTGACTGGCAGGCGGCAAGTTAAGCATCCCTGGCTTGGTGCGCAGCCGTCGCGAGGCCACTGTGCCGCGCCGTCCCGATAGTCGGCATGCGGTTAGAGGAGCAGGACAGATGCGCCTTCATTCGTCTCGGCGACGCCGACCCAGCACGAACGTGACGCCTCTGATTTGCAGGACTCGCGATTCGCGTCCTGAGCTGAGCAAGGCTCGTGGCACGAATTCCCTGGATACTGGGGGCTAGGCGGTCTGTTTAGTTCTTTATAGTGGCGAGTTTGACGTAACGATACTGCTCATGTGTTCCGTCATCCCGTCAGTGCTGGAGCGACGCGTAATTTGCCCTTCCAATAACTTCTCGAGGACGGAGTACCTAGGTCGATACCTAGTTTAATGGCCCAGAGAAGTGGGCCCAGCAGCGCCGACGCCGACCGATACGACCTTAAAACGGCATCTAAACTTTAAGCCTAAATGGCCACGTTGTTCTGTTCGCTAGCTTCGCCCGTCCGTCGTTCGCGCCGCTTTGGGGCGAAACAAGGAAGCTAAGAGCTCCGACGTAGCGCCGGTCGGTGGCCGTAACTCGTTCACCAAGCTCCCGAGAGTGCGCCATGCGCCCTCGTTTCTGAACGAGGTTGATCTTTTGGAAGACCTTCACGTTGTTTCGCCTGGGACAAGGGGTTGGGCTTCTACATACGCCGCCAAGCTTTTGTGGGTCCCACTGCTAAGACTTTTGCGCGTCATACGATGTCGACTGTCTGGCGGTCGCCGGCTTGGCGAGGCTTGGTGAGCTGGTAATCGTTGAAGCGGACGGCGAGGTCAATTTTAGAGTGCCCCACCAAGGCTCTGGGCATACCACCCTGGGAACCTGGGTACGAATACCTACGTCTTGGCCTGCGTGCCAAGCCCGTGTACCATGTACCTTCTCGCTAACCCTACGGCATCTCGTCATCCCTCTGCCCTAACGGTAGACGCGGGACTTGATTGTGCCGGATTATTAGTCTTGGCCATCATGACTACGCAGGAGCTCCGTACATCCAGCACACTCAGGCCCCCAGTCGTACGAAACTGCCGAGTCGAGGGCGTGGGCATGTATGTATCGTAGCGGCGGGCGCCTAGGGTGGAAATAGAAGTGTAATCATAGCGCCAAGGAACGCCTGGGGAAGCGAGGAACATTTTCTCCACGGGGACTGGGGCCTTTGGGGGATCCATTGAGAAAGCTTACGTGTCCAACAACCAACAGGCCCATCGATCGCAACCAAACTCCGACGTATGTCCAACTTAGGCAAGCGTACTCCATGTGGAAAGTTGTAGCATATAGGTCTGTAACACGTTTGGAAAACGCATGAACAAAAGTGCCCGCTCAGCCATCTTCTGCACGTACGGAGTTTGATGTGGCTGGCTCGGAACCAGCCGTGGCAGAGTAGACAACTTCTCGTACAGTGTACTCATGGCGAAGGCTGCCCAAGAAACGCTGCTTGACAATGTAGAAGCTGGATAATGACGCACACTTGGCGGCTCCATTCCATGCTCCATATTTGCTTGGCCGAGGTATTGGACAAGAAGCATCCGTGCGACCTAGTTCATTTGTCAAAGGACCCGAGCTCAGGGCGGTGAAATGCACAAATTCGAATCAAACGACGCCGCGCAGGAGAAAAGAAGAAAAAAAAAGCTGGGCGAGTTTTTGGTCTCCCGTTCTCGGTTCACATTGCTTGGGAATGGCGGAGAGGAGCTGAAAGGCATCTCGTCCTGCCTCGCATGCCCGCCATTTTCGTCTCCACCTGTAAGGGCTACAAGTGCTTTGCCTCCGTTTATTAAATGGCTCCGCCTAGGCTTGTGCACGTAGGCAATGAGTAAAGGGCTGGCTGCGCTGACGCAGGGGGCCACTAGCCCGATGCGGTGTAACGGCACATCGTCCACCAGCCGGCTATCCGATCTTTCTGGTTCCTCCCCTAGGCTCTTCGGCGTGTTATTACCTTCTTTTGGAAATATTGGGTAGCTTTGGTGCGTTGTGAGCGCAAGCTTGCACCTATGGCGCAAAATAAAGTGTGGTGCATACATGCGGGCGCAAGGTTGCAAGGTGTAGCGGCCGGGTGGGTGGAAACTGGAACGAGTTAGTCAGATAATAAGCATCATTATGCTTATCTGTGGATGGCTGGGATCAGCATGAAGAGCGACCAGGGGTGGGAGCGGGTTGATCGCGAAGGATTTGGGCCGCGCTTCCACCAGCGTTCTTCGACTTTCCTGAGTTGCATTGGCTGGGCCGCGATGAGAAACCGCCCAGGCTTGTCGTTAAGACGGACAAGAAGTTGTATCACTCATCAGAGATGCGAGGCATGGATACCGGGGCTCTGATTACAGGGCTCAAACCTTCCGCCGGCGGGCGCTCCATGGCATCGCGATGCCAGTGCTTGGCACTCGCTAAAATGCTCGTCTGCGATTCTCGGCTTGGGGGCGGCGGCGCTCGGGAACCGTATCGATAGACGAAGGAGCTTACGCCGATGCGGCAATATGTACCAAGGGCAAGCCACCAAGCCCCAAAAGCAAACCCTGCTATTTCTATCTAGAACGGAGGGAGGGAGCCGCTCAGTCGCAGGTTTGCTTGTGCGCGCAATACTTCTGAACCGGGACCAAGGGGCCCGGAATAAATTGTGGCCATGAGGACAAAGCGCAACGGACTTTTTGTGCTGCGGCGCACAGAGAGTCTTGGCCTCCCAATCCCGCATCGCATCGCGGGATTTGCGGCGGCCTTCCTATTCGTCCTGTGACTTCGCCGCTTGGCACGGTTTTGTGGACCCACAAAAAAGCAGAACACGGACGGCCCCCGGGGGCCAAGGGAAAGAATGGCTGCGCTCCAATGAAGAACGCATCAGGCCATTTTGGCGGCGTGCGACTTGCTCGCAAATGCTTCCCCAACCCCTTCCCCCTTCTCCCATCGTCACAGACCGCCCCGCCGCCACAAGCCCTCTCGAGGACATCGGCTGGGGGGCTCGCGTGTGTCCTGGACGATGGCATCTAGGCGCGGCCAGGTGGCCTAGCCCTGCGGGCTGGCCGGGCGTGCGTGAAAGGCTTGTCGTGCTTAAGGATGTGAATTAGGTTGCCTGGGGCCGGTTTAGAGTTATTAAGTTTAACAGCGGGCGGCCCAGTCAGCGCGCGCCGAGGGGGGCGTGGCCGCGCCCCCCGGCCGCGCGCACCCAGGCCGCGGCGCCTGTTGCGCCAAGCCCCGCGCGTGCGCAAGCCGGGCTGGGTCCTCGGGGCTGTGCGGTGGGCGCACGCACACCACAAACATGCCAAATGCCACTATCCCCAGCTAGGCTACGGCCGCTAGAGGCGAAAGAAGGAGAGAGGAGCGTTCTGTGTGGAGTCTTCGTTCGAGGCCGGCATCGTCCAAGCGAGAAGGCGCCGCGCCGCGCCGCGAGACTTGGCCCGTTTTGGGTACAAGTGGTCGACGAGGCGCGGCGCCAATTGCACATCAGATGGCCTCCCTTCCCTGCCGGCTGGATGGAGCGAAGTGAGGAGAAACGGCGGCAGACGGAGAGGAAGGCGGCTGCACGATGAGCAAACCGCAGCCCCGGCCTACGTGCCTAGCTGCCCTCCGGCCAGAGTGCCACGGCCCGGAGGCGGCAAAGCGTCGATCTGCTGTGTGACCCTGCAACGGGGTCCCAGCAACGCCCGGCCGGGGTTTATTTGTGGATACATACCTGGCGGTGGCAGCGCCAGAGGTATGTACGTACGGAGTACACAGCACAGGCATGGCATCAGCCGGATGGACCCCAACAGAGTGCTGACGGGCGCGGCGCCGACCCGACCAGCAAGGTCAAGGGCGCCTGGGGCCAACGGTGTTTTTAATAAAAGCTTGTCCCGAAACTTTAACGGGGCTTATTTCGCTATCGGAGCGCCACCGACCAGCCCCCAGGGCCGATCACCGGCCAAGGGTCTGCACACGACGCATCCCATATGAATCCATCCCGGCCCGCCTGGCGCTGCCGTGTTCTTTCGCTCAGAGGTCTTGCTTCTTTGCGTCAACCGCTCCGTCCCACCCACTTACGTCTACACCACGCCTCGCCCGCGCCACCGGGTCTTTTCGCCGTCGCCGCCGCGGACGGGCTCCCACCAGGCTCAACCGACCGAATTCGCTGCCGCGCACCCAACGCGCCTCACGCCCGCCGCGACGTCTCGCTAAATCCACATGCCGTCGCACCTTCGCCGGTGACGCGTCACATCATCGCCCACACGGACCGTCTTCTCCACACCTCGGACGTCCGCAATAGGTACGGCCCCCCCAAGCCTCCAGTCGCTCCTTGCCGGCCGTTTCGGGACGCATCTGTTGCACGTCGCCGGGCGCGTGCCGCCAAGTCGCCGTTTGAAGTTTCCTCCGCTGTGGGACTGTTCGGGCGCGGCTCCTGCTCGCCGGCACTGCCACCTCCAGTTGCGCCATCCGCCCGGCTCGCGCCCTTCTCGCCTTCCTTCCATAACTGTCCCTTTCCCCAGACACCTGCCGCGCCTTCCTCATGCTGCCGCTGCCTCGTGCCTTGCCCGCTCCTTCCCCGCCAGCGGCCATCTCGGTTCGGGCTCCTTCTAACGTCCTGAAGCTCCCCCTTCCTTAAGCTTAGCACCCGAGGCTCGGCACCGGCTTCGCTCGCGAGGTGCGCGCACACGACGGCACTCGACCGCTCCGAGCGAGCCACCTCTCACGCCTCTCGGGCTGAATCGCTGCGCTCGGCTCTAGCCGTCGGCATCACCCGTCCGAAATGGAGACGTACAACGGCCTCGTCCGCACCCCGGCGGACGCCATTGTTCTATTTGAAGCCTGCCGCGTCGGCATGCTCCCGCGCGTTCAGCGCCGCCTCTCCGAGAAGGAGCGCCAGCAGATCAAGTCGGGCTCGGTGTTTGTGTGGGACGAGCGGGAGGCGGGTATGCGGCGGTGGACAGATGGCAAGTCGTGGAGTGCCAGCCGCGTGTCCGGGAGCTTTCTTACTTACCGCGAGATGGAGGGCAAGAGGGGAGGCAACAGCTTCGCGCCGACCAATCAGCCCGGCAAGAAGGTCAACGGCAAGGTCGAGGCCAACGGCCGCTGTGACTCGGAGCCCGAGGATGGGCCTGACGGCTACCGCTACAAGACAGACGGCCTGGTGAAGCAGTCGTTTAGCATTACCACCTCCGACGGCAGGCATCTACACCTCATTAGCTACTACGCGCGGTCGGACGTCGAAAGCCTTATCCAGCCCACCAGCGACTCCCAGCTGCGGAATATCCGGCCACCGAAAGGCATGTATCCCGAGTCCACGGTGAACGAGACGTCGAACGTGCCAGCCGTTACTCGGGGCCCGATGCCGGGCTCACCTTATGCGACATCGCCGCACCAAGTTCATCCAATGGGTTCTCCATACGCCCGCGCCCAAGCACAAGGCTACGCGGCCTACCCTCCCGGTTCTTCCTGGCCACCCTCTCCGATCCCGACTCCTCCCACCCATCATTACCCTCCATTCCATCATCCGGGACCTCATGGCTACTCGCCTCTCAACCAGTACGGTCAAGCGTATCCTCCGCATGGCTACGGTCATCAACCCGGTCCGACGGCATTCGACCGGCCCCCGGCAATGGCTAATCCGGGTCTTCCGCCGCCGCCTCCTCCACAAGCCAACGGCCTCTCACAACACGCTTCACCCTATGCTCCTCCGCCAGCTATGGCTCGCCCACCGCCTGGGGCCGTTGTTCCAGGCCATCCGGGCGCGGGTATCCCTTCGAATCCATATGCGCAGCTCGATCCACGACTTACCCCTCACCAGCAACCCCAGCAACATCAACAGCAACCGCAAGCCCAACCTCATCCCGCACCCCTTCAACATTATCCTGTCCAACACCAGGATCCACACGCTGCCTATCAGCAGCAGCAGCCCCAGCAGCAACCGCCTGCGGAGCGCAACCGCACGCCGCCGAAACCCGATTCACGCCCCTTCGAGGCCCACCAGCCCACGCCCAACGGCACGCCTCCGTGCCAGGGCCCGACGAATCGGCTACCGCCGCCCGGCGCTGGTGCCGGAGTCACAGCCGAGCCGCGTTCCGGCACGCCCACGTCACAGCAGCCGACCAAGACGATCCCGTCGATCGATGCGCTACTCACGTCGACGTCGTCGACGGCCGCTACGCCGGCACCCACATCGGCCCCCGCCGCTCAGCAGCAGCACGGCCACTCGCCCGCGCACATGCACCCGGGCGCCTCCCTGAGTCCGCATCCGCATCCGCACCCGCACCACCATCACCACCACCACCAGGGCGGCCACTCGCCGAACCGGGCGGACTTCACGGCGGCGGCAGCAGTGGCTGTGGCGGCTGCGGCGGCGGCGGCCCCGATCGAGCAGAGGGCGGAGCATGCCGGGGGCGGCAGCGTGAGTAGGCAGGGGAGCAGAAGCCCGGGGCATGCGAGGGATATTCCGGGGGATAAGGTGGAGGGGCCGGGAGGAGGGCAGAAGATGGGGTTTGGGGAGGATGCGAGGGCGATTAGGCAGTTGGACAGGGCGTTTGCGGTGTGAGAGGATTCATACACGTGGAAGTTCAGCTTTGGCGTGGTTTTCTTATGGTTTCAGCTACTTGCATCGGATGGCGTTCACCTGCGGTTATTCACTCATCCATGGTGTAGTACTCCTTCTGACGGGTGGAGAAACTTTTCATTTCCGTTTGTTTTATATCTTTCGGTGGAGTGGCGCATTGGCATGGAACTCCTTTGCATTTGGCGGTCGCGGGTGAGAATGGAAAACAGCGTGGATTGAGCGGGTCTGTCATTCGATGCTCAGCTCATGATTTCTGCATACACGGGAGCTTGTTTCACGAGTTTTTCTTTCCCATTTTCTCTTCTGTTCTCGGCCTAGGTCGACGGCTATATCACGGTTGCTGTTCATTCTATCTCAATTGTGCATTCGGGCAGGCGCTTCTTCTACGGGAGCTTCACTCTCATCTGGCGTGTTGTCTTTTCTCCCCCTTGTGGGATGTGTTTTCTACGGGCGGCTGGCTCGATCCTGATGTGTTGTCTCTTGGCCACTTGTACGGACGGACGGGTAATGGATCACTTGTGTTTTAACTTCTCTGTCTTTCTCGCAATGGACAGGACATGGCTGATTACTCCCAGGTACAGGGTTGCTGGGAGGTGAATAGGGTCGTCCAAGTATCGACCAAGTGATACGTAAAACTCAGCAAAGTCATTGCCGTACATTGAAGCTGCCACTCAAATTACCTTTCTACCTAAAGTGCTACAGTCTTATACCGTACGGTCCGGTGTGTAAACTTGTGCCCGCATCGTAGCATGGTGCACCTCGGGGTGGTCATGATTGGCGAGACCCACGTCCTAGGCCGCATCCAACTGGATGCCTTACTACCCTTTCCTTTCCCCTTCTACCCCGGCTTTTCCACCTCATCCCATCGTCTACCCTTGTCGCACCCGCTAATGCCAAACTAAACTCACGCATTGGCGCACCATGTACTCCGTCCGCACCTGCGCTCTACCTTCGCACAAAGCAGGCCCCATTTCCGCGGGGCTCCGGCGCTCTCCCGGCCGAGCAGGGAGCAGGAGGCCCGACGGAAGGGCCAAAGCGGCCCCTAGGGGCTTGGCCAACTTACTCTCGGGCTGCGCCACCGTCGGCACTTGCCTTGGACAACCCTTGGCTACGCACTACCTACCCTAAGTCCATGAGGAAGGTTTGCGGGTTGCGGGCGCGTGGCGCCGATCGCGGTCGGGGCGGCGTACGTAAGCAAGCAGGAAGGAAGGACCCCGGGGGGGCCAGGACGAAGTGGGACGGGAGGACAAGAGCGCCGAGATGTGGGGACGCTTTCTCGTCCTAGTGGAAAGGTAGTACATATGTCCACAGGTAGGGAGGAATGATTGTCTAAGCGCGTGGCTTGGAAATTGGGGGGACGTGTGATCTAGGTCCGCGCCAGGCGGGACTTTGCAGATGTCAGTTTTTTGATAGTGGTGTGAGAATGAAGCAGGACGAGACGTTGGCCGAGAGCGCGCGCGGGCGCCATTGGCGAGCGGCCGCTGGGTATGGCGCTTGGCGAGCGCGAGTTGGGCAGTCCGGCGCGGACGCGGATGGAGGTTGCCGACTGCTTGGCCGTCGATCACTTGAGGTGCAGGACGGAGTGCTGCTTGCGAGGCGGAGATTATTGGCCGACGTGTGCAACGGCAGACGAGCGGGCCCGCAAGCGGTGGGAATCAGTTGCGAGATCGACTACAAGTTCGGGCTCGGATTGCTTTATCGCATTCGGATCGCCTTCTTCGCGCCCTGTGTATGTACTTCCGTACTCCCGTGTACCAAAGTGTCAGACATGACGTGTTCTTCCGTACGAGCAGTAGGTCCGACGTTCGCTAACGGGGCCTAGGATATTGGGTAGGGCACTCTATACAAGGAGCCTTGGCGCCAGGCTATGCCTATTTCCCGGTTGATTTACCCCCTTTCGAGAAGGCAAACCTCGTGCTTTGGAATTTTCCACGCGATGTACCGGGTTGAGGTCGTTCATCTCCGTCCCAGGATCGCAGTGGGGCTCTATTATATGTACGTCAATCAATAAAACTTCGTCGTTTCATCAGGTTTCTCATCCCGGATTGAAAATAGCCGTTCGTTGTTTGCCACGCGGTGATCTCGGTTCGGCCCCCATTTATTGCTAGTCAGGGACATGGGCTGATGGGGGCCGCGTATACGTCGTTGCGAGCGGAAAATAGAAACTATTGTGGCTTCGATACGGCGGTCTCCGTAAGTTAGATTTCAATGGACTGTTGCGAAGGTGCTATCTTTACTCGGAAGGAAATCCGGCAATTGCTCTGGACGACCAGTGACGACATTTCCATAGTGGGCTGCAAGCTACCTACCCCGTACGTGTGCACACTGTACAGAGGCATTTAAGGCCCTCGAAGGTTTTGGATAAGCTTAATCTCGAATACGAACGGCTTGTCGAGTCCCAAGGTACTTATGTACTAGTCTATCAAGTTCACAGCTGTCATAGTGCAACACTGCAATTCGCTTGCTTGACCATCTAAAAACGTAAACAACGTCACTTCTGTGGGAAATAGTATTGTCACTCTGATCGCTCGCTCACAGTCACAACGAATATTTTTGTGAAAATTCCGCTCGATGGACAGACCAAAACTTACGTGATTGTAGCCAAAAGGTTATCTAAATTAGCTCTCGGCCAATTATTCTGTTGTGGATGTTGCTTAAAATCTCATCAGTATGACTGTAGTGCCCGTATACGCGCATTCGTGTAATTCTGGTGTTCACCCTAACATTTTCTCGTTACGCAGTTGGCCCTTGGCCACGGTTGCGGGCTTGCAGCATGGCACGCTACAGTTTTACACGAGGCTACGAAGGACGGCCGCGTCCCAGCGTATCAGAAAACAGAAGGACTAGCTTGATACTGAAAGGGCTCCTATTATGGCCTAGCTATTTACCCGTCACCTGCACTGCTGCTAGCGTTTTGGTTTACTGTTTTATTGCCCCTAGTCCCAATGCACAGCGTTCTCAGGTGCTTGTTGAACACTGCAGAATGCTGTGCCGCTCACTCACTATTTCAACTAAGAAGTCGCTAGCAGATGATGGAACTGCTGAATTGCGCCAGTGACACTCTATATAAGAACGTAATTGGGAACGGGCACGGAGACGAGGCGTTCTTGCAAAGGGCTCGTTCTTAGTAACTGACTATTTGAGTAGAAATATAGTAGAATTTCAACTAGGAGCTCGCAATTGTCATTACAGGCATAAAAAATTGAACGAGACTTTATTCTGACTCTAAATATACCCTTTGTCCTTCAGTACAGAACACCACGACGATGGCTTCAGGCCCGAGCGCCGTGGGCAATGCCGACGTCGCAACAACTTTCCGCAAGGCACTCAGCGTCGCAGAACCACATGGGCCAGCACGAACTCCATTACGTCCGAGTAATCGAGTGTCTTCGTGAGCTTCGCGATCAGTCACGGTCACACTCGCATCAACGCCGTCTCTCAACTTCGGCCACGCGATTGTCGACACCGTCCCGCAGTTCATGCCGCACATGATCGTCTCGCCCGTCTCAATCGACACTATACGTCCAGCGTTCAGACTCGCGTGGAGACAAGCTGCACCCGTGGGCTCCACGGCAATGACTGCAGTCGAGGGGGTTGATGGCTGTTTGTAATGCGCGGCAACAGCAGCCGCAAAAGATCCAACGCCAACAGAGGCAACGACGCATGTCGCCGGACGACCGACAATATCATGCAGCTGGCGGTCTGTCTCGGCCAACATAGTTGAGTATCCGTCGGCGACCCACTACGCCAGGAAAGGTAGTCAGCTCCGTGTCCCGAATACAGCCTTCGAGGACTCACGGCAGGAATTTCCTCGTAACCCGGCCATGAAGTGTCCATGCATAGTAGACTTCCGGTGTCTTCCGCATGCGTCTTTGCCTCTTCAACAGAGGCATCGTAGCCTCCGTCAACTACACGAACTTCGGCGCCTTCGCCGGCAATTATGTTCCGCGTAGCTTGGTCAACGTAGCGCGATACAAACACTACAGCCGGTATTTTAAGGTAAAGCGCCATGCGGGCCACCGCGCGCCCCCAATTTCCAGCAGAGCAGCACACAAGCATTACATCTTGCTTCGCAGCAGATTCACTTAGTTGCTGGAGTGATACTGGAATGTCGTGGCCCGTCTTCTTGGCGATTGCTCGATATACAGCCCAAGAGGCACCGAGGATCTTGAAGGAGGGAAGTCCGAAGCGCAGTGATTCATCTTTGACGAACAAGTGCTTTGCGCCAATTCCATTTGCCAGGGAATCGAGAGAGACTAGTGGAGTCTCCGAGTAATGAGGTAGAAGCCGATGGAAGTCTTCAACTTCTGGTGTCGGTGTCGCAGAAGTTGATCTCCATGAACGCGCATTATGATTGACGTACATTGCGTGAGGACAAGGTGTAATGTCTTGTGGTAGTCGCTCATCGATATGACTTGGAAGTTTCAATGCTTTGGATTAGTGGTGTAATTACATAAAAGATCATCTGTCGTTCTGGTCGGATAATAGTTCGACGTTGAGGCTCGCCAAGTACTACCTACCTACCCATACTTGTCCGGACTGGCGCTCACGTGACAACTGTGATTTTTCGGAGTAAGAGTCTCCTTCAAGCTCATATATTAGGAGCCTTGACGAGGGTTACATAGCTGGCTAACGCTCTATGTTTATATGCCGTACTTATCAGCCAATACTTCCGGTACGTCATTTGGACTGCATCTAAGGGCTACACATCCGGAATAAGGTTTACTCAGGTGGGTTCCTCGTTATGTAGTCACAATTGGAAATTATGAGCATCACTAGCATCCTCCATAGTTATGCGATGTGCAATGCGTTGAGGACGCTAAGCGTGTCTTCACTTCACGCATATACACTCCTAGGCCTCCAACCGTACATACACGAGCACCCAACCATGAAGATGCAGGTTTGAGGAGATTGATCCTACGCCCCATGCCAGCTCCTGTATCATAGCCAGTTGAAGAAGAGGAGGGAAAGCACGCCACCAGCTATCAAAGCTCCGCCACTATGACCTCTTAAGGTGGGGTCTCGTCCGTCGTCAACGCCTGACGCTTGGCCTGCACACGCTCCTGTCTCCGCTCGCGGGCCGCCTTGGTCTTCGCGCGCTTAGCGTCCATCTCCTCCTTCAAGATGCGCTCACGCTGCTTCTCGGCCTTGGCCTTGTGGATCTGCTCGTTTGAGTTCGGGGTTAGCTGCTACGAGTCAGATTCGGTATGAAAATGGCTGGCAACGTACGTGTTCAACAAGAGCACGCTTGTGCTTAAAGGTATTACCCTTGCAGAGGTGATAGAGTTCGTGGTAGAGGTGCTTGTCGATCTTCCCTGAGGCGCGGTACTTGACGAGGAGGCGGCGGAGGACACGGAGACGACGCATCCAGAGCACATGGCTATAGCACACAACGGCAATCAGCATTCCGGCACATGCCCCAGGCAATCGTCTTTCCCCATTTTCGGCCCACGTCCTCCGCTATCACCGCTCAGACAACAACAGCTCTTCTCTGGACATACCTCGGCATTCTGGCGTCCTTAGTACCCTTCCTCTTACCGAAACCGCGGTGGCGGCCGATGCGACGAGCTTCAGTCAGAGCACGGGCGCGAGCACGGGAATGCATCGTGACGGGCTTGCGGATGATGAGGCCATCGGAGACGAGCTTGCGGATCGTCTGACGGGAGTTGGCATTGCTGATTTCCGTCACCTCGTTCGGGTCCAACCAAATCTTGCGTTTGCCGCAGCCGACGACTGATGCCGCGAGATGCTTCTGCGTGCGGAGATTGACCCTGTGTGCAGCGCCGTGGTTAGCACATCCTGAGTGCTGCAGGCGCCCCGAGAGTGGGCGGGCGAGACGTATGCGAGGGGCACCGGGCACGGTGGAACGGTGAGATAGAGCCCTCTGCGAGAACGATGGTGCTTCTTGAGGTGGACATGGGCCTAAGCATGAGTCGTAGAGATGCAGTTGCTTACATTTTGGATGGACTTGTCGAAGTGTCGATAGTGGTGATGTAGACGGGTGGCCGGGTGAGGAGAGGGGGATGTCAAAATGGGCGCATGTGTGCGTTTCGCCTGATTCGTCACTAGCCGATCGCCGCCTAAAATGCCAAGACTTTGACACTCGCTAACTTCCCTCTAATCCTCATCACGTGAAATGCCTGCATTCAGGTCTTTCGCAGCCTCGTATTATGCTCTCCGGGTCATACATTCTACGCGCATGTGAGTCAAAGAACACGGCTATTTCCACGTTGAGTCTCAATTTCATACCATTTCTTTCCCGTGCACTAGAGACCTTTGTCCTATCATTTCACCCTTCTCTGATTAAAAGCATCCTCCTACTAGTAATGGTAGTCAGTGATCGAGTGCAAAGGACAGTTATCTTTTTTTTAATTGCGACTAGAAATAGCTTTTATTGAAGACCTTAGAGGTGGCTAGTGAATCAATGGCTCTGTGGGAGTCTTCCAGTCACAGATGAGTGGGAGAGATGTAAAGGGGACTCCATCAAGCCCAGCGCCTGTATGATTCTTGCCGATTTATCTCACAGGTAATATGTTCTCTCTCCGCTTGGACATCAATCGTAACGCAAAGGTCAAAGTACCCAAATTCTAAGGCGAGCCTACGAAGCCTGACCAGCCATGCGCCAATCCCCGAACCGTCGGCTTCTAGGTTGATATTAGTCCTCGCCTCCAGTATCACCTTTTCGATGGCTTTTCTGCAATACTCCGACCCCTGATATGCGTTCACGTTGAGAAAGCCGGTATTGCGTCGATCCACCAAAGCAAGCGCCAACCATTTGGACCGTTGGTCAGGAAATGCCTTCACGGGGAAGACCTCTGTCTCACTACCCTCCCTGGCCAACGCACTCAGCATATCGAAGGCATCGAGATGCTCATGGGCAAGATTCATGGTTTGCATAAGCACCTTAGCGATCCCTTCGGCCGCATAAGGCGGAGAAAGCCCTTCCTTCTTCAATGCTCCGAGAGCCCTGGACGCTGTAGATATCATTTCGAGCTCAAGGATCCGACCGAGCTCGTTTCGGAATCCGAAGCACCCCTCTCTTTTACCCTCATGCTCCCATTCCACTCCCTCGTCCTCCACCTTAGTTCCAGGTGGTGCAATTACCAAGTTGAAGCCTTCGGGAGAGATGGCAATGATCCTTCGATGTGATTGCTCTTGTCCTATCTCTTCGATGATCAAAGCTTCGATCACTTCGTCGTCAGCAGCAAGCAATTCCCGTGTCGTCTCGCTGGTTGCTGGCCCCACGATAAACGCGCGGACGCCCTCGAAATTGGCATTGAGAAGACCTTCGAAATTCTCCAAAAATAGGCGCCTCGCATACGGAAAGAGGGTGCTTATGCCCTCTTGGTAAAACGCATGGTAGAACTCGTAAATCCAAGCGCGCATTTGGTCGAGCTCATCTTCGTTGACAAAGAAGATACCGCGAAGGCTGCTTCTCCTGGCCATCCAGAACCCCCTTCGGACCCGTGGGTACAGTGTCGCTGAGATTTCAGCCAGAATTGTGGAATCACAACGGCCATAGTCTCTCTTAACAACTTCTCCCGGCGACCTTGTTCGTTCAGTTCCGCCCCTTGTTGGCACCGTGGATATCGGTCCAAGAGTTGACGTTCCATCCTTCGCTTCATTGACCGGCTGGATCGCTGATTTCACCGTGTCTTCCGACTGGGTTGATGCTTGCATGTTATCAAACAATATGCAAAAAAGTGAACTAAGAATATAAGTGGTGGTGTTCTGGACTCCGATATGGAGATGTCGCCTACTCGCGCAAGATGTTTTACGCAAGATTAAGGCATATCAATATTGAGCCATACAATCAACTTGTCGCTACAAAAGTGTGAGCGTCGGCTTCCATTTTGGTCAGTCTAGAGTAAGGATAGGTGGTTTCTCTAGCGAGGTCAGGAACCTGGAAATAGCAATCATGGTAGCCATGGTTCTACCGTCCTGCACCGCCAATTGCAAGCACGAGTTGTTCCGACAACCTACCCCTGTTGCTCAAACGTGATCGGTGGGGATGCAAAATGTAAAATGCACGCCTACCGCATGGAGGTGTAAGACCGAACTGGGGAGAACTGTTTGGAAAATTCGCACAGAGGAATGCACCTAGTCCCAAACGCGGTTCAAAATGACTGCAGCTCGAGACATGAACCTATGTTTCCTGCCGCATACTTGTAATGATTCTCGGTGGAAAATAACGTAAGCGCTTCTGGCTATCCCTGTGAGGGACCAAGGGCTGCATAATGCAGTCATCCCTTGAAGTATCGTAGAATTTTCGAAAACAAACACGTATTAACAACTCCGCCATCCAGAATATCACTCCGCACAAATACGAATCTCAAAGGTCTAATCATGAAAAAGTATTAGCGCCCGATATGTTGCCATACAACCTGCGAAACGTGAGATAGCAGGAACTCACCTTGAGGAGCATCATCCCTCAACTTGAAAGTCAACTGGTCGTCCGCCCTCCACTCCAAGCCCTTTGCAATAACCGCCCACCCATACTGCTGGGCTACGCGCCTCATGCAATCCAGCCACTTCCCCTGTGTGAATCGCTGGGGTTCTACCCTCTTCTTCGCAACCTTGATCACCGCCCATGCTGCTCTGAACACCACCTCCAACTGCTCCCTTACCGGTCGATCCTTCGTCACCAACCCCGTGCATTGGCGTTCTGCCAAGGCCCACGCGATTGCCTGCTCCCTGAACTCCATATCATCCCAGGCAACCAAGTTCTTCGCACCCTCACAGCCACGGATCTCCGAGCGCAGATTGAACACGTCTGGCGCAAGATGCATTTCGAAGGATACACCTTCGTCGAGCGCTAAACGCCTCAAGATGGGCGCCTCGTAGAAGCGCTCGAATTCCATCGCAACAGCGACGCGCGCCTCGGTCACTGTGTTCACCGAGGCAATTACCTGGACGCCATTGTCGCTGTCTTCGCGAAGTATCTTGTTCCAATGGTAGAGCGTTACGTCGCGGACTACAGCACGTAGGACCGCTTCTGCCCTGTTGCGCAGGGATACCGCGAGCACGTCGTCGAGGTGGCGCAGACGGAAGCCCCAGTAGAAACCGAGACGCGTATCGCCGATGACCACGGCGCCGAGGTGACGGAGGACAGCATTGAAACCCAGAAAGCTTACCGGAAAAACCAGGAGGGGCTCCTTTGGATTGTCAAATACACTCTGGGCGGCATCGTCTGGGTGTATCTGGTACTGCTTTTCGCTCTCCGGGAGATCAGCTAGGCGAATCGCCAGAGTTTGTTTGGGGTCGTCTATCATGTTGGAAAATGACGTTGTACGGACTCGTTCCTGGTAATTTGCTTTCAGGACCCGCCGGAACACTAGGTCGGCGTATCGATAGAGGGTGTACTTCCTTTTGTAGTGATACATTTCTGCGATATAACCCTTCAAACGTTCGAACTCTGCCTTAGGCACGTTGAGGATGATGCCATCCCCAACGAGCGAGACTAAGGGCACCGGCTGCCCCGAGGTCGCCTTTGTGGTGGTATGGTTTCGAATATCAGCAGCTGGAATAACCGCCGCCGTTTCCTGTGGAGGATTGGCTATCGAGTTTGTTCTGTGCCTAGGCTGGTTGGCGTCTTCGCCGATCGCAAGGTTTTGAGCCCGTGAGGGCTGGCCACCCTCCTCTAGAGGAAGCCGAGGTGCAAGATTTCGAAGCGGCGATGACATTTAGCCCTTGATCCTTCGCCTGACTCGCCCTTTGGATGCCTTTCGCCGTTGGCCAGGGGGCAGAGTGAGCCGGTCTAGCGGATGAAGCCGTAGAGCTCTAGTACGGCTAGCAAGCAAACCTGTGTCGACATGTGAGGGCATTCCTCATTCGTAGAGCCTTCTTAACTGAATTGTGTTTGTTTGTCGGTAGTTAACTGAGGTAAGTAAGGGTGTGGTTATGACATCGCCTTATGTGAAATATTCGCTCATGGATGGCTGTGGGAGCAAAAGTTGCCCTAGGGAGTTGCTAGCAAGCAGTCAGTTTTCATGTCATAGTTGATATATAACTCGCTACCCTCACAACCTACTTGTTTGATTGCTAAACTATTCGTGTGTTGAAGGCATAAGAAATTGTAAACCACAGCGGCTTATTGGACATCCCTGACGTGCTTTGTGCTTGACTACTAGGAGCCCGAAAAGCTTCTAGAATGATCGTCACATGCGACAATACAGTTACAGAAACTTTGATCGCACAGCCGCAAGTAATGGAGTCCATAAAAACTATAACAATCCTATCGTAGAGCAAACTACAGGAAAGAAGAATCAGCTCCATCATTTCTTACAATACCCTTTTGTCTAAAATAAAGAAAAAAAAATAATACAAGTCTTGCCGGTTTTCATTACGGCCAAAACATTCATGCCTTTTTCTTTCCAATGCTCACATCCAAATTCCCAACAATCCAAGCAACCGTGAAGACGCAAAACATTGTCGCAAAAATAGTTAGTGGCTTGCGGAACCCAGCCGCCCACGGATAGTCGTATGTCACCTAATGTTCCAGTTAGCTCAAGAAACGAAAGAAATGAAAGTGGGAAATCATACAACAAGAGTTTTGTCCCTCCATTCATCAACCACGTTCATAGCACTCAGCTTCAGTGTAGGTCGGCCGATCGTGTCCATAAAAGTCTTATGCACTGAGATCTCCTCGCCTATAACCTGCGCCGTGGTCTCATACTTCATGTTCCTGTGTAGGCGATCAATCAGCTGCGCTGATCATGGTCACAGCGGCTGGTAGAGAAGGAAGTTGGACTTACTTAGCGCCCTCGGGCAAAATGACCTTCACCTCCACCCTGTCATATTCCACGCCCTCGGCCATCCTCGGTCCTTCCAAGAAAGGCACCCTAAGAACATACCTATCGCTCACCTTCAACTTCCGCAGGAAGTTTTTCAAATCCGCATCCCACCCAATCTTAAAGCTATAATTCCACCCGCCAAACACTGGATACCTCGGCTTAAGCTCCAAACTGGCATCCTTATCCCCAACTCCCGGCCTGAACCGGCTCGTGCTTACGTTCCCAATATCATCCGTGAAATACGGATTCACGCTGCCCGACAGAAGTGGGAAGCGCAGCTCGCGCAGCGCCGAAGTCGCCGTGCTGGTGTACGTCTGCATCTGCCAAGTGACGCGGGAGAAGTTCTCTTTGAGGGCGGCGGCGCGGTTTGTCAGCCAGTACCGCTCCTCGGTTGCCAGATTGCCGCCCCAAGCGCTGACCTCGATGTCGCGCTGCAGTAACGCTACGTGGATAAGCGGGCGCGTGTACTGGTATCGCACCTCGACGGGCTGCTGCGCGCCCGCGGGGGTGTCCTGGTACGTGCCGTAGGTGATGGTCGAGCCTTGCACCTGGGGATCGTCCGCGCCATCGACATTCATGCTCTTGGGCAATGTAGTGTAGTCAGGGATGTCGGCGGAAGAGAATTTGAGTTTGGTCTTTTGCTTCACGGTGTAGTACGCCGAAGGACATAGGGAAGAGAAACGGTAGGTGAGATATTGGGGTTCGGCCTGGGCGATGGTCGCGGGAACGGGGTCTAGGGAGGACAGAAGCGAGTACGAAATGCTGATGGTCTGCTGGCCTGAGGGTTCAACGGGGGTGGGGAGATGGATAAGGTAGTATTCAGTTGCGCTGGGAACGAACGGTGAGGGTTGTCAGCGCGCGCAATACACGATGGGATCTCCACCTCGCCCTAGTAGAATTCTGCTCTCACCTCTCGGTATCGAACTCGGTAGCTACCACCTTGAATGTACCCTTCTCTGGCTCTTTTTTGTCCTTCACTTCTAGCCCGCCCACGCGTGCCATCAGTCCGTTTTCAAAGGGCAGGTAATACTCGCTCTGTGGCGCTTTGTCGACATTCTCAATGACCACATTGATCACCTCGCGCGGGTAACCCTTCTCGAGGTTCACGTTGCGCACCAAGTTTGCATTCTTCCACACCTGTGGCGGTTTGAACTCCGCTGGCAATATCTGTTTCGACGAGAGCGGTTCGGCAGTGCATAGTACGGAGATCGGGCTGATGAGGGCGGCGGTCGCCGCGAAGAAGGCCGAAAGGACCCTCATGGTGGAATATGGCTGAGGGCTGAGATGCCCAAATATCGGCGGAAGTCAGCCAGAGGGATTGAGCTCTGCGATATGGTTGTAGGGACAGGATTTGGTGGTGTGCAAGCGATGATGGGGAGCATGCGGATAGGGATAGCTCGACTCCCTGGAGATGCGGCGATGGTGGCATCAAGCTGGCCGCCCACCAATCAGAAGCATGCACCTAGAGCTTCCGCTCCGCACCTCCCTCCCTCGACGTCCACTCCACCTTCCGCCCACACTACGTCACTCGACTTTCCGAAATAGCCGAACTGACTCAGAACTGGCCTGCGAATCGAGCATGACTGCTAATGCAATCGCCTCGGGGAAGGGAAGGTTGCCAGTCGCACGGAGAAACCCCTCCTTCTGTGTCGTATAGTTCCAGAGGGAACGAATAATGGGCTATTCCCACGGACTTGATTAGTCCTACTCCGAAGAGTGGATTCCACTACTTTTGGAGGCTTCGTACTTAACTACCTAAGGCATCGTACGTACGCAAAGAATGCTCCTGAAGATCGTTAAAGGGATGCTGCTTCAATTCCGGCCAGTTTTTGAGTCTGGCGATTGTCGTCACTTCCATGCTCCCTCTCACTTGCAGATGCCTCTAGTGTTACTTCTACTTTAAGAACTGCCTGCTGCAACTTGTTATAGTCGCGATGGGCGCCAACGCTCGGAAAGCAGCTGCAAAGCCCCAAAGGGTAACTGCAGCCATGAGGCTCGGGGTTGTTATCATGGTATAAGTAAACCTTTTCTTTGCTGTTCCCTCCCTTGTTCATAACCACTAACCCAACCTCCTTTCGAACTCAATCATCCTCAAAATACTTCCCCACATTCGCTTTCATTATCATCGTCCTCGAGCCTAAAAGCAGTCTCTTCTGACACTCAAATTCCTGTTCAAAATGCGCTCCTCAACAGTCCTCGCACTCCTTGTACTCGCACCTCTTGCTCTTGGAGAAACATGCTCCACCTCAACCATCTCGTTCAGCCCATTGCCTTCGCCTATCTATACGGAAGGCCGCAAAGTCATTCCAATCGCTATAACACCTGAACCAATTGCTGAATCAACGAGCAGCAGCACCTGCAGTCACGATATCTCTTCTTCGTCGTCGAGCCCTGTATCAACGTCTGAAGCTCGAGCGGCGGCTAAGGGAATTAGAGCGTCTAGCACCTCGTGCCCTCCGACCTCTAAGCCGGCAGAGTCTTCGGTTACGGCGGACGCCGCCGTCTACAAGGGTAATTCCAACTGGGCGTACCTGGGTTGCTACAGCGAGACGATGGAAAACCCAGACTCTGGTGACACCCGTGCTCTGAACGGCGAGGATAATGAAGAGGTATCTCTCGCCTCATTTCCTAATCGTCTCGTGGATAGGATCATTGACCAATGTCCCTCTACCAGGAACACGAGGATGACCTCCAGCCCGAAGACTGCTTCAATAAGTGTGACGGCTATGTCTACGCAGGTCTCGAATACGCTACCGAGTGCTGGTGTTCTAACCGGCTGTCTTCTCTGGCAAAACAACTCCCCGAGGAAGAGTGCGACATGAGCTGCGGCGGCAATGACAGCCTAGTTTGCGGTAGCTCTAACAGGTTCGTCCGCTGTCTCATCTTCTATGCCTTTCATCATCCTCGTTACGAGAAACTATAGACTTCGTAGCCTTCTCCCTTATGGTAGACATCTTTGTAATATCAACCTTACTGATGTGACTTCCTCACCTCAACACAGGATCACACTGTACAAGCTCGAAAACAAGGAAGAGGAAGAGGAAGAGGAGTCCACGGCGTCCCTGCTGCTCGCCGGCGGCCTCGTCTCAGACCTCAATGGCAACACCGGCCTAGCCGTCGCGTTGGCGACGGTGTTATTTTTTTTGTTTGTTTTTGTTGCGTGAGGTTGGCGAAGAGCAAATGGGCTGATGGGATATTCTGGGCATTTCGGGCGTTGCTGTGCAGACGGGACGGGGCTAGCACTCCAACGGCACGGACAGAGAACACGGGCGATGCGGAAAGTGCGAGGACGGCGGAAAACCAGGTGTAGGGGAGAGGCTGCTCTGTCCTAATTGTCATCGTCAAAGAGTGTATATATAGATTGTCAGGCATCTCAGACAACGTACCTACTGTATTCACCACAGTTCCTCTCAGCTTCGACATCAACTCAGTTTTAATTGACAAGTAGCGGTCACTCACATTGCTATATCGGCAATCTCCCCTTATACCTCTCCCCTCAATTCCGCTAGCCCTATCCCTACCGCCTCCTCACTCCTAAGTGTCACAACCGCTGCTTTCTGCGCCACTCCCACGGTATCCTCCACTTTCTTTCCCTTCGCTAACCCACTCACCACAGCTCCTAAAAATGTATCCCCGACCCCATTGACACTCACAACATCCTCCTCCAGCACCTTTTCAGGCACTGTAAAGCGGCGCAAATAGACGCCACCTAACCCCACCACGCTCGTCGCCGCTGCTCTCGCTACCACCCAACCGGCCTGGCCAGCATCGCTTAGCCGCTCATCCTCCCTCCGCAGCAACATAGCGAGCACTACGCCCTGTCGCCCGTCTTTCACTAGCACCACTGGAGCAAATGGTAGTAGCTGCACGGCCATCTGTGGGACGCCCCGATCGACCAGTTCGCTAGCGATGCGCAGACTCTCCATCCTCCCCTCCACATCACTAGTAAGGAGCGCAGCAGATACGTCGTGGGCCAGTGCCCGCTCAAACTCGTGACGTGCACCGCTAGACGGAATTCCTAGAGCGTCGATGACGCGCCACCACTCTGGGCGATCGAACGCGCCGGTGGAACGGGCGGCGGAGTGAAGAGCAGAGAGTTCGGAGGTGTTGGGCGTGAGAAGGTCCAGGACGTGGTCAGGGAAGAGAGGGAGTTGCAGGGAGGATGAAGATGGGAAAAGACGAGTCGATTTGGGTGCGGAGACGGGTTCCAGGACCGTCGTAAGAGGCTCGAAAGAGGATTTTGCAAGACGAAGAAGTGTATGGAGTGTTTTGGAGGGAAGATTTGCATCAAGGATGAGGTGGGTGGGTGGAGTTGGGACAGCTGTAGCGGAGTTCGGCTGTAGTGCGGTGGCAACCATGCGAACTATGGCACTACAAGAAGACTCTTGCGTTCCTATCCCGCCACTTTCGTCCTCAAGTATCCGCATGTCAGCCATGCCCACCACGAGCTCTCCCTTAGCATCATTCACCGCCACGTATTGCGCCGTTCCAAGCCCAGCGCCATTATTTCTTCCCCCGCTAACAAACGTAATCCCATCCCCATCCATCCCTTGCCGTGCCAATTCAGCTTTTGCTACGAGGCCAGCAAGATCGTCTGCTACGGCACTCACTAGCCGCGTTGGTGTGCCTAGCAGGTGACATGCGCGAGCGACATTGCGCGCAACACCTCCGAGTGTCTGCCGAATGATAGAAGGATTGGAAGTACGAAGCTGAGGGGAAGGAGAAATAGTTGGTGCTGAAGGAAGAGAGGTGAACGGTGTGAAAGTGCAAGTGTAGTCGAGAGCTAAAGCTCCAGCGACAAGGACGCTTGGTAGCGGGTGAGAAGAAGTCGGAGCCGGTTTGGGAGACAGGACGGAGTCTGGTAATGAGACTGGAAAATCGGCTTTGCAGAGACCATTTCTGCTCCTGTCGGTGCCGCCCACCTGCGACTGGTCTCGTGGACGGCCAAACACGTCGTCCCTTATGATTGAACAAGGTATCAACATCATCAGCATACGTCTTAGATACAAGTGCACAGTCTCGCGTCCAGTCCGAGACAACAGTGGTATCACATACTCACCCGCTCTCCGTCTTTGCTTCCCACCCGCCTTCTCGTTGTAATGCTGCCACCTCCCTTGCGACTAGCGTTCCTCTTGCAACGTTGGCACTTACCAACTCCCGGTTCGCCTTTACGCTCGTTCCTTTACTTAGCTGCTTGATCGCGTCGAGGACGAACGGGGTGTTATCTTTTCCCATTGCAGCCGCACCTGCCCTGTCCGCCAGCACCAACGCCTCCTCAATGATGACTTCCATCTCCGCCCTTGGGATCTCATGCTGCTCTGGAATCGGATTGGCGAAGAGTATTCCGCTGGAGAGCCCCATCTCGTTCTGCGCGTAGACCATCGCCGCCGCCTCGCGCTCATCCCTGATCGCGAACGGACTCGTTAGGCCGCTGTCCCTACACCAAAATCCCGGAAACGGCACCTTGCCTTTCTCGTTTTCGGCGCGTCCGTCCGCGAATGTGCCTACGGCAACGCCCTGCGTCTCGAGGAATTCGAGAGTCCGGCCAATGTCGAGGAAGCCCTTACAGCCTCCAACGACGACGGCGACGGGCGTTCGGCCTAGCTCCGTCAGATCCGCCGAGACGTCCATGCTAACGTGGCCGCCGCGATGGACGCCGCCAAGGCCGCCTGTCGCGAAGACACTTATACCAGCTAGGTGGGCGAGAACCATTGTGCCAGCGATAGTGGTGCCCCCATTGAGAGTGCGTTGTGTAAGGTGCTGGTAGATAGGTCAGCCATCCTTGAGAAATAAAGTGACCAGAACGAAACGATAAAGGGCGCGCTACAAGACCGGTTGCGTAAGCAAGATCTCTACGAGAAACCTTGAGAGTGTCGGGATTGCCCGCCGAAGATGTGAGTCGGATCAGTTCTTCAGGGTTGAGTCCGACACGAGCCACGCCATCAAGTACGCCAATTGTAGCAGGCACACCTCCATTTACTCGAACTACGGATTCAAGATGGGATGCGAGGGCGACATTTTCCGGGTAGGGGAAGCCTTTGATAGTGGTTAGAGAGGTACCACCGAGATTGAGTTGCAACGAATAAGTATTACCATGTGTGTAAATAGTAGTCTCAAGCGCTACGACGGGCTTTTTGGAATTGATCGCTTCTCGGATTTCTTCCGAGACCTTGAAAAACGCGTTGTTAGTTGTGAGGTGCCGGGTTTGAGATAAATGGGCGCCATTCGAGCGTCTACACCACCGACCGAACACACTGGGACGACTGCACCGCACTATCCCTCCAATGAGGGCCATGGTGATACAGACGTAATAATTTGTTTGCAAGTGGTGCGAGTGGCAAAAGTCAAAAGTCAAGAGCGAGGCTCGTGGTCGAGGTACTCGGTTGATGTGTGCACGTGATCACTAAGCTTGATGCAGGAGAACTGTGTCATCCATGTCTATGGCAAACAACTCTTCAGTCAAGGGGCTAAAATTTACTTCAAAAATCTTGCCTCGGTAATATCCAGACCTAGCAGGTTAGGTTATCAACATCATCTTTCGTTGCGGAGATTTTCAAGGCAAACCTCATAATGTTAAGGCTTTGCGGACAAGTGCAATGATCCGTGCCGAAAGTTTGACCGGGGCTTGGCGCCAAGCTCGCTTGCAGCGCACCAGACTTGCTGGTGTAGGCGCACTCACAATTTGCGCTGCAACTTGAGACCTCCATCTCCATCGCCAAATCCACCGCCGCCGCCATGCCCACCCGACTCACCAAGACGCGGAAGCAGTAAGTTTTTCAACCTTTGCGCATAGAATTCGCTTAGCCAGCATATCATGATACAGCCTTAGCAGCCTACGGCTGTGTGCTACTGTTTCGGTGATACTCTGCCTCATCATCTCCCCCATTCCAGTTGCAGATTTAGCAACAAAAGGCAACTTTGACTGATATTTCCCTCCCCATTATAGCCGCGGTCATGTATCCGCCGGTCATGGCCGCATCGGAAAGCACCGTAAGCACCCCGGCGGTCGCGGTATGGCCGGTGGCCAGCACCACCACCGCACCAACCTCGACAAGTACCACCCGGGTTACTTCGGAAAAGTCGGCATGCGGTACTTCCACAAGCTGCAAAACCAGTTCTGGAAGCCGACAATCAACCTTGACAAGGTGCGCGCAGACTCCTCCACACATCAAAGGTTGGGAGTGTATTGACAGTTGGGGTGTGTGCAGCTGTGGTCGCTCGTCCCCTCCGAGACCCGCACCGCCTACCTAGCCGGCGAGAAGAAGGACACGGCGCCCGTCCTCGACCTGCTGCCTCTCGGCTACGCCAAAGTTCTTGGCAAGGGCCGCATCCCGGAGATCCCTATCGTGGTGCGAGCGCGTTACTTCAGCAAGGAAGCCGAACGCAAGATCAAGGAGTCCGGCGGTGCCGTCCAGCTCGTCGCGTAAACATTATCGCAAAGAGGAATGGCGATGGATATGATTTCATGCGTTTGGGGGAAAGTCTTTCACGATGGACATTGCACGGGCGATTAGGGCTCGTTTGGCCTGCTCTTAATTCCCGACTCGGGATGCAGTGCCAGAGAAGCTCTTTCAGCGTGGTGGCTGAGGAATGGGGCGTTTGGTTCGTAGCCAATGCTATTCCATTCCTAAATAGACCGTTGTGATCAAAGTCCTGCAATGTTCTGGGCCGGAGCAAGAGGTCCAAGCATCAAAGACGCCTCCTCGCCGGCGGCTGGAGATCGCTGCTGTCATGGATTGGCGAAGCGTCTCGACTATGTGACTGAGTGTGATGTGATTATCCCATAATGTTTAGGGCTAGCTCTAGCATGCAACGGTATGTATCCGTATAGCGTGCTTGCAGATTACACAAGGATTCGTAAAACTGGATATGCGGTAGGCAGGACTGGTAAGCACGAAGCCAAGTGGGGCCGATACCATGGCTTTATACTCGTGGTGTCCATACAGCTCCTTGCATCTGTTGACAACAAGGTACGGACATTGATACAGCGAAATATCAACTCATTACTCTACCTAATCAGAAATACCGTTACTTAGGATAGGCAATAAACCATCACTAGCGTCCTGCCTTTACATTTTTCAGCCAGCTGTCACACTGCATGGCAAGCCTAGTCCCAGTCAGGCGGAAAGTTCACTTAAGGAATAACAAAACTATAAGAAAGAACCAAGCGCCGATTGCATTTCATTTTATAACAGCCAACGCCTGCGCAAAAGATGAAGATAGTTATGGTAGCAAGACCTTTAGATGTACATGAACGGACACTTTGAAGATGTGCTCCTATCGTCTTCAGCGTAGCATTGAAAAGCCGAAGGCGCCATCTATATAGATGGCAACGAGACCACGAAAAGCTGGTTTGGGGGAGACGGACCAGCCAAGAAAAGGGTAAGATGGACGTAATGGAGAATTTTGGATCTAGTCAACTTTGATAGAGCGGTAGATCCGCAGGGTGAAGAGCCACGTCGCGAAAAAGCCGATGGTGCCTATATCGTAATTAGCCTTTGAAAACTGATCTTTGCGTTTCCGTATCTACAAACTTACCAGTCAACACGAAGAACAACACGCTAATCAGCGCGCTGTACCCTAAATATAGGACGCCGCTCGTCCAGCTCGCGAAGCTGAGTGACCTGATCCAGTAGATCATGGCGTACGCAAAGACATAGATGGCGGCGCAACCAGCGCTCAGGAAGCTGCGCCACTGCCAGTGGTAGTTCTCGGCGCAGAGGAGGAAGTACATCATAAGCACAGTGACACTCGCGCAAGTCATGATCATCAGCCCATAGCACACGAATAGGAACCCGAACATGTAGTACACCTTGCCGTGCCAGATGGAGTTCATGATGAAATAGAGCTCGACGAAGATGGCGCCAAAAGGCAATGCCCCGACGAGAAGCGCACAAGGGATCGGCCGCAGGTAGCCGCCCGCGGGAGGGATTTGCCGCGGAATCTGGTTCGTGTGGACGGGCGCGTCGACCGAGGGCCGCTTAAAGGCAACCCAGGAGCCCGTAATAGAAAGCGGAACGGAGATAACAAACCAGATGAGGAGCATGACGAGCATGGTGGTAAATGGAACGGCTCCGGACGACTGCTTCGCCCATAGGAATAAGTTAAGGAGGAAGAACGTGGCGAAGACTAGACCAGGCAGAGCGACGGGCGTGTAAGCGAAGTTCTGCTTCCAGGCATCGCCGTGGAAGAACTTGTATACGCGCGACGAGACGTAGCCGCCAATGAACCCGAAGAGGGTGTAGAGGACGATCATGACGGTCGCGAGGGAACCGCGGCTGGAGGGAGAGAGAAAGCCGAGGAGCGCGATAGCGATGGTAAAGCCGGTCATCATGAATAGCTGCGCACCATTGCCCAACAGCACACTCAGGAGTAAGGGATTCTTGGGCGGCCTAAACACGTCCCCATGCACGAGCTTCCAGCCCGAATCCTCTTGCACTCCCTCATCTGCGATCCCTGTCCCGGATAGGTCGTCCAAATTGACCTGGTCCAGCCTGTTGTACCGCGCAATATCCTTCTTGAGCGTGCGGATCAAAATCGTGGAGACCATACTGATGAGGAAAGTGACGATGACGGCCGCATTGATGAGCGAGAACCAGTGGATTTTCGGATCGTATACGTGCAAATACTTGTCGAAGCGCGTCGCGAACGTCGTACTGCTAGGCACCCAAATGACGCTATATGTGTACGTGACTTCTAGTTTACCCTTCTCCGGCACGTACAGCGGCTTGTTCTCGTCGCCGCATTCCGCCTTGCCTTCACCCAGGTATTTCGAATCGGCCCTGCTCGATGGTTGCACCAGCACGCCTACGACCCGGAACGCGTCCGGCCCTGCCTGATGGTATTCGACAACGATGTCGTAGTGGTTGTTCAGCGCAGGCTTCTCGTCCCTGATCTCCCCGAGCGCAAAGCCAGGGCTGAAGAACTCCGAGTTCGTGTCTTGGTCAAACTTTAGCTGCGCCGCCGGGAGTCCGTCGACGTCCCAGTTGAGGTTGAAGTTTTGGTAGATGCGCTTGCCGACGAACTTGACGTCGCGAAGGCCGAGCTCCTGGCTCTTGCATGCGGCCTTGCATGTCTCGTTGACGCCCATCTTCAGAACGTAGGGGGACGTCTGGATGCGGTCTCCAAACAGGATGCTGCCTAGCGACTCGCGCACATTTTGGGGTCCACCGTCCGGCTTGCAGAAGTGGAACGCCGGGTGGTAGTAGTCGAAGGCGAGCGCGGAGCGCACCTGTGTATCATGGTCTCGGTCCGCGGGAGTCAGGTGGTTGACGAATAGCGGCACCTGGTCGCCATGTTTGTAAGTCGGGAAGGCCGTGCCGGGGAGGTAGAAGGCGGAGGTCGGTGCGGGAGTGAGGAGGAGCAGCGTAGTAAGGAGGGAGGAGGCGGAGGCGGAGGGCGCGGAGAAGAGGTCGTTCAGCCGCATCGTCAACCAAGGGCATGCGGGCGTGCGCCCAAAAGTTTGCGCGGTTCGCGGACGCTGCTGGTGTTGGCGTCGGTCGCGAGATTCAGCCGACAATGCTAAAAGGAGACAGTATGACGAAGCGGAGCTTGGAGAATGACAAGGGCCAAGTAGATAGCTCGGTCGTTGGAGTTGCGAAAAGCAAATCGAATAATAGTGGCTAGGTGGACGGTATGAGGTCTTTGCTTGAAAAGGGTTCGCTGCGACGGGCAAAGCCGACGCAATCTCTCAAGGGATGTCGAGGCAACAGCTGATGAGCAGTGAAGTTGTTCGGGCAGACCGGGAGAGCGAAAGGATCGCGCCCAGTCTCTCTCCAGAGCTCCTTCAGCCAATCAGTGGACGCGAAGACCCCCGATCAGTGACCGTGCAGAGAGCATCGAAATCTCGCCAGACCTCTGAGCTCTCTTTGCTCTTCTTTTGCCCACAAGACTCTGCTTTTCGCATTATGAAGCTCTAACATAGAGTATCAACGGGATTTTTTTTTTTTGAGACAATTTTGTGCAGATGCTGTTGCTCTTGTGATTATCTACATGGCAGGCGCACCGTGGCCCTCCAGGTGCAAGCGAATTATAGGAAACGTCAGGTTATTTAACGGGCTAGTCAATAGTGTACCTACAGCGCTATCATGCAGCCTCGTCATATATGGCTAATCGATTTCGTCCATGGCGCGGTATTACTGGGGTTGAGCCTCCGCACTAGGCTGAGAGTGCTTCCATAGTACCGTCTTGCTCTGCCGCTTGTCTCGCAAGGCTCTTGATCTCTCTGCTATCACTTTCAGGTCCAGCTAACTGTGCTTAAGCCCTTCTGTACGCACTGTTCGACATGGCACAAGCATTCGGCATCCTGGGCTTTGTCGGCAAAGTCGCTCAGCTTTTGCGCTGAATGTCAAGATTGCTTTCGGGCTCCGCGAGATAGCCAATACGTACCGCGATGCGGCAAGAACGTTTCAGGCTATAGCCTGCGAATGCACTACCTTACGTGCAGTTCTCGTCTAGATCTAGAGTTGGGCAGATCGTCATCCACGACATCCGAGGATGAAAACGTGCGCTTCAGTCCGCTACGCGAGGTGCTCAAGGCTCTCCTTCCGTGGGTGGAGGCTCTTTCAGTAGAAGTTGAACAAATCCTAACGAGGTCCAAGAGTTTGAGATCGTCAAGAATGAAGGAAATGCTGAGGTACATCTGGAATGAGGATTCCATGAAAGGCTTCCTGGACGAAGTTAGGTGGCAAGGTCAACATCTTCTTTGTTGCTCTCTGCAACAAACTTGTGTGCACGGGGTGAACGCTCAAAAATCAACACGGGATGCTGACTTTAGAACAGACCTGCCCAGAAATCCGACGCAGGGCTTACAAAACTAAGCACTGCGGCATCAACTCATTATTCTATCTTGGGTAAGAGAGTCTTTACCTTTAGTGATACTGAATTTGTGTTCGATCACGATGTCGTCAATACTGTGGCCTATTGACGGGTTCTACACGCGGCGAGCAAGTCAATCTCCATGGGATTGCAAATCTCCGATCCTTCCTTCCACGCAGAGCTGAGCTACCGAGCCTTGGCCAAAACACTGAAGGAACAACGCTAGACAAAAAGGACTCTCAAGTAGACGAAGACTCGAACGTTATCACAGAAAGTCTTTCACATGCCATGGTCGAAGAACAGAAGCCGCAATCAGCATCCCAGGTACTAGGTCATATTACTTCTCGAGATATGATTATCAGTTCCTTCAAAAAAGGATTCTGGCATCTATGGCGATGATTCCGGCGGTAATTCTGACTCCATAGAAGACCTAGAATTCCATGTTGGTAGACGTCTCGCGCCCGAAGCCAAATCAGCTTTCAATGGAGGCAACTATCAAAGGTCATTCAGCTTCAACAGCCAGCTAAGAGCATGCTCAGGGCTCTCAGGTGTTGGGTGGTTTTGAAATCCGGATGATCTCGTATCTGTCTTCGCAAGCTTCGGCCATCTTTGCGGCTAGCCACCGGCAGGAATCTTTGCAGCTTCTAGAGTCTGAGCTTGACCGAGCCGAGAAATTACCAAAACCTCGCGGCCCGATCTCTATATCCAGTTTACTTCTTGATATCTACAGCAAAGGGAGCCGGCTGTTCAAAAGAGGCAAGTTCGCCGAAGCAAGCCTTTTTCTCAAAGTTATATGCTTGAAGTCCGAGAAACACGGCCTCTCTGACTTTGGAGACGTCAGCCTTGGCGAAGTCCGCCTAAAGCTTGCACAGGCATACTTTCGGCGGCAAATGAGGACCGATGAAGACATCCTCTCTCTTATAGATCCAAATCACGAGCGGGACTATCTGCTAGCCTATGTCTTGGATGAACAAAACAGACTGGAAGATGCACAGCAACTTTTCTGGAAGGTAGCAAAAGAAAAGCGACGATTATTCGGGGCAGTTGATGGTCGTCGCTACAACGCAAGTTATCTCCTTATCTCCATCCTGATAAAGAAAGGAGATATTGTGTCCGCCGAAGTTCTCGCAACAACTCTTCTAGAGGCATATCCACTTAACCCGAGTGTCCGAGTGCGAAGCTGTCTATAGGGTTCGGATGTGGCTGTGGTACCCTCAGGCATTTACGAATGGGATCAGCGATACGGTCAAAGAATACGACATACATCCTCTGAGGACTCCCGTTGCGATTACTCTTTCAATGACCTGGATGATTCGAAATTTGTTGTTTTGGCAATACGGTCTATTCCGCAAAATTCACCTGAACAATAAAACATCAGTCCACCAGGTCATCGAATGACTCCGCCGAGCCGTTGAATAATTCTGTGAAATCATTGGAAGGTTAGCCAAATCATCGAACGGTTCCGTCATGAACCTCATGCGATCTGCTGTTTCAATGTTCCAGTAGGCATTATAATCTAGGAAGAACCTTCTAGTCCAATTTCTACTAGAAAGGACAGATTCTGATATCGCAAGCTGAGGTTTGCGACGCCCTTACATTTCGCATCATGCTCTAAGGTGCCAGCAACGCTGGCGGACCACGGTGCGGACAACGTTCGTGTTTATGGGGTGTCCCCACTGACTTCTACAATCTATCGGGTGGGACACAATCGTTCTGACAAAGGGCCGTCCAATCTTGTGGAATGGATGCTAGAAAACAGCGCAGACCCTTTTGCCGACGCCACCTAATGCTGGAGCGAACTCGTCAAAACTAGGTCTGTAGATGTGAGTCTGGTCCCGCAATGCCATTCGATATCTAACCTAGACCGCGCACTCATGTTCGCGGCAAAAGATGGTCCGCTTTGGTTAGCCGTGAGATCAAATGATGAAGAGACTGCACTCCTATCTTAATAACATTGGAGTTCCAACGGTCTCGCCACTTGCTCTAGCTGTGTGGCGTGGACAAACGAGTATTGTCAACATGCTACTCGAGTGTGAAGTAGCTGTTGACTGCTGGCGTGGAGGTCTGACCGAAAATGCTGAAAGAAGCTCATGCCGCAGGGCCCTGGATGAGACGATTTCGCTGATTGCTCACGCGGCAAAGCAAAACCGAGCGGAGATTGAAGTTGTTACTAGACCACAATGCGGACGTTGAGATCGAACTGCCACTTCTTGAAGTTATGCAAGCGAAATCGGAGGAGATCGTAGGTCTGCTCCTAGTTGCCGGGGCAAGGACGGCGAAAAACTCGCATGTCTCGCTGCTTTGCCGTGCAGTGCAGGGCAACAGTGCGAATATCGTAAGGATGAGGCTAGATCACAGCGCTGATGTCAACCTGAAGTATCGGCTTCATGACGCAGTGTCTGTCGAATCCGGACATATTACAATACTGCCCCTAAAGGCGGGAGCAGATGCCAATAAGAAGCGCACAGGCACGACCCGTTAAAATATGCTTATAGCCAAAAACTTGAAAGTCTAGCTAGGGTTCTAAAGCAGAATGGTGGCAGTAGCAGTAGATCTCTAATATAACGACAGGGCTATACGTACTGTCAACACACCAACTTCATATTACTCACTTGGCACTGCGGTTCTAGAAAGGGTAGAAAACTTCGGCGACCGAACGCCGATTCAGAAATTGTCTTTTCATTGCGCCGCCATTGACTGACCACCGCCGGGCAACGAGTATGCGCCTCTGTAGTGACTATTTCTTGTCTGGAAAATCCCACTACCGCCTCTTCGAAAACGGCGCTTCTCCGGGCACGAGAAGCAACGTTGAGAGAAAACTTGAAGAAATAAAAGTACACAAGACAGTCAAACCCCTCTTCCTCGGCACTTTGAGAACATTCGCCATACGCACGACCGTGACGCCGAACCCCAATGATGGTTCATTCAGTTTCGCTCATTCTCAAATCTTATTTGCAGACAGGGGCGAACATTTTGTGCACGGGACTGGCTGAGCCATAGATCCATAGCATCAATGCTGCCACCATACCCGAATTTCCACCCGTATCGAACCAGCCGTAACAGAGAGTCCAAGACCTAAATCCCATGCCCTGAATTGCTCCCATCTCCATCGCATTATAAAGAACCCAGCTTATTGCTAAGATCCATCCTGGTTTCCACTCAACAAGCCTGCCTGCCGCAACTAGGATGTATCTTCGGCCACGTCCCCCGCCATACTCTCTGGTTTAGTCGACTCCTCTGCGCTGAGGCCGCTGCCTGGCAAAATAAGTTCTTCCTCGGCCGTCTCATCCACAAACTTGCGCTCGCTAACGTGCTCCCTCTCCTTCCCTCCGTTCTCGCCGTCTTTATTCTGGCCCGACGCCGTCCACACCTTGTCCTCGAACTTGCCCCGCTTCTGGCCCTCGGCATGCTTGTGCGGGCAGAACGCGTTGAGGCAGGGGTTGTATTTGCACTTGATCTGGGAGTGAGCGAACTTGCAGCCAGGCTCGGTGCAGTCGCCGCCATTGCGGCATGGCGGCATATTCGGGTGGCGAAAGGTACAATTCCGGTTCGTGCAGTTGGGCCAGTACTTGCAGTCCGTCTCCGCGTTGTGCGCCGAGCGCTTGGACGGCGACGGGTGGCTGCCTGTGCATTTGCGGTTCATGCACGCCGCGCCAAAGGAGCACGTGTCAGAGACATCGATGGCGATGCCCGGGGGTGCCGCTGGCGACTGGTGCGCAAACGCGCAGTCTGGCTTCGTGCACGATAGATTGAAGCGGCACACCGTCTCGGACTTGTCCTTTGTCCCTTCGATGTCCATCATAGATCCGGTCGTGTCAGCGCCGGCCGACTTATCCGGCTCGGTGTCCATAGCATCGCCGCCATCCTGTTGCTTGCTGCGGTGGCTCTGGTTCGGCTGCTTCTCGACGCGATCAAAGAGAGATCGGCCCTGGCCGCCGCCGCGTTGGTTGGGTTGGTTGCCCATGCCGTGTCCGTTGGGGAAGTTCGGGTTGACATGCGGTGCAGCGTTACCAAACATCTGGGCGAAAAAGCTAGCCTGCTCTTCGTACATATGGAGCAACGCGTACTGCTGTTCCGGGGTCATGGTCATGAACATGGCATTCGGGTTCGGGCCGGGCTGGCCAGGCATGGGTCCCATTCCCGGCGGCATCTGCTGCGGCATTCCTCGCCCCATGTTGTTCGCCATGCGATTCATCATCTGATTTCGAGGCCCCTTTGGCGGGTCGCGGTTGGCATGGGAGTTGATACGGCCGTTACCCTGGCCGGAGCCGCGAACTCGGTGGAGGGCGGCGTCGCCAGAGCGTTCCATAGCGCGGTTGAGCTGACCCAGCATGCGCTTGTCGCGGGGATTTGGCGCGCTGCCGTTGCGCATCGCCTTAGGGCCGGTGGGTCTACACAAGCTTATGTCAGAGATACGTAGTAATATAAATCGATCCGGGCAAAAGCACTTACATGTTGGTCGCCGCTTCTCCACCTCCGGGCGCGTCGCCCATTTCCGCATCTTGCCCTCCTTCCGCAGCCGGTTGCTCATCTGGCTCGCCCTGCGCTGGCTGCTCTACAGGCGCGGGTTCAGGCTCCCCCTTCATCTGCCTACTTAGCGTGTCGACCTGCTCGAAAAGCCAGCGCGAAAACTCGATCGTACTACTATCTTCGGGGCCGAGATTCAGGAGGTCGTTTGCTAGTTCCGACGCGATCTGCTCTTGCGTTTTACGGTTGACGAGCATCAGAACGATGTACTCGCTCAGATCTGAGTCGTCCTGCTCGCCCGAACTCCAGCCCACCTCGACCAGCTTAGGCTGCACCGCGCTCTGCAACGCCGCGGCGAGGGGCGTGCCGGCCGCGAGTTCGACCGCCATGGGGAGCGAAAGTGGAAGTGAAGATGGCAAATGTACGGTGGAGAGGTCTGCTATTGAATGCGCAGAGAGTAGGGTTGGAAAGCAGAGGGGCGACGGTGGCCTCCGGCGATGGAACGGTCGGAAGGTAAAAGAGAAGGTGGTGGGATAAGGTAAAGGGACCAAGCGCTAAGACGCGCTGCCGTCGGGTATGTGGATCGGCGGACGCCTAGGAGCGCGCAAAGATGTCTGGGCAGTTGTGTCGCAGAGGATGGAGACAAGGGAGAACAATGGACGTGGAAAATGTTGGTGGTGTAGCAGTCTTGGGAAGGAGCCGGCGGCGAACCAAGGCCGACGTGCTAGTAAGGCAATGGCGTAGGTAGGAGGGCGATCCAGGCACGTGACCCGGTTTTACCCCAGATCCGTCAGCAGTTTGCGTGAACGTTATGAAAGCTGTGTCTCGTGATGGAGAACAACACGTATGGAATTGTTGATCGCGTATTTCAAAAGTACTTCTAATAGATTCAATCTTTTCGTTAGGCATTTTATTGCTACAGCTGGATAGTTTCTAAGCACCTTTGTGGAGATTTTCTGCGAATTTTCGCCCGTCGCAAACCGTCGACTTTTGGTTGTCGCGCGCGCCAGGCAGTCGCTCCGGAAACAGTTTGGCGCACCACGTGACTCGCGAAGTATTTCTTTTCGCTCCGCGCCTCGCCGCAACCGTTCTCGCGCTTCTTCCTTCCACAAACTCTCGTCGCCGTGACACCTTGTCTCGTTGCGGCCTTTTTCTTCCTTTTGAGGGCCACATTTCAACCCTTCTTTTCTTCTTGCACTTGGCCGTTACTGTGATTTTCCAGGCGCCATGTCTCGCGGGGGAACCACCCTCTACGTCACCGGCTTCGGCCACGGGACGCGCGCCCGCGACCTGGCCTACGAGTTCGAGCGGTATGTCCTCAACGCGTCGTAAAACCGAGCCGAATCCATCGCTCCTCGTCTTCCTGCCCGTCATCCTTTAGGATGTATTCTTCTCTGCATTTGTTCCCGCGCGTGCCCGTCGTCGAACGAACCTACATGAGCTGCCTTCGCTCGCGGCGCGCCTGTCCTCTTGTTCTCTGTACCTACATGTTATCCGCCTGTCTGCATCTTCCATCGCTGTCGACGCCATCTGCCGACCGGTCCCTTCGCACGCATCGTCCGTACAATGCCAGTCTCGGCCGATTCTAATGCCCTCTCGAAGGTACGGACGCCTTGTCCGCTGTGATATTCCTGCGCCCCGCTCGGCGACGAGCCGTCTGTAAGTACCTCTCTGCACCTTCAGCCGCGAGTGTTCGGATATCTCACCGAAGAATTACTATTTAAGGTTTGCCTTTGTCGAGTATGAGAGCCGCCGCGATGCCGATGATGCGTACTATGAGATGCACAACAAGCGCATCGGCCGCGATGATGTGTTGAAAATCGAGGTAAGTGTTTCGTCAACATATCGTACGCACCGACTAACGGCTTGCTCCAGTGGGCCCGCACACCTCCGTCGGCCTCGTGGCGCTTCGATTCCGGCCGTGAGCGTGCCCGTCGTGACCGCGACCGTTCCCCGCGTCGTCGTAGCCTCACCCCGCCTCGCCGTCGTGGCGATTACTCTCCTCGCAAGGATGACCGCCGTGAGCGCGACTACGACCGCCGCGATCGCGACCGCACTCGTAGCCCGGACGATCGTGACCGCGACATGAAGGATCGCGATAGGAGCGAGGACGATCGTGATGATCGCGCTAATGGCGATGAGAGGAAAGGTTAGCTATGGCGGGCCCAGTTCCGCGATTCATGCCTTTTGCTAATACAGTAGAATCTGAATAGTGGAATCACCCCCTCCCGCACATGATGAGCTCGACACGGCTGAGTAAATTTGCTTCGTGTCGTGGTCTCCCGAGGGAGTTGCAGAGCTATTTCTTATTCTTCACCATGACATCCCCCTCCTACCCGCGCTTCCGAATGCGCAAGTTTGTAAATGGGGGTGTGGTAGTGGTTTCTCCACTCTGCATTCTCGACTCTTTGGGGTTTTTCTTTTGCTATGGGGGTTGTGGCCTTGTTTCCCAAAAGCAGGATTCTCGGAGTTACGGCTTCATCCTGCTTTGTCTCTTTCCTGGCAAACTTTTCTCTTCAAACTCTTCACTTCCATTGCGTGCACGTCACTCTTTTCGAGACGGCCCTGAAAAGTTGATCACTGTAGCAGTTCGGCCTCATCGAACAAATACGGGCGGCGAGTTTCGGACCTGAGTCCTCTCCTTCTTTCAATAGCTTGTCGGACGACGATCATCGTGGTTGCTGACTCGTCAACCCCCTCGTCGACGACGCATCGGTTTCTCCGGTCGGCTCCCTCGATTTTTCAACCTCTTCTGCCTACCCAACTGTCCGACCCCTTACCATAGTTTTAACCATCGAACCGAATCGCGTTCGCCTACGTCATCGTCGTGTGCCCTCGTCGGTGAATTGCCTACGGCCCCTACGCGCGTAGAACAGATGAAAATGTTGGTGGGGACTGCCAGGGGTTTGAAGAGTGATTGTGGAAGGTATGGTCTTAACAATAGAAAGCTTTCAGGTAGGAATCAAAAATGGTGCCTTTGTCTCTTTTTTCATTTATCTTATAGGTCACATTGGCTCTTATGCGAGTCCGGTTGGTGAAATGTTGCTGGGTGGCTGTTCCACGGAACGCATGCGATTGAATCGTCCGGATATGTGATGTATTTCACATATTGAGTAGTGCTGGATCAAAGAGCATAAAACATGACATCCATGTCATCCATATTTAGCCCAAGCGGCCACCGCGCGCGCTTCGATCCAGCTTCAGAGGGACAAGAAAAGGCGTATAAGAGCGCTTAACGGAGCGATGCGATTGGCCCGGAGACCATTGCGCAAGGCGGGAGGCTAGACCGTTACAAGGCCATGGGCCAGGGCCTAGGCCGAGTCTGGCCACGGCGGCCTTGGGCTGAGTTTGAGGTCGGCGGGGCTAAAAAAATGGCGCGGGCAAGACGCGTATGTAAGTTACTCGGAGGCTGCTACTGGCGGGCGTCGGGTGGGCTATATTTGGCTGATTGGCTAGATCGCACGATGGATAACTGTTGGACAGGATACGGATAGCATACCTAGACACTTAGGCAGCATGGGGAGAGGCTTATCAGGGAGCTTTCGCGCTCTTTTTGATGTATTAAGAAAAAGCTTCTTTTGTCCTTGCTTCACTCGGCTGCAAGGCTTACTTCAAGCGCACCTCAGGCATATTATCGTCGCGTCGCGGGTGCTAGGTACTGCTGAGATCCTCTGAACCCTGCCAGCAGTTGTCGAACGGTGTACTTGTTAGAGGGGGAGAACGGGACCGGTCCGTCACGAGCAAAGAAAGCAGAATCCTACCGTCCTGCGTAGCGATCCGTCCGATCTGTAATACATGCCGCCCCGCCTACCTAGTTTAGGCGTTTGACGCGGTCCCCCGAGACGAGACCCCGCCGTCGGCGCCGCCGCCGCCCGAAGCCGCCCGCCCCCCCGGCTGCAGGCATTTTCGAGTCCGTCTCGTCTCTAGGTCGCAACCTAGTACGTACCCGCCACAACCTGCCTGACTGGTTGGGATGATCTAGTCCTTCCGTCGTCGTCGTTCGTCGCCTCGTTCCTCATCTGCTCACTTACATACCGCTTGCTCCCACCCGGCCAACCTACATCAATCCGCAGGTACCTGGCAGTCTTTTGCTTTACCTATTCCTCGCCGCCGCCGCCACGGCCCGCCACTCGCCCAAACCAGCGTCGAAAACCACTCAGCGCCCACCCAGTACCCATCTAAAGTCCCTACCTGCCTACCTGCAATCGGCGCGAGATCCAACCTTGCCAGCGACAAAGAGCCCGGAGAATACCCGGAACACACCAGGCCAAGGCGCAGGGTAGAAATTCGTTCTTTTGGAAGGCGAGGCTACTACCATGGGGAAATCGTGAGTGTCTCCCCCGCCTAATCACCTATCTCTCTCCGCCTTTTCGCCTTACTGCTGCGCGCCATAGGTGGATCCGTGTCGTGTTTGTCCCCGCTGGACAAGTGGACGTCACTGCCTGCTGCTGCCATCATTGCGCCGCGCCGGCGCACGTGCCCGCGCCGTCCATAGGAAATGGGCGGGGAGTTGGCGAGGACGGGGTGCGTGGGTTGCTGTGGTGAGGAAGAGAGAGATGTGGAGGGGTGTGCTGGGGAGGTGTGCGATGAACGGGGGTGTGCGGGGGAGAAGTGTGACGGTTGTCTGGGTGGTGATGCGCAGCAAATGAGGGGAAAGAACGACGACGGAGATGCGGCGGCACATGTAGCAGTGGCGACGGCGGCGCAAGGGGACGTGGCAGCAGCGGCGGGAGTGAGAGCAGGAGTGGGAGCGTCGGCGGGAGCAGGGCAGCTGTCGCCGCCAAAGGTGCGACGCTGGGAACTGAAGGACTGAGCTGACGGTTTTGTTTGACTTTGGGGGCGGGGATAGGCAGAGCAAGCTGAGCCCGCAGGAGCTGAGCGATTTGCAAAAGGCGACGCATTTCGATAAGAAGGAGCTACAGCAGTGGTACAAGGGTGAGTTGATTTCTTCCCCGGCTGGGGGCATTTGGGCGGGGGGGAGGTCGATTGGCAAACGGGCGAGACTAATCCATAAAAAAAAATTCCGAATCGCGCGCACAGGCTTCCTAAAAGACTGCCCGTCGGGTATGCTCACCAAGGAGGAGTTTCAGAAGATCTACAAGCAATTCTTCCCGTTCGGGGACCCGTCGTCGTTCGCCAACTACGTCTTCAACGTCTTCGACGCGGACAAGAGTGGCAGCATCGACTTCAAGGAGTTCATCTGCGCGCTGAGCGTCACGTCGCGCGGAAAGGTGGAAGACAAGCTCGACTGGGCCTTCCAGCTGTACGACATCGACGGCGACGGTAAGATCACCTACTGGGAGATGCTGGCGATCGTTGAGGCAATATACAAAATGGTACGCTTGTCTTTTGCCCTTTTTGTTTCCTTCCTGGGTAGTTCTAATGTGTGGGCCTTGAGTGTGTGTATGTGTGGCGCAGGTTGGCTCCATGGTCAAGCTACCAGAGGACGAGAACACGCCTGAAAAGCGCGTCTTAAAGATCTTCAGGATGATGGACAAGGACAAAAATGGCAGCCTCGACATGGCTGAGTTCAAGGAAGGGTCCCAGCAGGATGAGACCATTGTGTCAGCACTGGCGCTGTATGATGGCTTGGTGTAGTCGGCCGGAAGGTCGAGGTGGAACGGTTTACCGGCTTAGAGGACAAGGCTATGTGTGAGCGGGGGGATGCTTGAAACAAAGTTTATCTTCGTTTTTGCTTATAAAGCCTCGTTTTTTATCGTTAAATTTTTACGTGTGTGTTTCTTGCTCTCTTCTTCAAATACCTGATGAGTTGTTTGAGTTAGTGCTGTACCTGCTTGTACAGGTACCATGGTCCCCCTTCTCTCCCCTCCCTCGCCATGTCATGCTTCCCTTCCAGCTTCAAAACTCTGCTCCAATTATCTCTCTTTTATCTATGCTTCCTTCGAACCGTCCGCGCTCAGCTGTCCTGACTTCGGGAACTATGCTTCCTGTCTCTTCCTCATCCATGATATGACGTCGGCCCTTTGCTTTTAACCTTTTCGTGTCAACGTCTTTGTTTCTTTCCCTTACACTAGGGCAGTTAGGAGGTGGGTTGGTCTGTCGCCCTATGTCTTTGCGCCCGTGCATTCTGGGATGGAGTGGGTGGTGTACGGCTAGCTGGTTGGTCAATGATGTATGCTTCCATCTTGTGTTTTTTTTCTTGTTTGATGTTATCAGACTTCAGCGTTGAACCTTTTTCGCTCTAGGAATGTAGGCATAGTGAAGATGGATGACACATGTTGAGTTTGAATAAAGAGCTGCCTTTGTGGTGACTGCTGCTTGAGTGATTGGGTTGATGTGGAGAGAATCACTGTTTCATGTGCAACCGGTTCGAAATTGAACGTAGAAGATGAGCAAAACCCTCCCTAGGTATAAGAGGATCGCAGTGAAGTCATTTCCAAAGTGTAAATGCTCCCTATCGGTCTCCGGCTTTGTTCATTTCTTTCGCGGATAGACAGTATTTTGTCGCGAGCCTTCGGGAATTATCAAATGCGAAACAAGTAAACTGGTGTTACCAAGTGGAGCTTTGGAACTCAGAAACCACCACTGAATTACGCATTAATCTAAGAACGCATAACCGAGTTTCGAAACATCATCCTACATTGCCATGTCGTGCGAGTCAAAAGTTGTCCGTGAAGGAGACGGCGTCTAAACTTAGAGACCCTTGATACAGATATAGTTTGACGTTTTGGTAGGACACATTGCGCTTACTGACACCAACTCACAAGCAACCGCTAGTTGAATTCGCCTTGTGGCTATGTACTCATTGGAATTTTAATCATTATGTCGCGTCGAGTGGACCCAATTCTCCTAGCACATCGACTGCTCGCTAGCTGTTGGACAAAAGGTTTCTGTTTCGCATTGGGATCCAAACTCAGGAAATTGCAATCCAGTGATCATTTGAAAATGTATCCTAGACCCAAAAGCACATACTCAAGTGATTGTTTTCTGTCTCCGGGATGAGGGTAAGTGCGGGAGCTTTTGCATTCGCAATTTTCGAGAAGAATTTTAGCCATTTGGTGGGGTCTTTGATGATGCTCTATCGGAAGAGACGCTTCCTGATCTACGCACTGGGTGTTTGTAGTTCACTGCGACTCGACTGATTCTTTCCTCTATACTACTTACTAAATGTTTGTTATTCTAATAGTGCTTCAGGGCGACTTGCTAATAGGGCTTGAGAACTTTCTAGGCTTTGAGAAGTGGCTTTCCTTATTTGGAAGAATAGGCCTACATATTACGGGAGAAGACTCTGCGATGACAAAAAATCGGCTGGGGGTCAGAGCGCAGAAACCCCTCAGGTGTAGTTATATGAAGGCTGTGACGCACGTTTGCTAGCAATCATTTTTAGAATCAAAGCATTAGGTTTAACCGCTACTCATGTCTAGATACCGTATTATGCACGGAAAAATGAACCGATAATTAGAGATTGGAGGAGATTCGCCTGGTGCCAATTTTCAACTAGACGAATCGAATGTATGCCGAAGAGGATCACAAATTCTTCCCATATATATTTGTTCATCTTTGCTCTACTTAGATAATCGCCTTGTTTGTTCTTGCCGTAAGTTGTGTTTCCCTGTATCTAAGATTGGCCCTCATTCATTTCCTACTCGCATCTTGCTGCGGCATAATCGAAATACTACCAATTCAAAGTCGGCATTGGTATATAAATGATAAAGTTAATGCTGGATCCCAGTATCACAAGACCGTTACAGTAACGCCATGCACTATACATTATTCCAAGACATACTGTTTAAAACTCCATACTCTCGCCCACGTCCTCCCTCTCCCTCTTCTTACCCACCGTCTCATCCTTCTCCAGCCGCGTCACAAAGTCTTTAAAGAACCCCACATACGGCTTCAAACTCGTTTTATCCCAGTCCGGAACCTTGCTCTCCTCATCTCCCTCTCCTGCCTCCCAGCGATCGATCTCCTCTAATAGTTCCGTCACCACTGGCACACCCGTCGGATCGAACTCGGCCGCCTTATCCGGATCGATTGGCACGCACACCCTGCCCGTGCCTGGATGCACGCAAAATGGTGCTTTGAGTAAATGGTTCCGAGCGCGCGACACGGCCGCGTCGAGCCGCGGGTACGTGTACTCGAGCACGATGTCCTGTTGCGTGTGATGCAGGGCCTTCGTGTCGAGGTCGAGTCCGCCCGCACCTTTCTTGGCGAGATCCGTAATGTCGTCCCACTTTTGCCTGCCGGTGCGGGAAGGGTCTGACGCCCAGGCTTCTTGAAGGGCTATGCGGAGGGTGGCGGCGCTTGGGGGGAGGAGAGAAAGGAGGTGGTCAGCTTTGGAGGAGTGACGCCAGGTGTCTTGCTCCGTGAGGATGGTCTTGCCGAAGTGGGGCTCGAGAAGTTTGAGGCTGCGCCTGAAGAAATTGTTAGCAACCGGAGAGGATGAATTACTTTCGAGTACGTACTGAAGGTGCGGATGCAGTGGCCGTTTGATGTTAACCTTCTTTCCACTCTGGTCGCCACCTTTTAACAACTCCATATAGCCTGCAATGGCCTTCCGCTTCGAGTCATCTAGTTCCCTAGCCTTGCGATCGCAAACCCACGCGTGGACACCACGACGACCAGAGTACACCCACAAGATGTGCTCGTAGCCAAAATCATCCCGCAGCGAGGTGTCTAACACTTGGATGGCCATGGTCAAGAAGGCCCAGCATTTGCTGCACACCTTGGCGCCCTGGCAGCACGTCCGTAGTGAGTCGTAGTCGTCCATGTCCACGTCGAAGACAAGTTCGCGCGTCAACGGCTTAAACTCTGAGGTATTCTTGGCAAGCTTGCGGTCGCGAGGATTGCTGGAGTAGACAGGACCAATCTCGAAACGCGTTGGTGTCATGGAGATGCACTGCTTCCGTAGGCTAATGGGAAGGAGTTAAGGAGTTAGCGAGCCATTCCGTGATCGCAAGTCGACAAGTGAGGTGAAGAATTAGAGAGGTTCTTACAGGTCTCCCGTAGGAAAGGATTGGAAGCGCAGATACGCGTCGTTCTGTAGCGTAAATGCAAATTCACGAAACGTAAAATCTTTAGACGGCTTTGGAGAGTGGTTTAGCCACCGGAAAAGAAAGCGAAACGGATACAGACGCTGGTAAAACGCGCGCATGATATCTGGATCGGAATATCGAGGGCTGATCGCTTTTGCTGTAGCGAGCTTTTGCTGTAATGCCACCTGTTCCGAAGGCATGCTAGACGGGAACTCATCGTCGGACTCCTCGTCCATAATGTCGTTCATTTTTATCTTTTCGACCTCATGGGCTGGCGAGCTGCTGCCCTGGGATGAAGACCCGTCGCCAGACTCGGCGCTGCTATCCATTGCATGCGTCGCAGGTACGGTTGGAAGGGCCGTGTCTTCCTGAGAGACTGCCGGCGACGATTCTGAGTGTGGCATCGTGGCTGCGGGGGATCAATCGAAAACCGGGGAGTCGAGGCGGGACTGGCATAGGCAGGTGGTGGTGAGGAGACGCGCGACGCGAACGCGACGCGGGTTTGGGCGGTGAAGGACGGCAAATCAGCGAAATTCCTAGCCACATACGCCCTGACGCCAAGAAGCCGTCGCGCTTCACGGTGTGGCTTGGTCTTACAGTCCGCTGCTAAATGTCTCATTTCAATCTACGTAGTAGTTCCACCAACTCTCGTACTGTCACCGCTGAGGTAGTTGCTTGAAGCAACTCTTGTTCCATCGTTTCATATGGAATACTTCGAGTACTTCTCATGTGTTTCATGTGTACAATCACGCTGCGCTCTAATCCTGTCAAGGCTCGTAAATTCTTTCCTACGCCATTGATGATAGCCATCCGCTGCACTGCCTGTAAGACGCTGCTGCTTCCCTACTTGTCTTAAGTCGTTGATGATATTGCCTGATTATTTGGGGCCATCAGATGCCGATCGTTTCCAGCAATGTTCAAGAAGTGCGAACAGACCACACTCACCTATTTCTCCGCGGCGCAGGGTGCGTATTCTTCAGCCACGACCCTAGTGGTACATTGTGCGAATCACGTATCGTCTTGTTCGATTTCCCACTTTCCAACATTAGTGATTCCGAACTATCGCACCCAGTCAGAATAAACAGCTCTAATAGCGTCGACGGAAGAATTAGCGGGAAGGCGACATGTGGATTCGCGATGCGAACACCTCCTGTGGCATCTCGACTAAGAACTTCAAGCTTAATACGATCGCCAAACGTCAGTACAAACGCTGAGTTCCTTAGCGGCAATTAGTAATCGTATTTGCTTCCTCCTGCTTACTAGGATTAGCATACCGCCATCATAGAGTATGTATTGGAAATCAGGAATGACGGCAGTTGAGGAGCGTCTAGGCTTGTTCCTGGGCGTACTGCGGACAACTTCGTCGGATAGAATAAAGAGATGAGGAGGCTCAGTGGATTATCTACATACATCCCGGCCCGAACATCGTGCATTGCGGCGCTCCCCATTCGCAAGCGAGATGCCCCAGACTAGTTGCAGCGATCTAACCCTTAATCTTATTTAATCGTGGCGCGGGAAGCTAACTTTCTAGATTTCGAAATAGAAGAGTAGGACCGCCCTAAATGCTTGTGATAAGGGCAATCAATGGCCAAAGCCTGTATGGAGCTGACAAAGACCAGTGTCCCGGGATGGATCTAGGTAAACTCCGGCCGTTTACTGCGGGTGTGCATGTACAGCACTGTAGCACAGCGGTGCGAATTCCGCAGCAAACGATATTGTCACTGGAGTTGGCCACAGAGGCCACCTACCATTCTGGCCCACGTTTCTGGGCTTGCACATCAACCCCACTCTTGCTCATCTGCACCTGATACAATACTGCATGAATCGACGAGCCATTCGCCTTTTATACGCCCTCACATTTACACACCAACATACTGCACCATTTCACTCTCTCGCATCCGGATCGCCACCACCACGCAACCCGAAATGGGTCGATCTCCTCACGACACCCGTCCGATCTTCCCCGACACTCAAGGCTCAAGTTGCACGAGCCGCCGCGCGAGCCGCCGGATTGGTGCGACGCCCTAGAGCTAGTCGGACGTTGCAGTGCTCCCGTTAAGACGTAGCTGAGAAACGCCGACCGAGAGCGGCCTCCGGGGCAGCCGCCAAGACCATCAGCACATGATTGGAGGGATAGACCCAGTTGCGCAATCGTGTGACTAGGAACTGGCGATGAACATGGAGAAGCGAGAGGACTTGCGCAGCGGACAAGGCCTCCCGTGCCTTGTGCGCGGACGCGAATTCAAACTCATGAACGACGAGCGATATTGCAGCCCGACCGTGGAAAAGTCTGGAATGTCTTGCCTGCGGGAAAGTAGCGGGACGGAGACAGTAACCGAATGAAGGATCGCCTGCTGCAACACCAATTCCTCAGGCCGCAGATACTCGCACGATATTGCGAAGACGCATGCGCCGGGGACGACTCGGGCGAGGACGGCTGCCCCTCGGGACGGATGGGCAAGCGGAATTTCCGGGTCAGGCAACGCGCCCCGGGGCTGCGCACGGCATGGCTTGGGGTGTGAAATGGTGCAATGCCGTGAGATATGTGTGGCCGCCTGAGCTTCTTGACCTTAGCGGCGGTAGGGCTGCATCTGGCGGCGTGTGGGGAGAGGGCTGGCAGGTGCCACTGGGCTGCTGCGGCACGGGTGCAAGGCGCGGCGGATGGATGCGGTAGGGCTGAGCTGTCAGCATCTTGATCAAGATGTTCAACGGCGCTCCCCCCCGGGCCCCCCCTTGGCTGGTTGGTCCCCAGCCCTGGGCGGCCGTTACCGCCAGACAGACGGAGCATCGCCCACTTTTGGCCCAGTGCTTTGCGCGTAATTCGCGCTTGTGCGCAAGCCACCGATATGCTGTGGCGGTCTGCAAGCCTCTTCTTCTGGCGCTTTTTAATTCAATGCGCCGCCGAGTTCGTTGAAGCAACCCGCCGAGCGATGCGTGCTGCGCGACATGCCTCCTTTCCGTCTGCCCCTCCCCTGTTGATGGTCGCTAGCTCGCGCTCTCGATCATTAACCCATTGAGCGCGGGCAGCGCTCCAATTGCCCTCCTCACCGTTGCCATGGCCGACGAACAGGCACCTCGACCGTCGGAGGAGTTCATAACACCAACCGGGACACCCTCCGGACACTCAAGTGACAATCCGTCTACGGCGTTTGCTCCTCGAACCTGTGTGCGATGCAAGCGGCGGAAGCGCAAGTGCGATAAGAAACTGCCAAAATGCAGTCGGTGTGAGAGGTCCGTCGTCAATCACCGATCCGTCGTCTCAATGACCTCGATTGTTAATTCTAACTCATTGCGCGAAAAATAGGCTTCTCATAGACTGCGTGTACGAGCCCGGCCATGAAGGCGGCAGCTCGATGGGCGGGATCACGCAACCAATGACCATATGGCCTCCGCTCGGGGAGTTCGATTCCGATAACATGCCCACGCCGCCGTTCAATGTACTATCCATGATATCCTTGGTCTCATCGACCTCGCAATTAAAGAATTCAATCGTGTCCCAAGTCTTTACACTTCTCCGCGAGCGAAACGTGAACATCCGCCAGTCTATCGAAACCTACTTTGAAACCATCGAATGTTGGATGTCTATTGTCCAGCGCGAACGTTTCTACGCCCAGCTCAGCCGCTTTCAAGAACACCCAGAAAGCCCTACGTTTGCGGTTCTACTACTATCCATGAACCTATTCATACAAGACCTGGACGCTGTTCGTACGGAAACGGGAGATTTCTGCACCATTTACAATCAGACCAAGGCGCTAGTTATGCTCCTACAGTCCTCTTCCAGTGAGCCGTGTATTGAGCTCGTCCAATCTTGTCTTATAATATCCATGTTTGAATTCTCCCACGGGGAATCGAAAAGGGCATATCTCACGGTGGAAATTGCCATTTCGATGGCGAGGTGTATTGACCTACACAATCATCCCACAGCTCGGAAATACGACGACATACAAGACTACTACGAAGCGGAGGAGAGAAGTCATGTCTGGTGGAGCTTATTCATCACAGAAAGGTAGGTTAATGGGTATAAAACCATTGTCCTCTTTATCATAGCTCACCTCTTTCAGGATGATATGCTCCGCAATGCTCGATCCGACGCTCCCACGCGCTATGCCGACGCCATCTCCTGACCATTTGATGCCACTTGGGACAACCATGTGGGATCCGCAGGCGAATGCATGGCGAACGACCTTCGAACAATATCCGCTCTCTACATCTCCTAACGTTAGATTTCGCCCCTTTCGTCGAACAGCGCAAGGGGCGGTCATTCTTGGACGTGTGCTGGATCTTGCCAATGAAACAGCCAGGACTGGCTGTCCACCGCCGGCCTCTGCAGTGATTGAGCTAGATGAAGAAATTCAATCACATCTCATGATACACATGGAGCAAAACGAAGACTGGGAAAGATACTGCGAGTCCATTGCCGCCCTAGTTAGGTAAGTTTTTTGTCTCATGGCATACGATTTTGTGAAAAGGGGTTTAAATACTAGGCCTTTCAGGAATCACGCATCTCTTAGCACTAAGGATCGCTAACTAACTTCATTGCCCTCAGTGGCCTTATGATACTTTATGTCCCTTATCTTTGCGACAATCCTAACCCTATATTTAACCCTCACCCGCTATCTCCCCAATCCCCATTCCCGATTGCACCGCGACCTCGCTCTACACTATCATCACCGCCCCAGACGCCACCCTCTCATCGTGCAGCGGCCGGCGTGCGTAGTTCCGCCACTTATTCCTCATCTGCGTCTTCGGCGCGCTCAGCTTCATCAAATAGTGACATCGCTCGAGCAATTGACGATGACACGAAAACCCTCCGAGCTCGCGCCTACGTCGCTTGCCGCGTCACGGCCAACATGTCCACCGACATCGCTGCCGCGTTCGACCCGCGCACAGGTCATGATTCTTGGATTCGCCGGATCGCCCCGTTTGCCGGCGTCGCGGCTATGCAAGCCGTCGTTACACGCATCTGGCTTGTCGTAAACGAAGGGGCAGAAGTGCCGGATGTGGGCATTTGCGGGGGTGGAGGGAGTAGAGATCCGCATACTGATGAGCGGACCGCTATTATGTTGAACGTGCTTAGGGCGTTTGCACGGAGGTGGGGGTTGCCAAGTGAGTTGGAGTACCAGTAATTGCGTCTTACGATCGAAGTGGCTGACTTTGGGGTGTAATTGTAGGAAAACATGTTGAAGAAATCGATCGGGTGCTTAATGAGTTAGCTCCGCGATGACGTAGATTGAAAGTGTCGAGACATTGCCGGTCGGAATATTATTCAAATGGGGGCATCCTTTAGATTTAACTACATAAGGGAGTAGCACGCATGAGTCAGCATTGAAACTATTCGTTCGGTATTTTGCATGGATAGATTTGGGATCTGGATTGGCATTCGAAATGGATACGTACAAACTATTTTCGACATGGCTGGGACTATCGGTTGCATTCAGTTGGATACCCATTCAATTCTTAGTCGGTCATTTGCACAAGCTCTAAGTGTTTCAGTACAAACACATGCGTCTTCGCGTCTAGTCTGAATCAATTAAACCGTTTTAAAGTTTTAGTTTCTATTTTCCCTTTCAGCATATTCCATAGTGATCACGATGTACGTTTCTAGTCGCAAACACTGACAAACTTAACATCTACAACCTCAGCTAACACTCAGGGTTTTCACGCTAAACATAGTCCAGGGCTACCTCCAGACGCGTTTATCGAAGCACTGAGAGAGGTTTGCGCTCATTAGCCAATCGCAAGTTTCGCAGCCACCTTAAATCATGTACATTCCGCCGCTAAGCATTAGCATCTGTCCATTCATCCAACCGCTCCGCTCCTCGCACAAAAACCCGACCGCGTAGGCGACCTCCTCGGGCGTACCAACCCGTGCTGCCACCGGGGTCATCTCGCGAGCGGTTTTCTCGATAACTGCCATGGCCTCTGGTGGCATTGAAGCTCGCATTCCAGGGGTTTCGGTTATACCAGGTGAGATGCTGTTGACGGTGATGTTGTACTAGTAGAAGGATATTAGTCTCTGGGTGATGGTTGTACCACAAGAGCCAAAAGAATAATGACGAACTTTACGTGGCAGCTCTACCGCCCACGCCTTGGTCAGGCTATCGATGGCGCCCTTGGTCGCCACGTACGCCGCCATCCCAGGACTCGGAGTCCGTGCTACCGCGCTGCAGATGTTGACGATGCGGCCCCAGCCACCGCCCTCTCTTTTCTCCTCTCCACCTCTCTCCGGCATCAACCCCAACACTTCCCTCGTCAGCCGCCACGGCGCTCTGACGTTCAGCCCCCAGCAAAAGTCGAGTTCCTCCCCGGCGAGCCCACACTCCTCGAATCCTTTGACCGAAATGCGTGCCGCGTTATTTATTAGCACGTCCACGCGGCCGAAACGCTCCATTGATTTGTTGGCCAGCGTCTTGGGGCCGTCCTCGCTCGCTAGGTCCGCCTCGACGGCAATGGCGCGGTCGGGGTGGCGTAGCTTCGAGATGACGGTAGCTGTGGTGGAAGAGAGGGAGGCAGTGGGGTAATTGAGGACGACGGAGGCGCCGCGGGAAGAAAGCTCGGCGGCAATGGCGGCACCGAGGCCGTGGCTTGAGCCCGTGACAATGCAAACGAGGGGGGTGAGGGGTTCGGTGGAAGAGGTGATAGTGGCGCTCATAGTGGGCAAGTCTGGCCGGGGAACGGGATTCGTTGGGCAACGAGTGAGAGGACGTTCAAGTGAATTAAGTACTTCAAGTTTGAACACTACACACTGCACGCTGTCGTGAGAAAGTTTTGACTAACTTGACCTCACTCGGCGCATCCTATGTTTTTGTAGTGTGTATAGACAGAAGCCGCACTAACTAATAGAGGGAAGATCTCCCCTGACATGCACGTGTGCGGGGGTGTTTCCTTTGAAGGACTGATATTCCCGTCCTCCGCGCGCGGGGGTAGTTGTGGTCGATAACGCCCTCCCTCCCGGCACATGAAGCTGTTATTTTTAGTCCAGCGCACGACGACACAGGCCGTGCGGGGATAGACACAAGGTAGAGATTCCATTCAACGGTTCATATTTCAATAATCATTTTACGATTAAGCTTGTATAATCCTTCTAGATTGTTGTGTTCTTTCGTTGCTTCGTTACTGTGCTGTGTTGTCTACGTCGGTTTTGTGGGGCAAGCTTACGTCTGTTATACAAAATATTGCGGTCGTAACTAATCGCTTTGAGCTTTTAACTTATATTATAATTATGTATTGATTATATTCGACATTGGATATAAGATATCGGGCACTTCTCTGCATTGCTAGGAACACTTGGTCAAGTGCGGGGCTTAAAGGAGCCTCGGGCCCTCCGAGGTCCGATGTCATTGGAGCTCGAGATACGCAGCTTCGCGTCTACGGGAACAAGCAACAGGAAAATTTAGGGATTTGAACAGGAACAACTCATTTCACATCAAATTGATTATTCACAGGTCCTTTGATATCCTTTCGAGTCAATTGCTCCAACTTTGTCCTCTTCTCGAAATAGAATGTTTCTCTTCGATCCTAACTTAAGTTCGTTTATACTATGACGACCCACGCTCAACCTCCTCCGGCCACCTCCACTTCCTCGCCATCCCAAATAAACAACATAACCATCATTGGCATCGGTACCATCGGCCTCTCCCTCTGCGCTCTTTACATCTCTGCTGGTCTACCTACCTACACCCTCGCACTCACCATCCTCGACCCCCGTCCCGACCTACACGCTTACGTCTCGCGCATCCTGCCCACCTTCCTCGACCCCAAATTACATTGCCTGATCCCATCTATTAAGCTCCACACCGACTACGCGGCGGACCTCCCCGCCGCGGTGCGCTCCGCGGATGCGATTCACGAGGCTGGGCCAGAGAACGCGAACTGGAAGGGCCGGCTTTGGGCGGACGTTGCGCCGCACGTGGCCCCGCACACGCTGCTCTGGAGCGCGACGAGCGGAATTCCAGCATCAGCGCAGATCGCGGCCGCGCGGGCGCACCTGTGTTCGATGTCTTCTCCTTCGTCTTCCGCAACCGCATTGGACAGCCTTGCCCCACGCCTCCTCGTCGTGCACCCTTACAATCCCCCGCACATCCTGCCACTCCTCGAACTGGTCCCCTCGCCGCTCACGTCCCTGGCCGCACTATCCACTTCACAAGCGTTCTTCTCCGCCCAGCTTAAGCGCAGCCCGGTCGTCCTGCGGAAGGAAACCCGCGGTTTTGCTACGAATAGGCTCGCCTTCGCGCTTTTGCGCGAAGCTTGCGCTCTGGTGAACGAGGGCGTGTGTTCGGTAGAGGACGTCGACACCGTAGTGCAGGGCAGCATGGGCCCGCGTTGGGCGGTGGGCGGAATGTTTAGAAGCTACGCAGCTGGGGGTGGAGAGGGTGGGTTGCGGGCGTTTTGGGAGAAGGTGGGAGGCACGGTTGGGGAAGTGTGGGAGGAGAGCGCGAAGGGTTATGGGTTGGCTGAAGATGGAAAGGGCGAGGGGAGGGGAATGGTGAGCGGGCCGGGGAGGGGTGAGGAGTGGGAGGAGACGGTGACGAAGCAGGTTCAGAGGGCATATGGGGTACCGGTTTCTGTTGAAGGAAGGGATGAAGCGACAAGGAGGGTATTGGAAGTGGGGATGGAGGGGAGAAAGAAAATGGATGGGGGAACTATGAGAAGGGAGAAGACGGTTGAAGAGGAGGAGCAGGAGGATAGGTAGAGGAGCCAGTTTTGCTTGCATAATGTAGATAGAGACGTGTTTAAAAGTTTATGTGATATTAATATGGACATTGAGCAATTGTAGCTTTGATTTTTTGGAATCATCTCGTAGCCCATAGAGCAAGCAGACACAAATGCCCACCACTCCCAAGCTCCAGTATTTCGCAAGGTTGAAGCATAGGAAAGCTTTAAATGAACTGATTAGCAAGTGAAAGCAAAACTGTAGCCGACTGGGCCCGTGACGCCGTGCTCCGTCCAATGTAGTCTAGGGAGCTTCCGTTTATATAGAAACTTTTGCCAGCTACCTTCTTCCCGCACTCTGGCGTTTGTCCTTTCAACGCCGTAAAGATGCCAGCCCCGTTACGCCGAGACAACCCAGCGATAGCTCGCATACCGCCCAGCCGTCTCGCTCTTCCTTATGATCTTGACTACCTGCCCCCTGCGCAAGCCGAGATACCTCGCTACGGGGTCCTTCTCCTGGATGCGCGGGAGCTGGCTTTCCTTCAACCTATACCGGTCTAAAAGCTGCGCCTTCTCCTCCTTGCTCAACAGCACGTGCTTCGGCACCAGTTCGTGATGCGTAATGTTAATCAGCAAGTCCTGCTCGAGGAAGGTTTCGACCTGAAGTGGAGCGATGGTTGGTATCACTTTAAGTGCCGAGGATGTGATGGCTGCTTTGGTCACGAAGATGCCCGTGTGGAAGTTGTTGGTGCTGATGTAGTGGATGAACTGGCGCAACTGCTTGATACCGACGTTGGGCTCGCCGTTGAACTCGACCCAGACGGTGCCGATGGCGGGAGGAGGCTGGTTCGGCCGGGAGGCCGTCGGGGGGTCGGAGTACTTGGCTATCATCTCGTCTGTAGGGCGCGCGGAGAAGTTCATGCGTCGGCGGCTGTGTTGGGCGCGGCTTGGTTAGCAGCACGACTTTCGAGCTAGGATGCGCCTGTAGTCGGCTCTACGGAGGGAAGCGCGCACTCAGGATACCCGTTCGCGTCGGCGAAATCCCGGCGGAAGTCGTCCAACGAGATGTCCAGCTCCGATTCAGCCAACTGGTAGCCCTGTTGCACACATGTTAGCGTAAGGTGTTGCCGTAGAGGATCGGTTCAGGGTGAAATCGCATACGCGGTCGGCGCACATCTGGCGCGCCGTCTTGTAGCAGCGCCACATGCGGATCAGCTCCCTGCCGGGGTCGCCGCCGAACTCGTCGCCCATGGTGTTGGTAGTGGCCGATGTGCGTCGCAAGTCTAGTAGCGTGGAGAGGTCGGGCTGGACTATATTGCGGGCTGCGGCGGTGGCGGAAAGGAGGCGTCCAGGCGCGGACGTGAATGCGAACGGAGAGTCTTTGAAGTCGAAGGGGCGCTGTCAACTTGAAATCGGCCAGCGTCTCGTTCAAGGAGACGGCAGACTGGCGCGAAAGTTTCCGATGAGTCAGCCAGGCACCCCGGGCCGAGCCGACCTCTGGAACAAGGGTTCGGTATGCCGGACACAACCCTACGCTTCTTTATCGATAAAACACCCGCTTCATGCGGCACATCAGGTGTGACGCAACTTCTCCCCCTAGAACAGAATAATAAGAAAACACAAAGTAATTATGGCTGCGCCTCAGATACCCCATCTCCTCTCACTACGAGGTGGCCATGGACGTGGAAGAGGCCGCGGTCGAGGTGGCCATCGTTTCGGTCACCACGAGAGCGAGGAAGATGCCGCAGCAGCTAAGGACCACGTTGTGCAAGCGACAGATGGGGATGCTTCCGGCTCACGCTTGAGCGCTGTTGAATTGGGATATATGGATGATCCGTTTGCCAGGGCATTCCATTACGAGCAGGACTCGCCAAGGCGGTACCCTATCATTAATAGAGGTAAGCGTTTAACTTGTACGTCAAAATTTTGTCTACGCATATGCATCTGCGAAGATATTCTATACCTTGGACGTGTACTTCTTTGAAAGCAATGGGCTTGTGGAATCAAGAGCGTTTGTTTGAGTGTGGCTATTTTCACTGTACATTCTTCGATCCTTATTCTCCAAGTCATTTGAAGTCACCTGACCGTCCCATCTAGGAACATACGTTCGGACTGCTGCCCTTGACCACCTCGTAACCCGCTTCCTCTCCGCCTTTCCTTCGCAACCCAAACAAATCATCTCGCTAGGTGCTGGCTCTGATACGCGCTGGTTCCGGTTGGTGTTGGCGGACCCGTCACTAGCGCACCGGCTCGTCTACCACGAGCTCGACTTCAGCACCAACACGAGCAAGAAGATCGCGGCGATGCAGAACCGGCCATTCGTGTGGAAAGTGTTCAAAGATTCTCTACCAGAGGGGGTGCTAGAGAAAATCAGCGAGAATGGGACGAGGTTGGAGAGCCCGAGTCTGAACGTGCATCCAGTGGACCTCAGGGATTTGGCGCGAGAGGGCATCCCTGCCAGCGGTGACCAAGTTTCCAACACCGCTAGAAGAATGCCCGGAGAAATTCCAACATCATTACCGCGTTTGCCCAACCTAGACCCGGACGTCCCCACACTCCTCCTTTCCGAGTGCTGCCTTTGCTACGTCTCTCCCGAAATCACCGTATCCATCCTCCGCACCTTCACCACTTCTCTCATCCCTAGGCGCACTCCCCTCGCCCTTGCCCTCTACGAGCCCATCCATCCCCATGACCCCTTTGGCCGCGTTATGTTGCGCAACCTCGCCACGCGCGGCATCGACCTCCCAACTATCAGCACTTTCTCCAGCCGCAGATTGCAAAAGTCGCGGCTAGAAGATGCCGGATTTGAGGGAGGACAGGGGGCTGCGGACGTGGGTTGGATCTGGAGCAAGTGGGTGGAGGAGACGGAGAGGGAAAGGGTGGGGCAATGTGAGGGCGGTTTGGACGAGGTGGAGGAGTGGGATTTGCTTGCGGGGCACTATTGTGTAGCATGGGGGTGGAGGGATGGGGACGGAGGCGAGGAAGAAAGTGTGTTTTGGAGGGCTTGGGGAGAGCTGGACGGGCAGGAGGATGAAGTGGAATAGAGATATGATACAGTTCAGCAGGTCGTTGAAGGCTCCGATTTTGCCAGAGTCTCAAGTCCTCGCGTAAATTGTACTTTATTTTACAACTTGCTTTGCTAGCATTATAGTACAGAAGTTCTGGCAAGACAGACCAGGCAAATTTAGAAGAACGGCATTATTGCGCACCTAGCAGGGAAATCTCTCCGCTCAGAGCTCCATACTGAAGCATCAGCACCTCGTTATATGGCCCATAGCAAACATACCCACCTCGACCTATATCCTTACCCCTTTGCTCCTCAGCCCGTTCACCACCGACCACCCAGTGTACCCCAACCATTCTCCTACCCCATCTACCCTCTTTCTCAGCGTCTCTACCTCATCCAACCTATCCCCCACGAACCTCTCCGTGTCCAACTGCTCGACCGACCCATCCTGCATCTGAAACATCTCAGCTGCCGCGTACACCGTCGCCAGTGCGCCCCTCTTCGCATACCACGACCCGTCCACAGCCGTATCTCCGGCGAGAAAGCAAAATTCATCCGCCAGCCATGCGAGTTCGCGTAGTGCGGCCGGGACATGTGAAGGCTGCGCCATGATGGCGAGGGCTTCGGACATGCGGGCCACGAGGCCGGCGCGCGTGTTCATTCTTAACCGCTCGACGACCAGCTGTCGCGCCCGGGCCTTGAGTACTTTGTGCCGCTGTTCCTCCGCCATATCTTCTTTCTCCTCTAGGGCTTCCCAGCTCTCCCGCCATGCGGCACCGAGCCCTTCCCGGCTTGAGACGAGGTGCCACCGCACGAGCTCCCATGCGCCCTCGCCCGGAAGGAACATGCTGCTAGCCGTCGCGTCGGTGTAGCCAGCGTCACGTGCGCCAGCGCGCAGAGCGGCATCGGAAAAGCCGAGCGCGGGAACATGCGTGAGAGCGGCGGAGAGAACGGTGCCCTCCAGGTGACTGTGGGAAGTGGGCGGAGGGTGTTCGTAAGAGTGGTAGGGGCAGCCTGCGCGGCGGAGGAAGATTGGAGCACAGGGATTTCGCGCCGCACTTGCTGTAGTAGTTGCTGCAATTGCTGCGGAGAGATTGGCCTGGAGGATTGGATGGCGCGATTGGGATGTTGTAAGGAGGGTGCGGATAGCGCTGCGGCGGAGATGGCGTTGCGGGCGAAGGGCACGCGTGAAAGACGAAGTAGACGCGGTTGGCAGAGGAGTGTAGGAAGGCATTGGGGAAGATTTGGTCTGGAGTTGAATTGATAGGTTAACGCCAAAACAAGTGTGCCGGGGAGAAGTAAGTAGTTGAGGAGAGGAAGAATAAGAACGTTGATGACTAGCGGAATTGTGGGACTAAAGCGCCGGAGCTAAGAGCAGGAAATATTCCGATTGGTTGAGGTTCTCAGTCTGCATCCTGCGCCCACTCACTTGCCACCTTTAGCTTCACTAACTAGCAGAAATTCTGTAATACGACGTGATAAAGCTTTCGGGTATATCATAGCCTAGAAAGAAGCCTTTATTTTTTTTTTGCCATTGATTTACTGGTACGGTTCGAGTAGTTAGTTAAAAGACCTAGCTATGGTGGATGACTATGGCCATGATGTTGCTTCACCATGCAGTCGAATGCTGGAACAAAATACTGTAAGGGGCCAAAGCTTTACGCGTAGCGAAGACCCCCGCTTCGTTTCAAGCAAATATAGACTGAATACGTGTAATATACGGGGAGCCTACGATTTTAATTATATTTACGTTAACGGCATTTCATGTGTTAAGTACCTACCTACGACACGCTGCCGATATGTGCTTCAAGTCCTTTGTCACCTCCGTGGTGCGTGGGATGGGCGTGCTTGCGGTGATAGTGGACGAACCAACCCGCAGAGCTCACTCTTTCTCATCTTGAGGGTCGGATTTTATTTGACAACGCAATAACCTGCACGACAAACAATGTCAGCATTACACAAGCTTTAGATGTCGTCTAGAAATAGGGTATCCTTGGCGCTAGTAGTAGCTGGTGTGCACCACAATTATTTGGAATACATAGGCTTATTTATTCACCCAGCCTCACCAGAGAGAGAAACTAATATAAATATTCGATCAACTTCGTCAACAGAGGGGACATCACCAACATCTGCTCCAAGCACAGTGCACGCATGATTTTTAGCAGCATCCATACGGTTTGAGTGGGCTAATGCTTCCACCGCTGTGGTTAGTCCACACGTATTATTCGCGGTATGGGCTTCTCTTTTCAGAGCCTTCATCTATCTAGGCTCTTGAAAGCACAAAATTGGAAGGCAATCTTTACTTGTTATCTTGGCCTGCAATTTGAATCCGACCAACGAGTCCGCTCCAATTCAAGTCCATAGGTGCCTAGGTTCCAACTAGACCAAAAGGGTATTGTGAATTGGGCTGCTTGTGATCTCCTCATTTTAATAACCCCAATTGTTTTGTCTAAATACATAATTTCTTAGACCGTTACATCAAAGATTGCAATATCACTGGAAGTTGACTAGTAGAGTGGCGAGGGTGGCTGCGCCACGTGCGTGGCGGTGTACTCGAACCGCGCTCGGATCACTTTGGGAAGCTGCTCATCGCGTCACTTCCTTCTCCGATACTCACCTTGACGCGCACTTTCGGCTAGCACAGCCGGTCGTTTTCCTAAATATCTTGATCGTGCGCGCTCTTCTCTTCTTCTTCTTCACCCTTCTCTTAAGGAACAGAATATGAGACATCACAGCGCACAACGCGCCCCATCATTCCTGCTGTCTCTTAATCAGTTCCTTTTACACCAGCATATTTTCTCAAGCACGCTCGCTGATGGCGCGCTCGCGCTCGCGCTCGCCTGGCGACCCCATGCGGTGGGAATTTTCCCCGGCGAATGAACTACTATGCGCGTTTCCCGAACCCCAGAGCGACGTGTCGATGCGCGATGTGGAAGATAAAGTTGCCACCGACACCACACGCGAAAGCGGAAAGGTATCACCAGCCAACCTGGGAGGCTTCGAAGATGTGTGGTCATACCTTGGCGTCGACGCTAAGGAGAACTCACGTAAGGTGCCCTCAGCACCTCCACCTAGCTACCACTCGCACCGGCTACTTTTTCAACCCTCGCTTACGTCCAAGGATTGTGAAGCGGGTATACCCAATTACGTTCCATATACACAGGAAGTATTAGGTTCATCCAGTGGTTCGCATTACCGGCAGCGTGATGCCTACTTTTGTGGGTCGGGTTCTGAAGAAGACGACGAGGCCGGTGAGCCGAGGAAGCTCACTAAGAAAGAGAGAAAGAAGCTGCGACGGCAGCGTAAGGCTGCCGAGAAGTACCGGCTCAAGCAAAAGGTATTATCCCCAAGTGCTATAATCTTCTAACCTTGGAATATATGCTGACTCTCATCGGATGTATGAGGATGTGAAGCAGGGGAAGAAGACCGAACTAGTGAACGATGGTGGACTCACCCGCAAGGAGACATGGCTGGAGGCGCCTCGCGAGAAGGCATCGCAGCCGGTGAGAGATCTCGAAACCTTACCCGATGTTGCGCCTGCGCTGCAGGCCAGTTTACACAATGGACCTCCGATATCACCAGGCCCGCCGGGCACATCTCTCTTCTTTCCGAAAACCCACGGCATTTCTACCGACGCAGCTCAAGACCAACTCTACATGACAAGTAGCTATCAGGATACGGACGCCAGCTCCTCCCAGGCTAGGCAGACTCCAATCGAAATGCCTACTGCAGCCGCCGTACAACTCCGTACTGTAATGAAGCCTCCCGGGGCAGGGAACCCATTCGATGCTGACGCACGGAAGCCCCCGGCTGTAGATATACTAAGCTCTAGCAATCCGTCTTCATTTGCTTATCTGAAGCCGATTCCTGGGAACGTTTTCGATCCAGCTTCTTGGAAGCAGCCTAGTCACGGTAAGGCGTCCCTTTCTACGGCACAGGAGCCTCTCAGTTTGGGTATTAGGACTGGCCTTACTACTGCGAAGTTGCCTGTCCTGGAAACGCCACCCGCCGTACCTTTTAAGCCGCCTGGCCTAGACATGCAATCCGTTCTTCCTCCGAAGCCCCTCGGGCCGGGTAATTTACCTTCCCTTGCCGCCTTCAACTACCAGGCGCCGAATGTGGCGCCCTACATGGCCCACCAGCCTCCACCGCCGTATAAGCCGTCCCCACTGGCGGGGTATCAACCTCAGGAGCAAGGATTAGACGCTACCGTAGATACGAGCGTGCCGCAAACCGACGAAGACGTGGACCCGGAGGCGTTTGAGCTTGGGATGCCGCTGGATGGCGGTACCCGCCATCTAGATCTACGGCACCGCCTAATTAATGATTTCGCCCGAGACCGCGACTTCCTCATCCTCCCGCCATGGATATCGAACCTGGCGGAGGAGCCGGAAGGAATCCACGTCTTCGTCGACGCGTCAAATATCTTGATCGGATTCTTCAATACCTACAAGATGAGCTTAGGCCTTGACAAGTCGGCATGGGTGGCAGCGCGTAGCTTTCCACCCATGTCGTTCGAAGCCCTCACGCTCATTATGGAGCGTCGCAGGCCGGTTGCGAAGCGCGAGCTCGTAGGAAGCGAGCTCGAGACCGAGTCTTTCAGGTCGTTCAACACGGCCGAAAAGCTCGGCTATAATGTTAGCAACCTAGCGAGGGTCCGGAAGGCCACCCAGAACCTTCAACGGCGCTGGGGCTCCAGTAAAAGCAAAGCCCAAGATACCGACCGTACTAGCGGTAGCGCCGCGGAGGATGTAGCCGCAGCTACCATGTCGAAGGCAGCTGCGGCCGTCGGGGCCGTAATGAGACAGTCGGCTCCTGCTCCCCGGCAGAAGAAGGGCGAGCCGAAGAACGTCGAACAAGGCGTTGACGAGCTTATCCATCTGAAGATGATGGAAAGCATCGTGGATACGGAGAAACCGACGACAATGGTGCTAGCGAGCGGCGACGCGGCCGAAGCAGAATACAGCGCAGGCTTCCTGCGCATGGTGGAACGCGCCCTCCAGAAGGGCTGGCGCGTCGAGGTCTTCAGCTTCGCGTGCAATATCAGCTCGCTCTACAACAGTCGCCAGTTTGCGCAGAAGTGGTCGGACCAGTTTACGACGGTACCATTGGACCGCTACGTGGATTACTTGTATGATAAATGAGGGGGGCCGGAGAGCAAGTGCGGGGGGTTAAGAGAAGGTGTACGAGAGAGAAGGGTATGGTCGAGGAGGTCTTCCATGTTTTCTTTGCTGTTCAAGATTATTATTATCAACCAACCCTGGTTCACGAACCAGCGGCGACATCCTTGGGCGAATGATGCCCGGGAAATGGAGAGTATTTCGGAGATGTCAGGAAGGTTGATGGTAGGATGGGTTGGGAATGTTTTAGAGCGCGAGTGTTTAACGGTCTGTCTGTTTCCTAATTTCATGAGCCTGCTCGGTATCTCAATGTCCGAGTTACGGCCACCGTTTCATGAGCATGGTTTACTTGCTCAAGTTTCCTTTCACACGGACTAGTTTGCTTTACCGAACTGGCCGTCGGGGACCTGCACGTAGTGTACCGTATCCTTGTAACTGTAACGTTGTCATGTTGTCCTCATGATGGACAATCTCATGAGCTAGCTTGACTAGCTCTGTATGTGATAATACTTGGTTAGGCTGCTCTTGGCTCCCCGGAGCTATTCATTGCGATTGTTGGAAGACTTTGCGGCGATTGTAGGGTTTGGCTGTCAATACTGACTTGCTATCGACAAATGTCCTCGGCCGCATCACGCCAAATGCACATTGAAGATACGTCTAAGCTTGGTCAAGCGGGTTTTCTACTGATTAGGATCTAGTGATGTACTTGACGCTGACACTAAACCCTTGCATCTTCAGCTATCCCTACAGAGATCCTCCCAACTTGCACCTCCAGTGAACTCCGACTCGGACCGCCTTCCCGTTTACTTGGACTCGTCAAACACGTAAGTCATGTGGCACTTGCCGCAGTAGTTACGGTTTTGCATGGCAGCCATGAAGACACCGGCGCCGCACTAACACACGTGTCAGTTCAAAAGTTCACGCTCCGATCACTAAGCAAGCAAACTCCATGGCTCACCTCACTGTTGGGGCATTCGCGGCGTAAGCGCTCGATCTTGCCGTCGGCATCCACCTTGTAGTACTTGAGGACGGCCAACTTTGTTTTCTTGCGCTTGTGCTTGATCTTCTTCGGGGTTGTGTAGACCTTCTTCTTTCGCTTCTTGGCGCCACCGCGCAGGCGCAGGACAAGGTGCAGCGTCGACTCCTTTTGGATGTTATAGTCGGAGAGGGTGCGGCCGTCCTCGAGCTGTTTGCCAGCGAAGATCAGACGCTGCTGGTCGGGGGGAATGCCCTCCTTGTCTGTGGCACATCTGTTAGCGTCCTGTGAGAAATTCAAGGTCGGCGCGCGGTCTGGTTGTACCCTGAATCTTGCTCTTGACATTGTCGATCGTATCGGAAGACTCCACCTCGAGGGTGATAGTCTTACCCGTGAGGGTCTTGACGAAGATCTGCATCTTCGACCTCAACAACGCAGTGTCTTCCTCAGTCGGGCGCAGATGGAGGAGAAAAGACAGACGACGGCCGAGCGCAGCCAAAATATGTGTGGCCCGGTGGCGCGCATTGGTAAGCGAGGGCGGTGGCCAAGACTAGCCGCGGCCGGAGAAATGAGCGGGCCGGACTAATCGGCTGGCGGGGATCGCCCGGCGCCCGGCGCGCACACGCGGACGCGGTCGGCCGATCGGGCGCTTCCAGTTGCACTGGCAACGGCGGTGGCTTGATTACACCCCAGCGGCCGCAAACACTCCGGCCTCGAGGTCTGAAAAGCCTCAGCCATTTCCTTCTCGCATACTCGCACTTCACAATCACCCACTCTTCACGCATCATAAGCGCATTTTGAGACCACGCTCCGTCCCTGCGGCCTTTTACATTTTTGAAGGCCTGCAAGTCCGCTTGACGCTTCAAGTGTAACTTCACCTCTCAACAACACCTTCAACTCGTCGGCAACCCGCTTGAGAGGAGCGTCGTCAAGGCACACGCAAAAAGGCCCGCTCCTTCCTCCAAGTCTTTCTTTCAGCTTCATCGCACCCCAATTGGGGTGAACCCGATTCTGATAGTCGTGGTTCAATCGCTTCTTCCTTCTCTGAGGTCGCACTAAAGTTCCTCTTCCGCCCGGCGGAAGCGCTGTCGCTCTGCGTGAGGTGAGTTTCGCTTTCCCTTCGCGCAGTTTGTCTCGGAGTGGCTTCTTATAGAGTTACCTCCGGTGGAAACAACAATAGAATGGTCACTTCGAAACAAATAGCTTTAATAGGATTGGTGCTAATAGTACGCCGCACAGTACCGGATCCCAAAAGATTATCCACATCTAGGAAAAACAGACGCCATTCCGGACTCGATCGGCACAAAGATGCTGTCCAGTTCAAAGCAGACCACCGCCTCGAGCGCCCAACAACAGCGGCAACGGCTCCACCGCCGTCAAAACTCAACGCCCGCACTCGAGGCGGGGCATCTGCCCCCTCTTCCGGCCATCGTGCAGAGGCAGAGGTCCCACCGGCGAGGAAGGAGCATGGATCAGAAGCCAACCTACCTCAACGCCGGGCCTCCCTCTCCCACAGGCACCATTAATACAGCAAACGGAAAGACGGTAAGTATTACTAACACAGGACACAACGATTTACAGCATCCGATGCAGATAGCGCAGCAGCACGGTTTGCACCAGCCGGGCCCCCAATTAAGCCCTGGTTTCCCCTTTAGGGACCAGGGGTTTTCTTTTCCACCGAGGTCTCCTCCGATACTCGAAGAGACCAGCGACAATCGGCTGCCTAGCCCGCAGCGTCAGCCTTCGGAGCTAGACATCAAGAATCTAGAGCAGCACGTCAAGGCGCTGTACGGCGAGAATCACACGGTGGTGGTGAACATCCTGCCGAGTCCTACTCCAAGTCCCCGCAAGCCGAATCAGACACGGCCACTGGCAAGCGTGGATCATGCGCCAATGCCACCTCCTCAGTTTAGTTCGGATCTTGGATCCGACCTCCAACTAGATCCCCTCATTATGTCTCCACAGTCCCGAAATTTCCGATTCCAGACCCCAGAACACGAGTTCAAGTACGACTCATATGAGTCGCCCGACCAACTCTCCCCGCAGCAGTCACCAACCTATTCACCCATGCAAACGCCTTGCAAGTCGGCTTTTAGCGACAAGGGGTTTAACGGACCAAAGTTGACCTTCCCAGAGGGGTCCGCAGTCCTACCAACCACCCAAGCAATGAACAGTCTGACTCTCTCGTCGCCCATCTCGCCGACATTTGACAGTCCGGATATTACGATGCAGTCCAACCCAGGTATGGATCCCATGACGCCGGAGGTCGAGATCCCACCCGACGTTCAGGCCCAAATCGAAGCCCTCGTCAGCGAACCAGATCCGACCACTAGTCAGCGCCGCTGCCTATTCCCCGGCTGCACCAAAGACCCGTTCAACCGTAAGGAAAATGCCCTCTCCCACGTCCAGGGCCACCTCAAGTGGCGCCCGTACGTCTGCAATGTCTGCAACAAGGACTTCGTGCGCCCGCACGACCTCAAGCGCCATGTTAAGATCCACTCCGACCACAAGCCGCACGTGTGCCCGTGTGGTCTGGCGTTCACGCGTGCGGACGCGCTAAGCAGGCATCGCTCGCGCGCCGTCTGCGTCGGCAGCTACCCCGGCGCGGTACGCAGTCAGAACAAGCGCGGCCGCCCCAAGAAGCGGCCAGGCATAGAGTCCCGTGTCGAAAAAGCCAACAAAACCCGTCGTGCTATTGCGTCGAAGGGAGACCAATCGTCTACCTCAGGCTATTCTCCCGTGTCGTCGGGCCCAGCGTCGCCCGGAGCGGAGGACTGTTCGCAACAGTCATCGTCGCCAGCGTCCAAGAATGCCCAGCTCCATTCCCAGGCCGGCAGATTCGCGCCCGTGGCAGACACGGCACAATTCGCGTCAGCGGAGCAGCCAACGTTCATGACGTCCGCCGACCTGACCCGCTCCGAATCGCAGTTCTCACAGTTATCCCACTACTCGCAATATTCGAATTACTCGTCGCAGCCACAGCAACAGCAGCAGCAGCAGGCTTCGCAGGAGGCCGACAGGGCCGAGGAAGCGAAGTGGAAGGTTCAGCTCCAGATGTGGGATTCGCAGGGGTCGGCGGGATTCTCGCCAGAGACGTTCATGACGACCAGCAGCAATTTCCACGCCGCATTGCAGCCAGATATAGCCGGCAGCCCGTCGGACGAGATATTCTCGTAAGTGCTATTTCGCCATTTTGACACCGTCCCATCAAGCATACAGAGTCTTCGCACCTAACGCCTCTACGTAGCCTCGACGAGCTCCCCTCCTTCACAACAGCCCACGCCGTCAACCTCTCCTCCGACACCTCCACGCCCGGCCTCACCCGCACGTCCAGCTCCGCCGGCCACGACATCGACGCCGGCGCCCTCGCCACACTCGCCAACAAGCACACCCCGGCCGGCACAGGCGGCGCGGCGCCCGCAAAGGACTACACGCAGACGCCGCCGTCGTCGCCGCCGGTCCACTTCGCCACCGTCGACCCGACCTCCATGACCAAGTCCCCCAGCACAGCCGCCACCGCGGCGTGCTCGTCCGCCAAGCCGTCGCCGCCCGCGCCGTCATCCTCCTCTGAGACCGCGACACAGCCCCAGCCCCAACCCCAGCAGTCTCAGGCCCAAGCCCAGACGAAGCCCCCCGCCGCGCCGACGACGCCGCCCGTGTCGTCGCCTGAGACGGACGACGAGTTCTTGGACAACCTGCTGGATTGCTCCGGGGGCGCGGGCGCGCAGCACTGGCCGGATACGGTGGTCGACGTGGCGGATTTTGGGGACGAGTTTGCCGGGTTCGAGGAAGGGGAGTCGGAAGCGGCATTTTGGTTGGGGGAGTCGACGGGGGAGGGCATGGTGGCGGGTGGGTTCTGAGCGGGTCCCACCAAGCCAGTTTAGTCGGGGGTCGCGGAGCTCTGCCTGGGAGGACTTGATAGAGGGTATCCAGTCCTTTTGACTCTTCGAGGAAGGGGCATGAGGCGTTTGAGAGGGCGTTTGAGCCCTTTTTTTTCTGTGTGCTTTCGGGCGCGCTTTCGTGCCCCGGGTTGTAACGACAAGAATGACTCGTAACGACGGCAACGACGGAACCCACAAAAACAACACTTGGGAGGGGATAGGGCAGGGAGTTTTCGTTTTCTAGGATTGGGTTCTTTCTCGGGACACATGCATGGGCGAGGGGAAACGTTGGAAACGAGCTCGCCACGCCGCGCATGATCACTTCATCCTTTTTGCCGTTCGCCGCCTTGTCTTATCACCACCAGGTTCAGTACTTTGAGGTGGAGCGCCATCTGCTCCCCTGCCGCTCCTTTTGGGAAGGCCCTAGCAAGGCTTTTCATGCAATTTTTTCCTTTTGTGTCACTCGTTCTGTTGCGTGTTGTTGGATACATGCGAGGACTGGATAGTCACGGCGGGAAGCGAGGAGGATTTGTACGATCCGCGACCGTTGACTTTTAGTTTTGAGAAGAGAGGCATAGGCGTGGGTGAGAAGGAAATTTAGCGTGCTACTTTTTGATCGCTTCGACTGTCTCTACCGCCTGCGTAGCCGGCGCTGATGCTGAGCTAGAATTGGGGCGAACGTTGTGTAGATAATGCACCGGCAGAAATATAAGTCTGTTGGGTAATTTTGGACTGCTTTACTGAATGCACGACAGAGCAAGAAATGGAAGACATTGAGCGAGGCTAAAGTTCATAACATAGCTTTAAAATCGCTAGGATCACATATCGACTTGTGAGTGTTCTTTTGAGAATCAGATAAAAGATAGGAAGGAACAAAATGTTTGCATTTAATAACATCGGATCCAATTACACAAGTGTGAAGTTCATTCATATGTTTCAGTCTACGAAATGCAAAGCCCTTTTGCTGACCGTGCCCATTTCTCTCAAGATGTGATTATAACCTTGCATCGTCGATGGCATTGTGTGCAAAGTAAATGGGAATCTCCTAAGAAAACTGGCAAGAATCTTCCAACCAGTTATCATGCCATGTCCTTGACTTCCTCACAGTGGTAGGGACATGTGGAGCGTAGGCATATTTTGGGAGAACGAGGTCGAGCTTTCGGCCCTCCCGTGCTGCTCGCTTGACTCGCAGGGGCCCGCTTCGGTCTACTCGACTACTGAAATTCGAACTGTGCGGTATTTAAGTATTATATAACGTTGTACATAGTAATAGCAGCGTAGTAGAAGTAGCGCAGTAGCGAAGAGGCAGCACAGCAATCTAGAGGCTGTATGACGCATAGCGACAGCAGCGTAGTTCGTTCTGGGTCGCTACGCTCCGCTTGCAATCGTAGAAGTTACTACGCTGCTATCGCCGTATACAATACAGCCTCTAGATAGCTAGGCTGCCTTTTCGGCCTAGGATAGCATAGGCAGCATAACATTGAGATAAGCATGCAAAGCATGGGAGCATACAAAGCACTAGAGGAGCATACAACCCACGGGAGCAAATAGCACAGGAACAAGGAGCAGAAGTATGAGGGGTAGAGCTATAAGGAGCATGCAGCAGAAGAGCACAATATCACCGGAGGGCCTCCTTACATAGATGTTGCTCCCATAGCTGAAAAGTCTATACTTTTCCCAGTTCGTACACACAAAATAAAAGATCTACCTATGCGTAGAGACAGCGCAAAGCTTGGTCTCTTAACATAGAGACGGCGTGAAGCATGGTGTCTTAGCATAGAAGCGGCGTGAAGCACTGTATCTACATGTAGCTGTGCGTAAAGAAGCGGCCAATCAGCTGATTTCACCCTAGTTTCGTCCCATTGTCCATGGGTACGTGTGGCTGGATCTTATTAGGTATTGAGATGAGAGAAGTATGATTGTCTTGTCGCTCGATTTGCGCACTGAGCTCTACGATGTCGCGACTAAAACTCAAAACGATGTCTCTGTGAGAATATTAGGTGGCCTATTTGGGCCTAGTTTGCCAGCCCCTGACGGGGACTCTACAAGTGTATTTATGCAGCTCCAATGTCAATGGACTTGGCCTACCTATTCTAGATTTCCACCGGAATCTGACAGTCTCTACCCCCATTTTATCGCTGCTCTAAACCGAAATTGAGCAATTTAGAGCATGCGAAACTCCATATAATGTTTCTAACCCCTCGTCGCCAATGCACGTGGTGTAGGAGGCAAATCCGCCACACAGCTTGGTACCTCTCGTCGGACAATTTCGGTAATACGCAACCACGTACGTGGTATTATCGTAACATCTTGACTGTAAGTTGAGTTTAGTCAGGCTGTTTTCATACATGTAGCCCAATTTCTAACCTCTCCTGGGTGATGGAACAGGCTGTGCATGCAGAAAAGAGACCAGGCTAGTTAAAAGTTTAGGCAGCCAACCCCGCGCGCCCGAGCGAAGCCCATCGCAACCGGCCTGCTCTTAGCCTGCCTCGCTTTTCAGATTTAATATTTCGGTATGATCGGAGTTCTTCTCGCTTTCGTGTATACTGGTTAACATCGGTCGTTACGCAAGGTGTTGGCCAGCACACCAGCTGCGGCCCCGCCTAACCTGCCGCCTTGAGCTCGGCCAACGCAATTTCTACCGCCTATTGTCTCGTGAAGCTCCGCAAGAAAGAATGCGCCTTTTGCAACGCAGCGACGCAGGCGAGTTCGAATTCGCTGAAAACTTAACCAGCGACGACACAATCCCTCCCTATGCGATACTTTCGCACACATGGAAACGGGATACCGAGGTCATCTTCGAAGACATGAAAAATCACACCGGCAAGAATAAGCCTGGCTATGAGAAGATTCGATTCTGTGGAGAACAAGCTAGACGAGATGGCTTAGAATACTTTTGGATTGACACCTGCTGTATCAACAAGGAAAGCTACGCCGAACTCTCGCAGGCTATCAACTCCATGTTTCGCTGGTACCGCAACGCGACCCGATGCTATGTCTATTTATCGGATGTGTCTAGCCCTCTCTCCGACACCAACGATGAGTTCAACCCACGGCCATGGGAAGCGGATTTCTGGAAGAGCAAATGGTTCACCCGGGGTTGGACACTCCAAGAGCTTCTTGCCCCCCGTTCTGTCGAATTCTTCTCCCGGGAACACAAGCGACTTGGTGACAAAAGTTCTTTAGAGCAACAAATTCATGAGATAACGGGTGTTCCTAAATCAGCGCTTCAAGGAGCCCCTTTATCTCAGTTCAGCGTCAATGAGCGATTATCGTGGATAGAACGTCGCCAGACTACAGTAGAAGAAGATAAAGCGTACTCATTACTAGGCATTTTTGACGTCTACATGCCCCTTATTTATAGAGAAGGGACTGCGAGTGCATTCAAACGGCTCCGGGAGGAGATCGAGAAGCTGGAAAAATGTCTTCAAGACTTGCGCCTTACCGATCCTCGTGATGACAAGAAGCGTATAGAGGACACTAAGGGAGGCTTACTGGAGGACTCGTACCGCTGGGTCCTTGAAAACTCCGACTTCCAACGATGGAGCAGCGCCCAGCAGAGCCAGAGCCAACTGCTATGGATCAAAGGCGATCCCGGCAAGGGTAAGACGATGCTGCTCTGCGGCATTATTAATGAGCTGAACAAGTCAATGGCTAAGACGGCTCTTCTATCCTACTTTTTCTGCCAGGCTGCCGACTCGCGAATTAACAACGCCATAGCCGTGCTGCGAGGTTTGATATATTTGCTTGTCGACCAACAGCCATCACTGATCTCGCATATACGCAAGAAGTACGATCGCGCCGGCAAAGCCCTCTTCGAGGACACGAATACCTGGGTTGTCTTATGCGAGATCTTCACCAACATCCTGCATGATCCCAGCTTGAGCAACACCTACTTGATCATTGACGCGCTCGATGAATGCGTAGCAGACTTGCCGAACCTGCTAGATTTTATCGGTCAGAAGTCGTCCGTATCATCTCATGTCAAATGGATTGTCTCAAGCCGCAATGACTTTAATATTGAGTGGAGACTACGGCTCGACGGTTCCGGGACAAGGCTTAGTCTCGAGCTTGAAGAAAATGCAAAGCAAGTGGCCTGTGCCGTTAATACATACATCAACCATTGCCTATCAGAACTGTCGGAAATTCAGCATAACACGGAACTCCGAGATTTAGTCCGGGAGAAAATGCTGTCCAAAGCCAATGGCACGTTTCTCTGGGTATCCCTCGTCATCAAGGAGCTCAAGGAGGTGATGAGCTGGGACGTACTACAAGTCCTTGAGGAAGTCCCTACAGAGTTGAAAGGCATGTATCATCGAATGATGAAACAAATCAAACTGTTGCGGCGCAACTATCCAGAGCTTTGCCGACAAGTTCTCTCGACCGTCATCGTTGCGTACCGTCCGCTGCACTTACAGGAACTCCGTGTACTTTCCGGTTTGCCTACACAAGTCCAGAACGCAAACCAGTCGATCGCAGCCATTGTGAAGATGTGTGGGTCATTCCTCACAGTGCAAGATGACAATGTCTACATTATCCACCAGTCAGCCAAAGACTATCTATCTGAGGAAGCAAGCCATGACATCTTTCCTTGCGGTGTTGGTGAAGCTCATCATTCCATCTTCTCGAGATCGCTCCAGGTCATGTCCAGAACATTACGAAGAGACATTTACGGCTTACATGCGTTAGGGTACCCTATAGAACGAGTTGAACACCCGGAGCCGGACCCGTTAGCGGCGTCACGCTATTCGTGTCTCTCCTGGGTCGATCACCTCTGTAACTGGAATTCTAACTGTTGTGCAAAACACGGGGTCGACCTACAGGATGGGGGCGCTGTTGAGGACTTCATGAGAAGGAAATATCTTTACTGGCTAGAGGCTCTTAGCCTTTGCGGAAGCACGTCGGACGGGGTAGGATCAATGGCGAAACTCGAGACTTTACTCCAGGTACTCCTTAGATCAGTGATTCTCTTTCCAAGTACATACTAAGATAACCTAGGGGCGAACAGACGCATCTGCATTATTCGGGCTAGTTCGAGATGCGTACCGATTTATCATGTATCACAAGCAAGCGGTAGAGAACTGTCCTCTACAGGCATATGCGTCTGCGCTCATATTTAGTCCGGCCCACAGCCTGATAAGAGGACTTTTCAAGAACGAAGAGTTGAAAACGATCGCGATACAGCCGCCTATAGGAGATGAATGGAGCGCCTGCCTGCAGACGCTCGAGGGCCATTACGGTTCGGTTAGGTCGATAGCCTTCTCACACGACTCAACCCAGCTCGCGTCAGCATCAGACGACAAGACGGTCAAGATCTGGGACACAAGGACCGGTACCTACCTGCAAACACTCAAGGGCCATAGCAATTGGGTTACGTCGGTAGCTTTCTCACCCGACTCTACCCAGCTCGCGTCGGCATCAGACGATAAAACAATTAAGATCTGGGATACGAGGAGCGGCGCCTGCCTACAGACACTTGAGGGCCATCGCGATTGGGTTAAATCTATAGCTTACTCACACGACTCGACCCGACTTGCGTCAGCATCAACCGATAGAACAGTCAAGATCTGGGATACGAGGAGTAGTACCTGCTTACAGACACTCGAGGGCTATAGCGGTTTCGTTTGGTCGGTAGCCTTCTCAGGCGACTCGACCAGGCTCGCATCGGCATTAGCTAACACCATGGTCAAGATCTGGGATACGAGGAGTGGTACTTGCTTGCAGACGCTCGAGGGCCATAGTAGTTGGGTTATATCGGTAGCCTACTCACACGACTCGACTAGGCTTGCATCGGCATCAGGTGATAGGACGATTAAGATCTGGGATACAAAGAGCGGTGCCTGCCTGCAAACGCTCGAGGGCCATCGCGACTTGGTTAAGTCGGTAGCCTTCTCACATAACTCGACACGGCTCGCGTCAGCATCAGAAGATACGACGGCAAAGATCTGGGATACGAGGAGCGGCGCCTGCCTACAGACGCTCGAGGGCCATCGCAACTGGGTTTGGTCGGTAGCCTTCTCACACGACTCGACCCGGCTCGCGTCAGCATCAGAAGATAAGACGGTAAAGATCTGGGATATAACGGGCGACGGTGCCTGCCTGCAGACGCCCGAGGGCCATTACGATTCGGTTAGATCGGTAGCCTTCTCATACGACTCGACCCGGCTCGCCTCAGCATCAGCCGATAGAACGATTAAGATCTGGGATACGGGGGGTACCTGCCTGCAGACGCTCGAGGGCCATCGCGACTGGGTTAAATCTATAGCCTTCTCATACGACTCGACCCAGCTTGCATCAGCATCAGACGATAAGACGGTAAAGATCTGGGATATAACAGGCGACGGCACCTGCCTGCAGACGCTAAAGGGCCATCGCCGTTCGATTAGGTCAATAGCCTTCTCAGGTAACTCCACCCAGCTCGCATCAGCATCAGATAAGACGGTCAGGATCTGGCATACGAGAGGTGGTATCTGCCTGCAAACTCTCGAGGGCCATCGCGACTTGGTTAGCTCGGTAGCCTTCTCACATAACTCGACACGGCTCGCGTCAGCATCAGAAGATAAGACGGTAAAGATCTGGGATATAACGGGCGATGGTGCCTGCCTACAGACGCTCGAGGGCCATAGCCGTAGGGTTATATCGGTGGCCTTCTCAGGCGACTCGACCTGGCTCGCGTCAGCATCCGGTGATAGGACGGTGAAGATCTGGGATGTAACGAGTGACGGCGCCTGCCTACAGACACTCGAGGGCCATCGCGATTTGGTTAAGTCGGTAGCCTTCTCACATGACTCGGCCCGGCTCGCGTCGGCATCAGACGACAAGACGGTGAAGATCTGGGATACGAGGAGTGGTGCCTGCCTGCAGACACTCGATATTGGCAAGAGACTCTCTGAAATATCGTTCGATGCCACCGGCTCATGTCTTCATACTGAAATCGGTACCATTGCTATAAATGCGTCATCAGCTTCATATACGACGCCGAATGTAACGAAGCCCCAAGACCTACGATTTCAAGGCGCGGGTGTAAGTTCGGATGGAGTGTGGATAACATATAATTCGGAGAACCTTGTGTGGCTACCCTCAGAATATCGGCCATTCCGTTCGGCCGTGTCCGGCAAGACGATAGGTATTGGAGTTAACTCTGGAAAGATATGGATGTGCCGCTTCAACATCGAGAATAGCTAACTCCAGAAATTGGACGATTCCCTGTGTACGTAAAGAATACACCTTACCTCGAGCGACTCGTGCGTGCCGGAGCCGTCATAAATAAGAATCCGTAGTTTCTGACTCGTCCGTGGGCTAGTTTGTAGATCAAACACATATTTGACCCAGTCAAAGCTGATCTTGGAGTCGGTGAATCCAGATTGGGAGCGTGCAAAACGCCATCTCGGGGTGGGGTGTGTGGTCCATGCGCTTCGATTGGTTGCGCCTGGCCGGATAATCAGTGGATAGGGAGACATGCTGTCTGCAGGAATGCACTCCGTCGCAGTCACCATTGTCCGCTTAATACCCGCGCCTCTATAAGTTCGCAGGTCGTGCTTACCTACTAGCACCTTGAGGGAGCTGAGTATGCTTAACATAACTCCCGTTTGGTTTATATTATAGACATTCTCCGGCAGAATGACTAGGTCGTGTAGTTCCTTTGCCATTATCTCAAACGACGGTGTGGATGTTATTATTGCGCCGATTGCAATATGGTAACCTTGACCTTTTTTACTTTGAGCTTAGGATGGCGTTTGTAGAAGCCCTGAGGCCAGTTCTCACCCGGAGGGCGATCCTTTCGTCGGTTGTGGAGGCCTAAAAGACGGAGGAGCGCTAACGCGCAATGATGAGCGCTAGCGAACGAGGATATTTAATCGGAATAGGGAAGCCATTATTAGATATTCGTAATAAGTAGTCAACAAAGGCTTTCTCTGCGGAAGGGTTGAGGAGCAGATAAAGGGGGCGCCGACTCTTAATCCCTTTAGCCGTGGACGCTTTGCTTCGTGTCCCGCAGCTCATACCATGAGCAACCATCCGACATCGTTGACGTCTCAACGAACTGTAGATTGGGCTCGTTCGACCGAATCACAATAAACGCACGGCACTGTCGCGAAGTGAAAGGTATTGGAAGAGGAGGGTCGAGAAACGGAAAGATGCGGCGCAGTGAGATTAATCGAAGAGTAGATGCGTACTGGAACAGTTGTGAATGGTCAGCCATCCCAAAGTTTCCAATAATCATTACCATGATATATTAACCCATGCACCATTCTGTCTGCGAAGTCTTATTACCTCAAAGTATTTCGCTAGATCACCTATTAGGCGATGATATCGTCTCCTCTTTTAGCTACGTCTCATCGTAGGCGTCTTGCCGAACCAACAGTTGGTTGGAATCTTGCAGATCGGAGGAAATCACAGTGGCAGGACTCACAGAAACATAGAAACTTAGAGATCGTAGGAAGTCAGACCCGGAACGACCCAGCCCTCGTATAAGCATGCGATGATTACGCACTATGATTCCCGTAACGCGGACAAGCGCGTATCTTTCCGTTTACCGTATCTTTCGGTACAGTATATGCAGAGGTCTAGAAGTGAGCACGACTTTTGAGTATATTCCAAGGGTCCGGACATCGGCACAAGGTCTTAGTCAAACCTAGAGACAGAAGCTTGTCGAAGGAACAGCGTTTCCAGAATTCATTCGAACACCCTAGCATTCCCACATCGGTTAGCCCCAAAACTGAATGTGACATACTACCTTGTGGCGATTACAGGGCGTAGAGCAATGGTCACCGATGAGGTTGACAAATTTGATCACAGGCTAGTAGAACACATCGTGCTTGCGAACCGTATGATCTAGGAAGTGCTGGTCGCGCTCGATCCAATCTGAGCAGCCGGGATGCTTGCATTTGGTCCACCGATTGAAGACTCTTTTCTCCAGGTGCAACCTGACATGTTTCTGGACCGTATAATTTCTCACGAATAGACGGATCCGTTCCTCATGTGACAAGTTCTCGCGGCCAATGCAAACGAGGCAGACTGGGCAGAAGAATTTCGTCGGATACGCGTGCTGTACGGTTTTGGCACCTGCAATCGTTGGCGGCGGCAAATGATCGTCTTTTGCCTAGTCCTCTCCCTCTAGTGGCTAGAACTAGTGGAAGATTTCAGCTTCGGAGTGGATACACTAGATTTTTTCCGCGGTTCGACGTTACCCGATTTACTGCGCTTTGGCTTTGTCCGATGGAGTTAGCTCTTGGTATATTGAACGGCTTTCCTGTCGCTAGTAGAGTCGACTAAGCGTTCGGACAAACTCGCTCGACGACACGCCTAAAAGCCTTACAATGGCCGCTTGTTCCTGAAGTTCGTATTGCGTGTCTGGCCGTGTTAGAGTCTCGTGTAACGCTGTTCCATCTAGCTGTCTGCCAATCTCCTCTCATCGATCGTGTCATGGAAATCTCAGGCTGCTTTATCCAGCCGCTTTTTACGCAAGGTAATAGCTGTACCTTAGATCTTTCGATCGTACTTTACATACCGATCGTGCCGACGAGTCCCCTTAGCTGCATTGAGGGGACGGTATCCACGAGAGCAGATCTTCTCCTTACACCGCCCCTGTTTCCGGCAAAGCTTCACGAGGCCGGGGTTATCGTTGACCTTCTGTTTTTGCTCGTCGGTCAGTTCTACCGTTGCTCGCCTGTCTCGCGACAGACATATGCGTGCGACCGATTAAATCAGGGCGTCCTGCGGTAACGATACGAAAAATACTAATTGGAAGTCGCGTTCGATCAGGTCGGGCACGTAGAAATGTTTATACGTGCCACCGCGGTGGCCCACGGTCTGGTTGCGATCTTCTGGAGTAAAGGCAGATTCGGGCAGTTAGAAGAATACTATTTAATGAAGAAGAGCGAAGGAGGCATAGATAGATGACTTACTGTTGATATTTCTGCCAGAAGCCTGCCGGGTCTGGTATAATTCGAGAGAGATACTTCTAGTAGAAACACACCTTGCTGTCAGAGACCCGTAAGCCCTCGGGAATCCTCTCGAGGTCTCGGAAGACTGGCAGGCCCTCTGACTCCCCTCAAGCGAAGTATATCCTGGTCGGCGGGTATTTCGAGGTAAAATATCTCTTCTACAGAAGCGAGATCGCGTCGGAACGCGCTATAGGCAAGAGCTATAGCCAGGAGGTGCGAGAACGATGCAGAAGGGCGGAGTTCTCTCGAGATGGAAGATGAACTTCCTAAATTTAGGGTTAACGGACTCGATCTTAGTAGTTCAGGATAATAGGTACCTACCGTCTACCTGTTCCTCCAGCATTCTTGATACGCGCGAGGTTTACTTTCACGGCGGTTGTCGTACGCTTAGGATCCGTCGCGTCGCGAACCCTTATAATCGAGATATGCTCCTAGGCGAGAGCTTTGTTAGTACTCTTTATCCTGCCGCTTTCAACGAGAACCCCTAGCCGAGCGGCAGTAGTACTACTGAGTAGAAAGAGCAGGGAATCTGGACTCGGCTTAGGCCATATTGTGCCTTTGTATCATCTGCCCGGTATCATCTGCCCGGTATGCGTGCAGGATTGTGTAGAGATCTTGGATGTGCATAGCAAAATTTTCCTCCGAAGTGATGAGCCCATGGATAGGCGTCAGGTAGGGATCCACTGGTACGCGTTTGCAATTCCGGAAGGCGCAGGAATGCTTAGGAATCACTTACGTAGTACATCTCTAGTGTCGAGCTCGGTACCATTGCCCATCCCGTGGCCACTCCAGTCTATGTACCCGCAGCTCAGACGCTTCCAATAGCTCTTTATCGTGCTCTCCCTCTTAATGTGAAACTTCTTAACCCGCTATTCCGGGTGCGCCTTGATGGTGTGCTGTTCATATGTGGTTAGCGTTTCAGTGACATCGGTCTCGATTTTCCGGCAGTATCTGCGCGTCTACTCATGAGCGATAGCTTGGACGCCATCAACTTACGATTGGCAAATCTGCATTTCTAATTTACAAGCCCCTATGACCAAGGGCTTCGCCTCGATTCTGCACGCCCTTGGCCCCCATGGTCCTCGATTCTCTCTGGCAGGAGCTCGCCCTCCGACTCCTGACTCTCCGTTTAGCTCGGTTTCTGCATCGTCATCGGAATCCAAGTACGACTCGGAGGCTGGCCCAGCGCTAGGACTAATATCGGCGTCCCGGCCTGAGTCGGAGGCTGAAGCCGAGTCTATTCGCCGGGACATGGTCACGGGGGAACTATAGACGAGTTCACGATCGTGACTGCGACACGACTTCCATGTACCTCTGTCGGAATAGTGCCGCGCTCGGTGCCGCGCCCTTGTGCTAGGACGACGATATCGGGGCGCAGTCGTCCCCCTCAACCTCCGAGTCAACAGTATTTTGATATGATGGCAAAGCGCGAGGCGGTCGGACGGCTGAACTAGAGTGGAAGCGGAGACGCAACGTCAAGCTGGAAGGCGGAAATAGATCATTAGAGGGGCTCGTTCTGGCGCTGCAGTAGGGCACTTGAATGCCCCAAGGCTCGCATCTTGCTTGCTGGGTGACACGCCCGGCGAGGGTGCTAGGTTCGAGTGGTAGGTCAGTGGCGTAACGGGAGAGAACCGGAGAGGTGGAGAAAGGAAGGACGGACGGAGGTGGACAGACACAGGAGCATAGAGGCGGGTGGCCGCCTGCAATAGCTGTGAATCTGCTTGAGCGCCGACATGGCTAGCTAATGCTCCGCCGGTGAAAATGCACCCAAGTTCTGCTGCTCAAACTAACACATTTTGGCGGCTTCTCCACCCACTCCTACATTATACTAGCTATTTCATTCTGTGTTAAAAGTAGTTAGGTAAGCTCCACCTATTCCGGCGGGGAGCTTGGTGAGTGTCAAAAGACTTCTGACTTGGCACTGTACACACTTCAGCAATCCTCCACGCACCTTACCTCCTATGCACACATCACTTACGACCTACCCGGGCGCTCTCACTCTCAATATTACTATCTATTACGTATTACCACTATCTAAAGTCATCCGACCATTGGCCCCAGCACCCCTCGAGGCCATCCCTATTCAGCACAGCCTTCCAGCGCGTCAATCCATCCAGCCAGCCAGCGCCTCCACCACCTCACGCTCACCAACTAGACGGGCGACGCACATCGGGCTATGGTTCGAAGAGCAAGAATGAAAAAAAGACAGGGGACGCAAGCAAGCGGTCCCGCAGCCGTTTCACCACCTCATCGCGTCCAGACACCTGACCGACTGGTCCATCTACCCACTTAACGGCCGTCAAACGAGCGCAGCCCATCCCATCATCCAGAACCCCACCCTCCAGCACGCCTTGCGGCCTCGATCTCTTCCTCCTGCGCCACACGTCCGCCCCAGTCTAACAGAAAACTCCGCGGCCCACGTTCGTCGTCGTAAGCACAACCGCGCCACACCCAGCACAGCCGCGTCCCGCCCTACGGGACACAACGCACAGACGCCCTCAGTCTTCCATGCAACTCCCTCAAAAGCGAACGTAGTGGTACAGTAAATCGGGCGACACCCCGCCGCTGGACGCAGCGTAATGGTACAAGAATGGCTCTCTTCGTCCAAAACGAAAGAAAAAAAAGGCCAAAACAACAAAACAAAAGTCAATAGCCACAAAAATCTTCTTCAGCACAGCGAACGTCTTTTTGAAAAAAGCAGACAAATAATCTGGCCAAGAAAAGCGAGCGAACAACTGGCCGGGGTATCAAGAAGGGTATGAAAAAGAAACAGAAACAAGTTGTCTTCTGGCTCTTTTACAGCAAAAAAAAAGGCGCCAAAAACCGATCAATAAAGCGATTGTAAGAAGATGAAACTTTTCCCTCACCAAAAACCCTAAGGGAGGAAAAATTGAAAAGGGCAAACCCCAGGAAGAAGTAAAAGCAATAAGGTTGGGGAAAGCCCGCTCGGACGCGAGTGCAATGTAAAAATAATAATGATAAACCGTTCAGGGATGGCCTGGATGCGGGGTGGGAGCTAAAGTTCGGAGAAAGTTGAACAAAAGGTAAAAAGGTACGCATCTAACCCCCATGATAGACGCCTCCGTAACCCGGATTACTATCTTCAGGCTGATATGTGTCTTGGTGTCAAAGCGGCGGTACTGTACCGTCTAGGGAGATAGAAAAACGAGTAAAACGTCGACCACGTGCCCGAGAACCCATCTAGGCACTCTATAGGTGAGCGGCGCGGAGAAAGATGAATGTCGAAAAAGATGTGCGGACTCGAAGGTTGTGTTCTCTGCTAGTTCAGAGGCCGAGGATAGAATAGAGGGTCACTAGCCTAGCTCCGGTAGCAGGCTAACCGCAGGAGAAGCCCAAAAAAGTGTCCCCTAAATCCCATGATATAAAAACGGGGCGGGACGAACGAAAATAACAAGGTGAACAAGCGCTCTGATCGCTCCGGCTCAAAAAAAGGTTTAAAACCAAATCAAAAAAAAAAACTCCGTCCTATGCATGCAGAATATTAAGCTGTGGTCATGAGCGGGAACATCCGTGACGCTTGCGAGCGGGCAACAAAAAAGGGCGATTCGAAACGGGCGGGCCAGAGGAAGCAAAGACGCGCGCGCAGGGAGGTTAAGCACCGACGCCAACCACGGGGTGCTCAGCGCAGGCGGCACAAGCCCCCAGAAAAAGCCAACGTCGCTAATGCCGGCCTACCGCCCGAACTCATGATCGCTCGCGCTCGCCAGCGTATCTCCTTCCCACAGACTCGACCCCGTCTCGTCCGTCGGGCTCTTGGCACCGAAGCTCGGGCTCCTGCCGGCCTCGGTGCGGCCGCCACCGGTGACGCTGCTGGCGGCCGATGACGAGGTCGAGAACGACGACGAGGAGCCGATGGTCCATTCGTCGGCCGAGTCAGCGCCGCCGCCGCCGTTGCGGAACATCTCGTACAGGTCTGTGGCGACGGCGAGCGAAGCGTCGGTGTCGGCCTCCTCGCCCACCTCGACGTAGTCGTAGTCCCACCGGTACATCTTGTCAAGCTGGACGCGGGGGAGGAATTTGGCTTTAGAGACGAAGAAGAAGCATGCGGCGACTGCGTGGGTGGGATTGAAACATCAGTCTAATGGGGGCTAATTGGGGGGTTTCGGGAAGGGAGCCTGGGGACCGAAATATTCTGAGAAGGGGGGAAAGGGAACGTACGCAACCCGCCGGCCATCAGGTCGACCGCGTAATGGTGCGACAGGTACATGGTGGCCCACCACATCCACAGCGTGTAGGCGATGAAGACGGGCCTCAGCTTCGGGAAGACGTGGCTCATGAAGAGGCACTCGAGCGTCGAGTTAGCCGCGTGCAGCGACGGAAAAGCGCCGAATACCATGGGCGACGCCGTGAAGCCCGACGTGTACATGTCGATGCCGAGAAGCTTGTCGATAGCCGCCAGCCCGGCTGGCGACCCGGGCATCGAGTAGTTGGCCGGCGCCAACCCGTAGGTGTTCTCGTACCACGGCGGCGAGCACGGGAACATGAGCTGGATCGTCACGCCCACGGCGTTCATGTAGCCGAAGGCGCGCGCGAAGGCGGGCGTCGTACCCGGCGGACCGAAGAAGAAGAGGACGAGGGAGACGACGAAGGGGGCGCCGAAGTGGCAGAGGCCGTACGGCAGCCAGGCCAGCACGTCCAGCACGACGTGCTTGTGCGCCGACAGGATGTTGCTAAGATTGGCGCCGTACAGAATGTTCTCGAGGGCGGGGAGCACGCGCACCCAGATCGGTGGCCGGTATTCTCCGGATATGAACCTATGGAATTTTGCCATGCGACGTTAGAGAATGTGTTGCGCATTTTGCGGGAAGCAAAAAAAAAAAATTTGTGACGCAATCGGAACACTCGGCAAAGGAATGCAATTTGCAACAATTGAGGCGCGCGGACATGCAAGACAGGCTGATTTTTTTTTTTGGGATGCGGAGTGTCGCCCCGGTTGTTGTCTCAGAAGTCCGAAGGGGTAGCGGGGTGCATATACTGTGCAGTTGTGGTGGGGAGAAACGGCGTTTCATGATATGCGGCGCCGAACAGGTCAGGGTCAGACCAGGCGACCAGCGCCAGTCGATTCTATTCGGGGGGGCTAAAGGGGGAGGAAAGTAGAGGAGGAGGCGAGCAACGCGCGACACTTACTGGCACGAGTAAAAGAGGACGAGCCAGGAGGCGATTGGCAGGAAAGGGAGGAAGAATTGGCGAGTGACGGGCATGACGAGGGCGGCTATAAGCATTGTCGCGACGAACGTCTTGAACAAGGGCCCGGGCGTCTCGATGATGCTCAGGCAGAATATGCCCAAGATGGCGATGAAGAGGTACTGGCCGTCGTAGAAGGACCACTCGTGGGCGCGCAGGCTGGCGATGGTGTCGGCGGGCGACCACGACGTCGCCAGGGCCGAGATGTGCGAGGCGGGCGCCTGGCGGCTGCGTATCTTGGAGCGCGTGGCCCGCACCTTGCGCCGGATGCGGTGCGGCACCAGCGGCTGCCACGAGAGCGGCAGCTTGGCCGCTCGCGCGAGGAGCCGCCGCGGGCCGCCGCCGCCTTGGAACGGCAGGTACGACGAGTGCTTCATTGTAGCGGCGGCCGGCGGACACGGGTCGCGCGGCGCGGGCGGAGCGAGAAAAAAGCGTGCGCCGTGGTCGCCGTGGTTGTGGTGGTAGTTGCGGTGGTGAAGGAGGAGGTGTGGTGATCAGCGAACAACGCGGGCGAGAGCTCTCGGCGGGTGGTGTGCGGCGGTGCAGGCAGCCACCCGGGGGGGGGGGGGGGGATCAAAGCGGTCGGTCGGTGCGCGCGCTGCTTGCGGAGGGGAGGGCGGGCGGCGACTCTCGTACGGCACAGGGCCGGGGGCGAGTCTCGATCGCGGCGCGAGGAGGCGGATTGCGGACGGCGTGGAGAGAGAGGAGAAAATGCGGGAAGACGAGGAAGAAGGAAGAAGGGAAAGCGGAGGCACGAGGACGGTTGCTCGTGCGGTGACAGCTCTGGCCGCGAGCGGATGCCCCGGGAGCGCTTGCGAGCCTTGGCCAACGACAGCGCGCGGCGCGGGCTCGCAGCGCCGGCGCGCGCCCGTGCAATCTCGCCCTCGCCGCCAATGGACGCACCCCCGGCCGGGCGGGTTGCTTACTCGACAATCCGACCAGTCGCCGCGCTCCGCCGCCTGCCGGCCGACTCTTCGCTGCTCGCGAGCTCTGCCGCTTTCGTGCCGCCGGTGGGCGATCCGTGGCTTGTCGTCTGAGCCACTGCCGTACTCGGCTACTGACGAGCCCACCGGGCGACCCTTCGCCGTCTCTCCGGTGAGAGGCTCCCTCTCCGCCTGGGCGGCTGCACGTCTAGATAGCACGGCACGACGGAGAGCTTTCTGCTTCGCTCCGAGCCGGTCCCGTTCCGCGGTGATGTCAAGGGCCCGCCCGGCGGGCGCCGGCAGAGCCTGGCTCCTCGACGTCAGGCCGAGCCAACGCCGCCGCCCGCCCGTGCTAGGGCGATAATATCCGCCGCACCACGGCCGGCGTCGCGCACATGGCCCCATCCAATATGCACCTCCCGCCCACACGTGCTCTGCAAAATACGGCAGTACGCTTTTCGAACACATCCCGGCTGACAAACTCTCACGCGACCACCCAGGCGCCCCGGCAAGCTCTCTTGGTCTTCGGTCCCTTTTCTTGGCGCGCCGGATCGCCGCGGTTCCGAAATGCACACCGTCGCGACGCAACTTCGTCTCCTGGTGCAGAAGGCCGACTGACCGGGACGCAGATGCGGAAATTGGACGGTGAGATTCTTGGATGGCAGCGCGACCTACGCGACTCGAGAGCCGGTCAAGTTCAGATTGCGCCCGCTCGGTTGGTCCCTGAAGATCCCTCGCCAGCCTATTGCCGGTGCGGATCGGGCTCCCGCGAGCCCGACTTGCCGGCCGCCAGCCCGCGACCGGCCGGTCGTGGAGCCCTGGGCCTGGTGTGCTACCCTTGTACTGTAAAAAGTAAAATTCATTCACTTTTTTTCCGAACTGACGGGAGGACGAAGTCGCTCTCGGTTCCTTTGCTGGTCCGTTGGGTCTATGCGTCGCACCAAGCAACTACTAAGCAAACCCCGATAATCTCCGTTCTTTTAGGAGCGACCAGGATAATAATCTCCGAGAAGCGAAAAGAGCCTCCCGGCCAACGGCCTGAGGAATAAGTAAATCTCATCTACATATAGTCCGTCCGAAGAAAAAGGAGGAGGAAAAAAAGTCGAAAAGGACTCGGATCCGGGTAGAGGACCTAGAGGTCCCCTTCTCTCATCTCACTAGCACCTCTCCGGCGTCGTGCGGCCACCTCTCGCTCCCGTAATCCAGGATTGCGGAAATGAACCTCGAGCTCTCGTGGCCCTAAACTCCGCCAAGCGCGCGCTCTCTCTCGCCTCCCTGAGTGTCTGCCCCCATTTTCTTGAAAGATTTGCGCTCTCCCACCCCCCATATGTTAAACGCGTGAAACGGGCGTAGAAACGGGCGCTAGGTACGTACATACAAGCTGCGGCATTGTGCGCGCCCCCGTATGTACCAGCAACCTAAGAGCGCACCGCGTACTACGTACCTACTACGTACAAAACGTGGTGGACGCCGACCGCCGCGATCGTTCGTTCGTTCGTTCGGTTTGCAATTGAACCCTGAGACTCCAATGCGCGGTGGCACGTGGCAACTGCCGGAGGTCGCTGCATACCTGCGTAGTACATAGGTACGAGGCGCGGAAGCCCGGGGGTGCGACAGGGCGCAAATTGAAATTTAGAGTCACGTAGTGGAAGAATGCTTAGAGCGGTTTTTAGGTGAAGTTACTAGGTGTGACGCTATTTGGATTGTCTATCTGTATGTACCCATTTTGAAGTGTTGTGGGGTGTTGCACCTTTCGCGGTGACATTGGGGGATCCAGCACTGAAGACCGTGCAGCGCATCACAAGCATTGGATTCTGCCCTGGGCTACAACCAGCACAGTAATAAACAATTCCGTCCGCGGACTTGCAAAACGTGAGGTCTGAGCGCAAAATATACTGCATTTTCTCCATCCCGACGCGAGCGTCGCGGCTGCTAGCAGTCGACATCCAACGCTGTTCCTCAGGTCATGCGTAACAGCACTTGACTACCGCATGGGGCAACTTTATTGTAAAATCGCACGTCTCACTGAGTGGGTGCCTATTGAAACCTGCTCTCTCCTTAAAACCCCCTTCGAACTGGCCAATCAAAATATAGAGCAAGTTTCGCGTATTTCGGCGTCGCATTCCGCTCTTCTCTCAGAGGCGTCTTTTTTGGGCCGCCGGGCGCGCGATTCAGCGGTAAACCACGCAATTTTTCAGTCTGGGGCCACCAGCCGTTATTCCGTACCAAACCGCTTCAAGTTGGCGAGCCGTCTACAATCTCCAAGTTGCCCCGACAGAAAAACTCTGTCACGCCGTTGGTGCCGCTAGCTAGGTAGTGACTAAAGGCCCAGCATTGACCCACGACCCGATCTCAACGGCCCACCCGCCGAGTCGTGATGTCAGCGCAGCTATAGCTACAGCCCCACCACCACCGCCGCCGCCACCGCCACAGCCAGGCCGCCTTTTCTGGGTCATGGGGATGGGCGGACCAGCTAATCCGGTGGCAATGGCGTGGAAGGCTGCCCGCATAGCGTGCCTGCCATCGAGTACCTACGTACCGTAGATATGTACTATGTACATAGCAACGCGACTGCATACCTAGGTACATAGCCCACCAGCAGGCTCCAATAGCCCAAGGCACACTCCGTCTCCGGCCATAGCAACCAGCAAAAAAGGCCCCCAACTTATCCGCACCGCCACCGTACGCAGTACATACATAGGTAGAGACGCCACCGCAAGCCTTCCACCCAGACCGTCCCATTCGCACCCACCCACCCACCAAAGCCAGCTCCCGCCCACAGCGCCACGGAACGCGAAAAGGTCAATTAACCCCCCCCCCCTACCCGCACGCGGTGCGCGCGCCGCCGCGCCGCCATCTCGTGGCTCGCCGCGATCTCAGACGCAATTGAGCCGCGGCGGCGCCCCTGGGGAAGGTTGGGGGGTGTTGCATTGCAACAGAGCCGCATCACTGGCGCCGAGCGCAGTCCTCCTACGTAAGGATTTTGCGGGTCGGCCCAGTCAGCCAAGGCCCCGCGACCTAGCGTACCAGCCGTAGGTGCAGTGCTGGATTGCGTCTGGGGCTTGAGCTTGGTGCCATGGCGTCATGGGACTGGCCGGGCTCGGCGGGCGCGCTTGCTGGTCGTGGGTTGGCTTGGCTCCTTGGTCGGGCGCGCGTGCGAGGCGTACGTGGGACGTATGTACATACGTAGCGTAGGACGTGGGCGGCGGGAGTGTGAGCCGCTGGCCGTGGGTGCACGCTGGAGCGTAGGTATTCGGCCAGCGCATCGTGGTGGGGTTGGGCGGGCTTACTCTGGAGCCGGAGAAACTCGTTGGCCTCCTGTGTGCGTATATGAGTGGGTCTGGTTTCATTTGCGAGTATTTCTGGGCGAATTGTTGAGCAGCGGAGGAAAAAGAAATGCAAGTGAGACGTTTGGGGGCCAACGAGTTTAACAAACTTTGATGTCCTAGGTGTATCATGTGGGATAGACGTCCAACACGGAGTTAGTTAGCCCGTAAAGTAATAAAATAGACAAACATGAATATAGGCATGACTAAAAGGGTGTAATTGACATAACCATCCGCTCGTCCAATGCGCACAAAACGGTCAAAACCGCACTCCCCTCTTCAAGTAGCCGACTTCTACGCATAGTTAAATGGATTCCTGCACAGCGGACAACTACTCCCATTGCTCGTCTTGAACCACCTGAACAGGCACCCCGCATGAAACGCATTCTTGCACGTGCTGCACTTCTTGCTCGGCAGCTGCCTATCGGGCCCAACGACGCTGTAGCAGATGGCGCACTCGGTCTGGCCCTTGAGCGCCCCCAGGACGTTCTTCCTGAAGGCGACGAGCCCGTCGATCAGGCCGGCGCCGGACCCGGCCCCGCCCGCCGCGAACGCCATCACCCCCGCCGTGCTCCACAGCCACGCCTGCCACCGCCGCTCGTCCACCGCGACCCGGTGCACCGACTCGACCTGGGCGGCCGCCAGCGGCCACGCGGCCGGCAGCCGCACCGCGATGCGCAGCGTCTGCTCGTCGACCGGGTAGCTGGCCGTGAGCTCGGCGGCGCGGGGGTTCGTGCGGACCGTCAGCGCGGGCTCGTCGGGCGCGGCGCCGGGCGTCTGCGCCTCGGCCCACGCCGCCACGGCGCCCAGCGCGGTCTCGATGAGCGGCGGCGACACGAACTTCTCCGTCCACGCCTCGACGGCGCTGCGCAGGCCCCGCATCTTGCTGTCGAGCCACCAGGCCTTGGCGAGGCCCGGCACGTGCACGAGGCTGAGGTAGAAGATGTGCGCGAGGAGCCATTGCGCGTCGCTCTCGGGCGACTCGAGCACGTTGGGCTCGTACTTGGTCACGTCCGACTTGGACATGTCGGCGGACTTGCCCCGGCTAAGGCCGAGGAAGTCGGCCGCGAAGTCGAGGAGGCCTGTAATATAGCCGCCTTCTTTGATATTAGCGGTGTAATCGGAGCGCACTTTGTAGGACTGGTGAGAGGTTAGCTCGATGGTCCAAGAAACCGGGGGGGTATGAGGAGTTGTAAGATGTCAATGCAAACATGAAAAGGGGGCAAACATACAGCTCCCTCAAAATGGTCAAAGACCAAGAGCCAGCTTAATAGATACCCGCGCAAAGGCAGCGGTATTGATGACTCCCACGTGGCGCCCTCAAGTCCTTTCATTGTCGGTGCTTCCATAATGAGCGATAGCAGTTCCTCCGGCAGCTGTGCATCTTTCTTCTCGAGTGCCGCATCCAGCGACACTTGCTCCTGGGCGGCAGGTATAATTTTATGCAGAATATCGAACGCGGTCTGCTGCACTGGCAAAGAAGCAACGTACATCAACGGGAACAATTCCGTCGGGTCAACCGCATCCAATATAGCACCATTGAACGACATCTTGGCCACGTGCCTCGCAAGCAACTCGTTTACAATATTGAGAGGCTGATGGAATTCGTCTGGAATGTTCTGAGATTGTTTTAGGACGTGGATCAGTCCGTTGGCTGCGGCAGACGAAGCATCCTTCCAGGCGTCAACTAGATCATCATTCGCATCGTCCTCGTGAGCAAGCATTCGCAGAGTAGCGAAGAGCTTGAGCGAGGCATGAACGGCGGGGATGAAAGATTCGCCGATAGATGAGTCGAACGGTGGAACACTGGACCAAAGCATTGTTATGGATTCTATAACCTCAGTCCAATGGTCGCCATAGATATCCTTCATGAGGGGAAGCAGCACAGCAAGGCACTTGTAGACTTCAGACCGTACCGAGAGAGTCATGGACTCTTCTTGAAGCCACGGCAAGACGTGCTTGACAAAGAAGATGAGCCGCTGCTTGGCGATGCTCTCGGCGACTTCTTCCTGATTCTGAATGATAGCATTCAGAAGAACTAGTTTCCGGAGTGCATCCTCCTCCTTCGCTGAAATGTCAACGCCGGTCAAATCTGCGACATACTCGTTGCACAGCCTCGTTATTGAGCTTGAAGTGGAGAGAGGGACTTTGAAAGCGGTAATGAAGGCAGCTGCGGAGAATACATCTTTGCTCCGGGCAAGCCGTTTCGCCTCATTTTCCATTTCCGCACTCTTCTTCTGCTGCCACCCATGCAGCTCTATTAGTTCCGAAGTGGCTGTCGAATACGCGCGGGCATTGTGGAAAGCAGTAGGGGAAAGTCCGGTGGAAGCGTTAAAAAGAGCATCGTTTCCAATTTTGACGAAGGAATAAAAGCTGGATTCGTGCTCGGAACCGAACCACCACGGCTGGGATTCCTGGAACCATGAAGTGATGAGGGCCATGGTATTCGTAGCCAATTCCATCATTTCAAGCTCCATATCTGGATTGTATGTGGACCAGATATTGTTTGAGCCAGCCAGTCCGAGGTTGTCGTTGACCAGCTGGACAGTGAGTAAGAGGAGCCGATAAATCCCCGCTTGTTTCATCACGTCGATTGAATCAAATATTTCGGTCTGCTTCATCATACTCACGGTGAACTCCGCGATTCGAAGTGCCGGGGATAGGCCATCAACATCTCTCGGAGTAGCCCTTGTAGACTGGGGGACGCCGGAATGTTCCAAAGCTAGATAGATCGCACCGCCCAAGGAATTTGTTACGGCCAAAGATGGCTTCGGAGGAATGGCGAGAAACAGCTCAAGAGCTTCCATCCAGACAGAATATTCCGGCAGAAGGCGCTCGGCTACGTCCTTTTTGTCCGCGAGCGGTTCATTCCACAATCCACTGGCCAGATCGACTAGCGTGGCAATTGACAGAGATGTTGATGACGCGGTGACAAGACCTCGCCGCACAACATCAAACAATGATTCCTTGGAGGTGGCTCCGTCCGTTGGCTTAGAAAGGATGGACTTCAAAGAAGCACTGACACTTGTTGCAAGATGCGAAACATCGTCACTTCCGGATTCGGCCAAGAACAGAACTTTAGGAAGTACTTTGGCGCCTGTTTCAGAGGGCAGGAAGTGCCCCAGTACGGCTGGATTCTGCTTCGCAACCGTATCGAGACCGTGGAGGGCAGTGTAAGTCTTTTCGTCCAGCGAGAGTGAGTCGGTCAGCTCGGCTAGGATCTCATCAGACGTTGACTCTACTAGAGAACTTTGTGATCGACCAAGAATCCGCGAGACGAAGTCCCAGCTATCACCACCATCTAGAGCCGCTCGAGATTTCCGGAGCAAGTATTGCTGCAGCTCCGTGTTGGACGCGGCCAACTTGAATTCCTTCGGCAGAGAGCTGGAGGTTAACAGAGCGTCTAGCGCGGCATCCTTCCGAGGAGAGTCCGGTGCTGATAGAGTGGCATTTAGGCATGATTCCCAAGCCTTTTCAAAGACTGGATGATCTACGAAACAGTACAAGATTTCTGCGAGATAAGTGACTGAGGGAGAAAGAAAAATTTCCTGGAGCTCGTTCTGAAGGAACGAAACGAGATTTTCAAAAACCTTGAATTCTCGAAGAAGCGAGAAGCTCTGAATGTTGCGAGTGATCGCTGACAATGCAGCAGCAGCGAGAGCTGAATCTCCGCGTTTCGTTTTGACAAGAGCCAATGTATCTCCCAAAACTCTAGCCGACTCTTGAGCGAAAATTTTTTGGAGACTTGCTTGAGGAAAGTTTTGAATCACAGTTGCTTGCAGAGATGCCCACCGGGCAACCTGGTCCACTACGGAGTGACCACCTGTCACGCTCGCATTTGGATCTTCCGATTTAGCCTTAATTTCTTCGACCAGGGCTGCCGTCAAGGCAGGCCACTCTTCGGCAATTACTACGGGCATGGAGTTCGCTACCACCGCTTTGGCGACTGTCGTGGTTGCTGCAGATCCTGGTATGGACCAATGTGCATTTTCCGGAGATGGCTTTATGAACTGGGAGACAAGCGGCAATAAGGACTCTTTCTGAACCTTGGCTCGCTCGTTCTCAGGAATGCAATCGACAACGATATTCGCGATATCGATATAAGCACCGTAAGCAGCCGGAATATTGACACGTAGCTCTTCTCTCCTAATAATTCCGGCCCGGGCGGAATTGAGCAAGTCCACTGCATCGGAGGGTGTCGATGGTAGGACATTCCTTGGCACCGAATTAAATAGAGTAGTGAGATTTTTCCAGTAAGCTTGAGGAGCACCTTGAGAGCCACGCTTTACGAATGACTTCAACCGCTGACTGGCAGATTTCTTGCTCTTGTAGTGATCCGTCCAGACCTGAGGATAAGTTTTCGTGGCTGCAATAAGAGTGTCGATGTATTCAAGTGAGGATCCAGTTTGATCGGAACCAAGTGCCTTAGACAAAACAGAAGAACTCAAAGTCGACAAGCTAGATTCAACTGAGGCTTGGATTTCGTAAGATACTGAATATGCATGAGAGGGAGAGCGCTCACCCTTTTGCTTGTGTACACAAACTCTTAGGAGACCAAGGGTACTGCGCCGTACTGCTGCATCCTCACAAGCAACAAAATTCCAAAGCTTCTCGTCTTGAAGGAGTGCCTCATATGCCGGCTGATGTTTCTCGACATATTGACGATCCAAATCAGTCAAAAGGCTTGCGACCACCGAGACAGTTGACGCAATGACGCGCCAATATTTGCCAGAAGCTTCGTCCGGGCTTACAGTCCGCTCGTCGCTGAGTGTCTGAGGAGTCTCGTTGTCGACGATACTGCGGCAATATTCCAGTATCTGTTCCTGGAACGCCTTTCGTACATTACGTCGCTTTTCGGGAGTGGGGAAGAGCTGCTCAAAAGCCTCCTGGGCAGCCCTGGACACTGACCGGTCACTATCGTACAGCCCGCAAAGCCACGCGCCAACAATCTTGGGCATGAACTTTGCTATCCGCTTGCCGCAAGAAGAAGAGATTTGACCGTGAACGGAATGCGCCAACTGCCGCACTCGCCTCGACGTGTCTATAGAAATTCGAGGATAGATCTTCATCTAAAAGGAGAATATGTATCAATAGCCGTCGCCTATATACACCGGCAGCTGGACTACACACCCATGCTTCCAGAACCGCTTCTTCTACGTTTGCGCCTGAGGTTGAAAAAATTGCTTGCAGATCCTCTAGAGCCTTGGCTTTGGTTGTGCTGTCTTTTTTTGAGAGATTTTTGAAAGCAACGACAGTGTTCGGGTCCGAAATTCCGCTCAAGTCTGGGGGTTCTGCAACGTAGGAGATTTGAGATGAGAACTTCCCGAAGGCGCTCCCGGGTGGAGCCCCGAAGCCTCCTGCACCGAATGCGCCAAAGGCCGCACGACTGCTGCTCGCCTGAGCCTTGAACTGTCGTTTGCTCATGACAAAGGCTTGAACTCAAGTTGAAAGGAGACAAGGATCACACACAAAAAAGGGTGGAAGAAAAGATTGTGGAGAAGAGGAGAGAAGGAAAAAGAAGGTTAAGAAGTGAAGGTTTCCACTCGGAGGGCGCACTCTGATGGCGCGATAGAAATCGTGAAGGACTTGCTCAGCAACTCCGGTGAGCTGGATGACGCAGTTCCGTGGTGGACGTGCGGGCCAAGCTTTTCGGCTTCAGTGACAGTGCGCTCGCGCTAGCCCACTTCGGGACTAAGCACGGCTCGCATTTAGGCACGACATCCCGTGCTCACGCGTCTCGCCACTGCGCGACTCTTTGACCTCTGCCGAAGATTTTGGAAATTCGACTTCTCTGAGGCAGGAGAACGAGAGAGACCTGCTCGGCGGCGAGCGGGCTCATTGTCGCCCACTATGAAGTTCTTCATAGAGTGCGTTTGTACTAGAATGAAGGTGTCGTGCTCTCTGCAGTTGCTGACCAGGCCCCAGCGACCTCCCCGTGCTCTTCCCGTACCCGCGAATATACCCCGAGCAGTATGAGTACATGTGCGACATTAAGAAGACGCTCGATGCGGGCGGCCACTGCGTGTTGGAGATGCCTTCGGGGACAGGGAAGACGGTCTCGCTGCTCTCGCTGATCATCGCGTATCAGCAGCACCAGCCAGAGAAGCGGAAGCTCATTTACTGCTCGCGTTAGTACTCGCCGATCTCAGAGCCCTTGAACAACCGAGAATCGTAATTCTGATTCGCGGCCGCAGGTACCATGTCGGAGATCGAAAAAGCTTTGGCCGAGTTGAAGGCCCTAATGAAGTACCGGACTGACCAGCTGGGCTACGAGGAGGAATTCCGAGGGTTGGGCCTCACGAGCCGAAAGAATCTCTGCCTACACCCTTCGGTCAAACGTGAAAAGAGTGGCGCGGTCGTTGATGCGCGCTGCCGGAGTTTAACGGCCGGTTTCGTCAAGGAGAAGAAAGAACGCGGAGACGACGTCGAAGTTTGTGTTTATCACGACAACTTGGATCTTTTGGAACCCCATAACCTCATTCCTCCTGGCGTTTGGACCCTCGAGGGTCTAATCCGATACGGGGAGCGGCATACGCAATGCCCATACTTCACGGCGAGGCGAATGATGCCCTTCTGCAATGTCATAATATACTCCTACCACTACCTTCTGGACCCTAAGATCGCCGAACGGGTGTCCAGGGAGCTGTCGAAAGATTGCATTGTCGTGTTTGACGAGGCTCACAACATCGACAATGTGTGCATTGAATCGTTGAGCATCGACTTAACGGAAGACTCGTTGCGGAAAGCAACCCGCGGCGTGAACAACCTAGACCGTAGAATTAATGAGATGAAATCTACAGACGCAGAAAAGCTCCAGGATGAGTACTCGAAGCTAGTTGAGGGTTTGCGGGCGGCGGACGAAGCGCGACAGGAGGATGCATTCATGTCGAATCCAGCGTTGCCGGACGACTTGCTCAAAGAGGCCGTGCCTGGAAACATACGACGAGCCGAGCATTTCGTCTCCTTTCTAAAGCGTTTTATTGAGTACTTGAAGGTAACATACAGTCTTCAATTGTGCGTTGCCATCTCGAAGAGTTCTAACGCATGCCAGACCCGAATGAAAGTGCTCCATGTCATATCTGAGACGCCACCCTCCTTCCTTCAACACCTCAAGGAGCTCACGTTCATAGAGAAAAAACCGCTCCGCTTTTGCGCAGAGCGCCTCACCTCGCTCGTTCGCACATTGGAACTTACAAATATCGAAGACTTTCAACCCCTTCAAGAAGTCGCAACGTTCGCCACGCTGGCGGCTACGTACGACACTGGATTCGTCCTGATCCTAGAACCTTTTGAATCCGACACTGCCACCGTGCCTAACCCCATCCTCCATTTCGCATGCTTGGATGCTGCTATCGCAATCAAGCCTGTCTTCGAGCGCTTCTCCTCTGTCATCATCACCTCCGGGACTATCTCTCCCCTCGAGATGTATCCCAAGATGCTCGGTTTCACGACTGTAATCCAAGAGTCGTACACTATGACACTCGCGCGGCAGTCTTTCCTGCCTCTCATCGTGACGCGCGGCGCAGACCAGAGCTCAATCACGTCGGGCTTCGCGGAGCGCAGCGACCCGTCCGTGGTGCGCAACTACGGCAGCCTACTGACCGAGTTTTGCAAGCTGACGCCCGACGGCATTGTCGTGTTCTTCCCGTCGTACCTGTACATGGAGTCCATCATCTCCATGTGGCAAGGCATGGGCATCCTGGACACGGTGTGGAAGTACAAGCTGATCTTGGTGGAGACGCCGGACTCGCAGGAGACGTCGCTGGCGCTCGAGACGTACCGGACGGCGTGCAACAACGGGCGGGGCGCGGTGCTGCTGTGCGTGGCGCGCGGCAAGGTGTCGGAGGGCATCGACTTCGACCACCACTACGGCCGCACCGTGGTCTGCATCGGCGTGCCCTTCCAGTACACCGAGTCGCGCATCCTCAAGGCGCGCCTCGAGTTCCTGCGCGAGAACTACCGCATCCGTGAGAACGACTTCCTGTCCTTCGACGCGATGCGCCACGCGGCGCAGTGCCTGGGCCGCGTCCTGCGCGGTAAGGACGACTACGGCCTCATGGTCCTGGCCGACCGCCGCTTCCAGCGCAAGCGCTCCCAGCTCCCCAAGTGGATCCAGCAGGCCATCACCGACGCCGAGTGCAACCTCAGCACCGATCAGGCTGTCTCCAAGGCGAAGCGCTTCCTGCGCAACATGAGCTCGCGCTTCGACCCGAAGGCGCAGGAAGGCATCTCGACGTGGAGCCTGGCCGACTTGAAGGCGTACCAGGCCAAGGTGGAGACCGAGCAGATTCGCATGCTGCAGGCGGAGCAGGCGCGGTTGGGCATGCAAAATGGCGGTGGGCCAGTTGGGAGGGTCGTCGAGGAGGACTACGCCATGGATGAGGCAGAGGAGGAAGCTATGAGGGGGTTGAATTTCTGATGACGTCTCCTGCCGTGATTGGTAGTGTGGGTTTGGTGCGAAATGTTTCGGTAGTTATGTACTAGGCCAGCTGCTAATTATCCTAGACTGGGGAATCTTCCTTAGCGATTAGGTTTGGGGCTTTGCTTAGATGGTGAACCGGCTCATTCTTCAAGCATTTTGAAAACAAATTCAATATGCCCCGTTTCTCTGGTTGTCGCAAAATAGACTTGGGATCCAATGACGATTTGAGCATGTCTCAACTTCCACTGCGGCATGCCGGATGACTAGTGAATGCCTGTAGCATTCATGTATTCCAAAACCATCACAGCTCATACATCCAACATCGAAAATAAAACAGCGTCGCAGTCCCATGACGCATCATCGCAGCGGAAATTCCCGCACCAAAAAGCCTTACACCAAACAAATGATCAGCACCCTATTCAAAACAATCGTGTGCCCCAACGAAAACCCAAAGAAACCAAAGACACCCCGTCAAGCACACCACATCTCCTCCGTACCTAAAGCACCCCCCGGGACCCTCACCCCTCACTCCAACCCCCCTCCCCTCTCCCTCATCATCCTCGCCAACCCCTCCTCTCCCGCACTCCCCACGAACCCGCCCCTAAACCCCCCACTCCACCCCTCATTCGCGCCAGCAGCCCCTCTCCCCGCCCCCCCCTGCGCCGCCCCTCTCCGCCTCTCCTGCTGCGGACTCCACCCGCCCTGTTGTCCCAGTCCCAGTCCCTGCGCCTGCGCCTGCGCCTGCGGCGACGCGGGCTCCTGGGCCAGCAGCCCCAGTCGCGGCGGGCTGGTCCAGTCGTCCTCGGCGGCCCTGGGCCCGGGGGCCAGCCTGCCTGCGGCAGGCCCGGGCGTCGCGCTCGTCGGGGTCGCGAAGCTGGGCGGCGCCCCCGCGGCCGTCGCCGTGGTCGGCGTGCCGCTGCGCGGGTGGCCCTCGGCGTTGGGCGTGGCGGCGGTGCGGCCGAGGACGGCGTCGTCGGTGACGATGCGGACGGTGCCGGCGGGGGGCACGGCGGGGGGCCGGCGCGGCGCGAGGTAGGCGTCCTTGGCGGGGGGGGCGGGGGGCATGGGGGAGGAGGAGGAGGAGGAGGAGGGGTCGGCGGCGGTGGTGTGAGGACCTGCGGACGCGGATGCGGGCGCGGATGCGGATGCGCTGGCGCCGGCCAGGCGCTCAGATATGCCGGCCCATTCGCCCATGGTCTTGTCGTTGCTGCCTTCTCGGGGCCTTCCGCCGGCCTTGCCCTCCTCGACCCGCCGCTTCTCGAGCTCGGCCACCAGGTTCTTGAAGTAGACCTCGTCGGCGACGCGGCGGGCGTAGGCGAGCGGGGTCCAGGCGAAGTGGTTGGTGGCGAGCGGCGGCGCGCCGGCGTGCAGCAGCGCGCGCATCGCGGCCGTCTGGCCCCAGGCCGCGGCGTGGTGCAGCGCCGTGTTGCCCGAGGCGTCGTGGGCGGCGGGAGAGGCCGGCGCGGGGAGGTGCGGGGAGAGGAGCGCGGGGATCAGGGCGAGGGTCGAGTGCCGGGCGGCGAGCATGAGCTGTTGGAGCGGAGTGAGGCGCGTTAGTGAGTGCATGGCTAGATGATGGGCTGGATGGGTGAGGCTGCGGGAAAGAAGAGGAAGTGAACGGGGGACGGAAGGGTGAAGCTTACTGCGTCGAGTCCTTGCTTGTTGGGCCAGGGCACGCAGCGTGGAAAGCGGTTTATGAGCAGGATGCCGACTTTGTCGTTGCGCGTCGCGGCTGCTATGTGTAGCGGTGTGTCCCAATCGGTGTTGCGTGAGATGCCATCGTCTTCATGGCCGGCGTCGATGAGGAATTCCTAGTTCGGAGCGAATTCGGGTTAGTGAGGGCGCCTGAGTTGGTGATGCACGGCTCTGGCGTTTGGTGCTCCTTCTGAGGGAACTCATGGACGATACAGGGGGCCCGGGTACGCACAGCAATCTCGACGTGGCCATACTTGGCGGCCAGGTGCAGCGACGTGTTGCTCTTGTCGTCAAAATCCGGGTTCTGCAGCTCTTCCGGATTGGCGTGCACGATGCGCTTGACGAGGGTGAGGTCGTTCAGGACAATGGCGCGCCGAAGGCGCGTAGAGACGGGAATCCTGAGAGTCCATTTAGTCGACGTTTAGTTTGATGATAAATGTAAATACGCGGCGGCGGGGACGTACATCGTGGCTTCATGACTTGGTCTGGGGCTAACGGCGGAAGAATGACGATGCCAATGCAGGAGTGGATTAAGGACCGAGGGGCTGGCCCGGAGGCTGGGGGCCCCCTGGCCGGAGCGCCCGGGGGCCTCGGGACCTGGCGCGCGCTCCCGTCGCTGTCCGCGTCCGGGGCTGCGACAACGCGCAAAATCTGGATGCAATTGCGGCGCGCGCTCGACGGAGCCCCCGTCGCGTGGCGAGCCTGTGTTTCATGCCGGAATTCCTCCCACAACCTCCTTGTCGGGCGCCGTGTCTGGATCGGGAATGCCGCGAGGACGCAAGGCCGCCGCCCGGACAAACGATGGCCCGCGGCCCGCGGCTGCAAGCCACTCGGCCCGGGCGCCGGGCGCCGTCAACGCCTCTGGAGCTTCTTGGTCGGCGCCTGTTGCCCTCGGTCCTCCGTAGTCTCTCTCTCTCAGTCTCGCTGCCTCATCTCCACCCCTTCACCCGGCGAGAGTGGGAACGCGCCCCTTCGCCCTCCGCCCTCGCCCGATTGAGCCGCCTGGATGCGCGCTGGCCTCGCCTGCGTTGCGCGCCGCATTCTTATTGGAGAGCCCCGACATACCTGCTGCGCCTCAACCGTCGCCGCCTCGCCCTCGCGGCCTTTTGCCGCTCCTACAGCCCCTGCACCACCAGTCCTCGCTCGCCCGCGCTTCACGTCGCTGCCTGCGCACCCGGTCCGTAGGAGCGTGTTTGCTCACCGCTCAGTTCGGACCCAGCCTCGTTGCGCTCCGTCGCATTCGCCCGGTTCGAGCCGCACGCGAGCAAAGCGCCACCTCGCGCCTGCCAACGTCGCTCGAACCCTTCACCGGCGCCGAAGCCCGGCCGACATCTCCCGCTTCCGACGAGGCTTGCACACGTCGTGCCGCAGCCCTTCTGCGAACTCGCTTCCGTCCACTGCTCCCTCGATGGACCACCGCTCCCCTCACGCTGCCTCTCCTCCGCACACCGCCGCTTCCGCTGCCGCCGCAGCGTCGACCCACGACTCCCGCAGCAAGCGAAAGCAACCGCCGACACCTTCCAACGACCGGCCCATGAAGCAGCGGCGGCCCCGGGACTACGCGGGCAACGGATACGCGGCGTCGCCGACTGAGGCCGACGGCCCGGAGCTCAACGGCATGGACGTTGACTACGACAGCGCCGGTGGTGGCGTCGAGGACGGCGATTCCGTCGCCTCGGGCGAGTCCATGGCGCATGTCATTAGCGCCGGCGACAGCGCCGAGTGGCAGGCTACCATTGAGAAGGTCGTCCGGAACGTGGTCTCGATACACTTTTGCCAGACGCACTCGTTCGATACCGATCCGGCCGTGTCGAGCGAGGCGACGGGTTTCGTGGTCGACTCCGAGAAGGGCTACATTCTTACGAATAGGGTGAGACCCACGCGCTATCTACTGAGGACTGGAGGATTAGAAGCGATATTTGGGCGCTTTGAAGTGGATTGGGCTGACTGGACTGTTCTTTCATAGCACGTTGTTGGAGCTGGGCCTTTCTGGGGCTATTGCATCTTTGACAATCATGAGGAGGTACGTCTTTCCCGGCAGTAGGAGATTAGGGGAAGTGACAGCAAGGCTGACATTGATGATTAGTGCGACGTGTACCCCGTCTACCGCGACCCCGTGCACGACTTTGGTATTCTACGGTTCAATCCGAAAGAAATTCGATGGATGCCGTTAGGCGAGCTTAAACTCCGCCCTGACCTTGCTCGTGCGTCCACCTTCCGCCACTTGTTATTTGGGTGAATCTAATGCTTTGGCAGGGGTGGGTTCCGAAATCCGCGTCGTTGGCAATGATGCCGGAGAAAAGCTAAGCATTCTTTCCGGTGTCATCAGCCGTCTTGATCGTAACGCCCCGGAGTACGGCGAGGGTTACAGCGATTTCAGTAAGCGTCATGGCCCCTTTCGAGACCGAGGCAGAGAAGAAACTAACGCCTTCAAGATACGAATTACATCCAGGCCGCGGCCGCAGCTAGTGGCGGTAGCTCTGGTAGCCCCGTCGTCAACATCGATGGCCATGCCGTGGCTCTTCAGGCCGGCGGACGTTCGGACGGAGCCGCGACGGACTACTTCTTACCCCTAGATAGGCCTTTGCGTGCTCTTGAGCGGATCCAGAAAGGCGAGCCCGTGCCGCGTGGTACGATACAAACGCAGTGGTTGCTCAAGCCCTTCGACGAATGTCGCCGACTTGGCCTTACTTCCAATTGGGAGGATCTTGTTCGCAAATCTTTCCCCAAGGAGACCGGCATGCTCGTTGCCGAGGTCGTGCTTCCCAAGGGACCCGCGGACAAGAAGATAGAAGAGGGTGATATTCTTATCAAAGTAAACGACGAACTCCTCACGCAATTCGTCAAGCTCGACGATATTTTGGACTCGAGCGTCGGGAACAAAATCAAGCTTCTAGTGCAGCGCGGTGGCCAGGATCTCGAAGTCGAGCTCCAGGTCGGCGATCTGCACGCGATCACCCCCGATCGCTTCGTCTCCGTTTGTGGAGCTTCCTTCCACGACCTGTCGTATCAGCAAGCTCGGCTTTACTCGATTCCTCTCAGCGGAAATGGTGTATTCGTCTGCGAGTCTGCGGGTTCGTTCCGCTTCGAGGGCAGCGAGTCCGGCTGGCTCGTCCAAACGGTGGATAACAAGCCTACTGGTAGCCTGGAGGAGTTTATCGAGGTCATGAAGGGCATTCCTGGTGAGTTCCCAAATGATCTGACGCACGTGGTAAACTTAAAATTGTTAATACGCTTCCGTAGACCGCGCCCAGGTTGTCGTCACGTGCAAGCACCTCCGCGATTTGCACTCGCTCAACACGACCATATCCCACATCGACCGGCACTGGTCTCGCAAGATGCGCCTCGCCGTGCGCAACGACGAGACGGGACTCTGGGACTTTTCCGACATTGCGGACCCGATCCCGCCGGTGCCACCGGTGCCCCGCAAGGCAAACTTTGTCCGAATGGATAGTGCCAAGTACCCCAAGGCGGTCGACATCGTCCGCAGCTTCGTGCGCGTGTCGGTGGACCTGCCCATCAAGCTCGACGGCTTCCCGCGGGCCAAGAAGATCGGGTTCGGGCTCGTCATCGACGCCGATAAAGGCCTGGTGATTATCAGCCGCGCGCATGTTCCGTACGATCTGTGCGACATCCGGCTCACGTTCGCAGACTCGATCATCGTCGAAGGGAAGGTGGTCTTCATGCACCCGACGCAGAACTACGTCGTGGTCAAGTACGACCCGTCGCTGGTGAAGGCGCCAGTCAAGTCGGCCAAACTGTCGACGCGCCGCATCGAGCAGGGCCAGGATACCATCTTCTTCGCGTACAACCAGAACCTGCGGCCCATCGTAGCCAAGACGACGGTGACGGACGTGACGACGGTGGCGATCCCGGCGTCGGCCTCGACGCCGCGCTACCGCGCCATCAACATTGAGTGCGTCACGGTCGACACGGGCCTGGCGTCGCATTGTGGCTCGGGCGTCCTGGTCAATCCGGACACGGGCGAGGTCGAGTCCATCTGGATGACGTTCCTGGGCGAGCGCAGCCACTCGGGCAAGGACATCGACTACCACCTGGGCCTGCCGGCGCCGGGCTTCATCCCCATCATCGACGAGATCCGGCGCGGCGAGACGCCGGCGCTACGCATCCTGGCGGTGGAGATCCAGCCCGTGGGCATGGCGCAGGTGCGCATCATGGGCGTGGCCGAGGACGTGATCGAGCGCATCGAGCGCGAAGACCCGGAGCGACACCAGGTCTTCATGGTGCGCAAGGTGGACTCGGGCCAGGCGGTGGGCGGGCTGGCCGAGGGCGACATCATCCTGACGCTGGACGGGAAGCTCATCACGCGGGCGCACCACATGGACGCGGTGCTGCACGCGGCGTCGCTGGGCAAGCCGCCGGGCGAGCCGGTGACGGTGGCGGCCGTCATCGTGCGCCACCGGCAGCAGATGCGCATCGAGATACCGACGGTGCCGACGGCGGACCTGGAGACGGGCCGGGCGCTCGTCTTCGCCGGCGCCGTCCTGCACGCGCCGCACCACGCGGTCCGCCAGCAGATCGCGCGGCTGCACTCGGGCGTCTACATCAGCGCGCGCACGCGCGGCTCGCCGGCGTACGCCTACGGGCTCGCGCCGACCAACTTCATCACGCACGTCAACGGCGCGCCGACGCCGGACCTGCCCGCCTTCGTCGCCCAGGTCAAGCGCGTGCCCGACAATCGCTACTTCCGGCTCAGGGTCGTCACCTTCGACAACGTGCCCTGGGTGGCGACGGTCAAGAAGTGCGAGCACTACTTCCCAACGGCGGAGTTTGTGAAGGTGGGGAGGGAGGGGGCCGGGGAGGGCACGGATGGGGAGGAGGAGGTGGTGGATGAGGTGGATAGGAGGGTGGGGTGGAAGAGGATCGTGCATGAGAGTGAGGAGGGAGGGGCGGGGGGGGATGATGTGCTGGATAATAAGGCGGCGGATGTGGGGGATGGGGTCATGGAGGAGTAGGGTTGTTTGGGGGGAGGTTGGGCGAGAATGTGCGGCGCGGTTGGGAGGGGCTAGGGGGCGGGGAGTGCGTAGAATGGGAGATTGTTTCTAGGCGCGTGTGGGGGATGAAGGAGGCTTTCAGAGTGAAGGTGTCGGGCAGTGGTGGGCGGTGGCTGGGTTCCCTGGAGCTGGAGACAGGTGAGTACGGTTGGGCTGTATCGTTACACTAGACTTTAGAGCGGAGGATTCCAAGAGCGCGTGGCGGACTCGATAGATGGACGGGACAAGCTTCAGTAGCTTCTGTTTACAGTGTGTTGAGCTGGGCATTTGCACAAGTACCCTGAACATAAGCAGATACATCGGGCGGGATACTGCTCGGCTAGAGCGCGAATTCTTTTTGCCCGGTTCTTAGAAAGCGTAATACGACTTCGGCTACGAGGCAAGGTTCGTCGGGAAGTAGACGGCACTGGGACGGCACAAATAGAAGAAAGAATGCAAATAGAATGGTGCACAAAGGACGGACAGTGGCTTGGAGGAACCCGCGAGCTGACGACGTGCGGAGGAACCGAACGTGTCGCGAAGTCGCTGGGGATACGTCATAAAGTAATCTAATGTCTAGAATAGTGCATAGCCGGCCTCTTGACCGGGTCTTCTCCACAGGCGCTCTTTCGACCGCACGCAGACTACCGTGACTGCTCCTGGCTGTGTGCCTGCCTATAAGCTGAAAAATTGCCTATAAGAGTCATATAATCCGTCTACGTGGCAAGCATGACGATGAGGAGTAGCAGGGGAGGTTGCTACATCCCCAGTGAGCCTGAGCTTCTGCGGCAAGGTCTAGGTTCTCCGTGTGTTTTGTGCGGCATCTCGACACGCTGCGACCGGTCTCGCACACACATACGGGCCGGCGTGCACTAACTCACTCACTTACTCGAACTTGTCTACCTGCCTTGAAGCAGACCTGCTTGGACGATGCAACATCCCACAATCTGGCACGTGCGATTGTAGCGCCAGAGAGGCTCCTTTTGGTCTCGATGAGCGAACTGACGCACCGGAGAGTGGGTAGGCGGTACGGTCTATTATAAGGATAGCAGTGCGGGTACGAATCTGGAGGGTTGAGAGCGAGAACGTGCTGGGGATGAATGCGAGGCCGAATTTCGCGCGGGGAATGTTGGGGAAGCAGCGGAGGTGGGGAGGAGAGCGAGAGCGAGAGCGAGAACGAGAAGGGGAAGTGAGGCTCGGCTGAGGACGATGGGACGGAGAAGACGGTAGAGAGTGGATGATGGGCGCGCGGGTCGATGTCCGAGCGGGCTCATGACGGGAGCGAGGGCGAGGCCATTCGCATAATCGACGCGCGGATGCGCGTTCGACGGACATGCGAAGCCGGGCCCAGAGGGAACGTTACCCCGCGGGTCCGTGGGGTGCGGAGCTGCGGCCGAGTCCAGGCGTGCGGTTTTTCTTCTTTCGCTTCGGCACGGCGCCTTGACGACGGAGATAGTCGTGCTTTTGGACGCCTCCCTGCGGCGGTGCCCCGATCAGGACGTTCGCTCGGCCGAGGCGCGTTCGCCGTCGGCTGTCGGTTTACTCGAGGACCTAGGGTCTGGACGGTATTTTGGCTTTTGGCGTGTTTTGGCGTCTAGAGAATAACGCTCGCGCATCGCTTTAAACATCAGCCGGAGGGGGGCTGCCGAATTACTCGATTGCAACTAAGGCCGTGGTCTTAGCCGGGCTAGTTGAGTCAAAGTGGAGTGAAAGAAATGTCAGTTCCGGGTGCCTGCCATTACAATAATCGGAAATACGACACGTCAATTTCCGTCGCCGGGCGGAGATCGGTGCATAATTCTCGTTTTCTGTTACTCGACGAGTACTGACCGCGTGACGCTGAAGTGACGGCGGCGTCGTTGCGGACAATAAAGTGTACGTACTGGCCCTGCGTGCGTACGTGGACTTCACGTCTCCATTACTCGATCATCACGCAAGCCGTTCTCTGGGGCTCTCGTCCCTCGTGATGGAACCGCTGTCGATGCCGACGGCAGCCGTAGAAGACGGGCGCCGGCTGAAGATGCATATTGGAACGAGGCGCGGCCCCAGACGGCAAAAGCAAGACGTGGAACGACGATTAAAGGCAGGCCGGAGGGCAGACATTGAAAACGAAGCACAGAGGGCGGCTGCCCGGCGAAAAAGGAGAAGCTCGCAGCAGACAGGACCGGTCCCAACAAAAAGCATCGTCGGTCCGTCCGATCCTGGCTGGGCCCTCAGATCGAGCCGGTGGTTTCCGGCGCGACTTGGACGTCCGTTCCTTGGTCGCGGAGTTCTCGTTACTCGATGAGATGGCGCTGGATCGAGTAATCACCACCAAGCTAGCGGGACGCACCGGCATTTTTGGCCATCACCAGAACCCTCAGGGGCGGCGCAAATTCCGAGCAGCTGCGTCTGGCCCAGCCGAGAGCCTGATGTCACGGCCTATCTTGACCGCTTTCAGAACGTATGGGACTTGCGTGGAACTCACCCCCGCCGACTCTCACCTTGGGGAATCCGGGCCCGTCCCAGCCACGACGAGAGGACTGGCATAGGCTGGTTGCCCTTGCGTGCCTTGGCAGCCCCATGGCCGAGCGCCCGGGAAAACCCCGGGCCTGGACCCCTGGCCCCGATCATCCCCCGCCATCCCTATCGCGGCCTAGCGCGCCGCCGCTCCGAAAGCGGAAAGCCTTATCAGCACCTGCCCCCAGCCCGGCAGCCAAAACGTCCACGCCGTTGGTCGGGCCACCACCACCAAGTGTCCCGTTCGATCTCGACAGGAAAAAGGTCAGGCAAGGCATTTCTGGGACGCGGGCCTTGGCTCTGAATGTTCGAATCGGGGAGCAAGGGGGGAAAGAGGAAAAGGGGAAACTCGACTGAGGGGGAGCGGTGCGACTCACCGAGGGACCCGCGTTCGAGCAACAGCGCAGGCAAACGGCCGCCGGGGAGCGCCCGGAGCCAGGGCCGAGGGCTCGGCTCGCCGAGAGGGGAAGATGGGCGCCGCGCCGGGCCGAGACTGGAGACTTGCCGTCTACGCACGTGTGGTGGGAATGGAGCGGCGGTGATGGTGGGCAACCCACGGGCCACGCACACGCACACGCCCGTCCTTTCGATAAACTCACATAATCTGACCCCGACAGCAATTTCTATCGAGTAACACACGCCTTCTGCTACGCTCCTCGGCAGGAGCGGGCTGATACAATGGCCGGCCCGGGTAGCCCCGGCCGGGCCATGGCGGCACGCGCGGTAAACACCGTGCTCGCCGGCGCTCGGCGCCCTTTCTCCCTTTTTCTCGTGCCCGCCCCAACTCCTGGATGAATCCCCTGGCTGGGCGAAAGGCAGAGAAAGGAAGAAGGCCGGTACAGCGCATCGAGGTGGTGCCGGCCGATCCGTGGCTCTCTCAACCGCATATGCCGGATACATGCTTAACATGGCCCCGGCCTTGGACCCTGAGGCGCACGCGAGTCGCAACCCCCGAGGCCGGGCCATGCCAGGGCTGAGCGCCACTTTGCTAGCAGTGCCAGCCGCTGCGCATCATTTCCCTCCGCCGTGCCAAGCCCTGATAGCCCTCCCTCCCTCCCTTTCCTTCCCGGGATGACAATTCGCCAGTGGCGGTGCGATGCATCTCTGGATCTGCGCCGGTACCTTGCCGGCCTAGGGCAGTGGGCAGGGCAGGGGACGGAGATACGATGCGTGGGCGGGAGGAATCTGGGGATCGGTCGTCGACGATAAGAAGGGGGGCTCCTGCACCCCGGATTCCGCTATTTCGGATCTCAGTTTCGCAGGCCCTGCTGGTGACTTCGTTTTTAACTCCGTTTTATCTTCTCTCTCAAGGCCTCTTTTCGTCCTTCCGCCTTGAGAAGAATTCTGTGAATTCGCCGGGTTGCTCGGTGGCAATTGCGGCCCTTATCTATCGTCGTCGTACTTCTCGTAACTCCTTCGTTGGCGAAGTGGGACGCATATTCCTTATCTCTCACGGCCGGCACACAAGCTGACCGCTTTTACTTCTGGAGTCCGCCGCGACTTCACCTTCTTTTCCACGCTTTGTCCCGCTCGCTCTCTAGTAACTTTCTTTCTTTTCTCGGTCCAATTCACGCCCGGTTTTACTTTTCTGTCCATCTGTTAGCTAGGCTTCTGTCCGGCACCTAGTCGTCAAAAAGAAGGACCCTCTACTAGAAAACAAAGCCCGACCAACGTACCTTGCCTTCGTGGGGCATTCTTGACCCAATCAAATCAATCAATTCATTGCAAACCCACCGCACCACCACCGCAATCCCGCCAATCATCATGGCGCCGCACGCGACCAGCGCCTCCTCCACCTCATCATCCTCCCGCTCCAGCCCCACCCCACCCGACACCACCACCAACCCGCCCATCACCGTCCTCGCCTCGTCCCGCGCCGTGGTCTCCGGCCGCCTCACCGCCGCCACGCTCGTCATCTCCCTCACGACGGGCAAAATAACCTCTCTCTTCCACTCGGTGCTCCCGGCCTCGTCCTTCCCTCCGGGGACGCCCTACGCCGACCACACGCCGCGCCTGCTCCTGCCCGGCCTGGTCGACGCGCACGTCCACCTCAACGAGCCGGGCCGCACCGAGTGGGAGGGCTTCTGGACGGGGACCCGCGCCGCCGCCGTCGGCGGCGTCACCACCGTCGTCGACATGCCGCTCAATGCGATCCCGCCGACGACGACGGTGGCGGCCCTGCGCGAGAAGGTGGACGCCGCGAGGGGGAAGTGCTGGGTTGACGTCGGGTTTTACGGCGGCTTGGTGCCGGGGAATACGGGGGAGTTGAAGGCGTTGGTTAGGGAGGGCGTGAGGGGGTTCAAGGGGTTTTTGATCGATAGTGGGGTGAGTTTTACTTTTGGCTACTCTTTGTACCTCCGTACTTTTTTGTCTTTTTTTTTGTCTTTTTTTTTTCTTTTTAGCCCATTGTAGCCGCCGAGGGACGCAAAACGCTAACGCGGGAAGAGCAGGTCGAAGAGTTCCCGGCCGTGCACGCCGGCGACATCGCGGCCGCCATGGCGGAGCTCGCCGACGCGCCCACGGTCCTCATGTTCCACGCCGAGATGATACCGCCCATCAGCGCGTCCGTCGGCGACGTGGTGCAGCGCTCGCTGCCGCCGCTCGAGCCCACCGGCCCGCTCTCCGCCTACCGCACCTTCCTGGACTCGCGCCCGCCCTCGTTCGAGACGTACGCCATCGGCGAGATCCTGTCGCTGGCGCCGCGCGCGCCGGCCCTGCCGCTGCACATCGTGCACCTGTCGGCGGCCGAGGCGGCGCCGCTGCTGCGCGCCGCCCGCGCCCGCGGCGTCAGGATCACGGCCGAGACGTGCTTCCACTACCTCAGCCTGGCGGCCGAGGACGTCCGCGACGGCGACACCCGCCACAAGTGCTGCCCGCCCATCCGCGGCCGCGCCAACCGCGACCGGCTCTGGGCCGAGCTGCTGAGCGACGACGGCGTCATCCAGACCGTCGTGTCGGACCACTCGCCGTGCACGCCGGGCCTGAAGCTGCTGCCACCGGGCATCGACGCCGACCCCGGCGCCGCCCCCCTGGCGGGGTGCTGCGGCCGCGGCGCGACGCCGGACGAAGCGGCGCCGGCGCCGGCGCCGGCGGCGCTGGAGCGCGAGCAGCACGGCGAGCGGGACGACGAGGCGGGCCAGCGGGGCGACTTCTTCGCGGCGTGGGGGGGCATCTCGTCGGTGGGGCTGGGGCTGCCGATCCTGTGGACGGAGGCGGTGGGGCGGCGGGGGGCGGACCCGGGTGGCTTCGTCGAGGACGCGGTGCGGTGGTGCGCGCGCAACACGGCGGCGCAGGTGGGGCTGGGGCACGCCAAGGGCGACCTGGCCGTGGGCTTGGACGGCGACGTGGCGGTGTTTGACGACGAGGTCGAGTGGACGCTGGGGAGGGAGAGGTTGCTGTTTCGGAATAAGTGCAGCCCGTACGAGGGGAGGAGGTTGAGGGGGAGGGTCGTCGAGACGTGGGTTAGGGGTAGGAGGGTGTGGGGTTTGGAGGAGGGGTTCGCGGAGAAGGAGGGGCCGGGGGGGAGGCTGATTTTGGAGGAGAGGAGGAAGTAGTGCGGTTGGGTGGATGGGTGACGCGTTGTGAGCATATACGCACACAGGGGTTTACTCTTTTCTTTTTTCCGGTTTTTATTTCTATTGGCATAGAGGATGGAGTTTTGTGTTAGCCTTTGGTCTCTTTTCACGGAGATGACGGAGTGATCGGAGCGAGAATGTCGCTGCGGAACTGAACGTGGCACGGACTGATTGACTGGACGCATGGCACGGACGGGCAGCGAGGAAGACAAGCGCAATGAGTGAGAAAGCAAAGCATTGATTGTTGGAGGCCGGAATGTAATCGGTATATTCAACATATAGCATCCACTGCAGGCGAAGCATTGCAACGGAAAGGTAAAACCAGAGGAAAATGAAACTCGAGTTGACAAGAAGAGGATCGAGAACTGAAAAGAGAGGGAGTGCCCGTCAGAATCTGCAGTCCCCGTGTGCCCTTTTCCCCTCACTGGCCCTGCCCGCGTCGGCCCATCGGGGCCAGTCTTGGCGAGCTAGTCGAGCTTGCACGCACCCGTCAGCGCCATCGTGACCTCCGCCCGCATCTCCACGCGCACATCCCCAGCTTTCCCGACTCCTCCACGCCCCGTTCGACACCCAATCGAACCGGCTGCCTCCGTGGGCCGGCGCGACCATGCTCTCCGCCTCCTCCGCCGTGCGCGCCCTCCGCGCCTCCTCCGCGCCCGCGTCTCTCCGCCCGCTCGTCTGCGCCCAGTGCCTCGGCCTCGTGCGCGCCGCGCTCGAGCCCCGCCCGCCCGTCGCGTCGCGCAGCCGCCGACAACTCGCGTTTTGCGCGCGCGCGGGCTCGCAGGCGGCGCCCGGGGGCAGCGCTGCCGGCGCGGCGGCCGGCGCGGGCGTGCCGTTCCGGAAGCGGCGCAAGGACGAGGCGAGGGCGCGGAAGGCGGCCGCGAAGGCGGGTGGCGAGGGCCGAGGACGGGCGGAGCGTGCTGAGGCGGGAGGGAGCGGCGGGTGGGAGCTCACGGTCGGGATCGAGATCCATGCCGAGTTGAACGCGGCGCGGAAGCTGTTCAGCGAGGCGGCGGGGAGCAACTACAACGTGCGCTGCGGGAGCGGCGCTGGCGGTGCGGCCGGCGGCGGGGACGCAGGAGGGCTGGAAGGCGCGGCGGAAGGGCTGGACGCGCCCAACACGCGCGTCGCCGAGTTCGACCTGGCGCTGCCGGGCGCGCAGCCGACGTTCCAGAAGGGCGCGCTGGTGCCGGCGATCCGGGCGGCGCTGGCGCTGGGCTGCGAGGTGCAGCGGCGCAGCGGCTGGGACCGCAAGCACTACTTCTACCAGGACCAGCCCAATGGCTATCAGATCACGCAGTACTACGGTGGGTGCCATGGACTGCGGCTACAAGACGCTTCATCCGATGACATGAGACGATGCTGACTCGTGATTGCCCAACAACGAACAGAGCCCTTCGCCAAAAACGGCCACATCACGCTGTACCCGCACGACGGGCTGCCCGCCTCCGACGGCGCCTCCCTCACCGTCGGCATCAAGCAGGTCCAACTCGAGCAGGACACGGCCAAGACGCTGCTCCGGCCGGGCGTCGCCGGCGGCGATGGCGGCCAGCCCGGGACGATGACGACGACGACGACGACGACGACGACGACGACGACGACGACGGCCCACCTCCTCGACTTCAACCGCGTCTCCCACCCGCTCGTCGAGATCATCACGCTCCCGCAGCTGCACTCGCCGCGCGCGGCCGCCGCCTGCGTGCGCAAGATCCAGGGCCTGCTAGCCGGCGTGGACGCGCTGGCGGCCGGCATGGAGCTAGGCGGGCTGCGGGCCGACGTCAACGTGTCGGTGCGGCGACGACGGAACGGGCGCGACGCCGAGGCCGACGAGGGCGCGGCGGGCGCGGCGCAGTCGTACGGCGGCGTCGCCGGCCTCGGCACCCGCACCGAGATCAAGAACCTGTCGTCGTTCAAGGCGGTCGAGGACGCGGTCGCGCTCGAGCGCGACAGGCAGGTCGCGGTCCTCGAGGCCGGCGGCCGGGTCGAGTCCGAGACGCGCGGGTACGCGCTCGGCGCCCGCGAGACGCGCAAGCTGCGGGGCAAGGAGGGCGAGGTGGATTATAGGTACATGCCGGATCCGGACTTGGGGCCGCTGCTGATCGGGAGGGAGCTCGTGGAGCGCTTGGGGGAGGGGCTGCCGTTGCTGCCGGATCAGGTGGTGGCGAGGTTGGTGGAAGGGGGGGTGAGCGTTAAGGATGCGGTTACGTTGGCGGGGCTGGAGGGAGGGGATAGGGTCGAGTTTTATTGGGAGGTTGTGGAGGGGTTGGAGGAGACGTTGAGTGGGGAGGAAAGGGAAAGGGTTAAGCCGAGGAGATTGGCGGCGAACTGGTAGGGCTGTTCCTCCTCTTTTCCTTCCGGTTTCTGGGCTCGATGACTGCCGTTCGGAAATTGGGAGGCTAGCATATGTCTCTATCGCAATTCGCTAACTCAGTCTTCTCCCAGGGTCCTTCACGAACTCGGTGGTCACCTCGCCGCTGCTCCGTTCCCCTCTCCCTTATCCCCTTACCCCATCTCCCCGTCGGCCCTCTCCTCCCTTCTCGTCCTGCTCGCTCGCCGCGTCATCACCGGCCCCACCGCCAAGCACATCCTCGCATCCCTCGTCGCGGGGGACGCGCGGGATCCGACCTGCATCGTCGAGGAAGAGGGCCTCGCGCTGAAACCCATGAGTGACGAGGACTACGCGGCGCTAGCGAGTGAGATGGTGCGAGAGAACGAGGGCATGGTGGAGCAGGTGAGGAAGGAAAAGGAGAAGGGGAGAGGAGGGGAGAGGGGGAAGGTGGGCTGGTTTGTGGGGCAGATGGTCAGGAGGGGGGAGGAGGGGATGGTGGAGCCGGGAAGGGCGGAGGCGGCGGTGAGGAAGGTCTTGGGGTTGGATGGGTGAGGAGATGTGGTACGTATGATTAGGTTTGTACTTTTTTTGACGTGTCTGCGCTCCGTTATTCTAGCGGTTTAAGTAAGCGGGCATTTAAGGAGTCACATGATACAAGATTAATGCTGGACGAGTAAGTCTGTCTAAAGGACTGGCATTTAGGGGAACGTACCCTCCAGCGCATTTGTACTGTTCTTAGGCCTTCTCATGTGCAATTTTACCTTTCTTTCACTTTCTTTCACTTTCTGTCACTGTACCACGGTAGCATGTTTCCATCCGGGATTCATCGATGTTGAAGCTGCATTGACATCAATCTCCAAGCACAAAGCATAGAAAGTGTTAGATTCACCTCGCAATGTCCATCCTCAATTAGATTTCCCTTTTGGGTTCAGACCTTTTTGCGGCCAGGCTTTGCTTCAGTCCCTCATAAAGCAGCTTAGAGAAGTATGGAGATGGTGCTTCGTGTCTTCTCTAGGCTCGCGTTTGAAGTATGTGTTCCGTGGGCATGTGCCTTCTTTACCAAGGTAACCATTCAGTCCGGTACCGTGATATGTGGCCACTTGCCCAGCCGTCAAATTTTGTCGTCCACGCAATCGCCTTGCTTCTGCCTCTCTGATCTGTTCCCACTCCTTTCCAACGTGCTCCCGTTTCGTTTCGAATTTGCAAGAACGAGTTCTACGTTCAAGAGCTACCTCACACCTCTTTCTGCTGTCATGGCTCCCGATTTTTACCTTTCCGGCTTCTTGTCCCGGTCTCGCTTGGAACGCCATTCCAGCGTCGAATCGATTTCACTTTCCACAGTGCGAAGCGTAGACGAGACAAACACCAACACTATGCCACCTAGGACGCCGCAACAACTGACCCCAACGACTCGAATCGAACGACAACTTATCTACGAGCCCGAGATGACGTCCGAAGAGGTCGAATACCTGCTGACAGCAATCGGCTCCGGGTGCGCCTTTCGCGAACTGGTGTTATCTGTAGCTTACGACGTGGCCCGGCAAATCGCCACGCTTGAGGACGTCGAACGTCTATTAGGGGCTATGGGTTCCAAAGGAATCGTTCATCAACTGGCCTCCTATCTTCGCAGGGCTGTCCGGCATCTTTCTGGCGTTATGAAAGCAAAAGCTGAGCTCTTGAAGCGGCGCAAGAAGGGGCAGAAAGAGGTGATCGAGTTGGCCCGCCTTCTAATATCAGATCCGTGCGGAGATGCTGCAGGCCCGCCCCGGGAGCCATCTAAGATGATAGAGCCCCGCGACATATACGACGAACAGCTTGAGCCGAAGCAAGTGGCGACCCCAGAAAAAGACGACGAGCGGCAGATACCTCCAGAGGGCGCCGATGCGGAGCCCTCGACCTCGCAAGAGGGCCCCGCGCCCCCTCGTCGTACACGCGAAGAAGCCCACCAACACCGCCACCACTGCTCCCAACACGACTGCGACTCCTCGCCGCGCTACATCCTCGCCGCCCACCCCGGCCCTTCCTCCCCGCGCTGCTTCGCCTCCCCCATCGCCGTCCTCCTCACCCCGCCCACCGACACCCAGCCGGACCCTTCCTCCTACCTGCCCCCCTACGACGACCTCCACTACGCCGCGCAGGACTACTGCGTGTGCTGCGGCGCCGGCGGGCCGCACATGAGGCCGCCGGACCCGGCCAAGTATCGGACGAGACGCGCGCGGGCCACGGAGCGGCGCGGGGCGGGGCCGGGGACGGAGAGGCGGCGCAAGAGCCGGCGTGGGCACAGCGGCCGCGGAGGAGGCGACCATGCGGGGTGCGTGAAGGATGGAGGGATTTGAGGGTCTGCTAGGCGTGGACGGGGCTCGGGAGTCGGCGGCGCCGTTGAGTAGGCTGGTGCGGGTGGATTGTAAAGCCAACTTTTGGGCGGCTTCCAGGTTGAGGGAGGTGGGTATGGCTTTGCTTTTGGAAAGTCAGGACCTGGTTTGTGTTCTTGCGCGACGAAATTGTTGGACATCTTGAGATCCTTTTGTATGTTCTAGGCCACTTTACTGTACTGTGATTTCGAGTTTTACTGTACCTGTGTACTTTGGCGTGGCTTGAAAGACGACAAAACTAGTAGGCTACGGGATCGAAAATTCAGGCTACCAAATTTGTGTGGAACAATTTTCTCAAGCAAAGCCCATCAATGGTGCAGAAGAAACAAGCTCCGGACTCTTCTCGACCACAACAATAGCAAAAGAAATGCCAATTACGTTGTGCACAAAAAAACAAAACAAAAAAAAGACCATAGCATGACTCTTCTAGACTGAGCTGACACTCAGGAATAACACCCAACAAAGCCCAAACACCGCCACTAGGGTACCAGGTGCGAAGGACGTAGAATTAGTCAGCTCAAACCACCTCACTTGAGTAGCACAACCTTACAAGAGGTCGCGGAGCCCATTCGTCTAGCAAGAAGCCACAAAACCAGGCAATTTAGAGCCGTCGAAAATTAAGCATTACGAAGAAGGGACAAGAGGTCGTCGTCGCCGCCGTCTCAAGCAGCAGAACAGGAGCTTCGTATGTACACCGCCCAATGCAAGCCATGCAAGTATATTCGTAGGCGAGAGGGAAAAAAAAGGGGGGGATGGGGGGGAAAGAAGCTTCACCAACACCCCGACACTCAATCCACCCCACACAACCAAAACAACCCCCCCACCTCAAGTATACTGCCAAGCGCCCACCTCCTCCGTCGCGATGGCCAGGGCATCGAAGCCCAAGCACCCCGTCGAATTGAACCCCTCGACCTGGCCGAAGACCTGGTTGTCCCTGTCCATGCAGGCGACGAGGCCGCCGGGGAACCACTGCAGGTGGCCGAACGGGTCGCCGGCCGTGTAGTTCCAGCCCGTGAGGACGGACCCCTCGGGCATCGAGGCCGAGTGCGCGGGCGTGAAGCTCATGGCGCCGTCGGGGCCGATGTAGACTGTGTGTGGGGCGCGCCGGGCGCGGGCCGCCGCGTTAGCGGTCGCTTCGCTTTGTGCTGCTGGGGTCGCGGGGAACGGTGGTGGTGGCTGGGGGGCCACACGGGGACGTGTGGTCGGGATGGGTCGAATGGGCGTGGTGGTGGGCGGGAGATGGGGGCGAGGTGCGCGGGATGGCTGTCCGCGATGGGATCTAGGGCTGAGGGGGGATGGTCGTGCGGGAAGGGGTGTATGGCGTAGGGGGGGAGGCGGCGGTGCTGGCCGCTGCAACCGACCTCGCCGGACGAGCTGGCGTCGCTTCTGCCACTAAGGACGTTCCCCTTGATGCCGCGGGACGCCAGAGGGCTGCTCTCCTCGTCGGTATCGAGGGAGCAGTCGCACTGGTAATGGTCTGGGGTGTCCTCGCCGCAGCGACACCAGAGGTGGAGCCCGTGTTTGTTGCAGTGGCACAGGTAGCCGTCATCGTCGGCGCGGAAGCAGCATTTCACGCCGCCGTCTTCATAACAGAGGTGGTCGTCGAGGTGGTCGTATTCTCCTCCGTCGTCCTCGGGGTCATGTTCGCCGTTGTCGTGGGCAGCTTCGCCGGACTGGGACACGGAGTCGTGTCCGTCTTCGCACCGACGATGCCGAGCGCCGCTACGACATGCCCCCTCTGGACGGGGGAAAAGAGGACAACCACAACGTAAACACCACCGCCCCGCCTCCCTCAAAAAAAAAAAAAAAAAAAAAAAAAAAAAAAAAAAAAAAAGACGCAACGAAACAACCCTCCCGCCGCACCGACAATACACGGAAAACAACAGACAAGAGAAAGAAAAAGGGGAGCGCAAACTAACCTAGCTGCCCACCCGGCACATCGACCGCCAGCGCCAACGTATTATCCCCGCCCGCCAGCACCGTCTCGTTCCCCGCCGGGCAGTTCTGGACCTGCTCCTCGGGGCAATACGACTGCGTCTCGCCGCCGAGGTAGAAGTGGCCGTTGCGCGCGTTGAGCGGCAGCAGGTGGATCGGCGACGCCGAGCGCGCCGACATGACGCCGAAGCGGGTGACGCCGGAGCCGGAGTCGCTGTCGTCGGAGCCGCAGGAGGTTGGGGCGGCGAGGATGGCGGCGGGGAGGGCGGAGAGGAGCGAGACGAGGATGGTGGAGGGCTTCATTGTTGTTGTCGTCGTCGGTAAAGTGGGGAGCGGGAAAACGAGTGGTATGTGCGCAAGGAAATGCTGTTTCGATGAGCCGAGCTTGTGTGGACGAGGAACGAGTGAAACGGCCTTGGAGTTTACACTCGTCAGAACCAAGAGTTGATGCTTGGAATTTGATGCCGGTGGATGGGATACATGCAATGACGGGAGGAGAAAAAAAGTTCAGCGAGTGGGAGTGAAATTGGCTCCTTATATACTATTACTCGGGTGGTACCCCCCGGCGGCAGGCACGTTCAATTAACATCAACCTGCAGCCAAGGGTCTGGTTCTGTTTACGGGCCTGTCCTCCCCCATCGTCAGGCCACCACCCATGACGCCTGCCGTCTGCCAGTTGCCGCTCGGGCATCGCCGCTCTACCGGTGCTGCAGGTGCATCGAGGTACTCGCAGGCGGCACCAAGCGGAGTTTCCACCGCTCGATTGGGACCCGGCGCATTCCAAACAAACGGCGCTGTCGTGACCGGGAGGCGCTAACGACGTCATCCCCAGGATCTCAGCTCGCCTCGGCGGGCTCGTTTAACATCGTGGGTCGCAACCCCTTGTGGGCGGGTCAAAAGCGCGCAGCCGGCGCCTTCGTATCTTGGAGTTGGGTGTGCACCTAGGCACGTACATATGTGGCACGGGGCAGTTTCGTCTTTCCTCGTGTTCTCAGGTCCGGTTACTGAGTAGGGCTGCGCTTGGCGCGTGTGGTCACCGGCGGATTCGTCGCCGCGGCAATCGGGAATCGGGCTGCATGCTAAACGTAGGAGAGGAATGCCGTCTCCCGTCGGCCGGTTTTGCTGGCTGGCTGGGATCGTGGCGATCAGGCCCCCGGAGCAATGCGGAAACCGCAGCTTCTGCCGGGGTGCGCTTCGCGAAAAGAACAAGCCTTGGCCGGTGGCTTGTCCGATTGCGCTTATTTGGCGTGGTGGCGGGGAAACCTTGCACTCGTCACGAGCTTTTTCCATAGGTACCTTTGCGATTTTCTAGAAGACGATTTGTCGGGTGCTGAGTGATCACCAAAAGAAACGGCGGGAGTCGCAGAGAAAGGGCGGTCGAAGTTGCTTGTTGTCAGGTCTGTTCTTAGGACTCCGGCAGGCTCGTCTGATCTCGTCCTACCCTGCTATCCAAACCTACGAGCGATCCAGCCTAGCGGGCATGGTGTGTCATTCCAGTCGTGACGGCAAAGACGCCGCGGTTTTTTCGGAATTGCCGGCAGACCTGGCCCAATCGAGATCCCGCTTATTCTCCGTCGGATTGCTGGTCTTGGGCTACATTCCGAGTCCGGCGGAGGGAGGCGAAATCTCGTCGTATCCGGCAGAAAGGCACGAGCTTCACGCCGCACCGGCAGCCCTTGTCACGGTCACGCAGATGGCGATCGCCGGCCGCAGCCTGCAACGGTGCGAGCCCCGGGTCGGCCCATGCCCGGTCTAAAAATGTCTCCTCGCCCTGGCCACGGTCGCTTTCTGGTCGTCGGCCTTGAGTCGATGTCTCCGTTCCCCTGGGTGTACGGCCGTTGCATGAGGCCTTCTGAATTCGGCATCGCACGGGTCCCGACGGGATTGATTCTCTCGAACGAAGATGTTCTTGGCGGGGGCGCAGATCTCTCGGGAGGTCTGGGGAGGCGGACGTCGCCTGCAGGTGCCCGGCCGGCGGGAGGACGGGATTGGCGCGCGGCCAAGCCGGCGTGGCTGGATTAAGCTTAAACCGTAGTTGAGGTGGGCTAAAAATATCCCGGCTACATCGTCCCAGCACCGTTGCCTCTTCGGCGTTGCTTTCGGAGTTCGTACGGAGTATTGTCCTGACTTTCGCCAAGGGCTGTTCTGGACTTGACTTTCGTCCCTTTCCTCTGTGCCTGGGAGCTCAAGGTTGGCCGAGTTTGGCGTGATGTAACGTCCCTGACTTGCAATTGGCCCGACTCCGCGGCTTCTGGGCGGCTGCGGCCTATGAGATCGCAGGGCCTGTCCATAAGCATTGTTCCGATGAGAGCATCCTGGTTGTGAAGACTCGTCGCGTTCGCCATTTCCATGGCGGCATTCCCGGCTGCTCCAAGCACTGAAACAACGCAACAAGACTCTTGCGCCTATAGAGATGGATACATTCACGAGCAATCGCCCATTTAGGATCTTCAAATATACGATTCGGCCAATCGAACTCGTTCCCCACCACGCTCCTACGCCTGGCCGCTACACTGCTGCTAGTCAACCCTCTCTGTACCGTAAGTTCTCTGGGCAGTAGCTCTCCCGACCTTGCTCTCCCTTAGACTGGAAATGCGCCACATCTAGCAAGCTTGCATTCGCTCTGCAAAAGAAGCAAGCTTTGATCTCTCGACATCCAGTCAAACCGAAACGCTGGCGTCTCTGACGTCACTCCGCACCGGTCTTCTCTCCAGTCCCACCCTTAGATAATTCCGGGCCAAGCCACCCGTCCCAGTTAGACCCTCGCATCCCAACACCCAGTTCTCCCGTGCGATTGAAGCATGGCAACTTGCTTGTAGAGCGCGAACGCAGCAGGCAGGCAGGCAGGCAGGCACTCGCCTCCTCTCCACCGTCCCACGACACGAAATCCGACCTGGTCCCCCTCGTGCCTCGTTCCGCCCCGCCCTCTCCATATACTCAAGAAAGCAAGTATCGACAGCCCCAAAGCGGGCAGCCCGGTGTCATGTGCCCGGGCGGCCGCCCTCATTGGCCCGAGTCCATTATACAAGGCCTACTGCTCCCGAACCGTTCGAAACGCACGTACGCGAGCTGGGCCCTGCATTGCCCCAAAGAAACCCGCAACGCGCCCACCCAACTACCTGACCTGTTCCAAAGACGGTCATATTAAAATATTGGCTTTCGGTGGCGAGGTGCGCGTGAGCAATATACCGCCTGTATGGCAGTTGTCGCGTTTGCCCAGCCACACTCGAACTTCCGTGGGCGAGGTGTGCCTTAAGCCAAAAAGAGGCCGCTATCGCCGCGGGCGGGTTGAGACACGAGCGTAACTTGTTGTTGCATTGTAGGCAGAGGGGTGAGGTGATGTCGACGTCTCTGTGTCGGTGCGTCAACGTAGCTTGCGCCGGCGTGGCATCGCACAGGGGCATCGACGACGCTAAGCCACACTCAACATTACCATCGATAAATGAACACAATCCCAAACAAGGCAAAGGCAGCTCAAAGGGAACCTTGAAGATACGAGAACGACTGGAAAAACGCAGCCCAGGACTGGAAATTCGCGCGACTTTTCCCCATACACACAATACTAATCCAAACGACTAAACTATACACGAGCAACTGCTCAGATGTTCTCCTGCAAAAAACGCCCGCACCGATCCGTAGCCGTAACTCCCCCAACCCGCCACGCCGGGACAACATCTCCGGCTCTCCCCGACAGCGACCCTCCACCGCCAAAACATTACCGGTCCCGACCGGGCTCCGCCGCGCGCTCTCCGGCCTCGACTCCCGCCCTACATCCAAAGACACAGCTTGCCGCTCGCGGTGCCGCCGGCGATCCAGTCGCGCGTCGGGTGGAACTGCGCGACGGCGGGCACGGCCGTGATGCCCTCGCCGCCCAGCTGCGCCAGCTGCTCGCCCGAGCCCGCGTACACGTCGACAAAGCGGTTCATGTTGCCGATGACGAAGCGTTGGACGCCGTCGGCGGGGTTGCGCTGCCACTGGGGGCGGAGGCTAGGAGCGACAAGCGTCAGCATCGCACCGTGAGAGGGGGAAAAAAAAAGAAAAAGAAAAAGAAGAAGAGGGGATCGGGGCAGGCAGCAGCAGCAGCTTACATGGTGACCCAGCGCCCCGTCTGGTTGTTATGCGGCACCGTGACAGCCGGCTGCATCTCCGCGTCCTTGAGCGTCCTGCCCGGCGGCCAATCCTCGCACCGGGGCCCGAAGTCGTAAATCTTGATCGTGTCGTCGTAGCTGCTCGTCGCGACCTGGCCGGCCGCGTTCCACGCCGCGTGGCTGACGGACAGCCTGCTCTCGTGCTCGCCCAGCAGCGCCGGCAGCCGCCAGTCGGCCTTGCCCGAGACCTTGCGCAGGTCCCACAGCTTGAGGGTGCGGTCGAGCGACGCCGTGGCCACCAGGTGCGGCGCCCGCGGGTGCACGCTGAAGCCGCCGATCTTCTTGTCCGACAGCTGCAGCAGCTGCGTCGCGCCCGCCGCCGACCCTTGCCGCGTGTCGTGCATGCCGAAGGCCCCGTCCAGCGTCGTGAAGTAGACCATGTGCGGCGACTGCGCCGGCAGCTCGACGCCCGAGACCGGCGCGTCCGCGTCCGCGTCGGCCGGGGCGTACACCTCGACCGCGACGCCCTTGGCCAGGTCTAGCCGCCGGATGACCGAGTCGTACGACGCCGTGTACAGGACCCCGTCGGAGGGCCCGAAGGCCATGGCTGAGATGGTCCGGCTGTGCGGCTTGAGCGTCGTGATGGCGATTTCGGGCTCCTCGGCATTGTCGCCGTCTTCGTCGTCGTCGTCGGACGCTTCCTTCTTGACGGGGGTCACGGATTGGGATCCGTCGAAGATGCCCAGGTTGCCTAGCTTGTCGCCGGCGAAGACGAGCGGCTTGTCGACCGTCGGGTGGAACGCCATTGTATACTATACGTGTAGTTTTGTCAGCACTTCCCGCGCCTTCAAAGGAGCTAGAGTAGAGAATATACGCACGACTCGTTCCGGTGTGATCTTGATCTCTGCGTTCGGGAGAATTTTGTTAGCCAAAACCTGGCCACCTCCCCCAAGTCACCACGCATCGCGCACAAAAACCTACGATTCGGCTCGACCCCTTCCCACAACTCCAGCCTGCCCAGCCTCTTCCTCAGCTCCTGAATCTCCCTCCCAACCGCCTTGCCTCTCCTCTCCGCCTCGTCCCTATCAAACGTCGCCACCCCGGGCTCCGTCGGCCCCACGTTGCGCAGCCAATTCCCGCTCTGGTCCCAGCTGGCGCCCGCCACCACGATGTCGCCCAGCTTCAGGTCGCCCGCGACGCGCCGCCGCTTCGCGCGCTCGGCCTCGCGCCTCTCGGCCTCTTCCTCGTCGCGCCGCCGCTTCGACTCCTCCGAGTCGGCCGCCAGCCCGCGCAGCCGCGACGACGTGCGCCGCGGCTGCGCCGCCTCGTCCTCCTTGGCCTTGTCCCTCCTCCCGGCCGCCGCCGCCGCCTTCCTCTTCGACGCCCCCGACGACGATGGCCTCGCCGCCGCGGCGCCGCCGCGCCGCTGCGCCCCCGGCGCGAGGCCCGCCGTCGCCGCGTCGCGCGCGAGGTCTCGGAGCAGCGCTTGGTTCTTCGCGATGGTCTCTTGGCGCTTGCGCTCGTACTCGGAGAGCTCGGGCTGCGCGGCGGCGCGCGGCATCGTGGGCGTGCGTGGCGATGGGGAATGGAACTGCTGGATTGCAAGAGGGTTGCGCACGACGGCTCCAGGTGGCCGTCAATGGGGCGGAAGCTGGGTGGTGAAAGGAAGCGCAAACGGTGACCTGCCAGGGGCGGCGACGCGGGGGAAGACGCGTTCAATCGACAGCGCGCGTCTCCAGCCGAGCGAAGCCGCGTGTGGCTAGTTTCGGCTAGCGCTGCGAGACGCTCTGCGACCTCATCTTTTTCTCTTTCCCGCTTCGTCTAGACTTCTACTTTGAAAACGTCCTTTTTCGTTCAGTTGCTCAATTTCTACATTTACTTCCTTCAACATAGCCTCCACAATGCACCGCACCTTTCGAATACCTGGTCGCTCGCCCCTCCATTTAGCCCACCGCTCAAACCCCCCGTCTACATACCTCCTCCCCTTCCTCTATCACACTCGTACCCTCCTCTCCCGCCCGCCCTCTCGCCTCGCTTCGTCCTCCTCCATGCGCAAGCACCAGCGGCACCGCCCGTTCAAGCGTCCCCTCCTAGACGAAGACCCCGTCCCCTTCGAAGGCATCTCCGAGCCCACCCACATCAGCACCGCTCCTCGACCTCCTGCCTCCCGCGACTCCGCCTTCGGCGCGCTCATCGACGACGGCGCCGACAAGTCCACCATCACGAACCAAGAGCGCGCCGCTTTCCAGCGACTCTTCGACTGGGCCATCGCGCGGCCGGACCGCGCCGCGGCGCCGGCGCAGCCGAAGCCGAAGCCGAAGCCGCAGCAGCGGCGGGCCCCGCGCGGCAAGACGGCAGAGCACGACATGAGCGAGATCATGGCGGAGGCGTTCTCGGGGGAGGACGGGGGAGGCGGCCCGGCCCCGAGCGCGAGGACGCGGCGCGTCCGCGAGCGCGCCGGCCGGGACGCGCCCATGCGGAGCTTCCCGGACAGCCTGCAGCGGATGGCGACGCGGGCGATGGAGCGGATGCGGGCGCGGGGCGCGGAGGAGCGGCCGGAAGGGCCCGAGGCGCCGCCGAGGGGGCCCGCGACGGCGGCCGCCGACGTCGAAGCCGCGGACCCGATGAAGGAGATGCGCGAGGCCGAGTACGCGCGCGTCGAGCGCCTGCTCGACGCGGCGCCGACGGACGCCCATCTCTGGCTCGTGCTGGAGCGCGAGGTGTTCTCGCGCATCCGCCGGCTGGATCTGGATGGCGAGGCGGCGCGGCAGGAGCGGAGGAAGGAGAAGGAGCGGCGGAGGAGGGAGAGGCGGCGGCGCAAGAAGCAGGGCGAGGCCGTCGAGGCGACGGACGAAGCGGGACGAGAAGAGGCGGCCCCTGCAAGCCCGGCCCCCGCCGCCGGCGGAGACGCCGATTCGCAGCTCCTTCACGACCTGGCGCTCATCGGCCCCTCGTACCCGACCCTCCTTTTGCTCGCGATTCGACTCCTCCGGCAACGCTTCCCTTCCTCGTCGCTCCCGCTGTCGGTCCTCCCGACCATTAAGCTGCTCGGGCGCCCCGCCTACATGCTCGGCGTCTCCACGCTGCTCTACAACGAGGTGCTGGCCGTGACGTGGATGCGGCGGGCCGACTACGCGGCCGTCGACGAGCTACTACGCGACATGGACGGCGCGGGGCTCGAATTTGACACACGCACCCTTGGCCTGCTGGACCTCGTCAGGCGCTGGGATCGGGACGTCGTGAACGGGCGGTTCGGCGACGGGCTAAGGGTGGCGTTTACGATGGACGGGCCTAGGACGGCGGCTGCAAAGGTGAAGAGTTGGGAGGAGGTGGCTAGGAAGAGGTTGGAGGAAGAGGCGCTGAGGAGGGCGAGCGAGAGGGAGAGGGAGCAGTTGGGAGGGCATCTCGCGATGGCGTATTAAGTGGAGTGGGCTGGGATATGCCTGCAGGAGTTGTTCTATTGTCGGATCCGTTGCGAACTATAGGATGCCATTGATACGAATGTATATTGTGTGATTGCTTTACTGTATACACAGGCATTTCCTAGAGGAGCGTATTTTAGCCCGATTGTACACCAGCAAACAGGCATGAGGACTTCTACGATAGTATAAATATGTCAAGATAGAATTGTAGCAATATCCCCCAAGGCTTAGTGCCTTCCTAGTTGCCTTGGTTATGCGGTGTTCATTAAGCTTGTTTAGGTTAGGTAGACGATCTTTCACAACAAAGTGAGCCTCACAGCACTGTATCACTGCCGGGAACTTGTCAAAGGTCTAGTCTAGAAGGCTTTCTGCATATGCACGAAGGCCAGATGGAATACTCGGTGTGCCCCTGACTCAGTTCTTGAATGTGACCAATCACCAATTCGCCTGGTAGGTTCATGCCATTGGGGCGAAGGCCCAGCCACGACAGCATGAGCCTGCACGTCAATGCCCAGCCTCTTCGCGTCCAAGCCAATTCCGTCACATGTCGAATTTTGTTTTCCCCATGCTCTCGCATGCGTGTGCAAAGGTACGTCTAGGCAATTCCCGCCCCCACAGGTCGAGCCAAGACATCTTCCCTCAGTGAGGGGCAAGCAATGCCAGGGAGCCCCGCCCGCTCCCGTGGGGCACCCGAGCCGAAGTCGGAGGCTCCGCTCCCACTCACAACAACCCGCCACCACTGTTCCAAACCACCTCTCTGCCTCCCTCTCCCTCTCTCCCTCTCCCCCTCCAAATAAACCCGCACCACAGACGCCGAGCAGGACCGCCCCCCGCCCGGCCTGCCTGCCTGTCTACCCACCCGCTCTCTCCCCGAGCGCCACCCCCCTGGCTGCCCCCCCCATGTCCGCCGACTTCTGGGCCGGCTACCTCAGCGGCGCCGCCGGCATCCTGATCGGCAACCCGCTCGACATCGTCAAGACGCGGCTGCAGGCGGGCGCGGTGGGCGCGGAGGCGGCGGCGGCGGCGGCGGGCGAGCATCGCGAGGACGGGGGCAGGATTGGCGGCGGGAGAGGAGCAGGAGGAGCGGAAGGGAGCAAGCGGGGGTGGCAGCGCGTTGGGGCGCTGGCGAAAGGTGAGTGAGTTGAACGGTGTTGGATGGGGGAAGGCTTGGTTGTCAGCTGGTGGTTGTACATGGTGGAGACGGTTGGATGGAAGGGTGCACGGCTGGGTTCACAGGCAGCGGGGTGGGGGATGGGTTTGGGACTGGCTGATGTTCGTATTTAGGGAGGGCGACTTGCTGGGCCGGGCGGATTGCAGGAACTGTGCTGTTGAGCATTATACAAAAAGCGGCTGGTCTAGATGTTGTAGTATGTTGGTGCAGTGGCGTGCGAACAAAGCACTCCGTCCTAGCTCCCGAACAGTCAAATCCCCCTAAATATATACGAGCCACGCACCCTCCCCCCTTCTCTCTCTCTGTTCAATCCCTCCCTCCATCCCTCCCCTTCCCTCCCCGCCTCTCACGCCCGCAACTCACGCACCTCCCCACCTCGCACCACCAGGCTCCGCCGCCCCAATCCTCGGCTACGGCGCTCTCAACGCCCTCCTCTTCGTAACCTACAACCGCGCGCTCGCCCTCCTGAGCCCGCCGTCCTCCCTCCCGCCCACTACGGCCTCCCCGTCCGCCTCGCCGGCGCCCCCGCACCACCCTCCCCTCCTCGCCACCTTCATCGCCGGCGCCCTCGGCGGCCTCGCCACCTTCGTCGTCAGCGCCCCCACCGAGCTCATCAAGTGCCGCGCCCAAGTCTCGCTCTCCGCGGCTAATAGTGGCGGCGGCGGCAGTAGCAGCAGCAGCAGCAGCTGGGCCGTCGCGCGCGCCGTGTGGCGCGCCGAGGGCCCGCGCGGGCTCTACCGCGGCGGCGCCGTGACGAGCGCGCGCGACGCCATCGGATACGGCTTCTAGTGAGTTCGACGGTTCTCGAGAGCGCCCAGGACCCCCCCGGTCCTCCACCAAAACATAGGACGAGCTGACGCGAAGCACGTGAGCGGCGGCGGCGGCGGCGGCGGACGATCGACAGCTTCTGGTCCTACGAGCTAAGCAAGCGGGCGCTGTGCAGCGACGAAGAGGGCCACGGCGCGGCGGATGGATCCTCGCCGGGGCAGTCCGACACCGCGGCCGCGCTCAAGGTGCTGCTGTGCGGCGGCGTGGCGGGCATCGTGACGTGGACGTCGATATTTCCGCTCGGTGCGTTATGGGTTCCTTGTTCTGCGTGTCTTTCCTCCTCCCCCCCATCTCCAAGCCCAGGACCACAAATCCAAGACCCTACTCCGCTGCACTCGTCGGATCAACCGAAGTAGTAGTCGTCCAGACCCAAACGCAAATCTGAATCTGAATCCTAACCTCCACCACCAAACCCAGACGTCATCAAAACCCGCATCCAAACCCAACCGCTCCCCTCCCCCTCCCTCTCCACCGTCGCAGCCCCCGCGGTGCCCCTACCCAACCCCGCCAACCTAGCCTCAGCCTCCTCGTATTCTTCCCACTCTCCCACCCAACTCGCACCCTCACGCCCACCCCCATCAACCCACCAAACAACCCCCTCCACGCCTCTTCTCCCCTGCACCACCAGGTCTTCTCCCTCCCCGCCCCCTTGCGGCGCCCTCGCCACCGCCCTCCACCTCTATGCCGCCGACGGCCCCGCCGTCTTCTTCCGCGGCCTAGGCGTCTGCAGCGCGCGCGCCTTCGTCGTCAACGCCGTGCAGTGGGCCGTGTACGAGTGGGTCATGGGCGCGCTGCGGTGACGGAGGGAGGGTGGGTGGGTGGGGAAGGTCGGATACGTGGGAGGTATGATGGCTCCGGTTGGGTTGGGTACCGCGGGCTGGTGTCAGGATTGGAGCCGGAGTCGGGCTGAGGCCGCGAGCGAGGGCGAAGGTGGTGGGAGGAAGGGGGCTGTGATCGAGGGGCGAGGCCGCAGGCGAGACGAAGGCATTGCAAAGGCCGATGAAAGGGGGGGTGACGTGTCTTCGAAGTATATATGTATATGCGTGTGAACAAATGTACATAAGCGGAGCAGGAGGTCAGAACGGGTCAGGCACCGCAGGCGGGATAGCAACGGACTTTGCGTCTACCAGCTAGCCGCTGCGTAGACCGCTATTCGTTTTAACCGACCGCTCCATTGGAAGTCGGACTGATCGTATAAATACGCAGGTGAACCTGTTTTGCTAACCGGGCAAGTTAAGACACGTTAGTAGAGCAACAATGCGATGGAAGCTTCTATGGTTAGTCAATCGACAGACACCACAACTTCACATGTAGCCTGAAACAGGACACCTCAAGCTTAGAGATTAGCATCGCACCGCACACGACACAACACTAGCACGCACACCTAATCAAACGCGCCCAACCCCACCACATCATCATCAAACCCCCAAACTAAGAAAGTAAGGGACCTCGAATTTCCTGTCCAGACCTAGCTTTCCTCTGGTAGTCCGCTTTTACCTCGTCGGCTTCTTTGGCAGCTTCCTCTTGGCCGGGGGAACACAATTAAAGAAAGCAGGGGATGAAAGCAGAGAAAATAGACAGAGAGAAAACAGTTACCGCAATTTGGTTATTACACAAAAGGAACCCAACCTTTTTTTTCTTTTTTTGGACGTCTGTATCGAAAGAAAAACCCTCTGCACCACCGCCCATCCTTGGCTTCCCCTTTCTGTGGCCATACTGCCCGGCATTCTCCGATTACTGCTTCTAATTGCTGTTTATCGCTTGCGCATTGATCAGAAGAAGCAGGTAAGAGAGAGGTTGGAGAAAAGAAAAGGAGAGACGCGGGAGGATGAAAAAGACCAGTAAACATAGGAGAGGGTTTTTCGAACCACAAGCCCTTGAGTAGTTTTTGCAAAGAGAAAAGGAAAAAGGGAAAGAAAGAAAAAAGACCACGGCTATGGGGTCTTTGAAAGCCAACCCAAGCAAGCAAAAAGCCACAGAATGCACCCCTTTCCCGTTGTTCCCTTTTGCCGGAGTATCTCTAGCAAGTGAGGCAAACCTGATCGGCCAGTGCCCGCCCGTTCGTTGAGCGTTCTAACTTTTTGTATACTGTTTTTGGTCCGGTGCATCACATGCTCCCCGGGTTGATAGAACAGAGCTGAAAGGAAAGACAAAAACAGGTGTGCAGAGGATGATGGATGACCCCACGGCCGCCGCCAACGCCACACTCATCCCGTCCAGAGAAACCCGGTGAGCAAATGGTTCAACTCAGCAAGCAGCCCGTAGGCTCCGTGTGCCGAGCCAATCCCATTCTAAACCGCCAAAGGCTTCTACATGATCTGATCCTGCGTAAGGCCGACCGTCGGCTCAGTCTCCATGGCATCGCCGTTGCCGAGGTTGGTGTACTTGACGTAAGAGAGACCGAGAGGGCGGCCGCCATACTGGTATCCGGTAAACTTGGCTGTTGCCCGTTAGCATCCATCGACGAGACTCATTGGCGTATGCGACATGGCGTAACGAGCCAACACACTTACAAATCGCAGTCTCGGCATCATCAGCACTCGAGAACTCGACCACGCCAGTTCCGCGGGAGCGACCGTTAGGCTCGTACTGAATCTCGGCACGCTCGACCTTGCCAATGGTGGTAAAGAGTTCGACGAGGTCCTCGTTGCTGGTCGACCACGGCAACTGTAGAAAAGAGGCTTTGGTTAGCACCTTTGCCGTGAAACCAGCGACCGCATAGAGCATAGGCAATACTGACGTTGCGCACGTAGATAATAGGTCCGCGCTCGCCGCCCGAGGTGGCATAGTCGGTAAACGGGTTGGGGGGAACGGCCGCGGCACCACTGTCGAAGCCGCCGCCGCCGCCGCCGCCGCCACCACCACCACCACCACCACCATAGCCACCGCCACCATATCCACCACGGCCACCGTAGCCACCGCCGAATCCACCGCGACCTCCAAAACCACCACCACGGCCCCCGCCGAAGCCACCACGGCCACCACCGTAGCCACCACCGAAGCCACCACGGCCGCCGAAACCGCCGGGGCCCGCGGACGCGAAGCGATCCTCGCGAACCTCCAGGGCTCGACCCTGCCAATCGTAACCATTGAACTGCGCAATCGCATTGCGAGCATCGTCGGCGGTCTCAAAAACAACGATACCAGAGCCCTTGGGGCGACCGTCGGGGGCGACGTGGACGTCGGCGCGAATCACTGCACCTGTATGGGCTGATAACAAATTAATGGGTCAGTAAGCATGCTCGAAAAGAAATTCCGTCGCGTATCTAGACACCCTTGTAAGCTCCTCTTGAGATGCGATGATACATACCAGCTTGACGGAACAGGTCCTTCAGATCCTGCCAGCCAACGGTGTAGGGTAGCTGCAAAAGCCAAAGTTAACACGCAGCCATTGACAAGGGAACGGCTGAGAGAAGGAAGAAGTGAGGTAACAAACGTTGGCGACATAAATCTGGCGGCCTCCACCGCCAGGAGCACCGCCATAGCCACCGAAACCGCCGCCGCGGCCACCGCCGTCGAATCCACCGCGCATGCCGCCGGGAGTGGGATTGGAGAATCGAGGTTCGGCCTCACGATCCTATTCGGTAATGGTTGTGAGTTGGAGTTCAATGTGCAGGGCACAAGCATGGGAATGACAAAGGGTTTCAAAGCGCTCCAGAACCGCAAGGGACCCTGCCTCCGCATAGAGGCGAGGGCCGCACTTGACATTCCGCAAACGCGCACAATGACGTCCTCTGCACGTGCACTCACCTCGCGAACGTAAACCAGGCGGCCCATCAGGGTCTGGTTGCTGAGTGTGTTGACGGCCTGCTGGGCCTGTTCCCTTGTGGCGTATTCCACAATGCTATTCACAAGTCAGCGATCACGGTCCCCAGAAATGCTCCACGACAAGGACGTCATGACGGTAGTCCCGGGAAGCGCGCAAAGAACCGACGGCAAACGGCACACTTACCCGCATCCCTACAAATTCCCGCGGAAACCGGTTCCCACCCGTCAATCCAACGTCCATGCAATAAAACCACGAAGAAAAACCAGAAACACCACGCCACGACTCATATAGCGCCCACCTTCGACATTCCATTGGGAAGCAGAAGCACGTCTGCGAAAAGGACTTCTCCGGCTAGAAAGGTTCAGCGGCGCGGAAGCACGCGCAGAGGTTAGCAAAACGCGCTCAAGGATACGGATCTATAGCGCAGCCTGCAGACGGCGGGCGCGGACCCGAGGAGCCCATTGAACGCCACCAGAGAAGTGAATGGGGGATAGGGACGAAGCGCGGCGACTCACCTTGCCTCATAAAGTCTTTCAAGTGATGCCACTTGACGTCGTACGAAAGATTCCCGACATAGACGCGGCGGTCCTGCTGCGACGACTCGCGTAGGCTCTGCATCATGGCTTCCTTGGCGAAGGCGCGCTCCTCGAAGGAACGCTGCGGGGCGCGACCGCCGTACGAACCAGAAGAATAGGCTCCAGCACCCGGGCCGGCGGCACCACTCATAGGGGAGCGGGACCTGCGATCGCCGCGGCGGTAGTCGTCGCGGCTGCGCGACCTGCTGCGAGGCGAGTACGAACGACGGCTGCGACGCGGGCTGCGCGAGCGACGGCGGGGCGAACGGGACCTCTCACGCTGCTGGCGGTAAGTGGGTGACAAAGGTTCCATCTAAGAGGAGCGGACGTGGTGGGGAGGGGGTGGGAGGGAAGGCAAAGAAGAGCAGCGGATGCCAGGAATCGGCAAGGATCTTTTTTTTTCCTGTCCCTGTTGCAGGGTGAATGGGGCTGGAGCTAAGAGGAAAGGCGACGCGGGGGGGGGTTGTGTGAGCGTGAGGGTACAGGTTTGCTAGGCGTGCGTGTGCAGTGAAGATGAGTGGGTCCGGCGCAGAAAAGAGAGGGTGAGAATTGGCGGGCTGAGGGCGAGCGGCGGAAAAGCAAAAGCCCGCGCAAATCCAGGCCGCGCCTGCCTGCCCTTCGCGCTCCTGGCCGCCGCTTCCACGCCAGCCCTAGAGCTAAGGCGAGCAACGGCCGGGCGGGCGGCCGGGCGCGGGTGGGCGCGCCGCGGGCTAGGCGGGCAGGCGCGGGGGATGGCGCGCGCCCAAGAACCGCAGCCAGCCCTGGATCGCGGGGCCGTTCAAAGAAGGCGTCGACCACGCAGCCGGCCATTGGACGCCAGGCCGGCGAGAGAGCCGCAGAACGAGAAGGCGAGACGGGGCAATCTCATCCCACAGCTGCCCGTTGCAATGGCTCGATCCGGGGACGGCGGGCAGGCGAGGGAGAGCGGGGACGGGGCAACGTGAAGCAAGAGCAGAGCTGATGGTGGATGGATGACGCATGAATGTGGTAAGGTCTGGATCGGCGAATTCCGCAGAGCGCGGGGGTAGAGCAGGAGCAATGAAGGCGGATGCCGGAGAGGGGAGCAGGGCAAGGGGGAGCAGAAAAAGAGCTGGAGGGCGAGTGCTGGCTGCCCGCTGGCCGTCGAGCCAGCAGGCAGCGGAGGACCACTTACCGCGTGAGGCCGGTACGAATCTGAGTCTGCGAGCAGGCGGTAGGTGAGCGGGACGAGCAGAGCACGCCGTCAAGAAGGGCGGGGGACTTGAAATCACCCGCGCCGGCGGCCCACGACGGGGAGGCTCTTTTCGACTCGGCGGCGCTTGGCCTCGGGCGGCGGAGGGCACGGGGACGGCACTTACCCATTTTGATCGGGCCTGGGATCAGAAATTTGCAGCTGGCGGGTCGTCGTCGGGGCCGGGTGGGCTGCTGCTGCTGTTTCTGCAGGGCGCTCTGCTGCCGGGGCAGGTGGGACAGGGATCTCGCGCGTCTCTTCTTCTGGGTCAGTTAGGTTCGTTCGGCGCAGCTTGGTGGGGGGGTTGTGTGCGAGACGAGAGGGCGCGGCCAGTCAGAGAGCTGAAAAATGACGACGGCGACGGGGTGCTTGGAGCAGCGCGCACGCACACGCGCACACGATCCGGCCGGGACAGCAGGCGGCGGGCAGCGCGCAGCAGGCCTGCGAGGCCGGGTGCGGAGCGGCGGGTCCCCAGGGCGCGGCGCGCAGCAAAACAAAGCGCTACACCCGGAGGAGCGACTGGCAAGGAGGGGGGAGGGGAGGAGGGGGGGTGTGGACGAAAGGGCAAGAAGAACAACGGCACCGGGTTGGCACTTGTGAGCGCCGCGCCTCTGCTACAGCTTTGCTGCGCGTCCGCCCGGTTGGTTGTCTTCCGTTGGTTATTTTTCTTTTTTTTCTTCTTCGTCTTCTTCTCCCCTTTCTTTCCTTTCGCTTCGCGCCCTCGTCCGCGTCCGTCGGTCACTGCTAGCGCATGCCTACCCGTCTACTAGGTCCCTGCCCAGGTAGGTACCTAGCAACCAGGCGGCCGCGCCACTGCGATTCCCGGCCTTCGGAGGGGGGCGGCTCTGCGGTGCTTCCCGTCTCCGAGCAGCGACGCGCCTGTTTGCCTCTCGCCCACCTGCGACGAGGGCTTGCTGGCGGGCGACGTCGCTGCCCCGGCCACGACGCGGAACGCTCGAGGACCGGCGCGACGGCGCGGAGAGACGGGGAGCGCGAAGGGGGGCGTGCGACGGTGTGGCACGCAGCTCGTACGTGTGTATTGGGAAGGGGCGCTGTTGGGACCCAATGGGAGGGCTGGAGATTGGAGGAAGCACCTACATGCGCGAATGGAGGGCCGAGAAGGGACCCGGGCGGGCGGGCGGACAGGGCGGCGCAGGGCGGCGCTCGATGGAGCAGCGGGCTGGCAGCGGCCGGCGAACGGGCTGGCGAAGAGACGGACGAGGCCCAACCTGCCGACGGAAAGGGTGCAGCGGCGGACGTCAGGTAAGGTTCGGAAGCAGGAAAGGGCGACGTTGGAAAGAGGCAGCCGCGCAGCGCGCAGCTAGGGGCACAGGCCAAGCTGCGACGCGCGAAACCCCCCGGCCCCCGGATGCCCGCCCGGCGCCTCGCCGACTGGGCCGAGCGCCAGCCGCGCATCCAGCGCCTTTGGCTGTCCATCTCGTCTGCATCCCGGCGCCCTTCCGGGCGAGCAGCCACCACCACGATAAAATCTGCGCCTCCAGGTACCTCCTGCCGCAGCCCTCCTGCTGCTTCACACCGCCATCCCCGCCGATATCAGAGCTCGCAACCATCGCAGTGCCAATTGTCCATTTCCCCGCCGGGTGCTGCTCTGCCCGGGAAAGGGGCCCCCTAGCATGCGGTTCGCGATTCGCTTGTGTGTGTGTGTGTGAGCTTCGCTCTATAGGCATGTGCTTGTCACCGTGCCACGGCGCGACCCCGGCCCATATGCAGGCCGGAGCTGCAGCTGCCCGCGTATCTACTACATGCGGTAGTTTATCTATGCGCGAAGAGCGCCGACGGCCAAACGCAGGCCCATAGTTTTCGTCGCGGCCGGGCGGGCGTCAGATGCCGCCCGCCTGCTGTGGGAAAGGACAGGAATGGCACTCGCGGACGGCGATTCCGAGGTCTTGGCAACCGCGCCTCCACATGGACCCCCCCCTCCCTTCCAAATCGAGCGCGCGATCCTCGCTGCCTTGGCGAGGCGACGGACGCCCTCCACCAACACCACTGCCGCTCCATCCATCCTCCACGCCCGCGCACTCAGCCCTCGACCTGCCAGCCTGTTATCGCCGTTCCAGGGCGGCCACCTGTTCGGGGGGCCGCCGCCGCCGCGCGTGCCGGCCCCGAATTAACCCGCGCCGGCCGCTGCGCGAGGCGCTCGAAGCGGCCTGGTCCGGAGGTCGGCGACGCACGCCCGCTCCCAGCGCGTTGGGTCCATGTGCCACAAGGCGGCCTGGCGAGATCGCGATGCCCGGCATTCAATGCTTCGCCCCCGACAGATAGCGCCCTCACGTCGAATCCCCGACGCCCCTCGGCTTGCTTTAGCCTCCCCGCTAGCTGGCTGCCTGGGCATACTTTTCCGCCGGGGCTGCACGGCGGGCCTACGTACCTGCCTGTCCTTCCCGGCAGGTCCCTCCTCTCGTCGGCTCGGGCACGTACCAGCGGGTCAAGCAGGTACCCTACCAAGGCGATTGGATTTTCGGCTGGCGGGCACGGCGGGCACGATGCCCACCTGGCTTACACATGTACATAGGCCTGGGCGATGCTGCCAAAAATACTCCGCGCACCCGCCTTCGACGCTACCGCCGCTGCGGCGGCATCCCGCCTGCCCCGCGAAGCGAGAGGGAGAAGGAGGGAGGGAGAGGCCGAAACGAAAACGGACAGCGCGCGCCGTCGGCCTATTCGTCACGCCTTCCTCTGGAATGGCCGCCGCCGGGAAGTCCACCCCGGGCAGTCCCCGCCCGGGGGCACGCCTGCCGCCAAGCCCGCGCCAGTGCCCTGCCTTGCAGGCTTCTTGCGGGTTTGCAGCGCCCCAGCCAGCCCCCAGCGCGGCCTTACCAGCAGCTGCGCGCAAGCATGTGTCCGCCCGCGCCTGCCCGCCCCTCTCTTTGAGGGGAAGGGCGCCAGTGGCCCCTTCCGTGCCGTGCCCCTCCGGTTCCTGGTTTCGGCGGAGCAACGATGCTAAGGCTTCCTGCAAGACATCCCAAGGCCAACCGTCCCTCCTCCACGCCTCTTCCAACCCCTTCCCACCCCCCGGTTGGTCGGAGCAGAGCGATGCCCCGCACCCACACCGAGACCGAGTCCCACCTACTTCCAAACCGCTGACAACGATAGGTTCGACGCTTCGCCGGCTGGTTGCACTCCGGACGCGCCGTTTTCCTTCGCGGCCCGAATAGACTGGCGCTTGGAGCCAAGGTTCGGCAGTGGGCACACCAAGATCACAAGGCGCCTGCTACGTAGTACGCAGCAGTGCGCAATCGTCGGCTAGCTCCAACCATTTCGAGGGATGTACTCAGGTTAGGTACGTAGGCACCTGCCTGCGCATGTATCTGCATCCCGACGACTCTCTCCATTCAGAGTCCAAGCATGCCTAGCAGGAGGTGGTGGGTACCTATAGATGGGCACTAACGTTACGGAACTTGGCCCCGAAAAAAGCGCGCACGCCGGTTCCCCGCACCTCCACGGCGACGAAAGAGCAAGCTACCTAAGCAACAACCTTAGCTGGCAGGCACCCGAGTGGCCCCTCTTGGCTTCCAAAACCACCGCACCGAGCCACGTTGGCCAGACCTTGACTTGCATCCGCCCACCGCAGATTCGCGTCGGTGGCGCCCTACCCTTGTCCCGCTATCGTCACGGCCGCGGGTGACAAGACTGCGCGGCCCGCATCCACCTATCTTTTTCCCGCATGGCCAGTACATGATCCGTGTGTGCACTTCAATCTCCCGTGCGGAGGGCGACACTTGTTCGACCCAAAGTGGGGCCGATTGCGGCTCTTTTACTCTCGTCCAGTCTGCGACAATCTGATTTCTGCCTTCGTTTCATGGGTCCGGGGGAGTCATTTTCCTTATTTTTGTCCCCCTTTCCTCGCCATTTGGAAATTCACCTCCTTTCCGTTTCTCGTTTTCGTTGTTTTATTCTCGGCAAGTTTTATTCTCTGCTCTCCGAGCATCCTGATTGAGTGGAGCACTCGATTTTTTTGATCAGGCCCCCGGTCTCCAAGATTTTTGGCCCTGTTTCCCGCAGCCTTACGACAGTCCTACATACCGGGAAGTGTCTTATCTGCACGTCGCGCGGATTACTCCGAGCGGACAATCACGCTACATAGACTATAGACCGGCACCCACGCACACACGGGACCTCGTCAGAAAGAAAATTCGGTATGCCTCCTCTTGTTCCAAGCTCTTGCCCAAGCAGAAGGCGAAACCCAATTTCCACTTCCGGCGCATATTGGGCCCCGAATGAGCGTCGAGCTGGCGCTCGTGAAAATTTACGCGGTCGTGCTCGCCCGCGTTGCCCGAATAGGTTTGTCATTCGGGAAAGTGCGAAGTCCGATGCCCCGATCTACCTGGGGCGGCACGTCTAGGCAGTCCGTCCTGCAGCAGTATCCCACCGCATTCTGGCTTGGCGGGCTGAAGAGCCGCGTTCGCCGGCCGAAAAGCCGTATGTGTGCTCGTCCTCTAGGTGCTTCTCAATAGCTTTGGTTGCAACGACACCATCAAGATCGGTAGGTCGGTCGGTCGGTCGTCAACGACGCGGGCTGGCGTATACGAGTGTGCGGCGCCGACTGTCCGCTATAGCGTAGCGGATCGTGGGGACCCACTCCGAGCTACTTAAGAAAGCGGGCGGCTGCCCAAGTTCGGGCGCTTGTCCCAATTTCAACAGTCCTTAGGTTTGGAAGTGATAGGCCGCCAATAAGATCGAGAGCGGCCCGGTTCGCGCAAAGGGCACGAATGCAGTTTCGACCCTTCTATTCCGCTTCGCCAATCACGGTTGATTTCCCCTCCCCGCGGAGAGTTTGCGAGAGTCGCCTCTTGCCTTCTCCTCTCTCTCATTCCTTGCATGTTTCAGAACGGCGCGACGGCGAGCGAGGGACTCGATGCCGTTCGTCCACGAAGACTGTCCCACAGGCATTCTCGCTACATAGAGACCCTACCGGTGTCGAGTCGTGGTTCAATCGTCATCTGTGCCTACCCAACCAGGGGACACACACGGGCATGACAATTGTCTTCCATGGCCGCCCGACATCGGACGTCTACGATATTGGGTGTAATACGAAAGATCAACACAGCAGTGACCGCGATGGACAAACATTTGAGACGGTCCCCAGCGCGGACGGAATTATTTTAAATGACTGGGCCTACACTTTGGTGGTTCAAGAGGGTGACCTAGACTAGCGGAAGGGAAGGGCACCGACTCAGGGATAGGCGCGAGGCGGTGGGTGCGAAGGAGGAAAAAACCAAGAAAAAAAAAAACCGCCCCCGCCTCCCCTACAAGATACGATCGCTTGCCTTTCTTATTTTCTTTTCCACCGGCTGCGCGGATATAGCTATACACCGCAAGCACGGGCGCGTTCCCGAGTCCGGCTCTAATCGCAGGCAGTTACACTCGGCATCACTGTCGTTGGATTTGGCACCGTTCAGTCTAACCCGACACCTCCCACCGGCGGCGTCGCCAGCGCTTCCTATTGGCCCACCTCCTGTTTTAGTCGCATATTGAGTAGGACGCTCGAGGCGATTGTCGACCACGGCTTCCTAAAGAGCACTGGCGGTACATAGCTATGGACGGTGAGAAGGTTGGGCACGCACTTGGCCATCTTCGCGTTTCCCGTTTTTTTTTTCTTCTCTAGTTGCCTTCTTTTTTATTGGGGGGTTTTCCTTGTTTTCGGCGCCGTCCGCGCAGCGCCGCAAGCCGCCCTAGTTTCGACCATGCATGCAGGGCTCCGGAACACCACGCACACGGGGCGTTTGCGCACCCTTTTACGCACCGGGTGGCTGCTGCTGCCGCCGCCGCTACTGCTGCTGCTGGCTGCCTCTTATCTACGTATCTGGTTGGATCCGTTGCATGCAGTCCAGTTTGCAGGCAGCCAGTTCTGCATCGAAGGAGACTAGCGCCGATGACTTTGCACTGCCACGTCCCCGCTACTAGATAGGTTAGAATTGACGGCTAGGCGGAGGGGCAGAAAATGTGATTAGCCTCACGACAGCAGGGGAGGGGGGCAAAAATAGGAGGGCAAGAGAAGGGAATACTCGCATACTTAACCGTATGGCTATCCTCTAACTTACCCTTTACGAACATTTAGGAATTGGATACACTTTCCTCAATTCAAGCCCGGTGTTATGAAGCTTCGAGCGAGCGTCCGTCCTAGCGAGATTTGTCAACACGGACAACGTGGGATGGAAGTGGTGTATAGTTGGATGCTTTTAATGGCCGCTCGGCCGCGGGCGTGCGAGCTGTCTGTCGTTCACGGTGCCGACGAGAGTCCAGACCAGAAGGCTACCGCCGTCTCGTGACGGAAACTGACCGGAATTGGTGCTTCCAGGTGACTTACTTGTTGGTTGATGTACGCTATCGATGCCGCTATGTCGACGCTAAAGTGTTCCGTGCAGGATCGGTCAGGCCGTGAGGGAGGGCTGGGAGACATTGCTTGCTGGTGGAGAGCGTTGAGCGAATGGTCGGGCGAGTGCAAGGCCGGGCTAGGCTGTAGATACGGGGGACTTGGTGGGCGTCGCCCAGCCTGTACGTCTGGGGTCGGTTGCCGTGTGCCCGGGCTTTCTCGTCGCTTGTGACTTGGGTGCCGCAAAGTAGCAGGTAGAAGGTGCTGGCTAAGCGGCCCCCTTGCGCGTGAGGTTTACGGCCGTAGGTATACACAGAGCAAATTCCATAAAAGGTAAACCATCAGCGTGCGAAGCGCACATAGGCGACAGCCTCGTCATCGCGAAGGAGAGGGAGACACTGCACTGAATGGTGCCTATGGGGGACGTAGTACCGGCGGGCTAGATACTCCCTGCACCCTTTTGCCCCCCTTAGCCGACCCGTCGGCCTCGCCATCTCAACAGTCTGCCTCTCCTCGGCGGTTTGTCGCGCTTTCCAGAGGCCTTGAGCCTCGTTCAGCTAGACACGCTCGACTAAGCAGTGCCCCTTACTCTGTTCAATTCGAGCCGGAGTCTGCCTATTGACTCTCAAACGAACTCACTGACGCAAAAGGCCAGACAACGCCCGCTTGTCTTCCATGGACGCCGTCGAACTTTGGGTTCCGCGACTAGGTCGTCCATAGGCAGCTCAAAACGAGCCTAAGCCTGCGGGCTACATGGCGGCCTTAGCCTTGCTTTCGCGGTTTAGGCGGGCTTGTTGTCCACACTCTTCTCTACGCGACTTTGAACGACCTCACTCATCGCGCCTCCCATGCGTCGTCGTCGCGCGCCCGGCCGCACTCGCTCCCCTAGCTAGAGGCGTCACGCCGGCGCAGTGCATTGCGATGAGTGTTCGAATGGATTTGATGGGAACGGATAGGACAGAACAGATACTCCCGGCCAACCAGCTAACCAACTAACCAGCCAGTCAACAACCGACACTCCAGCCTCCTCCTCTCTTTCCCAGCAACCGGAACCGCCCCTCTATGCAGCACAAAGGCCATCGTCCACGACGGCGCCCATCTCGCCATCCCTACCCAGCGCCGACCCACACCCCGCCGTTTCGCCGTCCGCCACGTCGACCGCGTCCCGCTCCCTCCCCGTCCCGTCCCGTACCGCTCCATCCGACCCAGACCCACCCCCCCAGCGCCCTCACCTCCCAATCTCGACCCGCAAACGCGCCTCCTCGCCTCGACGCCCCGCACCGCAGCACCCCCTCGCCAGCACACCCCAACCCCAGCCCCCCCATTTGCCTCTCCCCTTCGCGCGCCGCGTCCTGCCCCACCGCGCCGCATGCGTCGCTCCTCGCTCCCCGTCGGGGTCTTCCCCCCGGCCGGGCCCCGCGGCGCGCCGGCCGCCGCTGCACGTCTGGCTGCGGCCCTGCGCGGCGCTGCTGCCTTGTCGGGCGCCTAGGCGGTGGGCGGGCTGGTTGCGGCGATGGGCGGGCGCGTGTGGATGGTTCGGGATGGGTGGGACGGCGCGGCGCGGCGCGGCGCGGCCGGGCGCGGCTGGGTGCGAGGTGCATTGTGGGGTCTGTTGGATATGGTGCTAGCTTGGGTGCCTGGGCTGGGGGCCGAAGGGGAGAGGGGGGGAGTGCGGCACGTTGTGCGGTGTCGGGGGTTGGTGGGATGTATAGGGGCGGGGAAAGAGAGGGGGCTCGATGTGTTTGTTTGGGTGGGCTGGAGGGGGTTGTTGTGGGGCTTGGAGAGAAGTAGGTCTAACGGAGTAGAGAGAGGGTAGTTAGTCTGTTGGTAGAGGTACATATTGGGAGGGGGTGAGGTGGGTGGATAGGTAGGTATCGTGGTTCGATCGAATTTGATGAGACCAGCCGGCTTTTCTGTTTGTGCTGTCGCCTATTGTGCATATATCGTGTTTGTGTGCCCGCGCGAAACTCAACGCTTAGTCTGGCTTGCTTGCTGCCGCTGTGAAGGTCGTACGGTTGGGGCTGAGTGTGTGTCCATATAGTTGTGAGTGGGTCTCTGACTTTTCTTTGTCTGTTGGGAAGATGAACTGACTATATCGTGCATTATTCAGACTGAGCCGAACACATTCACTTGCTTCACTCTACTCGCGAATGACGGAATCCGACCCACACCACTTATCGCTCACTACTTCAGGCTCGGGAGATTGAGATGCCTACTCCTGGGTACGACCTCGTACGCTACGCTTTCTGGGGTTCATAGCCTCAGTGCAACCTCGATTCAAAGCAACACCGTTCACTTCCAATAACGAAGCTATGAGGTGGTGTGGTGGAATACGACGATCTACGGGGTACTATATACCCGAAGAGGTTGTGAATGGTACAATCGACCTTTGGTGGAATACATGAAATGCAGACACCAGGATGTTTCTTTAGGCTTGGCTATAGAGGGGCATTATCAACGGAGCTGCGTGAGCATACCTGTTTGGCAGAGAAGTTGCGACAGAACAACCTAAGAACAGTCAAAAGAACATTGATGGACTCGCCCGCAAGTCATTTCAGTGCCATCACACGGTATTTCCAATCGTCCTTACTAAACCTTCTTGGAACTAACGTCATAAATCATTGTCGAACCCACATGATATGTTGGAATAGGTAAGTAAGTTTCTTTTGCCAACATTACAATAACAGTACAGTTGCTAATAGTCCCTCAACAAGCTCTGGATCTCCAATTTGGACTCAAGGATCAAACTGACCACGCAGCCATATACCAAACACCCAGATACCCCCCAACCGAAACATCCCTCCAAACTCACCACCGCACCCCTTCCAATACCCACCAAGCCCCAGTCCCCGCTCCTCCTCACCTCTCCCCCCTCTCTCCCCCCATCCACCCCCTCCCATCCTCCTCTCCTCCCATGCCCCGCGTTCTTGACCCCCTTGGCGATATCACTCCCGCCGTTCTCGATCCCGGTGGCCGCGTCCGCGATGCCGCGGCCGACGCCGCGCCCCGCGCTACCGGCCGCGCCCTCGACCGTCTCGCCCAGCCCGCGCCCCGCCGCGCCCACCACCCCGCCCACCGTGTTGGTCAGCCCGCCCACCGTGTTGCCCACCGTCGACGTCACGAACTTGACCCCCGAGCTGAGGCCCGAGTCGGAGTTGTTGCCGACGGGCATGGCGGGGGTGTGTGCGCAGGGTGGGGTGGGGCGGGGAGAGGATGAGCGGGATGGGTTGGAGGATGGGAGGCAGTGGGCGAGTGATGGTATGTCACTGAGAGCTTGGGTGACTGTGCAGAGGACCCGGCTTGGCTGCGGCGTCGGCGGATCCGGAGAATTCTCGCTTGCCTTGCGCGATACTGATGCTTGCGGTTGGTGTGCGTGAGGTGAGGAACGGGCTGCTACGAGGACGGCGCTCCGGCGCCTGGAATTTATAGGAGCGGTGATCGTCCCGGGGCGCCTGCCTCGTGGCCGGTGACGTCATTGCCCCGAGCAAGATTGGCGTCTCTGCGTTACGGCCTACGCCGGCCGGGATCGCGGCCGCGCGAACTTGTTATTGGCCCAGGGCTTTTTATCCCGAGTGCTTTTCGATTGGTGGCTTTTTCTGCGGGGTCACTCGTTTTATGAAGGAGTGAGGATGCTGTGTTTCAGGTTGCGGCTTCGAGAAGCGTCTATGCTTCTCGTTGGAACATACGTCATCAAGCAATAGTGAAAGTGAAGAACTAAAACCTCCCTCTACCAGTAGTATGTGTGTGATGGCACAAGAGTATTCGCCCTCAATCGCATTTCCAAGGCTCTTGAACCATGTGTGATTCAGGACAACGCTAAAGCATCCCGCATATTCCGTTATTTCGGCAGACAAGTCTCCGCCGCTGCACGCCACCGCAACACTTCTTCCAAGAGTCCTTGAAATAACAAGAAAACAACGCCGCTCATCTGATATTCCGGATTAAAACTACACTTTATGCGGGGCTAGTACTACCGGCGTAGGCATTACGCGAGCCGAATCGATCAGAGATAAAAGTAAAACGAGGGTATCGGAGCTTTTCCTACAATGGTAGCAAAGCCTCTTTGGTGCTGTAACAGAGGGAAACGAGGGTAGAGAAATAGAAGAAATGGAACAGAGGGAAAAAAAGAAAAAAAATTGAAAGGGAAATCTTTGCCGCTTGACTTCATTTCTTCTTCATGCGGAGCCTTGTTCTGTTGTAGTAAGTAGCAGCATGATAAAATGGGGTAAAAGGCGCGCCGCGAAAGCTCGACCAAAAGCCACAGATAGAAACAAAGTTGAAAATATTTTTTTTCTTTTGAATTTCAGAAGAGCCGTCAAGCGCGGAGCTAGCCGCGCATTCCCCGTTCTTACCCTACCCGAAACGACCAGCAATAAGCGTTCACGAGCACTGCCCGGAATATGATGCCTTTTCTGCCCCACTCCCCACCTTCCCAACTTCCAATTCCGCGCAACAACCAGACAAAAAAAAAAAATGACGTACCCAAAGAAAACATGCAGTTCTCGTTCCAGACGGACGCGGATGGACTAACCAGAGTCAAACAAGGGCCGAAGAAACCGGACCGCCGAAACCGTAGACACATGGCAAAAAAAAAAGACATCAAACCGTCGAACTCGCTTCATTCATACAAAAAAACAACCCACAACAACCCATCCCCAACCCAACAACACGCTCACAGCGCCCTCGGCCCGCCTCCGGCGCCCAAACCCGCCCCATACCCCGGCATCTTGACATCGCCCAGCACCCCGCTACTCTTCCTATACCAGGAAACCCTCTCCCTCCTCTCCAGCTCGCCCTCCTCTTCCCTAACCTCGTCATCCCTCCACCTATTCCCCGCCCCCGCCACGCCCAGCGCCCCCGCCGAGCTCTTCCGGCTATGCCTCACGCCCGCGCCGGCGCTGGCCCCGCCCGCCTCCCCGCCCGACACCCGCACGTCGCGCCTCGCGCCCACCGCCCCGTACCCCAGCACCTCGGGCCTGTCCAGGTCGAACGGGTCCGACTTGCCCCTCGTCGCGCGGCTGGTCCTGCTCCCGTTGCTCGCCGACGTGTTGCTGCGGCCGACGCCGACGCCGACGCCGGCGCCCCCGGCCGCGTACGCCCCCGGCATCGCGCCGTACACGCTGCTGCTGCGGCGCGGCACCACGAGGCCGGCGCCACCGGCGCCACCGGCGGCGCCGCCGGCCAGGAACATGCTGGCCGGCTGGGCGACGTCGTCGACGGGGGCGCCGTTGCCGAACGGGTTGCTGAAGAGCGGGTGCGGGTGGGCGGCCGAGTCGCGGACGCGCGGGGTCGAGTAGCCGCTGGCGGGGGCGGGTCTGGAGCCGGCGGGCGTGCGTCTGCCGCCTCTGGCGGCGGCGGCGGCGCGGCTCGTGTGGCCGTGGCCGTAGCCGTAGCCGGAGTCCGAGTCGGACAGCGCCGAGACGCCGTCATCGTCGTCGTCGCCCGACGAGCTCGTGCTGTAGGTGCTAGAGCGCGATCCGACCGACGAGATGGACACGGGGCGCGACGACGCCGGGTTGGCGGCGCCGGGCGCCGCGTGCGGCGACGCGGCGCGGCTGCCGATGACGACGCCCACGACGCCCATGCCGACCTCGGCCCCGTCCGACATGATGCGGCCGCTGCCTTTCCTGCCCGGGCCTCCGCCCGGCACCGCAGCCGTAGTCGCAGCCGCGGCCCCAGCGCCACTCCCAGCGTTCCCGCTCCCCCTGCCGCCACTACCACCACCGCCAGCAGCGGCGACCCCGCTGCCACCCAGCCCCTCCAGCCACGCCAGCGGCGCCGGCTTCACGTCGGCCCAGTGGTCCGCGAACGGGTCCGGGGCCGCGGGCGCGGCGCCGGGTCGGCGCGTGAAGGCCGCCGTCGGCGGCGGCGGGTCGACGAAGGGGTTGAGCGCCGGCGGCGGGCCCGAGCCCGAGCCCGCCGAGGAGGTGCTGCTGATGGTGGTGGCGGGGCCGCCGCGGCGGTGCTGCTGGTGCTGATGCTGTTTGGCGGCGGCTGCGGCGGCCGGGCCGGCGCGCGGGTCCGCGGGGCAGCCGCCGTGCGAGGGTGCCGCCTTGGGCGACGCGGGGGCGCGCTGCTGGCCGGCGAGCCCGACGGCCAGCGGCGACGGCAGCAGCGACGGGTTCGCCGACATGGGCGTGCGCGTGACCGCCGCCTGGGGCGGCGCCAGCGAGTCGCGGAAGGGGCTGTCGGCGTCGGCGTCGGCGGCTGAGCCGTTCGGCTTGAAGAGCGGCGAGAAGGCGCCCGAGGGCATCGGCCCCGAGAGGCGCGACGGGAAGGCGCTGAGGCGGCCGGACCGGCTGCGCCGCGTGTACGTGTCGGCAATGGGGTGGTGATGGTGGCCGCCGCCGCCGCCGCCGCCGCCGGCCCCGGTGGGCCCGCTGATGGTGACGGGCGAGGCGGGCCTGCTGCCGTCCTGCTCGTCAGGGCGGCCGCCCAAGGCGAACAGGGCCGGGAGCCGGGTGGGCGCCAGCCGCACCGCGAAGCCTTGCAGGCGCTGGCCGAGCGTGGGCGTCGCTTCGGGGTCGTCCATCTGGCTGAAGCGCAGCCGGCGCGGCGACAGGGCGGCATACTGGCGCCGGCCGCCTTGCTGCTCGAGGAACTGCGAGTTGCCGCGGTCCATGTTGACGCCGCCGGTGGATGAGGACGACGACGATGAAGGCGAGGCCGAGCGCGAGCCCCCCGTGGGGAAGAACTTGAAGGCGAGCGCCGAGGCCATGCTAGGCAGCCGGCCGGCTGTCTCCTTGGCGCGCGACATGAGGCCGCGGCTGTCCGAGCCGTCGTCGTCGGCCTCAATGTAGGAGGAATTGGAGTTCATGACGCCACCGCCACCGCCACCGCCGCCGCCGCCGTCGTTATCGGAACCCTGCGCCGCGGTCGCACGCTTCTCGTCGAAGCGCTGCTTCCAGCCGCGCGCGGCGTCGGCGATCCTGCGCCGGCGGGTGCAGAGCAGGATGACGAGGCCGATGGCGGCGAGCCCAAGCAGGGTGCCGACGACGGTGCCGGCGATCTGGCCGCCCGAGAAGCCCGTCGGGGGCGCCACGCTCGGGCTGTTGGTGTCGGGCAGGCTGGTGGCCGAGACGCTGGCGGTGGCGGCGGCGGTGGCGGTGAGGCCGGGACCGGCGCCGGGGCCGGCCGGGTCGCCGGCGCCGCCGAAGGCGTTGTTGCCCGATGGGGGCATGGACATGGTCGGCATGGCGTCGGCGGTATCGCTGCTGCTGCTGCTGCTGCTGCTGCTGCTGCTGCTGTTGTTGTTGTTGTCGTCGTCGCCGTTGCCGCCATCGTCGTTATCGCCGCCATCGTCGCTAGTGTCGGGCTCGTCTTGACTGTTGGCTAGACGCCCGGTGGTCGGCGCTGGTGCTGAGGTGGGAGGCGCGTTAGAATCTTGGGGAGCTACGGGTTGTGACGAGGAGGCGGCGGCGGCGGCGGCGGCGGCGGGCGCCGCGGCCGGTGCCGGCGGTGACTCGGCCTCGGCATCGCCGTCATTGTTGACGATGTTGATGGAAGAAGAAACTGAAGACGGAAAAGAAGGAGACGGTGGTAGAGATTGCGCATCATCCGCTGGCGCCGCTGGGGCCTCTTCTTCTTCCCCTGGTGCTGGAGGTGTTTCCAAAGATGATGAATCGTCGTTCGTACCTGGGGCGGGGGTCGCTGCCGTGTTGTCCGAAAGAGGGGCATCTTGGCCGTTACTGGGAGGAGGAGGAGGGGAAGGGGCACCATCCTGTGGTGCCGTGGGAGCTGGCGCGTCCGCGTCGTTCGGACTCGCCGCCGCCGTCGGTTGCTGGTCGTCGCCGTCGTCATCGTCGTTGGCCACCGAGGTCACCACGGGTGGGGGCTCTGCTGAGGCCGACGCCGAGGGCGCCGAGGGCGCCGAGGAGACTGCTGCTGCCGCCGACGAAGAGGCATCCGCTCTTCGCACGCGCGTGCAGCGCCTTCCGTTGAAGGTCGTGATAGAATTGGCCATACGGACTCAAGGGCACGTACGGCCGAGGGTGAGGTCATGGGAAAGCAAAACCGAAGAAAAGACGAGAGAAAGAAACATGAAAGCGACAGATATGAAGCAAAAGGAAAGGAAAAAAAAAAAAAGAAAAGAAAAGAAGGCGAGTTAGCAAAAATGGAAGAAAGAGTTCCCCGAGTGGGAACGCTGGCAGAGAGAATGGGAAGCACCCCCCCCAGATCCCCGCATATGAGTCTTGGGAACGAAGGAAGGGAGGGAGGAGGAGGGGGGGGTCGGTCTACGTAGTCCGCATAGGTTAAGAAAAAGCACGAAGCGGCTGCCGGCTCATTGCAAACGGGGGGCGCTGGGCGCAACATGCGCGCCGGCAGGCCATTGCCAGGCCGGCAGGCGTCCGAGCGTGTGTGGGCGACTTTTGCCATGGTGGTGAGGTTGGTTGGGGAGGCGAGGGTGAAACCCGAGCAGCTTCACGAGGCCCCGGGCCGGCGTCTCACCCGCAACGCTGCTGAAGCACCGCGCCCACACCACACCACCGTCACCCCTCCCAAGGCCGGAAGCTGCCCTCCGGCCTCGAATTTATGGGCCGGCGCGCGAAGATGCAGTGGCGTTGCGGTCGGCCCCCTCGCGTTCGCCATGGCAATGGACGGGGGCTCGGGTGATGCCGTGCGCGTGGGTCGATGGGATGAGCGGGCCGTTGCCGGCGGGCGACGGTCGGGGAATTGGGGGGTTGAGGGCCAAGGCCTTTGTTTTTTCTTTTCTAGACGGTCCGTAGAACGCACCGCTGCCCGGTTGCATGTATGCAAAACCTGGGAATTTGGGATGGGTCGAAAGAAGCCGGTAGGTTGCGGAGCGTTGCCGCTGCACGCCTGCTGCTGTACGCAGCAGCGGGGACCGGTCCGGCGGCGGGCGGGCGCGCTGCGGGCGCGGCTGCCAAGGGATCGTGCCGCTCAGGACGGAGCCGCGCTGCGCCTGTACGTACGTCCTACGTAGTATTATGCCGGGCGCGAAGGCGCGACGGAGCTGGCGGCGCGTCGCGCTCCCCATCGCGGACTGCCCGAAGCAGCAGCGACCCGCTCTCGGCACCGGCCAAGGGCGTTGGCGCGTGGGGAAGCGCCGGCCTGGGCCTAGCGCGCCGAGGCCGCGGCCCGGCGGGCGGAGCGGCGCACCCGCCCGCCGCCCGGCCGCCCTTGCGCTGGCGGGCAACGGCGCCGCCGTGCACATATGTACTACGTCTGTACATACCACATGCGGACGCTACGTAAGAGGCCCGTCGGTGCCTGGCCCCCGCCTTCCCGGCAGCGAGCAAGTCGCCGCTGCACGCGTGCCCGGAACCGGGCAAGCGCGAGCGGCCGGCGCGTCTGGCCCGCTTCCCGTCCCTCCCCGGCCAAGGGCTGCTGCTGCCGTTGCTGCTGCTGCTGCCCGTTGCTGCTGCCGCTGCTGCCGTTGCCGCTGCCGCCGTTGGCTGCTCGCCTTTCGGTTGCTCTGGGGAAGGCGCCAGCTGGGCGCTGCTGCTGCTTGCTTCGCTCCCCACGCCACGCTACGGCGCCGCTGGTCGCCGCGTCTGGTCGCTTGCTGCTCTCCTGTCCGACCGCACCGCTCCACCACCCTGCTAACTTGCTACTGCTACCACCACCACCACCACCACCACCGCCACTACATACTGCTGCTGATCCCCAACACCCGCCTTGACCTGCAGTCCGGTCCACTGCTTCTCCCCATCTGCGTTCCTGCCCGCGTGTCAGGCCTCGGCCCCTTTCGCGCTCCTACCACCGCAGCGACCCGTCGTCGCGTCCCCTACAAGAACGGCGTCGTCGTAGTCGTCGTCGGCGTCGTCAACAGTTCCAGTTCCGCAACCATGTTCGGCTGGGGTTCCGGAGGCAGTAAGTCGTAATTGGTCCCTTTCTTCTTTTTCCGCCTTGTTCAAACCCTCGCGTTTCCTGTTGCGCAATTGCATTTCCTTCTTGTTTGGCTTGGCCTTCTCCCCCGCAATCTTCTTCTCATTTTTGCCGTGCCGCGCTGTCCACCCTCTTCTTCTCGTTGGGCCGTTCCACCTGCTCGCCTCGCAACCCGCGCGGCATGAATAACCGCGCGCCGTTCGCTTCATGCGCCCGCCCCTTTTGGCATTGTATACCTCGCCGCCCCGGCTCCTCTCCATCTGCTTGATCCGCGCTTGGGCTTTCCCCCGCGGCTTGGCCAAGTCCTAGTTTAATTACCCTTTTTTTTTTTTCGTGCTTTCGCCCCGGCCTCTCTCTCTCTCGTAGGGCTGGCCGGTGCACGCGATGCGCGATGCGCACCCCGGTCGCATGGACAGCCGCCGTTCTTGAATCTCTTCAAGCGTCCGTCCAGAAACGCGGCGCTTCGAGAAGTGCGGGGAGGAGAACGATTTGCCCCATAGGCCGTCCGTCTCCTACACCTGCCTTTTCTCGTCTAGCAGGCTTGTCGAGTTGGAAGATGAGATTCCCCCAAGGATTGCGAACATGTGTCCCTCGCAATGCTATAGTCAACGCTGTACTTCCCAAGTATCCGGGCGGCCAAGACCTTCCAAAACCCCAAGCACGGGACGAGCGCTCGTGCCAAGTCGACGCGCCCACGCTCCGTGCCTGAAGCGGTTTCCATGGAACTTTCGTCGAACCCTTACCTCTCTCGGAAGTCACGTTGATGTCACGTGACCGCGACTTTTCGACCTATAATGCACTTGTCTTATATCTTGTACTTTTGTGTGACTGCCACCACCTACTCGCCGACTGTGCTTACTAACTCTCCTCCTCTGCCAGGCGTCTGGATGGGCGGGCGCAATGACCCCGCCAACGAACGTCCAGCCCCCGCGTACCCTACTCCCGTCATTTTTCCGGACTTCAAGCCTCCAGAGGATCCGCCCGCCAAATGGACCGAAACCGACTGCCCGGACTTTGCCCGTGCTTTCTGCTCCATTCGCCGGCTGTCCGACATAAACGCAGACCTCTTCAAGCTCCAAAACGTGGCCATCGAGCCGCCGTGCTCTACGGTCGAGGACGTCGTCCCTCGACGGCCGGACGGGTCGTCCTACGCCCCCCCAGCATCGTGGGTAGAACCGCCACCGAAGTCCCTCGAGTCGGGAGAACCGTCATCTCGCCGGAATGACAGACCAAAGTTGCACAACGGCCGCCCCTATCCTGACCACGCCGACTTCTACATCCGCGTGAAGGAGCTCCTGATGGATAATTACGACGCCTATAGCCAGCTGTCGCGCACGCCCCGGCCGAACCAGCCCCGGCCGAACCAGCCCCGGCCGTCCCTGGCGCACTTTCGCCGCTTCTGGGAGGCCCTTGATAGCATGGCGTCGTGGTGGGACACGAGCATGGACGAGTACATACCGCCCAAGCCGGAAGAGGACGCGGGAGGAAATGGCGGCGCCGACGCTGGCAAAGGTGAAGGCGACGGCGACGACGATACCGAAATGCGAGGCGCGGATGCTGATGCAGATGATGATGGTTCGGCCACCACCATTTCTTCTTCTTCCTCTTCTTCCTCTACCTTGGCGACAAAGACGCGCAAGTGCGCTGATTCCCTCGGGTCAGAGAGCCGCAGCAAGCGGGCGCGCACCACGCCCACGCCGCCCCCGCCTCCGCCACAGCAGGAGCAGCAGCAGTCGCAGCAGCAGCAGTCGCAGCGCCAGGCGAGCGCGCACCCGGCGTCGCAGCCGGGCCCGGCCTCGGCGCCGCCCAACGTGCCCTTGCCGGCCCTCCCTTCGCGCACAAACGACCAGCGGCAGCAACAGCAACCGCCCACGTCATCGTCCGCATCCTCGGCTCCGCGCTCCGCCTCGTCATCATCGTCCTCTTCCTCCTCCACGCCTAGCACCGCTGCCGCTGCCACCGCCGCCAAGCCACGCCCACCGACCAGCACCCCCGACGGCGGGGCCATTGGCCTGCCCGCCAGCGTCGCGGCCGCCGCGCCCGGCCGTCGCGCCGGCCCGCCCGGCACGTACAAGGGCCTGCGCAACGACACGGGCGCCGGCATGCCGGACATGTACCGGCACGACGCGCTGCGCAGCCTGGTGGAGCCGGTGGCGTGGGCGTTTGGCTGCAACGTGGCGGCGCACCGGCGGCAGCCGCTCGTCTCGTTCGGGACGGTCCGGTTCCCGGTCAAGGTCGGGGCCGCGGTGTGGAAGGTGCCGGGGGAGAGGGTGAAGGCGAGGGGCGGTTGGTTGGAGGGCCCGATGATGGGCCTGCTGGCGAGGAGCGAGGTCGGGTTCGGGGCGAAGGGCAAGGGGGCGGACGGCGGCGGCGACGAGGCCGGGGCCAAGGGCGCGGCGGAGACGGCTCGGACCGGCGACGAGAAGGCGGCGGCGCCGGGCAGGGCGCGGCCCGAGGCGGTCGACGAGTCGCTGCTCGACGTGATGCGCGAGCTCGGGGCGCTGCTGGCGCTGGCGCAGGAGCGAGCGCGCGAGGGGCGCGAGGAGCGGAGGCCAGGCCAGGGTGAGTGGTGGGCGACGGTGCCGCGGTGGGGCGGGGGACCCGGGGGCGAGGCGGGCGACGCCGAGGCGGGGGCGGGGCCGGAGGCGGGCGGGGGGAAGGAGAGAGAGAGGGATAGGGAGAGGGAGAGGGAGAGGGAGAGGAGGAGGGAGCGGAGGGCTGAGAGGGGACGGGAGAGGGAGGAGAGGGAGAGGGAGGGCAGGGCCGCGGAGCTGGTCGCGGCGGGAGGCGGAGGGTCGAGGAGGAAGAGCGCCATGGAGGCGTGGCGGAACGTGAGGCCGCATAGCGGGTACTGGGATCCGAGGGTGGAGTATAAGGCGCTGGGGAAGGTGAGGGGGAGCAAGTGGGATGAGGTGAGTTTTCTCCATTTTTTTTTTCCCCATGTGACATGCTTTTTTTTTCTTTTTGCCTTAGATCTTCATTCCCCTTCCTCTTCCCGTTGCTACGCTCACGAACTTATTTTTTTGTCCCCCCTCTCTTGGGTCCAGGTCTTCCTCGTCTCGTCGCTGTACCACCACGTCGCCATAGTGTCGCTGCGCGTCCACGCCGCGTACCTGGACACGCTGCTGGCGAACAAGGCGATGCCGCCGTCGCCGCCGCCACCGTCGCGCGGCGGCCCCGTCGAGGATAGCTGGTGCCGGCCCGTGTTGCGGCGCTCGAGGTGGTTCGATCTCTTTGTTAAGGAGGATCGGGTCGAGGCGGTGAGGGGCGTTTGGGGCGTTGTGGAGTGGGGGATGAGGGTGCAGGAGCAGGAGCAGGAGGAGGGGGAGGGGGAAGGAGAGGGGAAAAGGGCGAAGAGGGAGGGGGATGGGGATGTGGTTATGGGGGAGGGGTGAAGGGAGTGGATGGAGGAAATTGTTAGTGGGGGGGTTGCGGAAGTGGTGTGCGAGTGTAGTAAGCGTGATGTATTCTGTGCGGGAGTGTAATTGTGTTCTCTGTATGACGAGAGCAACTGGAAAGATAGTGCGGGGCTGGCATTGCAAAAAGGGAGGGAGGTTTCCGCCATGCGTCCGTAGTACGCAGGGACGGGCAGTGCGAAGCGCAGAGGAGGGGGGTGGCTAGACGACTGGCATTGTTCGGCTAGGGCGGGGGCGGGACCAAAGGGGGAGTCGCGAATAAAAAGGTAGGACTGGAATAGAAGTAGAGCTTGTCGTGAGGAGCGCTGAACGTGTCCGCGTGACTCTGTGCCGATGCCGCGAGCCCGTCGGATTCTATGCATGCCCTCCGACTTTTGCTGGGAGATGCGTTGGATCTGGCGCTGCGTGCTGCCCGGGCGACCGCAATGCGGTAAAACATGGGTCTGCTGGCCAGCGGATGGATACTAGTTATTGGGGCAATTGAGAGAAGGGCGAACTACGTGGTACGGCTCGGAGATGACGTAATCCGAACCATGGTTCGTAGGGCGCTTCGCAAGCGCCTCTTTCGTTTCGTCGTTCATCCCGCTTTTGCGATGTCTGGGTTAGGCTTTGCAAGGTGAGTGGCTCCCTCCGGCGTATGTACTGTGCTAGGCTCTGGGCGGTTTGTGGGTAAACTCGGGGTTCGTCGCTGTAAGGTGCGATGGGAGCTTGCATGTTCGGCAATGAGTGGTTCCATTTGCTCAACTTTGTTCAACGGCGTCGTTTCCTTTGCATTGCTGGTCCTTTTCGTTTTCCATTTTCTCGCGAGTGGCTTGCGCTGGGGACAACAAGGGACTGGCAATCCGGTTCGTCTTCGGCCTAGAAGCTATCTTGGCTCCAGACTAGTTGGACTGAGCGGCACAAACGGAGGCTTTGTCGTGTTCATGTCAGATTTGTCTGCCCGCTTTGATTCTACCGCCTGATCCTTGATGCAAAAAGGAGCCCCCCCAGGCCCTCCACAAACACCAATGCCTCCTCCAACCGATCGCGAACCGAAAACACGCAGCAAGTCACCATAGCACATCTCGCAACCATCTCCAGACGGATAACTAGCACAAGAAGCTGCGCAAAATGGCGCCAGAAATCAAGGCCAAGAAATAAAAGGGGGAAGCAGCAAGGGTGAAGATCCACGCATCTACAGTAGTACATTGCCACCCCTCAACAGAGCTGCCACAGAGCAAAAGCACAAAGCCGCGGGAAACCGGTGCGCCAGAGGTGGTCGTCTGCTCGTTGCCCCGGGGTATTTCCGTCGTCAATGGCGAACCCTAAGCGCCCGGCCGGCCCAGCCTAGCACCAAAAAAAAAAAAAAATCCAGAAAGAAAGCTCCACCCGGAAGAGGTCGTGAACACGGCATCCGGCAACCGGCCAGCGGCCTCGCCATCTCGTCCGCCCGCCCCACCTCCATCCGTGCTCCTCACACCGGAAGAACTCCAACCAACCCAGCCAACCAGCCAAACGCACATCCTCCCTTCTCCCCTCCGTCCACCCTCTCCCCCCCCTATCAAACAATCCCAAACCTCTCCAACTCCCCCACCGTCCTCTCAAGCTCCTCCGCCCTCCTCTTCCTCCGCTCCGCCTCCCTTTCCCCCTCCCCCTCCCTCCCCGGAACCCCCGTCGCGCGCCCCGCGCGCCCCGTCGCTCCGGCCCCCGCCCCGACATCGCGAGGCCTTGGCGACCGCGACCGCGACGCCGCCCGCGACGCCGCCGGCAGAGGAGGCAGCGGGCGCGCGTCGAGCTCGGCGCGCGACAGGGACGGCGGCGAGGACGAGGCCGGAGCGGCGGGGGCGCGGGGCGGGGTGGAGGCCGGCGGGACGGCGGGGGCGCGGGGGCGGGCGGGGGCGGTTGTGGGTGCGTTTGCGGGTATGTTGGCGTTTGTGGTGGCGCGGAGGCGGGGGTCGGCGGAGGAGGACGACGAGGACGAGTCAGAGGAGGAGGAGGAGACGAGGCTGGCGGCGTCGTGGTCGTTGTCGAGGTCGTGGTCGAGGTCGTGGTCGTGGTTCTGGCCGTGGTGAGGGGCGCCGGGCGGGAGAGGCGGCAGCGCGTGGTTGCGGAAGTGGCGGGCGCGCAGCTGGAGGTAGTATGGCTGGGGGGTTAACTGAAGGGGGCGTTGTTCCGGAGGGTTTGGGGCGTTTTGCTTCGCCGAGGGTGTGGGTGGTGGGGAACGGGAGGGAGGGAGGGAGGGAGGGGAAGGAGGAGGTCACGGCGAAGGCTGGACCCGTGCGGGGGCAGGCGCCAGGCTCGGCGCGGAAACGTACCCAGAAGATCCAGAACCAGACCAGCAGGAGCGCGCTGCACACGTCGTAGATGATCAGGCAGAGCGTGGCGGCGGGCATGACGTCGCGGGCGAAGCCGTGCGAGGTGCTGGTCGGCGCCGGCGCGCCGGCGTCGGCGCTCGAGGGCACGCTCGGAGTGAACGTGAAAGTGGGCGTCGGCCCGTCTGCGCCTGTGGCAGAGGCGATCGGCGCCATCGTGAGGCGTGTGCTCGTGGGCGGCGATGGCGGCCGAGACGGCGTTCGGAGTGGTGAGGAAGGGTGGAGAGGAGGTGGCGGGGCCGGCGGGCGAGCGGGGCGTTTTTGACGGGTAGAGAGGGGCCCATTGTGTGCGGATGGACGCGGAGGAAGGTGATATGGGAGCTAGGCAGCAGCGGTGGGTGCGGCGGGTGCGGCGGGTGGTTGGCCGAAAGGCGGACGGCCAAGAGGTGAATCGACAGAGGAGGAAAGAGCGGCCTGTGACGACTGTGAGTTAAGCGCACCAGCATAGATCCAGAATCACAACAGAAGAAGAGGATGCGGACAACGGCAAAGTTGACAATCTCATCCCTACGTAGTCTGTTTGCGGATAAGAATGCTATATGCAAAAGAGTTTGCAACTGCATGCTGAAGATTGATGTTGTCGTCGTAAATTGGACCTCAAATGGCGATGCCCATACCCACATCGACCTATGAGAAGGTGCCTTAGAAGCGTAAAGGTCAAGTTGAGCCGACGGTTAGGACAATTCAGAGCTGATGCTTCAAACCAGATTCGGGACGCATATAATCGATCTCACATGCCATCACCCTGTGATGACTTCATGGTGGTGTTGATAGTACGGGCGGCCCCACACATCTCACTAGCAGATCTAAACCGCGACCAACTGACAAGCGACTCCAAAGTATAATGCGCACACAAGTCAGATGCAAGCTGATAATCCCGAACACAGCGCCATGTATTATGTAGGAGTCGTTAGCAGCGCATTCGATGAAACGAGCCAACGTTGAAGGCGCGCGAGTAAGTCGGGTTCTTAGCATGATGTCCGCACTTACGGTCATCCGGGAGACAGGGGGCAGTCCGAGCGCACGGTCTCATGCTGCGCCATCCAAGCTTCCATCGAGCTTCCATAGAATTGTTTTGTGAGCGGTAAGGATTCAATGCAGGGGAGCGTCCAAATGCGGGGCCGGGATGTTCCCTCGTCGTTCCAGAAGCCTCGCGGAACTGTCGATCGGCTCGACCCGCACGTCACCGGCGCCTTCCGACGAACTACATGCGTACGTGGTACGTGATCAGCTTCTGCGCGACCGCATGGGCCGCTGCAGCGAGCAAATATATGCCACGGGCTCGTCGAACCGCAGCTCTCGGGACAGCAATCTCGAAGAGGCCGCGCCGCGGCCAATGCCGGGAAGCTCGGGATGACGGGAGCTCTCTTGCGCAGCAAAGGCAAATAGCAAGGGACGACGTCGGCCGGCGGGCGCGGCGGGGACGAGATTCATGCGGCCGCCGGCGGCGCGCTAAGCCGCGTCGGGCCTGGCGCCGGGCTAAGCGACGCCACACCGGCCAAGCGTTTCTCGGACCGCCCTTGGACCTCGCGCCCCCTCTCGCCCTCTCCTCTTCCCTCCCTCAACACAACTAAATCCAAGATGACGAGCCGGCCTCTGCGGCATCCGCATCGGCTCACCCGTCCCCGCCGGCGGCCTGCGCCGCCGCGCGCGACGGCGTGGGAGCTGCTGACATGCTCCGGGCCCGCCCACCACCGTCGAGGAGCAATTTGAAACTCTCTGATTGGGTTCGTTGTGTGTTCTCTCTCTGCCGTCGCCGTCGCCGTCGCGCCCACCGGAGGCCCGGGCCAACGCCGGTGCCGGAGAAACTTTGTCATGTATTAGCGGTGGGGAGGGGGCGCTATGTGCTGGGAGATGCCCGGGAGGGAGGCGGTGGACGCTCGCGCTGGCCGGTGGAATAAAAGGGGCGGCGGGTTGGACTGCGAGGAAGGGCAGCGAGGAGGGCCGCACGACCCATGCTTGTATCTTTGTGCTGTGTACGTACCACCGAGGGCAATGTTGGGGAAATGAAGAAGGCTGTCTATCCGACAACGAAGCAGCAGCGCAATTTTTTTTTTTGGGGACCTTGGACGCGGTTGGCCAGCCCGGTCAGCTTTGACTGCCGCCTGCTGGGCCGGCCGTCCGTCCGTTCATGCTGGTCGTCGTGCGGGCCCTGCGTCAGCAAGGGCAGGCTGATAGAAGCCTCCCAGAGCTCCCGAGTGACCTCGAGCACCCAGCCCGGCTGCCCTTGGGCCGGCCGCGAGAGCAATTCGCCTCCCTTCGAGCCATTGGGGCTGCGCTTGGGCCGCTGCCTGGCGTCACACCACCAGGGTGGGCGGTGATATTGTGTATACAGATGCCCAGCCGTGTATACTAGGTACCGGCGGCCGGCGCTCCTCGGGGGTTCCTGGCCGGCACGCCCGGAGTGCCCATGTACCTAGGTATTTAAGCTATGTATTTCCCAGCCCGCTGTTCGCTCGGGCTGCGCCAGGCGCCGGATCGTCGTAGGGCTGACACAGTGACCAGTTCGTCCGTTCACCTCCTCCCCGCCCACGCACATAGAAACGGAGCCACGGCCGCAGACGCCACAGCACCTTGACCTCAGCATGCAGGATCGATGACCTAGGCCCGGCCTCGCACTCGCTCACCCCCAGCTGTTCGGCCCGGCAGCCCGCGCGGCGCGGCCGCGCTCCGCTCGTTTTGCCCCAGACTCGCGGGGCCCGACGGGCTTCCATGCTCCTGTCGCTGCCGGATCCGGCACGACCACCCCGCGAAACCCGCCTTCACTTTTGGGCGCGCGCCGGGACCGCGTCCCGCGGGTTGCGGCTGCTCGGCCTGCCAGCGCTTGCCCTGCCGGCCTCGCCCAGTTCCGATTTCAAACCCAGCGCTTTGATACCTCTGCTCTCTCTCCCTCACCTTCTCTCGCACTCTCACACGCACTCTCTCTACACCTCGGCGCGCTCGCACGCTCGTTGGCACCTCCCGCCGCCTCACGCTTCCAACGGGGTCCCCGGGACTTTCTCTCTTGCCCTCGACACGCATCACGCTCCTTCCTGCCTAAGTCGCCGCCGTTACGGGCCCAAGGCGCGGCGAAAAGACCGGTCTCTGTAGCGTGCGCAACGCGCGCGCCCTGTGCGGTGAGCCGCTTGCCTTCTCTTCGGTTGCTTCGGCGATCTTCGGCCAAAGCCAGCACAGAGACCTCTTTTCTGTAAGCCATTTTGGAAGCTTTTGGCTTTTTTTGGGCGCCTTGGGAGCTCTCTAATACTGGAACTGTGCAGCTGGGTTGAAAGTGGCAACGTCGCTCGCCGAAGGCACGTGCGACGCGCGTTCCAACCCGCTCCACTTCTGTTGCGGTATGTTTACCTTTTTCTGTTTGTGGGCGTTTTTTTTTTTTTTTTTCCCTTTTCCTTTTTCTTTTCACCAGTCGGTTTCAAGCGGCCGCCCCGTTAATGTTCCTACGAGGACGCCTTTTGCAATCCGTGGGCACACAAGCCAGCGCGCAGCAGTTTCGGGAACGACATATGCCTCAAACGCAAATCCGCTAACGGCGATGCATCCCACAGCTCCCCGCCACAGACCGGCGCATTATGCTTCTGGGTTATGAAAATATACTCGAACTGGACTAGTGCCCGTATACAGCCGAAGCCGAAGCATCGCAAACGCTTGCTACGGCCCAAGTTCTACTCGGACGTCCTGAAAACCCGTCGGAGCATGGAAAAGCAGCGCGGCGCCCGACCGGCTCGCGCCAATGCCGGCAAGAACGCGCGCATGTCCGGCTTCCTAGATTCGTCTAAGATCGACCTCGGCGAGGTGGCCGAATCGTCCGAGGACGAGGTCACCGTGGCGGGTCGTAAAAAGGGTCGGCGTGGCAAGGCGACTCCTCGGAAGCGCCGCCACTCGCCGACGCCGGATCCCCCCCTCGATTACGTTCGCGAGATTCCGGTGCCGAAGAGCGACGACTCACCGTTCGACGATTCCGGAGAGGTGACTCTCCAGGTGCGCCTGCCTCGCGGAGTTAACAACTACAACATCAACTTGAGCGCGCCGGGTTACTCGATGAAGCCTTCGGGCGGCACCTTCAGAGTCGAGGACCGCGTCGTTCCTTACGCGAAGCCCGCCAACGAAACCAAGGCGGGCTTTCTCACCCTTCCCCCCGAAGTTCGCAACCAAATCTACCGCTGGGTGTTTGTAGACCACGCCAAGGTGTTCGACTTCGGCAACCCGACCAACTTTTGCCGCTCGGCCGCGCTGCTGCGCTCGTGCAAGCAGTTCCACGAGGAGGGCCGCAGCATCCTGTACGGCGAGAGCGAGTTCGTCTTCTCGCGCAACCGCAGCCAACGGCAGAACTTCTTCGAGGCCAAGCCGCACGAGGTGGGCTACCGCGACGTGTACACGTTCCTGCGCATGATCGGCGACAACGCCGGGCAGCTGCGCGACGTGCACGTCGTCTTCGAGGACGCGATGCCGTCGTCGACGCCGCAGCTGACGCACGAGGAGCGCCGCTTCGTGCACGACGACCACCTCGTCGCGGCGCTCAAGCACCTGGGCCGCGAGGGCCGCCTGCGCCGCTTCGCCATGACCTTCTGCGGCCGCCGCTGCGTGGCCCGGACCGACTACCGCTTCTTCCAGGCGCTCAAGACGGTTCGCGCCGACGTGGTGGTGAACGCGGCGCGCGGCCGGGGATACAGCACCGTCAAGATCCAGGAGGACCTCGAGAAGAAGATCATTGACAGGTTGACTAGGAAGGAGAAGCTGTACCCGGCTAGGGCGGAGAAGAAGGAGGTTGCGGACGAGGAGGGCGGCGCGAACAAGAAGCGCAAGATCTGAGGTGGCGCGCCGTCCGGGCAGCCGCTTCTGGGGCGTTTGGAAGGAACTCATATGGTGGAAGGCGCTGTCCACGCGGTTAGGCTAGGTTGGGAGGGAGCGATGCGGAGGCTGGGTGAGGGGTGAAGGGTGAGGGTTCTCCCCAAAGTAATCGAACAAAACGGATGTGTTTTCTTTTCTTCTACTGTGTGGAGCTCGGGAAACCGAGCGACCGAGTATTGTTTCCTTGCCATGATAAGATTTCTTCGGCTGATGGTTCCTTTTCTTTCTTCTTATTTCTCCATCTGGGAAGGCGCAACGAGGCGCCAAGTATTCCTTTCTCTATGTGGGTTGTGAAACTGAGGTCGGTTAGCGTCTTCCCTACGAGATGCTCTGCCAAAAGGATGTTACGACGCTGGCCCAGGACAACCTACGCGACTGGTTTCATTATGCCCCAAGCCTGTTCCCCGGTTTCTGCCCTTTTCCTTTCCCTTCTCCCTGTCCCTTTCATTGAGTGAAGGCGAACGTTCTAGGCTGACAGCACCATCGCGCCCGGGCTTTGGGTGGGCGATTTACATTCTGTACTTCGGCTACACTTTTCCTCTTCACTTTTCATTCCATTAGCATCCTAGTCATGCATAGGGTCGGTCCAAACAACGTGTCTTTTACATATTTCTCTTTCCTTGGCCTTTGTTGCCAGTCACGCGCATCACCCTTCCCCAGGAGCGACATTTGGCATGATAATTAGGGAACTGGCGGACGGAAGGTTGACAGGAGAGGTGGCTTTTCTTTCCGGCGGCTCTCTTGCTTTCTGCATCATTGTACAGTACGGGAATGTTTCTCTTTGCCCGCCTATGGATGATATCCCGCGCTGGTGGACTGGGCGGGGATAGCGCCGGCCTGGAATGGGCTGGCCTGGGCCGGACGGAGCGACTGAGTGGTAGGATAAGAGTGGCGTGGCGTACGAGACTGATGAAACGGCAATACGGGTATTTACCGATTGAAGGCTTGCATGGGGTGGCTTGGGATCTGGCGCCGTGATGCATGGTTTCTCGCCGACAAATTCGATTCGTCCTGCGGTGCGAGCAAAGCGCCCTCGAAGTTCAGTAGGGCTGGTCACGTGGAGGGGAGCACCCCGATGCCATGGCGCCAATCAGAAGCCGCAATCTGTCCAGCCGTGGTTCAATTGCAACCCTCACGTGACGGCTATTAGGAAATGATTACGTCCTCGGCGCGTTGCCGTCGAATGGAGAATTGGGAGAGCAAGCAGTCAAGTGACGCCAGGCATCGCACCGGACTCCCGCCGCAAGCAGCCCGCCGCGGATTCACGCCGCATTGGCTGCGGATAGCGCGGGCCACGCCGCTCGAGGAAACTGCCAGCAGAGCACGTGTACGTAGTATGCACTACGCGGCACTTTGAGCTAAGAATCGGCTTATCAGATGGGTACTCCTGCCCTATGCGTTCGGCAGGCACTGTAGACTCGCTCGCGCACACGCAGCGCACGAAGAAAAGAAAGGTTCCCGCACCGAGGGGCAGGTGCTGCATGCCGGCGTATCACGGCGCAGCTACATACGGCGAAGCAGCCGGCTGCGGCCGCTTGTGCAGGGGCGTGGGCGGCGCGCGGGACCAGCGTGCGGCGGTGGTGGGATGCGCGCGGCGCCAAGCCGGCGGCCGGTGGTGCCCCTCGCTTCGTCCTGTACTTAAAGGAACGGCCCTCGGCCGCGGGGCGCGCTCAACTACAGGACCGGCGCGCCCATTCCCCTAAGTGCAGGTCAAGGCGGGCTTCAGAGGAGGCCCGCGCCCGGACGGCTAACGGCTTTACGTAACCCTGCGAGCGGCCGAGCGAGTACAAATATGTCGTCCTTTCGCCGCCTGCCGCGCCTTCGTCGCTGCCGCTTCCTCGCCCTTTTGCAGCTCATTGGGCCTCCACCCCGCCTTTCTTTTGCCACTGAGGCTCCTGGATAGCTGGCTGGCTGCTTGCTTGCGGGACTGGCTGCTGCGACTTGATCCTAGTGGCTGTTTTCTCACTACTTACCACGTAGTCCGGCCGTCGATCGCGGGGCCCGAACCCTGAACTCAGCTCCTGCCTCAGAGTTTTCTTTTTCGAGCTTATTTTCCGGCTCCGCTGCCGCCAATTGTCTCTGCTAGGCGTCCGATTGCGACTCGACGGAACAAGGGAAGGCCCGTCGAGGGAAAGGCGTCATGACTTCCGCTCCGACGCTACAGCCAAAGTTCCTGCCCAGCCGCAATGAGCTGGGTGTCGTGGCCGTGGGCTTCTCCGGTGGCCAGGTACGTTTCGAGCTCAGGCGCCAACCCAATTCCCACTTGCACACGGCGACCCAGGGCGACGAACCTCAACGCCGGCTCCAAAAGACTGCCCTTCGGCCCTCTCTCCCAGCTCATTCCAGCCAAAATCCCACCCCTCCGCCATGCTAACCACCCCACCACTCCACAGACCAAGCCCGGCGTCGACGCTGCGCCCATGGCCCTCATCGAAGCCGGCCTCCTCACCCAGCTGACGTCGGAGCTCGCCTTCAACGTGCACTACGACGGCACCGTGCACGACTACAAGGACATACTGTCCTCGCTGGGGACGTCGGACGCGCCACACCGGGGCATGAAGCGGCCGCGCACCGTCTCGGCCGTGAACCGGTCCGTGGCCGAGCACGTGTACGGGCACGCGGCCGCGGGCCGCTTCGTGCTGACGCTGGGCGGCGACCACAGCATCGCCATGGGGACGATATCGGGGACGGCGCGCGCGTGCCGCGAGCGCGGGCAGGACGTGGCCGTCATCTGGGTCGACGCCCACGCCGACATCAACACACCCGAGACCAGCGCGAGCGGCAACATCCACGGCATGCCGGTCGCGTTCCTGACGGGGCTCGCCGAGGAGCGCGACGACGACGTGTTCGGCTGGATGAAGGAGAGGCTGCGCACGGACAAGCTGGTCTACATCGGGCTGCGCGACGTGGACGTGGGCGAGAAGGAGATCCTGCGCAAGCACGGCATCAAGGCCTTCTCCATGCACGACATCGACAGGTGAGACATTGGCCGCACCCGCACCCGCGCCCGCACCCGCGCCCGCACCCGCCCCTTGGCCGCCGGAGTCACGCTAACGGCCTCAGGCACGGCATCGGCAAGGTCATGGACATGGCGCTCGCCTGCGTCGGCCCCGACGTCCCCATCCACCTCTCCTTCGACGTCGACGCCCTCGACCCCATGTGGGCCCCCAGCACCGGCACCCCCGTCCGCGGCGGCCTCACGCTGCGCGAGGGCGACTTCATCGCCGAGTGCGTCGCCGCCACCGGCAGCCTCGTCGCGCTCGACCTGGTCGAGGTCAACCCGAGCCTCGAGGCCCACGGCGCCGCCGAGACGGTGCGCGCCGGCTGCTCCATCGTCAGGTGTGCGTTGGGCGATACCATTTTGTGATCTTCGGGCTCGGGGGGCAGGCCGTGTTGCGTCGGGCTGGCTGGCTGGCTGGGTTTGTTTTCGGGGTATGGCGCACGGGGACGTAGAATGCGTGGTTAGGGCTTGGCCGTTGGACGGGTGTGTGTACCATGCGTATCCAGACCTCCTGGGGAAAAAAGCATTTACATTTACATCTTTACATTCGGGGGGAAACTTGTGCACGTGGAAATATCTTCTCTGGCTTGTAGGGTCTTTGGCCCACTAGAGATGGCCGAGTGCAGAAGCTGTGGCTGCTAAGGGTGGGCAGGCGCAGTCGAGCTAGCTGCACGGCGTACAGCAGTTCTGAAACATTAGGCTCTTGACGCTGCTTGTAGGGCTCCAGCCCTCCAAATCTTGACCTAGAAAGCACCATAGGAGGCCTAGCTTCGTGCTATACAACCCGTACTAGTCGATGATCGTATTGTCTAAATTAAGCGCTTCTCTGCTTGCCAGACATCCCTTTTCTCACTCTTTTTTCCATTAGCATCTACTACCCTCCTCCCGCCGTTTAACAATAGACTACCATCTATCCTAGGGATCCTAGATAGAGCTAGCTACCCGCAGTTTCTTGCTACCTCCAGAATTATTAACCCACCTTTGCACAACTATATTGTCTTCATTAAAAGGATCAAAATTTACATTGGTTTAGAAAAAAGTAGTACAGAGAGTCAGTATAGAAGTAGGTACTTGGCTCATTTGTAAGTAGGGTACATAATAGCATCCAGGATAGATTGACTGTCACGTTTCCGAACAGCACCTTAGGACCCTGCCCTAAGCATCACTACTAGAAACAAGCTTCCCGTCTGTATATCCCTCGATTCCACAACGTGCTCGAGTCGTGAACTAGGTTCTTCCCGCTACCCAGAGCGACATATGAAGATATGCTCTGTTCCGCATTGGAGTAGAATACTGGTTGGTATAAATAATAACAAGTGTTTTCTTCCCGAGAGGCGTTCCTCATGTCACATGCCTATAGAATCGCCCTCAAAGCCTTCGATTACCGGAAATTATAAGCAAATAAATAAATGCCCCCGTAGGAGTCGTACTACTCATTCGGTCATTTCATTGCATAAAATCATGGAAAGCGTAGTAGCCTGAGGAGAAAGGCGAATGAAAAGGACAAGCACAACGTAGCGCGAGGGCGGCACTTGCGCTCGAAAGGCCGCCTTGCAATCCCGGAACCCACGCCAAACCACCAAGAGCAACGACCCGCGACGAGCCCGCCGCAACTCACCAAACCCCGCTGCCCATCTCCTCCCGGTCGCCTACGCGCGGGAACCCTCACCTCACCTCAATGACCCACTCGCCCCGGCCGCGGCTCGTGAAGAGCTCGGATTGCTTGGAGACGTCGTCCTCGCCGGCATCAGTCTGGACCGGCCCACGGCAGCTGCTTTCCCCGACGCGCAACCCGGCCCGGCGCCGACGAGCGAGCCCCGGGCGTCCCGCCGCTCGCGCTCCGCAGGCCAGCGCGCTCGCTAGTAGCCACGCGCTCGCGGATCCCGCGCGGCGCCGTCTCGTCGACGGCGGCCATGGGGCGCGGGGGAGGGGGGTCCCGGCTGGACGTGGCCGGGCTGCCGGACGGGGACGCGGGATCGCGGCGACGGGGAGATGGCGCGGTCTTGCCGGGCCTCTTTGCGTGGCGGGCGCCGTGCGCCGTGCGCCGCGCGCGGAGCCTTTTCGCAGTCTGTGATTTTGACTGGCGCGGACGGACAATTGTGGCGGGTTGGCAGGCGGTTAGTACTGGCTTGGAACGATGGCGCGTCGTTGGAGATCGTGGCTGAGTCTGCTTGCAAGTGCACGGCTGCGCTGGTCGACCTGTGCGGCTCGGCCACGGTGCCGGGCGCGGGAACGCCGAAGGATCGATCGTTCCTGGCGGCGCTGCGGATGGGGTATGTTTGCTTCCTATTGTTTCTCTAAGAAGCATACGAGGCTCGTGGGCTGCATGTCGGAACCTGTGCTTGACGCATATTGGTCCACGACGCTCTGAAGGCGTGGGTAAGTGAAGAGTCAAAGGTAGTGTTGTTCGCCTTGGACATGTGTGACACCAAACCATGTGAACCGGACGTCCTCTTCATGAAGGTTCTGCAGTTCTCTCCGATCCGATTTTGCAAATAGCAGCCAGTTCACCCGGACGTAGTCCAGGTAATCAATCTTCTCATAATTTCCGCCAATTTTTGCCGTGCGTTGCCACGGTCGATGGTCATACATAGCGTACTAGCATATTGCGTGACAGACTTCTCTATAAGAGCTGTAGACTAGCATCGAGTATGGCTCGCATGGACTGCGGTATGTGCGAAATGGAGTGGGGACCCGCAACGTTGCAATGACTTGCCGGATTCTACGAGCATCAGTATGGCTGCAGACTGGTTTTGATTCGCACATCTTACATATCTGGTGGCGGTCTCGAAAACCTAAAGCTAGTGCCCTTCTGTGTGACCTCGAAGGCTTTGGATCCAACTTTCGGAAAGGTCCAACCTGTCGGGAAGTGTGACCCTTCGTTCGCCTCATCTTGCCCTACATCTCCGAACTCGTTTCCGTAGAGTTCCGCCGCTTGTTGAACGATTTGGTCAATGCCAGTCGCCGGCCAAGCGGGTGGCTAGGCTCCGGATGTGGCTCGGGCTCTGGCATTGTCCGGATCGTATCCGAGTCACGTCCTACTGATGGCGAAACTATTAGAAAGAATGGGACTTTCCAACAATTGAAGGATGAAGGATAGCTGGACTCTAAGGTGTGAACTAACTAGCGCTAAATACGATCAAATGGTTTGAGGTTAGGAGATAGGTAGAGCTGAGGTTGAACAAGGACCTGAGAGGAGCACGAGAGCATCCGCCCCTCTCGGTTTCCCCGGCGGTTTGCTAGGCCATCACTGTCGCACAAGAAGTTCTCGTCGCACGAACCTCGTACAGCATGAAGAAAATAAGAGCTCGTCGACAACCTGGGTTTGAGAACAGAAGTTCTCTAAAGAGTGCGGTGTAGAAGATGGGAAAGAGTATTTAGAATGTTTAAGTAGCTAGTTAGCCGATGTGACGGTGGGAACTAAAACTACGTTCGCGGGCATTTGCCTGCAAATCATGCATAGAGGATAAGTAAGGGGGAGGTAGCAAGGTGTCACGGCTTGTTTCATACGTAGAAGTGCTAAGCATTGTCATAATGCAAGGCTGCATTATCGTTCTTGTTGAGAATGTGTCTCGAAATAGAAGCTTCTGTGCGGACAGTAAGATTTGTGTCTATGAATACTTAACTTCAAGGGTTAGGCTCGAGTAAAGCCCCAGTTTTATCTGGATTTTATGCAGCTACGTCCCCACATGAGATGAAAGCCTTAGGGGACGTTCGTATGTAGTTGTTGAGCGCAGCTCTGGAATTAGAGATATTCCGGAAGTCAAGGATGCGATAGAATCGGAGATAGCTCCGAAAGCTAGGCGTGCCAGGATCCTAGTGTCCTAAACCCGAATTCTCCAATTAGAAAATCTTAGAAGTATAGTAACGTCTTTCTTTTTTTAAACCAATTGAGTTGAGATAGAGCTGCGCCTCTGTGGCGGGCTAAGAAACGCAAGCCTTGTCCGCCTTCGTGCTTGCAAAATTGCGATTTCGGAGTGATGTTCATCACTCAATGGACTGTGCCACACTCAATATTTTCGTGGCGGCCGGGGCGGCCATTCCACATCCGAGCTTTGACGTCCAGCCGAACGGAAACAGAAACTGATGAGCGGTGAAGTGCCAAATCCGTGCCGGGTGGCACTTTCGGTGAGTCCCGGGTCAGTCCGAGGCGGGGCCGATGGCGGCGGTCCGAGGGCGACCTGACAGGGCACGCAGGGCTGACAGCTACTAAGCATGCCGCCCCTCGCCCGGAAGCAGCACCACCAACGCGGAACTGATGGAAGCTCCCGTTCGCATTCGTCATAGCGCCATGCTTGCGTCAACTTGAGCGCACGCCTCGCTCAAAGCCGCCCAAAAAAGAGATAACGATATTATAACTGCCACAGGCCCCTTACCATCGATGGCGAACTATAGGATTTTCCACCAACTTTCCGCGAAACAATGCGCTCGGTGCTGAGGCATTTCCGGCCCCTTCAGCGAACAAGTCATGGGTGGACAGAGGTCCTCTCGCACACTTCCGCGCCAGGCCCCCTGCGGCCGGCGTCTGCCGTTCAGCAGGGAGTGCAATGCCGGACCTTTACAGTAGAGCAGCTGGACGGGCAAAAGCAAAGTACGATTGTGCAAAGCATTGATGGAACCAATGGCTAACCCGGAAATAGAACGTGAGCGGGTCGTGATTTTAGGATCAGGTACAACAGAGCCAACCAACAGACCAACAGCTGAAAAGGCCCTTCACCGTATATCTAACATTCGAATGCAGGCTGGGCGGGATACACTGTCGCGCGCCGTCTCGACCCATCGAAATATCAAGCCGTCATTGTCTCGCCGCGTTCATACTTCGCCTTCACGCCACTCCTCGCATCCACCTCTGTCGGCACGCTTGAATACCGCACTGCTATGGAGCCGATCCGCTCCAAACGCTTGCCCCACGTTTCCTACATCCAGGGTTGGGCTGACGGTGTTAGCTTTGCCAAGAAGACTGTCACAGTCGAAGAAGCCGTCAACGATCCGAGGCAGGGTGTTTCGCTGACAGAAGGCCCACATGCCGGGGAAACTCCCCGGGAAAGAGAGGCCGAAAAGTCGGTGGAACGAAGGAAAGGGGAACTGTTTGATCTACAGTATGACAAGCTGGTCATCGCCGTTGGGTGCTATTCGCAGACGTTTGGAACGCCAGGAGTCAAGGAGCACGCTCTGTTCTTGAAGGACGTCGGAGACGCGAGGAAGATCCGAAATCGGATCATACAGTGTATGCTCGTTGCCTAGACGAGAACATCGAGATGTTCATGCTGAGCTATTTCTAGGTTTCGAAACCGCCGCGTTGCCGACGACTTCAGAGGAGATGCGGAGACATCTTTTGAATTTTGCCATCGTTGGGGGAGGTCGTATGTGCTCACCTTTAGAATCCTGAACTGTTCATTAATTCTGATATTTCATAGCCACGGGGATTGAGTTTTCGGCCGAGCTACACGACATCATCGCCGAGGATATGAGGAAGATATATCCTGAGCTGGCAAACCTCTGCCGCATCACCGTCTACGATGTCGCTCCCAAAGTTCTCTCCATGTTTGACGAAAAGCTCGGCAAATACGCTACGGACATGTTTCACAGAGAGGGCATCGCCGTAAAGACTTCTCATCACGTCGAAGGCGTGCGGAGGGGTGCTCCTGATGTAAACGGCCGTGCGCCATATCCCATGGTCAAAGACCGGCAGAGTTGCTGGACGCTCAAAGTCCAGGAAGAGGGGGATATCGGGGTTGGCATGGTGGTTTGGAGCACCGGGTTGATGATGAATCCGTTTGTCGACAACGCACTTAGCAGAGTCCAGGCCTTCCCGCGCATGAGCAGCATTTTCCCGACTTCGAGGGAGCCTCGCTCGGATGCGGCGGGCTTGCAGTGGATGGTGAAAAAGCACCCAAAGACCGGAGCAGTCATTACGGATGATCGGCTCCGGCTAATCATCGAGCCAGCATCCAAGGACGGCAGTGACATTGGTAAAGGCGACTCCGCGAGAGCAGTCATGGATGACGTCTTTGCGCTTGGCGACTGCAGCACGCTCGAGGGGACAATGTACCCTGCGACGGCGCAAGTTGCAAGTCAAAAGGCCGAGTGGCTCGCAAAGCGGCTCAACAAAGACGACATCGAGAAGAAGACCTTTACGTGGAAGAACATGGGCGTCATGGCGTACCTGGGGAACTGGAAAGCGATCATGCAGACGAGCGGGAGTAGTTTTAGCGGTCGAACGGCGTGGCTCATCTGGCGGGGCGCTTATTTGACGAAGAGCGTGAGTGTGAGGAATAAGATCCTCATCCCTGTCTACTGGTGAGTACTGACTGCGCCACCCGGTGTTGGATTCGGGCGTAGAGACGCTGACGTGTTATCCGTAGGTTCTTGAACTGGGCGTTTGGGCGGGACATTTCCCGGTTTTAATGGAGGGGCGTTCTGGCGGCTATTTCCGAACCTAATGTATTAGAATGGATCCGTTATCTGTACTTGTGATTTTGCTCTGGTAGGAGTTTATGGAATGTCGTGGTGTTGAGTGGACCAGGCCGCAGTTGCAGGAACACGTCGACGTCCCACCCCCGCGTTGGGACGGACTCGTCAGGCCACCTCTACCAAGAAATTCAAAATGCATGCCGGTTTCGAGAAGGCGGCGACAACGCAGAGACTCCAACGCCCTCAATTGTTAATCCGCCTCCTCTGAATATAGAAGGAGTGGACGATGCACGCAGAAGAGGGCGATGGGAAGGTCGCCAGGGCGGCCGGCATCGCTCGCTTAAACGTCCGGAAGAGGAATCTCAATATGGGCTCTAATGGCCGAAGCACGTGCGTGTGTCAATTTTGGACCTGCCAACGAATCGACCTCGTGGCATCGTCCTGCAGGCTCCGGGCCGCCGAAGTTTTCCGCTGTCTTGGACTGCGCCTGTGTGGTTTGCAAGTTTGCTGTTTTGTCGCGCTTCAGCCGACCAGGCCGGCGCTCCGGCCGTCGGCGCGAGACCGGCGCTGGCCAATCATGGCCCCACCGGCGGCGGCGCACGATTGCCTTGCGCCGGCGAATACCGCGTAGCCTCGACTGCAACTCGAAGGACTTGGAGGTTTTGTGAGCTGCAATGTTTGCCTTGCGCGCCGGATTGGTGCGCGGGCGTTGGCAGGCATGAACGAGGCTCAACGAGAAGATGCCAACGCAGCGTTGGCTCCCGCGTTCCAGCCTCATCCCTGACCCTCCCTTAGCTGGATGGCGTTATGCTTTACCTGTCACACAAGCCTCCCGTTCTCGTCATCCGTCGACAGATATGCACGAATTCCCAGCTGGCCTCTCTGCTCTCTCCTCCGCGCCCGAATTGCCCATTTTCTTTGCGGCTAGTTGCAGTAGGGCGTACGCTGGCCCGGCTGCTCCAGTATCAAGTTTCCGTGACAGCGAAGGCCCTCTCCCTTTGCTTATCACCCCCTTTCGGCAGTCATGGTAGGACACATACCTACACAGACACCCCTCATTGCCACGAGCGTTTCGTTCGTTTCGCCACTCTCAAGCTGTGTTCCGCTGATTCCCACCGTACTCGGAGCAGGCCGAGACTACTGCTTCTCCAGTTGACGCGCGGTGCCAATCGTACCCTTCGCGCCAGGCCGTTCCCGAGCTGTCGCCGTCGGACGGCCAGAACCGGAAGAACGCTCCACTCACCTCGCAGGAAACCTCGCGCCGCCGACGCTCGACAAGGCTGAAACGCGGTTCCGAAGGACACCAGCCCTTCAGCTCGCCCACTTGGGTCGACGAAGACCACGACGACCCGCCGCGAAAGCTAACCTCTTCCTCCGGTCGAAGCCATAGTCGCAGGGCTGGCACCAAGTCGACTTCATCGCTTCGCCGCAGCGGTACTTCTTCGAGGACACCATCAGTATTAGACTCGGCGGATCCCCCGCCCGAGCGGGGAGACGGCTTTCCCGGCTTCTTCCCCACACTCGGCCGCATACTAGAGGGCAAGGAGAGCGACTATAACCGGAGGCGGAACTCCGAGACACCTTCGCGCAGTCGGACTAGGGACAACCACGGTTCTGCGCGGCCGTCGTCTTCTCGGCGGAGCCGGACGGGTGGAGATGATGCTCGTGTAGCCTACCACCGGGCAGTTCCTACCAAACATCGTCAGGTGCATCGGCGCGCCGAGGCCCTCGCCAGCCCCTCTCTGGTGTCCGTACTCTCAGCCCTCACCAACACTTCGAGCACGTCAAGCGGTAGCAATTCCACCGTCACGCAGCAATCCTATGACAAAAGCGTGAACGAGAAGCGCCGAAAGGCGGCCGACCGTCCTAAAAAGTCGTCGGCCGGGCCCTTCTCGTCTTTACACGCTGTCGGTAACGGCATTTCGGCTGGTAGCGCCGACGGCGCCACGCCTCCAATGAACGGCCACGACGCCGACGAATCACCGAATGTATTCAGCTTCATGGAGAGCGTACCGGAGGGATCGGGTCCGGCGTCCGTGCCCATGCACCCCACCAAGTCAGCTGGTTCGTCTGGGTACGCACCATCGGACGGAGGCTCCCCTCACCACTCTGCTAGCACTCCCCGCCGCTCGCCGTCAGGTTCGACGTATGTGAATCCCAGCGCACCCATTCCCACAATGGCCGCATGCCATGATTCTTGGTCGCAGCAGGACCGGTTCAACGACTCCGGCATTTCGATGCGGGACAGTAGTCCCGAGCCGTCGCTGCCGCGGAAGGCAAGCATTGGGAAGCAGCCGAGCGTGCACGACTCGGAAGACGAAGGGGAAGAGGAAGAGGAAGAGGAAGAAGAGAGAGAGGGCGATTGGGCTTCCCGCATGGCCATGGCCAGGCGCGATTCCATGTTGTCCAACTCACGGAAGTCGCAACCGTCGCGGACCCAGTCTCGTCAAAGCGACGAGCATCGCCGCCAGCGCCTCGTGAACCAGGAAGAACAGCTTCGCCAGCACATCGACCAGAGCCCGCAGCAGCTCCAGAGCCCTCAGCCAAAGCGCAGGCTTAGCTTCTTCCCCAATCCTACTCCCGAACTCCGTCCTCCCATGCCGTCCGTCCCTCCTAGTGAACCGCAGTTTGGGCTCCACAACAGTGCTCTCTTCCCTCCTCCGCCAGCGTACCCACCGGGACCTTCGGGCCCATCCCCCTTCCTTGTGCCTCCGCCTCCTCAGCATATGCAGCACCAACCTCCTCCGTTCATGAATGCATACCGCCCGCCTGACTTGAGCAAGACTACACTGGCCGGCTACGAACTCCTAGCAACCGAACTATCTAAATGTGACGATCCGGAGTCTACCGCCGAACATTCCTTTCAGCCACTCTACCGCAAGTTCGAGACGCTTAATCATCGCGTCCTCTTACATTTACAGGAAGAGATCACGGAGCTCGAGGAGGAGCTCCGTGTCCTCGACGAATGCATTGCTCAACTGGCCCAAACGGACGAGGAGGGAAACCTGGTCCCAGCGTCACGGCGCAGAGACGCCCGCTGCGGTGGCGAATTGCAGTACAGGCGGACAGATCTTCTCGGGCGTATCTTCATCAAGTTAGGACAGTACAGTGCGTTTTGCCTCCCCCTTGAAGTTGCTTTTCGTGCATACATGAATGCAAGTGTCATAACGCCACGCTAACCCCCGCGCCTCCCTTTCCCCGCAAAAACTTAGACCAGGCACTAGCGTCGTACAGCAACATGGTGCGCAACTGCACTCCCGCCCGCGCCGACGATGTCCGCGCCTACCAGGAATGGATGGCGACCCACCGGCCCGTCGACCCCGCCGAGGCCCGCTTCCTCGACCGCGATGGCGACCTCATGTCCGTGGCGCGGCCCGCGCGGCGGGTTCATCACGGTGACGGCCGGGACGGTCGCTGTGACGGCGCCGCCGTCGGGTCAGGTGCCGGTGACGAGGGCCCGGGCGGCGAAGGCGCCGCCGTCGCCGGCGCCACGGCTGCGGCGGAAGGCGCCCCCGCCAACAAGCTTCACGCCGCGGCGCTGGGGCTCCTCGTGTGCGTGATGCCGCTGGTCGCGTTCGTGGCGCACGAGGACTTCGCGGGGCGCGTCGTGATGCTGGGCGCCATTGGCGTGGCCGGGGCCGTGGTCATCACGTCGACGGGGCTGTGGCACGCCCTGGGCGAGAGGGAATGGGGCGTTTGCGGCGCGGTGTAAGTTCAGAACCACCACACTAGCTATCTGTCTGTACCCGGCGATCTGTGTGTGTGCGCGTGACGCGGGGATTTCGGGACCTGCGTTATCGGGGCCTTATATCGGAGGTCTTTTATGGAGTTGCAAATGCACGTTGCATGCGGGGGAATGATTCGTGTTTGCCCCTCCCGGCTTCTCTTTCTTTATCTTGAGGGCGCGTTTGGCTCACCGCCTCATCGTCGCAGATATTTTGCCCTCATGGCCCTTTTTGCCGCCGTCGTCTGATGTGCCGCCCCCCAGACTCTCTCGACCAGCCTGCCCCGTCAAGCGGGAAAGGGTGGCTTGAAAGTTTGCACCGAACCGACTTCCCGTCACATTGCTTGGCGCACACCGATTTTTCGACCCTTCGGTTCGGGCTCCCGCTCTCTTACATTTTATTTTGACTTTCCGATCGCTTTCAAGCTTTGAGCAGGGGTGGGAGGAGTTCAACGCAGCTCACGAGATCGACGAATGATGTGATGGGGAAGCATACTTTCGGCGTCATGGCGGCCCAAATGTGATTTTATGCTTAATTTAGGGCCTTTTTCGGTGGCGCTCTTGGCCCCCTTTAATGGCCCGGATTTTTGTCTGGTTATTATTCGTTTATGTATGGTCATCCGGTGCGATCTTGTGGCAGTTCCGCTGATGCAATGGACCGCGGATCCGGTTAGCGGCCGAGGAGCTACTAGCATCATCCGTCGTTGAGCAGTTCCTTTTCAATTGCGTTTGCCGTGGCTGCCGTTTTGTCTTTTGCTCCAGGTGGGCTGGCGGCGGTGCCGGCGTCGTTGCTAGGCCCATTGGCTTTGAGCGAGCACCTCACGCACCTGCAGCAATCACGGCGGGCTGCAAGGTCCCATGACAGGTCCTCGGCGCTGCGCGGTCGTTGGTCCCAAGGACCAGACCGCGTAGTGAGCGGTCCGTTCCGGATGGGAGGTGCCTGGGTATTGGGACGGCTCCTCTTGCTTGGGCCGCGAGCGCCGAACGGCCGTTTTACGTGCGCCTCGCATGAACTCGCGGAGGTTTTTTGAAGGCCGCGTTTGTCAGGGGCGAAGCGGGTAATGCCAAACGAGAGGATTGCGGTCCGGTCTGTAACTGCGGCCTGCTATCGGTGTTCTACGTAGCTCGCGGCTCCTCTTCGGGCTCTTTCGCCTGCCACATGTAGATGTTTCAGCAATGTTCCCGTTCGAACGCTTCGTGAGTTTTGCGTCGCTTTGCATCGTATTCGGCGGACGGGCTCGGGCCTTCGTCGAGCACCCGGACGACGATCCTCTGTACTGCAAGTGGTGATGTTCAAGGCGTGAACGGCCTCGACCTCCGAGGGCCCGCCGAGCGTGGAGAGAGATCGAATGGTCAACAGACGCCCGAATACAACCTTGCTCACCGCGTCTATCGTTGTGACTGCTCATCGCCTCCTACATATCCACATACTACATACCACATAGAGCTGTCCGATCCCGCAAATGTCAGCCCAGAAGGAAAAAGAAAAACCTGAGATAGCGCAAGGCGAAGGAGTTGTCTGAGCGCCTCCCGCACCACCCCCCGGATTGCCGACGCGGCAACGCTCGTCAATCGCTCGTCGCTCATCATCGTCAGTCCGTCCCGTCACCCAAGCAAGCCCGCTCAACCTTCGCTAAAAAAAGGATCCTTGCTCCGCTCGCCAAGGGACGCCCGGCCCCTCCCCTCCCTACTGCACACCAACATACCCCAGCTTCAATGGCAAGTCCCTGCGCAACGCCCGCCCGCCGCCCGCCCGCGGCCGCCCCACGACTTTCGGCCGCCCACCCGCCGTCGCATTGTCGGGTGCGCTAGCGGAAACGCCACGGCGCGGTCATGTGCGCGCGATGATCTGCATGGCGCGGCCTGGCGCCATGGCCCGGAAGCGTTTTCGCGGATTTGCTTTTTTTTCACTCTCTCTCTCTTCTCGCGGGGTGATGTGCGGGCGCGGTTGCTGCGGAGGCGGAGGAGAAGGGACAGGAGCAGGAGCAGGGGCCCTCGGAGCCAAGGGGAAAGGTCCTCGCTGGGCCGTTGCGCGTTTTGCTTTTCTGTGTCCGTTGCGGGCTTCGGGGGCGTCGAGGTTGTTTTCGAACCCTCCCCCCACCCCCCGGCCGAGGGGACGGAGTGCCCAGGGGCGTTTAGCGAGCGGGCTGCTCGGCTGGCTGGCGGCCGGAGGCCGTCGGGTCGACTCGGCCGAGGCCGGAGGATGAGGCCTTGTCCTTGCCGGGTGCCCGCGTAGCTAGCGTTGCGAGCTTGGCTGGGAGGGGAAGGGGATCTCTCTCGCCTGGGACGGGAGCGGTGGAGCGCTGGCGGGATTGGCGGGCGAAACTAAGTAGGTAGGTGCGCTAGATTGAAGCCCGTTCAGTGGGAGTCTTACCTACTACGTAGGTTCAATAGTGACTCTTGAGGACTTGGGCCTTGAGACTCGGGACTCGGGGCGGGGCTGAGAATAGAACGGAGCGCTACGAAACTCAATTGTGAGTCCAGAGCTCCATCTGTTTTCCCGCCCATCCACGATTTTAGTCGCCGCGCCCCAAAGTGTGTTATTCATGGAGCGGAAGCATTCCGACCCGCTCGTGCATCACTGGATCTGACTTCTGGTTCACTTGCTTTCAGCTCCGGCCAGAACTTAGAGGACTCGCACTCCCCGCTGCGTACATAGGAAACGCAAGCTCCCGTCTCCGAAATAACCACTGCCGCATTAGGCAGCATCTGGGAAATCGGGTGCCCGCGGGATCAGCGGTCCAGCATCGGACGCGCCAGTCGTCACAAAAGATGTGTGCTCGAGCGAGAGGCAAGGGCCGCCGCGTGGTCCGCGCAAGAACAAAATCTTCGATTCAACACAATCGCGCGGTTTGGCGGGATCGGCGGTCAAGGTCACTTTCTCACGTTTATTTGCTATCTCTCGCCGCGAGCCGAGCAAATGTTTTACGGCTGCTTCGCTTGAAGGTCGGATGGAGTGGCGGCTGCAATCAGACCGGAGCAACGAGAGAAAAAGTTCAGGGAGATCAGAGGCACCCCAGGGTATCGATACGGAGTATATGCTGCTACAGGCTGATGTGCGGAGCCAGTGTCGAACGGCAGTGTTGGCACGATGTACCTGTTCGCCGCGCAGTCGGCGGGCCCGGTACTTGGGCTAACAATTGGGTCCCGTCGGTACATACTCCGTATGTACATACGACCTTAAGCTTGTTCCTGATCGGCCGCGCCTCGACGCGGATAATGATAGGCACATGCTACCTACATACACACATACATGATGGGACCCGGTCCTGCATTCGCGCGATTTGAAATCGTTATCGCGGGACTCGCGCACCTAGGCCAGGCACGAAGAGAGCTTCTGCGGGACCGAGCTGTGAGTCAGGTCGCCCGTGGTGGTGTAGGAGGAGTGGAGGGCGGTCGCACAAAGGCGGCCCACCAGCAGCTGGCCGAGCCGGCTAGTGCCGCGGCGAACGGGCATTCGTGGCCGGGGGCGGAGGACTCGGAGGTGGGCCTACGCATGTAGGTGTGTATAACGATGCATTCTGGGTTGCGCTTGCGCAAGGGTTGAGCTTCGCGGCGCCGGGCCCCCAGAGCTCTCTCGTCGACGATACATGAACTCAATCGGGGGAGGGCGGAGAAGGGCCCCGGCGGGGTTTGGCGGACGATTGCCCGTTTGGACGGCGGGCGGCCGGGGTGCGAGCGACGCAATTGCCGGGGGAGGCGTCGGACAAGGCACGGCGGCCGGCTGAGGATGGGCTGGGGGCGGGTGGGCGGGCAGGCGGCCGAGGCTCTGGGCTGGGCTGGGCGCGCGGGCGCGGGCGCGCGTCGTGGGCGGGAAGCCGGGCGCCAGTCGGCCAGCCAACCCCTGACTCCGTGCGCCGCCCGCCTGCGTCCTGGGCCGCCGCCCGCCCCTCCATCAGGCAGAGAAGAGCGGGTCCGGGGCCCGCCAGCCGGCGCCCCCAGGCACAAGGCACCGCCCGCCCGCCCTCCGCGGCCGCTCGTCTCCAGGCACGGCGACAAGCGCGCAGTTCCGCAATAATAATCCCCATTCCATCCCCACCCCCGGCTCTCCGTCGCGGCCAGAGCTGCCCACTCCCTACGACCTCGTCGACGGCCTCGCCGCTCTCGCTCTGTCTCTCCATCTCCACGCTCGGTGCCGCCGCGCCCCCTTTTGGCGCCCGCCAGCAAAAAGCCCCGGAGAAGTTCGTCGGTGGCGTTGTAGTCTCCAGCTCTGAAACAGCAAGCCGGAGGAGGCAAGGCCAGAGAGAAAATAAGCTCCTTGTCGCCCGCCGAGACCTATCTCTCCGCAACATCATACATATCAGCCGCCGCCCCAGCCGCCCGCGCTCCGTCCAGCACCGGCAGTTCCGCCAGCGACCACCTCTTGCAGCCCTCATCGAGAGCGCTGCCAGCCGCCCGCGCTGTCTCCTTCCATCGTGCTTCTGGAACGCTCATGAAGGCGCGCATGTCCAAGCGCGTCGACGCCCTGTCCGGATCGCCTGCGCGACGCTCGTAAGTTACGCAGTCGCCGCCGCAACCTAAAGCTTGCCACGTCTGCAAGACAGAGGGCGTGTGTGAGTGGTGTGTGTGTGCGCGTGCGCGCCGCCCCCCCTCCCCGGCTGCAGCAGCCGGTCGAGACGAGCGAATCTGCTGCAGGGCCGTGCCGTTTCAGGATTGCGAGCGACGTCTGGACTAGCGTTCCTCCTGCGAAACGCCCGCAACGGTAGTGCCCCCGGCCACAAGCGGCCAACGTACCCTCGTCGCACCCCAAGAAAGCGGCCGAGTGAAAGAAAGAGGGGGTGGTGCAGCTGCTGCCCGCCGCCTTTTTTCCGCAATCCGCCGCCGGCTGCACATCGACACTAGACACTCCCGCCGCACCGCCGACGACACGGACGCAACACACAACACACGCCGGCCCGTGCCTATTGTCCGCTCCCCTCCTGCACCGCCGTCGCACCGCGCCCGCGCAATCGTCGTCTTTCGCCGTCGTCGCGGCGCTAACGTCGGCCGCGCCTGCCCGTCCTCGCCGCTGCCGCCCCGTGGCAGGCACCCGCCGAAAAAGGGTCAGTCGTCAGTCCGGAGCCGACCTCGCCTGCCCTTCTCAGCCGCCGTCGCCCCAATCGCCTTCTTTGTCCGGCGGCCGCCAGGCACAACGCCCGCGTCCGGCCCCGAGCGACAACAATTCCGACCGCGCTCTGCTGCCACCCGCCGTCCTCTCGCGTCCGCAACTCCTTAATTTCGCCCATCGGCCCAGCGCCTTCGCAACGCCCGCGAACCACCGGCGCCGCTCGCATCGAGCACGACGCCTCCGCTCCCGAAGTCGCTGTTGCTTCGCGCGGCGGCGCTCCGCACCACGCCCCATGTCGGTCGCAATGCTGCACGCCCCGTCGCGGGCGTCGACCTCTTCCTCGTCGTCCATGATCCCCGTCTCCCGCCAGAACACAATTTCCTCGCACGATGGCTCGCGGTCGGTGCGGCAGTCCAAGCGCATGTCGGTGACGGCGCTCTACCTGTCCATGTCGGCGAAGGAGAAGGAATTGGAAATCGAGGACGACCTAGCCAGAGGTAGGAATCGCAGGCTCGCACGCACTCGTTCGGCCGACCGTGTCGCGAGGCGCGCCGCGCGACGGCTTCCGCTGACCGTCTCGCAGCCCAGAAAGCTCTCCGCGAACTCAAGGCGAAGATCTCGTCTCAGTCCAAGAAGAATTTCGTGCTCGAAAAGGACGTGCGGTACCTCGACTCCCGCATCGCGCTCCTCATCCAGAACCGCATGGCACTGGAAGAAGTATGGCACCCACCTCGACGGCGCTTGCACCGCCTCCACGCAGCATTAAATTCGTTAACACCTTGGCAGCAAAATGAAGTCGTCAGCCACCTCGACGACGCCGCCGACCTCCAGGAGGGCTCCTTCCCGAACGACGAGAAGACGCAAAAGTACGGCAACCTGCTGTACATGCTGCAGACGGAGCCGCGCCACATCGCCCACCTCTGCCGCCTTGTCAGCATGGCCGAGATCGACTCGCTCCTGCAGACCGTCATGTTCACCATTTACGGGAACCAGTACGAGAGCCGCGAGGAGCATCTATTGTTGACCATGTTTCAGGTATGTGGTGGCGAAATTCGCCATGATTCATACGCCGCTAATGACGATCTTCAGTCCGTGCTCACGTACCAATTCGACAATACCCCGGACTACTCGTCGCTACTGCGCGCCAACACTCCGGTGTCGCGCATGATGACCACGTACACCCGCCGCGGGCCCGGCCAGAGCTTCCTGAAGACGGTACTGGCCGATAAGATCAACCATCTCATTCAGCTCAAGGACCTCGACCTAGAAATTAACCCGCTCAAAGTGTACGAGCGCATGCTCAGCGATAAAGAGGAGAAGGACGGCAGCCTCCCGGCACATCTTCCGCGGGGCGTGACAGCCGAGCAGGCCGCCGAGAACGATGAGGTGCAGGCCATTATCCGGCCGCGGGTGGAGACGCTAATGAGCATCGCGAATTCTTTCCTCGACACCATTATCGAGGGCCTGGAAGAGACGCCGTACGGCATCCGGTGGATCTGCAAGCAGATTCGCAGCCTGTCGAAGCGGAAATATCCCGACGCCCAGGACCACACGATTTGCACCCTGATTGGTGGCTTCTTCTTCCTTAGGTTCATCAACCCCGCCATCGTCACTCCCAGGTCGTACATGCTTATCGACGCGAATCCGGCTGAAAACCCGAAACGCACCCTTACATATGTAAGATTCTGCGCCCCTGTTTTACCTTTTGCTTCACCCGATTGGGCGGCCGTTGACCAATGACGTCTTGCAGATTGCCAAAATGCTGCAGAACCTCGCCAACAAGCCGTCGTACGCCAAGGAGCCGTACATGGTCAAGTTGCAGCCGTTCATCCAGCAGAACAAGGAGCGCATCAATAAGTTTATGCTCGACCTCTGCGAGGTGCAAGACTTTTACGAGAGCTTGGAATTCGACAATTACGTCGCCCTATCTAAGAAGGATCTCGAGCTCTCCATCACGCTCAACGAAGTGTACGCAACGCACGCGTTACTCGAGAGGCACAGTGCCGAATTGGTGAGGCGTGCGACCCAATTCGCCGCAGGCGACCGTGCTGACTGTTTCAGGCCAAGGAAGAGAATTCCCATCTCAGCCAACTTCTTGCCGAACTCGGGCCCGCGCCTGACCAGCTTCCTCGCAAGGACAACCGTGCCATCAACCTGCCTCTATATAGCAAATGGGAGCTTCCGATCGACGACATCACCAACCAGCTCGATGTCACGCAAGAAGAGATTTACTTCATGGAAGCCAAATCCACCTTCGTCATGATTCTCCGCTCGCTTCCGCCCAACACCTCCATCACGCGGCGGCCGCTGCGGCTCGACCGCGTGGCGGAAGCTGCCGCTACGACCAAGAACGACTCGGTCATGGTCAAGAAGGGCATCCGCTGCATGGAGCTGTTGTCGCAGCTGCAGGAGCTAGGGGTCATCGACAAGGAGGACGGCTTCGCACTCCTGAGAGACGAAGTCGAGCAAGAGCTGGTTCACCTGGGATCGATCAAGGACAAGGTCATGGAAGAGACGCGCAAGCTTGATGAGGTGTACCGAACCATCCGCGACCACAACACGTACCTGGTCGGGCAGCTGGAGACGTACAAGTCGTACTTGCACAACGTGCGGTCGCAATCCGAAGGCACGCGGCGCAAGCAGCAGAAGCACCAGGTGCTGGGCCCTTACAAGTTCACGCACCAGCAGCTGGAGAAGGAAGGCGTGATCCAGAAGTCAAACGTGCCAGAGAACCGACGCGCGAACATCTTCTTCAACTTCACGAGCCCTCTGCCCGGAACCTTCGTCATCTCCCTGCACTACAAGGGCCGCAACCGCGGCCTGCTCGAGCTCGACCTCAAGCTCGACGACCTGCTCGAGATGCAGAAGGATAGCCAGGAGGACCTCGATCTCGAGTACGTCCAGTTCAACGTCACCAAGGTGCTCGCGCTACTCAACAAGCGCTTCGCGCGCAAGAAGGGTTGGTAGAGCGTAGGGGCGCTCGGGGGCGACCAATGGTCGGAGCCGTTCTTTTCGGGCCGGGTCGAGCGTTGCGGGGCGCTCAGGTTAATTGATCGCTGTCTGTGGGTTGATGGATCATCGTCGGTCGAAATGTTTTTGGGATACCCCTTGTCAGATTCTTTTTACTTGGTCTTTCTGGGTGAATGGGACAACGCGCTAGGAAGTTGAGCGGTGGGATGTGGCGTGGGTAGGAGGGCACACGGAGGCCTTCTTCGTCCCGAGGACGTGGTTCGCCATCCCTTTGATGTCCACAACGTCACGTGATTGCATCCCTGGGCGGTTCGCCCTTGCGCGGTGTGCTTGCCCTACTTCTCTGCGATGGTTGTGTTTCTTTAATGGCTGTGTGAAGAGCGCGGAAATATGCGCGGTGGAGGTTTGACTTCACGCATTGTCTACTTCCAAATTTTTTTTTTTTCTCTAGCCAGTTTACTCGCTGTTCTAAACCCTTGTAATAATTACGAGTGTTTTATACCGTGCACTCGAGACTTTCTTTGTTCGTCCTGAACCCACTATTCTTTGTTTTCGCCCTATTTTCCGCGTTGCAAGCGCCCACGTCTTCTCTTGTTCTCTTTTCATACCTGTCGGTGTCACCTTTTTATCCCTTTCCCGTTGTGCTTCTTCGACTAGCTTTGTGCCTCCCGTCCACCCATCCGGTCGATCGCGATTCTTGTAGGAAAAAATGTCGGTGCTAGCAGGGTCCGGAGAGCTTGACTCGGTACGAGTTCCGCTAGAAAGGAGTGAGTGTACTCATGTGCGCGCGACGTCGGATCTAGAATGTCTAGGGCTTCGATAGAGGGGAGACGGGCCCCTGCCTGGCCCGCCGGAATGGATGCGCCGCCCTCGGCCGTCTTGCGGCGTCCTGCCCTCTTGCTTGCCTTGTGCGCCCTCCCTTGCGCCCCGGCTGGTCCGACGCGGGAGTGGCGCGTGTAGTGCGGCGGGAGGGCCCGGCCGTTCGCGCAGGGTCGGTCCCGCTTTTGCGTGTGCGCATGCGTTGTCTGGTTTTGCTGGGGGAGGAGTCGCGCCGTGTGGCCGCGGGCAATTAGTTGCTTGGACTGGGGCGGGTTGGGGTCGCGCTTGTTGGCTGGTTGCTACTGGTACTACTGCTGTCTTGCGTTCCGTGGTCCTCGTCTTGCGCCAAGCAATGTTATTCTTTTCATATTTTTCATTCATATTTCTTCTTGGACTTCGGGGCATGGGTTCTTACGTTTCTTGCGAGTTGCAGTGCATGTTGTGCGTCGGCGATGCGAGGAGGGACTCACGAGGTCCCGGGCCTTGGGCTCGAGGTATGTAGGATGGATGGGCGATGGGCGACTGGCGGCGATGGGCGGCGTTTTTTTCTTCTTTCTTTTTTCTGGTCGGACGATATCCATGTACCACTACGAGGGGAGAGGGGAATTTAATTCGAGGGTAATTGCTGCTGGGAAGAATGCGTTGTGCGAACGGACTGGAGTCGTTGGTGGGAGTGAGGCGTGTGATGCGCCTTTGTTTGACTGAGTGAGGCTATTGCAGAGATAACTTGTCTGTGCCGCCTCCGTTCATTTTGACTAGGGGCCGCTGCAATCTGCGGCGCGAGTGTCTCCGCCCTCGCAGGGCGAAGTTCAATCTGTGACGCTAATCAGCGAAGCGATCGGCGTGTGCGTCCGTCGTTGCGCTAAGCTAGCTGTCACGATAGCTAGCCGTTCTGTTGTGCCGCCGCCTAGCTAGCGGCTTTTCAGGCGCGTTGCTGTCTCTGTCGCGCGGGTCACAAGTGAGCGTGTGACGTAGAGCAGTCCGACCCAAAGGAAACGCCCGGCTGTCCAGGGCCCGTGAGACGTCCCCGTCGGTGATTCATCGCCCTACGTATCCGCGCGGCACCCGGCATCCGGCATCGCGAGCGACAGGCCCCATCGATCAATCGCTCACTCGCTCAACCACGCAGCCCGGCGGGTATGTGCGCTTGCCCTCCACGCTCGCGCCCCGGCTTGCCGAGCACCTACTGTATGTACGCATCCCGCTCGGAGCACGCGCCGCCCGCCAAACGCAGGAGGAGGAGCCTTGAGACTTGCGTGTGTGCGCCTCGAGCGCGCCGGGACTCCTGCTTGAAGCAAACCTGCGCCGGCCACCGGGTCCTACCGTTTATGTGGGGGTGTCTTGGTGGGCGTTGTGCCGTCGTACACCTGTTGGGTTGCTAGCTGGGTGGCCGGGTGGGACGTCGGGGCGTGTGTTTGGCGTTCTTTTGCTCTGTGTGTTTTGCGCCGAGAGAGGGGGTTCGGGTGGGTTTTCGTTGTGGGACTGTTGCGGGAAGTGTGGGGAGGGATGAGGGGGGGTGGGCGGGTCCCTGCATGTTGCCCGCGAGAGGAGGCGGTTCGGTGGTGGGTGAGGTCGAGGGGTGGGTTTTGGGATAGTGTGTTGATGTTTTGCAGTTCACGTGGCGAGTGGTGGATGGCGAGATTTTGACAGAGAAGAGTTGCTATTGCTACTTGAGTGCTAAAGGAATACAATAGTGGAGAAAGAGGTCGTAATGTAAACGCATAGTTTCCCAGTATGCTTGCCCGTAGGTCTCATTTACATGGATGGGGTTGAACTCTCATGAATGAGTGGGGCTGAAGGAACTAGGTAATGAATGTTAAGAACTGAAGTGACTGATGGAGTCCAGAGCCTGGCAATTCAGCTCTCAATAGAGTGCTCTTACATGGAGCTCAGGACTTCACTATGGAACAAAGATAATGTACGTCCCCTTCATTTAATAGTGATAAATGGATTTCCACCGGGATTCCGGCTCTGGGCCGCCGATAAACCCGTACGTCAAGGCATAACATTCAATACGCCTCTTAACTTTCTCTGCAGGATAGTGTCCGAAGAGGCCGAACTCCTCCTGGAGAACGCAGTCCCAGGTATGAATGTGTACGTACATGTTCTCAATGGCTTCCCGGACGGCCTCTCGATCGGTGGTCTTGTAGAAGCTGTTGCCCCTACCACTCTCGAGCAATGCTTCCTTCCAAAAGCCGACAATCCTTCTTTCAAAACCCGTTGGATGACTCCAGTCTACCTGCGGCGGTCCAGAGAGGAACCGAGACACTTGATGGTTGGTTTCCTCTCGCTCTCGGCTGGAAAATTCCCACACGTCCATGCCTGCAAGTATCCGAGCACGGCATTTGATAGCGCTGCCGGTTATCTTGTCACTTCCGTCGAGATACTGGAAGATACGCTGCACGGCCCGGATAGCATCCGCGATAGCCTCTTTCGTACTGAAAAACATGATTTCCCGTTTGTCGTAGCCTGCGGATAGCAGCAAATCCATAAAGTCATGCCGAAGGACCGTTGTCCAGCCTTTGGCAGTGTTTTGGAACCTCTTGTACCCATACGGTGCGTCTTCCGAGCCCTCGAGGCAGTACTCTATTGCGGTGACGTCTACCTTCTTGTGATATTTGCCATCCAAGACGCGACAATTTTTGTTGTAATTTTCGGCCAGCGATACTTTCGTCGCTGGGCCGAACTCTGGGAAGAGGGATATGTAATTCCACGTAACGTAGATGGCCTTCCTGAGTGCAGAGTATTCGGCCTCCGGGAAGGACTGGATCTCTTGATTCTTCGACATTGGACCTTGCTTCAGGGGATGTCAAGGACTTTGTCTACATCCAAGTGAGCTTGCTAGTTTTGAGGACCGAGGATCTCGAAATGCGTGAGAGTCAAATGTTTGCAAAGTGCTATTCTAATAGCCTTATTTATTCTCGTTGTCACCCATAGATCACGTGCATACATGACGTATAGGTGAATGCAGACAACGAGCCCAAGCGCCCTCCTTAAAAAGCGAGGCTTCGCCCACACACAGACACCTTTCCAATACAACCTCAATTGTCAATTTCTGTGTGCGGCCAAAGGCCACTTTAAATGTGAGGCTCGTACTAGGTAAAAAGCTGGTAGGGTTCCTACTTTTAGGCCGCTAGGATGGGTCCAGAAATTGGTTCCGTGGACGCAATCTGGAACTCGATCTCCCACTAAATGAGCGGTGGTGTCGGTATTGCCACCTACAAAATAGCTCTCTATGGACATTCCCTCTGATTACCAAGCCAGCCTTCCACCCGCTGACCTTTCTACCCCAAATGGTGGTTCTATCTCATCCTGCCCAACCGGGTGGAGGAAGACCAAAAGCAGAGCGGCCTCGAGAGGCTGGAAGCGCTGACCATTAAGAAAAATCTCTCTGCGGAGCCAGGTTATTCGTTATCAGAAGAATCGGTATGTACCACTTGACCTCATATAGAAGGTCTTCGAAGCAACTCAGAAGTTAAAGAACGCGCTGAGGAAGAGCCACTATGAGGAAGTTGCTATGGAACAAGACTGGCTCGCGTTCTGGAAAATCCGGGATACACAGCACACATCGGAGAATAGTTAGATTTAGCATGATATGCATGATTCTGGATGCTCCATGACTGTGGGAAGGCTAAATCCACTTGAGCAACAGGCGACGTTTGGAAACAAGCTCGTAAACAATATCGGCCGCCAGAGTAAGCTTGTTGCAGTCTGAATCGATTGCTTCCCAATCAATGCGGAAAATATTTGGAGTCTAATCCAATTGGATATTATCCATTCTGCTAATCTAAGATAGAATCTAAGACTATGTAATACCATTGATTTTCAACATCACCTCATCGCACGCCCGTATCCGAAGCTCAAGATATCTGTTTAACTATCCATTTCGCACTATCTACGGCATCAAATCTCGTAGAATTTGAGCATATTGTATTATTTCTAGCTCCGTAGCCGTCGTATAGCCTTAGAATGCCTACGTGGAAGTACAACCTCATCTCTGTTACTATAAGCCCTGCGAGAGAGAAGATCCACTCTAGCTCAGAGCTCATAGCAGGGCTGGCGCTGGGGCTTATAGACTGAGCCGGAGAAGGGCCTACAGACGAGCCTATGAATTGGTTTATAGACTCAAGGAGAAAGCTCGGTTTTGAAGGGTTAGGAATGGTCGTAGACAGGCTTGGTAAGGAAGTGGTCTGCTGAGAGAGGAGGAGAGAGTATTTTCCAGTGGAGTAGCAAGGAGGTCTATTTAGAACAACGCGATGGGATATACTTACGGAAATTCTGGTAATTTTCCCCTAAATGTGCTGTGTAAATGCTTATTTATGGTATTAGAACCTCTTTCTATCGATATCTATCTCATCGCAGCTTACGTAGCCGAAGGGCAGTAGTGATCTACGTGTTAAGGCCTTATTCTATAGTTCACGGGCCCTTAAAACTCCACTATTATTCTGTCGAGCAAAAAGCGCCAATTTTTCGATTTAGCTGCATTCCATAGACTCGCTCTGTGGATATAATTAGTGTGCAATCCACACTATCTGGAAGTTCGCTTGAAATACTTTTCGCACTGAGCATAGTAGGCATTTAGGAATCTATACAGTAAGAATACTTGCATCAGAACCCCTTAGCTTAAGGAAGCGTATATCGAACTAACTCAAGCAAACAAGAGCTTTAGAATCTGCATTGAAGATTCCCAACACGAAGAATGTCAAGAGATAGACTCACTGGTTAGCCTGTAGATTCAAGGAGGGTTGGCGTCTAAAGGGTTCAAGGAGTCTTCTCTTAGACAAAATCATACGTAGTGGCCAAACCAAGTTTCAAGGCCTAGCCTAAGTTTGGTTAAGATCATAAAGTCTAGTTTAAGTCGGAAGCTTCCACAAATGAGCCATGCACGGTGTAGACTAGATATCTAAAGCACATCGAAGTTCAAGAACTTCTATCTCCAATAAAGCTATCTACCGATAAATAACGTACGCACTACTTGGTAAGGGTGACCAAACACATGTACAAAAAAGCACCATCCACCATAGCAGAGTTTTCAGTTACCGACTATAGAAATGTCCTCTAGCTTGCTGGCGTAAATGCCCACATGTACGGCACGCTTGCCGGAGAGTGACCACCGATAAATCCATAGTCCATTCCTATTTCTTCAATGAGTTGCAGTCTCTTTTGCTGGGAGGATATCTCGCGTGGCTGGCCAGAAATGGGATTGTTTTCATCCGCCTTTTCAGGAATTAAACAAGGGTACATAATGGAGGGCCTGTTCCCATTTCTAATGTAGAAGTCCTCGTATACCTTAAAAACGTACCACTGGAGCTTTTCAAGCGTGCATGTTTCCTTCCGAATGCACTTCACGAACTCGACTCTCGTCTGGGAAAAGTTCGTTCATCAGCTTCCTCCACGACTTGACGACTTCTGCTTCAAATTCACGCGCCCCCACGTCGTCGACCAAGTATTCGCCCGGATAGTCTTCAAAGATACTTGCCGCATAGTTGATGATGAAGTCTCGTACGTCCCAAATACACGACGACGAGGTAAAAACCGATACCCTGTACACAATTCCTTCGGCGCTAAATCTTCGACGTAGTGCACCTTCGTTGACCTTACGCAGTGCTTGGACAACTCGCAGCGTATCATCCTTCACGACCCTAAGGTGTACTTCGCGAGAATGGAAGAAGAAATCGCCTAGCTTCGTCGCTATGGCGGGGTCCTTGGGATCACCGTCGTCCAAAACTTGGTTCCAGCCTTCAAGCTCATTCCAGAATGACGACAATGAGCAAGCAGCCTCATCATTCGGTGGGTTTTCTCCTTCGAATTTTAAAGCGTCCCATTGTATGCTTGCTCCAGTATGGCCGAATTCGCACGAAAAGAATCTCTCGACCGAGTTACGAAGTTTTTCGAGCTCGTCAAAATTCGTGTATTCGAATCCCAGCTTGTATGTCAATTGGATTGACCTTTTAAGGTCTGCAAATTCTGACCAATTTTCGAAGCGCTGCACTCCGTCCTGGAGAGACATGACGGCCCACCGATAACGAGTGGCGAGAGCAACTATTTGAGGGAAGAATAGCGCAAGGAGTACGTTGTACGTAGGACGAACGGAGGAACGACTACTAAAGGCGGACTTTATAGCGCGTGCGATGACTTTCTGTTGATGAATGAGTAGAGTGACCATCGCTTCACCCAAATTGCTCCATAGATCGCCTTAGGTATTAGTTGGACGTAACGTGTTAAAATCTAGGGAGATTAGTTCCCAAGCTATAGTGAATAAAAATGTCTCTTTTGAGGCCTATAGACGTAGAAAGTAGAAAAAGTAAAATAATAAATTCCGTCGCCAATACTTGATCGGGATATAAATTGTAGTCTACTAGCTTCCAAAGTCTTAAAGAAGCGTACCTTAGAGTCCACGTAGTTATACTAAGGCAAGTAAATACGAGGAAAGTAATTTACACGAAATTTGCTCGATACTACGATTTATTGCCACGAGCAAGGGGTCGCAGTTTCATTCGTCAAGGCAAGCACTTGAGGAGTCGATGCTTTGAGGGATTGAAAAGTAAGTTCCGAGATGCATTTCCTCGGCTTCAAAACCATGTGGAGTCACTATCATTCACCCTGCACAGTGAGCAAAGCCGCAAAGTTCCAAGGACAGCGGCGTGGCATGTCTGTGGTGGGTATTGCTACGCAAATTATAGGAACCTACTACATGTCTGCGATTTCCGAATAGAAAGTATCCTCGCAGTGTCTCAAAACTGTCGATGTGTAAATGCCACTGGCTAGTGTTTGTGATCGGCTAACACTGTGATGGCCTCACGTGGATGTCAAATGTTTCTCATTTTGGCCGAATCGATAGCATAAAATAATCACGAAAATAGAACACCATTCGGCGGCCGACAGAATTACATTTGAATCAGACCGCATCTGCGAGTTGATTGACTTATGACATTGATTTGAATTTGTCTTGCTGATCAATTACACACATGTCGACACCTATTCGGAGTCATCTCCTCTTAACCCCTGCAGCACCTGCCACTCGTCCAATTAAGCAAAAGAAGTAAGAAGGTAAAGAGAACCCATAAGAAAAGCAGAAGATCAGACAGAGGATCGGTATCTTAAAGCCTGGAGGCCAAAAAGGACAGGAAGAGAAGTGAATTCAGTAAACAAAGCAGCAGAAAAACAGCATGGAGAAATGAAACAAGGCCCGAAAAATCAATGATGCATCTCGTCGCCAAGACAATGCTAAAAGGTATCAAGCCGGCGCGTCCAAACGCGTCCTCGCTAATAGAATGACAAGCTGAAGTGAAAAAAAGGCCGCAAAATAGCAAATGCCAGATCGGGCTGAGATAGAGAAGCCGAAATATGTATAATGCAATCTAAGCAGTCTTGCATGCCTTAGAACGCTTTTAATGCTTTTTGAAGTCTTGCCTCTTGCCCGCGAAGAGATTGGGAGAAAGAAAGCCACGTGGAACTATGATGTGAGCCACCGAAGCAAAAGCCTAAACAACCAAGCTGCACCGGCCGCCTGTTCCCTCCGCCCATCCGACCCCCTCTTCACCGGACCATCCTTGGTGCTCCGGGATTCAAAAGGAGGAACTAGCAAGGTAATAAAAGAAGATCGACACGCTGTTAAGGCAGACAAAGGAAATAGGTTTGACGTAGGAAAGGTTTGGTAAAGAGTGACTTAGTAGATTCGATTCTCAAAGAAAGACTTTTGGTGAGTGACCAGGAAGCTCCAAAGATTCGTGTCGGCTTGCCCATTCTGTCCAAGCCGAATGATTTCATTTCTCGCATTTTTTTTTCCTTGAACGAAGAAAGCGGAATCCGCTACGTGGCATGGGCATGGGCATGCCACTCCGGAAATGCAGACCATACCATAAGAGAAGTCGTGTAAAAAGCGCCCAACCTTCTAGAATCCCTTGAAAGGATCCGACACCGCCGCGTCATACCAGTCCTCGTAACCGCCGGTGCCTCTCGACGACCGGTCTCCCGCCTCGACTCCACGATAGCTGTTCCCGCGCCGCCTTCCCGGGCGCCGCGAGAAAGAAGCCGGCGGGATGGCCCCTTCCTCACTCATACGCGCCGACCCGGCCGCCGGCTCAAAAAAGGCCTCCATACGCACCGTCCCGACCGCGTCGAAGAAGTTGGTCCTCGCGCTCGCGCTCGTGGCCTCGCTCGTCCTGCGGCTGCCGTCGCCGAAGGCGCCGAAGGCCGGATTGTGCACCGACGAGGGTCCCGAGGGCACGCCGAAGCTGGGGCTGTAGACATCGGAGCTGGCGGTCGAGTAGGTGGCCGAGGACGCGGGGGGTAGGGCGTTGTTGTGGGAGAAGGAGCGGAAGGAGGAGGCGTGTGAGGGCGGCGGCGGCAGGCGCGGGCTGGTCAGGCTGCGCTTGCGGCCGTGGTGGCTGTGGTGGTGGCCGTTCGAGAAGCGGGGGATGGAAGGGGGCTCCGCTGCCGCGGGGACGGGCGCGTCCATGTTGGACGAGCCGCCCATTTCGGGCTCGGCTTCGGCCAGGCCGGTCAGAGGCCGCGAGTTGCCGAGTTGAGGACGCGCCTTGTCCTTCGCAAGGCGGACCGAGTCCCTGATGGGCGCGCGGCGGAGGGTGGGACCGCTGGGCCGAATGGGCACCTCGGGCTCGGTCGGCGGAGGTGGCGGAGGTAAGGACTGGAGCTCGGGCGCAGGGTTGGACGAGTGTGCTAGGAAGGAGAGGGCGCTGAGCCAGACGTAATGGCGCTCACGGGTCATGGCGGTGAACTTGAGGGCGCGCGCGGGAGTGAGGATCAAGATGGAGCGATGGAAAGAGGCGCCTACGCCAGCGCCACGCGGGAGGGGGGTGTCGTCCTTGACGTCGAGGACGGACTGGATTGTCAGTTTGCGGCCGCTCTTGCCCATCAAGGCCGAACCCGACGTCGGCTGCTTGCTGCTCCACATGACGGCCCGCTCGTAGGGAGAGAGCCACACCCAGCGCTTGTGGCGGACGCCGTTTCCGGTCACGTTCACGGAGCCGTCGTCAGCCGTCTTGCCCAGCTCCTGGGGGGATTCGGGCACGCCGAAGGACTTCCGCCTGCGCACGTACTTCCACATCCACTCCCCAACCATCGTGGCGGCGATGGCGTCGACGACGCTAGTCTGTTGAACCGAGCTGCCGACGGAGCCGCTGCCGGTGTATGCCGTGTTGGTCGACGGCTGGGAGCGATGAGAGATACCCGGTTGGTAGTAACCGTACTGCGGGGACGTGATGCTATCCTTGGGCAGGGGTGGGATCTGAGGAGGGCTGGCCGCCCTACTCCATTCCGAGGACACAGGCGGGGAGCGGCTACGCGGTCGTCCGTCGCGCGAGGTCCGGGGAATGACCGCGGCGGACCTGACCTTACGCAAGCTGTCCTGGCGCGAGTGCTGGTAGCGCCGGTGATTCCTATTCCGACCGGAGAACAGTCCGCCGCTGCGAGGTGTGGGGCTCTGCGATCCCTCGCTCTTGCTGATGGGCACCCTGCGCGAACTGGACCGAGTCGGAACGGGGAACGGCGGCTTGCTCGACCTGAAACCGCCGGTCTTGACATCATCCGCGCTGCCGACGCTGGGGCTACGCGGACGGTCCTGCTGCATGTGCGCTGTAGTGCCGTTCTGGATGAGCGTGGACCTGCGCATGCTCCCTTGGCGCGAGCTGCTGCTCATACGCATAGCCTTTGCCACCCTGGGAGCCTTTTCGAGCGAATTCCTCGAGGGGCGACCATCAGCCGGCACAACGCCCTTACCCTTGGTGGCGTCGATGCTGCGGCCGGATGGCGAGCCTTCCTTCTCCTCAGGAACGGGGGTAGGAGGATTGGTGAACGGCCTCTTGTGCTTCAGAGACCGTGTAGGGTGCATCCTCAGCGGGTTGATCCTTTGCTCCGGTTCCGGTTCCGGCTCCTCCTCCTCGCTCATGTCATCTTCGCCGATGTCCTCGCCTTCGTCGGAGCTGGGACCGTCGAAACCAGCAAAGAGTGAGCTGGACCGGAATGGCCTGCGAATGCTGTCTCTCTGGTTCTGAGTGAGCGGTCCGTCGTCATTGTTGCCCGGATATTTGTCTTCTGTTGGGAGGATGACAGTCGGGGGCGACATCGGCCTGGTTCGGGGAGGCGGGTCGCCGTCAGTCTTATCGAACAAGGCTTTGCCGAGCACGGCCGCAACATCCTTGCTACCCTTGAACTTTGGAGGCTCCGGCGTAGACGTTCTCGAGGAGATGGCGGAAGGGAGAAGGTGTGGTGGAAGTTTTATAGGCCTCTTGTCGATACGGATGGGTTCCGTCTGCATCGACATGGAACGCATGGGGACGACGGATTCAAAGTCCGTCTGTGACTCCGCATTCTTCGTTCCGGGAGGCAACATCGCTTCCTTTGGTGACGACGGAGCTGACGGCGGGGGGTGGATGGCGATCGAAGGAATTGGAATAGGAAGAGGAGGCGGCGCGCGACTTGGAGACAGAGGAACCTCGATTATCTTAGGCTCCGGTTCGGGCAGCGGATCGGTCTGTGTCGACGCCGAAACAAGCTCAACGGGAATCTGGGGGGCCACATCATCGTTGGGCGAGGCAGGAGCGGAAGGATGGGGAGTCGCAGGAGGGCTGAGAGGTTCGTCTGTCGTTTGAGATGAAGCCGACACCATGATGGGCGCGTGCTTCTGGGCGGCAGCCTGCTGTTGCTGTTGCTGTTGCTGCTGCCCGGGTTGCTGCTGAGCTTGCAAAAACATCGCCGGGATGGTGATGCGCTTCCGGCGCTGGTTCGCCTCGATGTCGCCAATCGATCCAACCGAGCCTGTTCGTTCGAACATCTTTTCGGCCTTGTCGGCCCTTGGAGGAAGCGTATCCATCGACGCCCGTTCGGGGCTCATCCTCGGCGAGGACGGGGGAGTGTATTGGATCCCGGTGTCGACGTATTCCGGCCGCGGTTCCTCGGGGGTGGGCGGTTGCTCCTCCTCGACCGTGCTCATGGTGGCACGCTCGCCCGAATCCCTGGAAGGGTCGAGGTCACCGTTGCCAAAAGCAGGCAGCTCGGAGAGCTTCGGTGTTTCCACCTCGGTCGTGTCCGACAACGAGGGCCTAGGCTCGTCCGTTATTCCGAGCACGCGCTTCGCCTTTTCATCGGGCGTCATCATGGACTGGCGGAACTTGTACGCCTTGCGCGCCTGCAGCTCGTGCTCTGACATGTCATCTTCGCTGGTCTCGAGCTCCTCTAGGTCTTCCTCCTCTTCCTCTTCAAGGTTTAGCTCGTCCGCGAGGCTCACTCCATTAAGCTTTCCATGAGTTTCCGAGCCGGTTCCGCTCAGTACAGAGTGCCTGAAGCTCTGGCGAACGCTCCGATGACTGCTGCTGCTCATGTTACGCGCATGACGCCCGTTGCGGCTCCCGGAACCTCTTTGGCTCATGGAACGCACGCTGGTCGTATCGCTTTCGTTCCCGAATCCACTGTCCCGCGTATCCTCGCCCTCGCTTTCCACGTGGTGCTCGTGCTGGGCGTTAGCCGCAGCCTGCTGCGCGGCCAATTCGTCGAGAACAATTTTTAGCCGGCTCTCGGTGACGTGGGTTCGGCGCTCTAGGGTACGCTTCTCTCCCTGCCACGTTTCCTTGTCTCGTTCCCACAGGTTATGGGTCCGAGTCGCGTCATCCTCCTGACTCTTGATCTTCTTCCGGGACTCCTCGAGCTTGGCCTTGAGCTCTGAATTGGCCTGCTTGGCTTCATCGCGTTCCTTGGCTAGCTCTTCCAGGGCAGCCAGCGTGCCGTTTTCAAGCTGCTGAAGCTGCCTCTTGGCCGAGCGGTGCTCCTGGTTGGATTGGGTGAGCTGGTCGCTGAGGATGTCGTTTTCCGTCTTGGTCGTCTGAAGGTTGCCTTCGAGATCTTCGATGAATTTGACCTTGTTGTCGAGTTCCCTTCTGAGGGACAGGATTTCAGAGACGAGCGACGCATGAAGAGTCGGCGTGAACCGGCGGGGATCCAAAATCGAAATGTTCTCGTCAGTCGCCATATCCTCCGAGGTCCGACCGTGCTCCCGGTCCGAAGGCATGGGAGGGGGAGAAGATGACGGCAACGTGGAGGGAGCTCGGGACGACCGTCGGGACAGCGAAGCCATGGGCGTCTGATAGGGAGTGTCCGTGGGCGTGGGAAGCGACGGACCGGAGCCGAAGCCCTCTAGGTCGGTAAAGTAATCCGTAGACATGGTAGCGGCTCGACCGTCAACCGTTTGCGTACGATGCCGAGGCTCTGGTTCTGGGGTCGAGTCTCGATGCGTCCGTGCCTGGGCGAGATGCGGACGGTTTCAACCACGATGAAACATGTCTGGCGGCCCGGTTAGAGTCGACTCGGATTGACCCGGCGCTATCGCAGCCCGGCGGTGGTTGCTTACTGCTTCGCCGACGTGAGGACTCGGATTCGACGAAGCTACGGCCGATGTCAAAACGGCGCGCACAGGCACGGTGACACCACGTCAAGGAGCAACGGCCGTGTAACTCGTGGTCATCAAGACCGGGACGTCGCGTGCAGGCACAACCCGCGAATGGAAACAACAAAAGGGGACCACGCGAATGTGGTCCACGGGAGTCGTGTGCGTAGTCACTGACTCTCCACGGCGGAGCCGCGAGAACGATGATGCATGTCTGCACGCGAGCCGCGGGGGAAGGGCACCTGTTAGTCGACGCTTCACTCCAATTGAGGGACCAACGAGCTTCGGGGACTCGAGGGGGAAGGTGAAGCTCGGCGGGCTCGGGTAGACGCGAACGACACGCCGGGAGAGGCAACCATACCAATTGGCGGGCCAGAAAATGAGGGTGATGCCTTCCTGGGCGGGCAAGGCGGGCACGACGAAATGGAAGGAAACAGTTAGAGGTCGGAACCAGAACCCAACGCCAGAGCCGCCTACCGCAATGCACAGACTCCTCGTTGGAGGAGAAGGCCGGGCGCGCAGAGACGGTCTGGAGAGGAGCTGCACATGAAAAGTCAGAATGGGGGACGGGCAGAGACAATTCTCTGGCGGTCGCTGCGGGAGGCAAGCTGCGAAGGTGGGTCAAGCGTCGCCGGCCCGGACAGGCATGGGTGGTGGCCGATCCGTCCCAAGCCATGCACCCGTTCATGCATCGTCTCTCCCCGACCAGGACCAGGCCGCGGGGCGTGGCCAGGAGCTTCTCGACGACGCAAACGTACGTGCGCGCTGCCCTCCACTGCTACCTAGAAGGCGGGCAGGTCGCGCGACGCCGCCAATCGGGGGGCGTCGGCGTGTGCGGCCGCGGCGTACTGGATACGCGAAAAGAAATTAATGTTGGAAACGGCGCGCGGGCGCTGGCTGCGGCCGCCTGCAGGTCGGCACCGGCGGGACCGGGCGCGCCATTGGCGGAGGGCGCCCGGCCGCCACGGGGCCAGCGGGCGGTCCCCGGCCTGCTAGGCTGCTGCCGGCCGGGCCCTTGGGCCCTGGGTCGCCCTGAGGCGGGACGGGGCCCCGGCGGCGCGCCCCCGGCGGCGCCGTCAGGGGCATTGGGCAGCCCGCCCGCCGGCGTCCCCAATAGGCGTTCTCGGCTCCCCGACTTCTAACGCTCTTCGGGCCTAGCCCCAGGGCCGCCGCCGCCTTCGAGCCCGCGCCGCCGCCCGCTCTCGGGCTGTGTCGGAGGGGGGCCACTGCCCGCCGACTGATATGACGCGGACCACGCCTTTCATCTCGTTCGCGTCTCCTCTTCCCGCGTCTGCTCGCGCCCGCCCGAACCACGCGGAGATAGTTGCTCGCGTTGTTGCTGCTGTTGTCCGCAGCGAAGGAACAAAGCGGTGCTGCATAACCTATCGAAAAGCCCACCGTCACCATCTTTGAAGCGTCCTGCCAACGGTTGTCTTTTCGCATGCCTCGCAATTGGATGGCGACACTCGGGGGCGGCGGATGGAACGAAGGAATGCTCGCCGTTGGCCCAGGCCAAAACATTTTTTTTCCCTTTCTTTTTTTTTTCCTTCCCAACGATTCGCCAGGGCATCCAGAGTCCGCGACCAACCGAAGGGCTCCCCGGCACCCGAGACCGGACACTACGCCGAAGCTAAAAAGGTGCCCGATTTTGTGCCTGTTGGTGCCTTGCCCCGCCGCAGAAAGGCTTTCAAGTCAGGTCGGCCGTTGTAGACGATGATAGGCAGCCGGAATTGGCGGCGTCACCTCCTAATAATGAGGTGAGCTCGTACTGACGAAGGGCTCCTCACAGGCTCATAGCACGCAATTAGGTGAGGCGGATTTGCTCCCCCATGGTATGTACCTGATTGAATCGCGCAGTCATGCAGCCGGGATCGAGGGATTGGCGTCCGCGGTGGAGATGTGCGGCCGTGATGGACGGGCCTCCTGCCGGAATCAGGGTGCCCTTAACCGTTTGTGGCATCCTTTGGGTTTAGCGGCATCTGAGCGGCCGCGCCGACGTCGAGCAACCGGAAGTTTTGGCGAGCGCCACTGTTTCGAGTTAGTCAGCCGTCGCCGTTTTCATTCGCGGTCACGACTCGCCGCTCCAACGCTCCCCCGTAAGCTCGAGGCGGAGCCTGCTGGCCGACGGGCTCGTCACACGGGGAGCCATCCCGCGGGCTGATGACGGCCTGCATGCCTCCCAGGGTCCTTCACTGCCCACCTATCCGACGACCCTTTCCTCCGTATCACTGCCCCCGAATCCCACGCCTATTAGCAACACCCAATTGTGGCAAGATTGGCCAGCTCTATCAACACATCATCTGCAGGATTGACGTGACTAGTTGCGCGACGAGTGCAGATTTCCAAACCTCACGCGCTAAATTTGTAGCTTCGCGCGGTGGAAAGTGAAGCGACACACGACAGGCGCGTGAGCTCGAAGAGGTTTAGGAGCGGTTTTCTTTTTCGTTGAGCATATCTGCGGCCGCGCTCCCTTCCGCTTTCCTCCACGTTGTTCATCCCCACCATCGATGCCCCCTCGAAGTGCGGCCCTGCAGGCACAAGGTGTTCTCGGACGGCGAGATCATTCTTCCGCTTAAGGAAGAGAGGGCGGCGCAAACATCCAGAACGGGCGCGGAGCGCGCTCCCACACGTGCGGCGGGCCACGGCCGCACGGATGGGACGGTGGAGCGAGCGCGCCCAGTCCCGGGCGATGTGCAGCCGTGCGGTCGCATCAGGGCGCATGCTCAGCGGCGTGCATGCGTTTTTAGCTGCAGCTACCCCACGAGAATCAAATTGGTGTGCGTACATCAATCGTCTACATACTTTGGCAGGCTTGCCTCTAAACCGCGTCCCACGGGGCCTCCAATCAAGACCTCGACCAAGCCGAGGGCAAAGGCAGGGTCAATTGATTGAGGGGGAGAGGCCGAGGCGACTCCTCGGCCGGGCGACAAAACGCGGCATCATCCACGCATTCGAGAAACGGCCGGCACCCCGGACTCGTAGCGGGCAAAGGGTGCCGGGCTGTCGGTGAGATCGCTTGCTCGACCTTGGCTCCCGGCCGGGCCAGCCAGGGTACCGGTACGGCAATTTAGGCCCCTGCGATTAAGGCGCAGGTGACGACGTTTCAAGTTCGACGCCAACTCGCAAAGGCTGGCGAGGCCCTCGCCGGGCACGCCTTTTATCCCCGCGTCGTCGGCGCAGAAGAATTTTTGATGGAATACCGTGTGCAAAAACGCGTGCATATCTTCGACCCGGATATTCCGGCCAGGACGTCCGCGGCAGGATTTGTCGGTTTCCATGCCCTCTGGGGGCTCTGGTTGCGGGCAAGGTGGCTCCCCTTTCCAGGTACGAGGAGCCGACGAATGTGGGGCCAGTGTGCTGCGGTGCAACAGGGAAAAGAATTGATTGAGTTTAATAGCAAGAAGCCTAAAACACCGCGAACGGGAAAACAAGGGCCCGAAATTTTCTCGAAATTCGGATTGGCTAAACGGCAGAATTGTCGCAGGACTGCCGAATACTACGTGCAAGGTACGTACCGGCCAGGGCTAATGAATGGGGCATTTGCCCAATATGAGTGGCTTTTTCATCAGCGGATTTTCCCTCTTCTCTTCTGTTTGAAGGTGAGTACTTTCGTGCACTGATAGAGATCGCGCAAGGTTTCAACTGATGCCACCTTCTCCGACCCCGGCAAGCCAAGCCAGCATGTGATGGCCGCATGTACCTAAGGGGATCTTCGCACACGACTCGCTGCATGCGCCGTTCCGGCATGTGCGCCGATACCTTCATAGTCGATGGCTCGATGCTAGTTATCGACCTGACTGCCGAAACTTCGAATAGGGGACGCGAATTGTACAACGGTGTGTGTTGATAGGTCGTCCGAAGAAGCATGCGGTCGCGAGAGCAGCCAAGTCAAGGATTGCCCGGCCGTTTTCCCCAGGTCGCAGAGAAGAAGGTGGTCCCTTGTCAAAGTCAACGGCGAAATGGTGTTCTCAAGGAACATGCCTGCTCGCGTTGGGTACCTGCGGTCGCGGCGGATGCCGTCGGGGTGGGCTGGACTCGGCTACACAATCGATAGCGCAAGTGCGCAGGTACAGAATGCAAGTGGAGGACGGCGTGTTGTTTAGGGGACGATCCCGCCGGGATGCGCGTTCCCCTTCTCCGCGAAGAGCTTCCTTTTTTTCCGTGGTGGGGAGTTTGCAGCACAAGCCATTCCCGGCGGGCGACAAATTACTACTGCATGCCGTAGTGATTTACTCGTCGCATGATGGTTCCTCCTTGACTCATGTTTGCTAAAACTAGGACCGCCGCTAGACCAATAGCGTGCGCGCATGAATCTCATTAAAACGACGACTTCCAAATCAGCCCGACTATAGGCGCTGGATCTTAGAATGTGTAGGGACGGCTGCGGAGCACGATCTTTAGCGGCTAGGGGCGCAAATCTATTTTGGTCAAGGGATAATGTTAGGCGCATGAAACGCTCATCTCGCCTACTGCGGACGTCGTCTGATAGCGAGCTGAGGCTCAGTTTTTTCAAATCATTGCGGCTGAATCGTCCCACCCTCTCGCTGGATCTCTCCGGTCTTGCCTCCGCAGACGACCTTTTGAATTTGCAGACTCAATACAATGGTTCTCAGATACTGACTTCAATCCGATATTCTCAAGTACGAGATAAGAAGGCTAGGTATACAAATGAAGCTGAAACGAGTGAATCAAAGACAGAGCTGACACAATTCACGAAACGAATAGTTATCAGCCAGATTCCTAGCTCTCGATAAAGGAGATGTGCGTCTTCTAAGTATGCGCGGCCAACTCTGCAACCGCCACGACGGGTGTCGCCTTTACATTTGTCGAGATTGCTGCAGCAGCAGCAGCAAGTTCCGGGGTATTCAGAGTTGGAACTTGAGCTGCCTCGGCATTCGCTTCAAGAACGGAGACGAGCGGTGATGTGGACGGCGAAGGCGCCGCCTCAATGTCGTCCAGCTCCACCTGATCGGTAACGACCCGCTCCTTGAGCACGGCCTTGGCATGGCCCTCGTCGTTCGACCTGCCCATTATAGCGCCATGGTGCTTGGTCCGCATCTCGCTGGCGGTGGGCCCCTTGACCTTTATCGAGATCTTGTTGATCTCGGTGTTCAAGTCGACGAAGTCTGCGCCCGCCGTACGCGTGGCCAGCGCCAGCCGCTTCGCGCAAAGCGGTCCCAGCGTCTTCTTCCCCTTGGTGCCCTTGATTTCGTCCTTCGTTCGCTTGGCAGCCGCCTCTACGGCTCCGAGCATGGTTGCGGTGTGGCCCGGCGCGCACGCTTCGAGCGCCTTTCGGATCGCCTGGAGAATCTTTGGGCGCAGCTGGGCCTTTCGGCTTCCGAGCCGGATGACGCGCTGAGTGACGAACCTCCCGAATCCGATGTTCAGTGCGGACGCGTAGATCGTGCCGAGGGTCTGGACTAAAAACTCGTTGCCCTCGGCGGCCGTGATGACTGCAGATTGCGGCGCAGCCTTGAAGAATTGGCTCAGCAGTGGGAGCTGGTCCAGCAGGATGGGCCCTGGGATGCCATGAGGCCAGCCGGACCGCGAGCAGAACCGTGCCACTTCTGTGCCAATCCTGGATTCGATTGCCCAGCCAATTGCTTCGCAGTACTATAGAGCGTAAGTGGTTGCGCGGAATAGCGTCGAGTGTTCCTCACCTTTCGTTCGATCACAAATTGCGTTGGGTTCATATTTGGAAGCGGCTGGAAACCCGGCAGGCCGCCGTACAGCACGTGATGAGGCACGACTTGCCCCATTTTTCCGGCCAGGTTCCAGAACATGCGGGACTGGGCGTAGAATGGCAGAGAGCGGACAATCATGAATGCATGGTAGTCGGGAATTTGGAGACCTTCTGAGAAGCCGAGAACGGACGCAAACACCTGGGCTGTTTTTGGCAGACCTTCGATGACGGCCAAGCTACTAGCCCCTTCTTTTAGTGTCGCGAAGCGCCGCAAGGGCAGCTTTTTGTTCATCTGTTTAACGGTGCCGGAAGCACTCTGACCGGAAAGCGTGTGCGCCACGCTGGCCGCAACCCTGACATCTTGGTCCTCCTTGTGGATGCTGCCGACAAGCTCCTTTACGGTCTTCGCCCTGTGCCCCTCGACGTGGCCGCCGACGTACATGGGGAAGGCAATCATGTCACCCCATCCTTTGAGGCCTTGCATATTCACGGTGCTCGCAAAAAGGAAGCTGGTGCTGGCTTTGGCAAGGAGGGACACCTCCCACGGGTCCAAAAAGCTCCAAGGATCCCTACTCCCCGCATCGAAGAACTTAAAGTGGTTGCCAAACACGATGATGCTCTTCCCGATATACCTCCGGAGGACACTTTCTTGCGTTTCGGGCAGTGTATATGAACCGACTAGGCTGACGTTGAAGGTGTCGACTCTTAAGCCCAGGTTGTTCCAAATGAATCTCCGGGTCTGGTGAATCGCATGCAGTGGCGTGTGCGAATTGACGACTAACAAGAACTGGGACAGAGGATCGTGACTATATTTGCCGGACACCTGCATTCTGATGTCGTAGGACATGATGACACGCTTGGTCGCAACCGCCGGGTTAGGGTCCGAAAGTTGAAGATCTAGTCTGAGGTCGCCGTACGAGTAGTCCCCAGCGTATTGGGAAACAGTAAAATCCTGGTCTATTGGCACTTCCGCGCCCGGTTCCAGGAAATCAAGTTCATCGATGGCTTCACGGCCACCGTCGGTCGCATGAGATAGGTTGAAGACTCCTTGGGGGTCCGAAAGACATGTTGCAGCACCGCGCCGCAAGCCTCCGGCGACGCCGTATGCCTTGGTCGAATTGTTTTTCAACTGAAGACAGTCATCAGACACAGGATATTCAGTTGCGTGGGGCGCACTTACGGCCCAGTGGAATCTAACAACGTCTCCCTTTGCCACGGACGCGAGAACCTTAGGTGATGTGAGGACTAAAGGATACATAATTCCAATCTCTCTCCTGATCATGTTAAATTCGGGAATCGCTCTGTTCAATCGACCAAAGCTTGCGATCAAAGAGACGTGGTCCTTTGCACATAGAGGCTCATTCCAGGCCCGAGCGACGGTCTCGTTCCTGATGTACGTTCGGAGAGTCCCTGGCACATCGACCGTAGCGCCGACAGGAATGTTGGGCGGGAGAATCAACGGTTCGGAGGCTATGGGTTCTAACCAAGGCGTTCCGTGGACGAGAATTCTAATGGGGTTCGCAGATGTCGGAGAAGGCATTCCGCCTAGGCAGGTCAGGACGTGGAGTTTACATATTCGAATATCACTCACCAAAGTTTTGCACTCGGATGTTCCTAATCAACAGGTGCTCACCAGGCTCATTGATCTTATCTTCATTCTCATCGACAACATCGTAACTGATCACCTGGAGTCTGTAGCGATCAGGATAGGTGGCCTCCGTCAAATCGTTTCTCACAATTCTGATTTGACAGGATCCATTGGCGCCGGCTGTACCCCCGCTGAGGTAGAATCCAGGCCGATTGCCCGGAGGACCTGAAGGGCCTGGGGCTCCCGGGTTTCGCCACTTATGGATATCAATATCCCCATATGTTTCAGTCCTACGACGTTAGCATTCCACAAGTTTTGCTCGTACTCTGGCGATGGGCCCCTCACCAACTGCAACCATTCCCACCCTTTCCACCGATACCACCGTCTCCTGGTTCACCATGTGTGCCGCTCAGACCGCCCTTTCCGCCGGAAATGTCCCAACTTAGGCCGATCAAGGTGTCAAGGTCCATCTCGGATACCGATATAAAGACGTTAGCGGATGCGCCGCCGTTGGCGCCGTTTGAACCAGAGCCCGCGCTATTGTAACGTCAGAAAACGAGAGACTAAGGGTCTCAAAAATGTGTGCATACTCTCCGCCGGGCATTCCGGGCCCTCCATCCTAATGAATAATTTAGCATCAATTGACCGGCGTTGCGAATCTAGGGTGCGCACTTCGGCATCGCGGTACTTCGTCGCGTCACGACCATGAATTCCTTGGCCACCTTGCTGGCCATCTTGCCCCCTTCCACCATTGCCGCCATCTCCTCCTTTGCATATTAACTTTAGGTCTTGATAGCTAGCTACCTCCCACTTCGCACCCGAGTGGGCTCCCTCCCCGGCAACTTGAATTATCGTCGGCTTTTCTGGAAGGTATGCGAGCCGGACTCGAATGTCAGATCCCGGGGTACCGTCCGTCGCGCTAGTCGCTGACTGGCCATCAAGGCCCTTTCGGCCATATTCCGCTGCGCTGAAGGTCAGCAATGAGTACATGCACTTGGAATTTCTTGACGTGCCTTGCATGGGCCGCCAGGGATAGATGACGGTGGCATGGTTTCCGTCTACCCCTCCCGCGTTGAGTTTGACAGTCTCTCGTGGTTGCATATTGAGTTTACGATCGGGCAAGAATGAGATGTGAAGACTCACTGAACTAGCGCTGGGCACAGCATAAGATAAAAGTCCACTCAATACCCCTATTCACGCCACCATTCTGGTGGCGCTGGCATATAAATATTGTAGTCCGTTTTGATCGCCCGCATAATTGTTCGAGACCTGCCCCGAGACTCCTAGCCTACGCGACGAATGGTCTCTAACCAATGACGAGCCTCTGATACCTAAATTGAGGCTCTTTCCTACCCAAGTATTGTTTTGATACCAACAAGAAAGCCGAGGACCCAGCCACAATATTTACCAAGTATCCCCATTTGGAGACCAAACATTGATTCGTCGCCTCCTGCGGGTAGAGCCGAATTGGCGGTGCAATCCTCCCACGGCCAAGGGGCAAGGCCAACTGTGGCTTGTTGGAAGCGACCGAGTCGAGTGACGATGTGCATGATCTCTGCATGGGCCTTCAGCTGAGCAAGGCTGGACAAGGCTGAAACAGAGCCGCGAACTAATTGGGGGAGAGAGCGCCTGAGTAGGACGCAGGCGCCGACCTTAACTTCCATAATCCTTTGTTGCCGAATCTACTACACCTCAAGCTCACTCGAATTCCATTTCTCTGGCTTAGGCACGCAGTCAAGATGCCGATCCGTACTAACCGCATAGTTCGCGACGCCAATCAACGGTTTCGCCCGAATGACCCGCGGACAGCGGTATTTGCTCTCAATGAACGCCCCCCAGCATACAAACCTCCCGTTCCCACGGAGCGCGTCGTTCTTCGCGGCAGGGTCGAGAGCCCGACGCTGGAGCGGGATCTGAGTTACTTTCATGAAATTGTTACGGGCAAACTTGAGCCAGAGAAAGACAAGTCTCCCACTCTCGTCTTGAATCTCTACCGCGCGACTCTCACTCATCAGAGACCGATCGCGGAGAGACTTACCCTAGGACAGACCGCCGGGGCTCCGTACTATGCTCTTTACGCGACGCCAAACACCACAAGCATGGACGAATTCAATACGTTGGTCATCACTAGGCGGTCCCCGAACGCGGGTGGGAACTCCGATGCATGGCGGCAAATCCACAGTGCCGTATATAGCGATGCCTGGTATTTGCCTCGATTTGTGTTCCTCGAGCTCATCTGAATATCGTTTAGCACATCCATAATTCAACCTCGCCTGAACCTACATGCATCGGGCAGCATGTTGATTGCGAATTTGAGTCGCGCTGGCCTACCATACACACTCTCTTGGTCCGATCGATCCACTGCGGGCAAACTCGGGGATTGTTTCTGTGTCTGGGATTCGCGAGATGGCAGCGGGGTGGCGCAAATGTACAGCGAGGAGGGATGGCAGTCGCTCGACGACAGCCCGCTGAAGGGCATCATAAGGGTATAATTTGTCGAGCGTGTCATTCGTTCCGCGGCTAATGTACCGCAGATCAAAAGGTCTCGCAATCTCAACAGCGACATGCTGAATGGTGCGCCTGACTTCGAGGATCCGCGCTTTGCGCCGGAGCTTGCATACCTCGATTTCAGTAGGCATAGCCCTCAGTTCGTTTGCCAAAATTCTTACGCGCACGAGAATATGGATATCATCGCAGCTGCTCTACTTACCGTGTTGGTGGTCATGACCCGGAAAATGGATCAAATTCGGGAGATGGGCTCCTTACCCGCGTACCGGCCGTAAAGCTGGCCATCGACGGTTATTCGGGAACTGACAGATCATATTAAAGGAAGTGCATTGCCAATTGAATATATAGCTCTTCAATGCAACGGATAACAGTATCCGGAAGCTCTCATCTTTCTAACACTTTACTTCTTACGGTCGAACTAAGCGTGGGCATTGAAAGGAGGAAGCTCCGCTTCCTCACCTCGTACAATTCTAGTGAACTCATCGTCGTCATCGCAATTTCGCCAATGGTCACAAAGATGTCTATTGGATTTATGTTAACCTATTCCATTCTAGTTGTGAGTTACTGAAGTTCACACAGGGCTGTCCTTGAGAATTTCGTTACTCGTTTGGTTAACCGCAGCTCTCTCCGCTTCTTGCGAAAATGGTTTGGAATCCCCTTCAGCATGTGCATTCGCTTCTGCACCATCGGAGGCACGTCTATAATTGTTAGGCCTTACCGCTGGAATTCGTGCGTGGTCCACCATGTTGACTTTCCCCTCCCATAAATAGCCCCTGCAAATCTCGCAATGTATATGGCTAGGACATACGCACCCAGACCATCAACCACTTCAGCCCCGAAGCCGGTGGGAAGCAAAATCACACTAACTGGAAGGGCAATAATAATGGAAAATGTCCGACGTCTTACATGATCAGGTTCAGCGTAAGCCACTAAGCCGTAGTAACTCCCTTCAATTTCGTAACCTAACCATTGGGCTTGCTTGGAACGGAGCTCGCTACCGCTGTACGGCTTACGGTCCTCGCTGACAGTCTTTCCAGTGGCCCAGTACCTCCATCGTATTCTCTGGGCGTTCGATTCTACGTTATTGAGGGCAGCCCCGCGAATAGGAATCAAAGCACTCAGGTGGCAGATGGGAGCGTTCTGAGCAGCGACTCGTAAGTGCGAGAATGTGTCGTCCATTTCTAGCCAGACTTCGAACAGAGACGGTTTATAATCATCCAGGGCATCGTCTCGCGAGAATTTCCAACACCTTATACTAACTATCCAGCTCAGAAAATATCCCGAGGGCTTTCGCGGCGTTCCACAGCTCTAGCTTCTGTTCATACTATCTTCACAGCATCGCATATAGTATTAAAGTCTAGAAGGGTTCTGTGTCTTTACGATCAGCGACAGCACAGGGCAATGCGTCTGATGCAGGGCTATTCAATTAGTCTCTCAAGGTAACGCGCTCGTGCTTTGTCGTGAGTTGAGTCTAAAAACATGGGTTGTCACTATTCGTGAGGGAAATTTTCCAAGGCACGTGCGGAACGGAGTATCTTTAACGCGCGTCCATCAGCCACATCCCAACCCAACCATTTTGTTTTCCTCTTCCTAGGAACAATCTACACCTTCCTCTTTTCGCCTGGCAGCCTATTCCTTGCTTAAGGCCTCCTCTCATCTAATGGAAGAGTCGGAGCATCCTCGATCCCCTAAAAAGGGTCTTTCAATCATCTCATACGGCGTGTCGGGCATCGTCTTGGAGGCCTCAAGCGCAGCCGTCATCAAAATACCGTTAGGCCAAAACAACCAAGAAGCCCTTGACATCGAGCAAAGAATCTACAAACTTCTAGGTGCCCATCCATCTGTCACCAAGCTGCTAGACGAACAGGACAGAAGTCTTGTCCTCGAACGTCTTCAGGTTAATCCATCCATCACCAAGCTACTGGACACACAGGACGTAAAACTTGTCCTCGAGCGCCTTCGATACCCCCTGCGTAAAAGACTTGTTGATCTTTCTGAAAAGGGAGAAACTCCGCTACCGGAGTGTACCCGTCGCTGGGCCTTGCAGCTAACGGAAGCTCTCCAACATGTCCATTCGCGCGGAGTCATGCAAGTGGATATCGGCGGGCATAATGCACTTCTGGATTGGGACGAAAATGTGAAGCTGTCTGACTTTGCTGGTTCATATATCAACGGATCCAAACCGCTCGTATCTCCCGACACTAGTTTCTCGAATCCGAATCTTTCTGTGCCTTCAATTAGCGCCGAGATATTTGCACTCGGATCAATGCTATATGAGGTGGAAACTACACGGCAGCCATACTATGGCAAGCCTAGCCATGAGATACAAAAACTATTTGCTTCTAGAACTTTCCCAGATACTAGAGCGCTTATTCTTGGAGAGGTGATTAGAAAATGCTGGCAGTCAGGGTACAATGATACTGTTCAGGTCTTAGAGGATATTAAGGGTATTAGATAACAAGCTTTAAGGACTTGCTAATGTTAGCACTAGCATGTCCTAGCCTGCAACTGACCAACTTGGCCAAAAGACTGGCACAGGACTGGCTAGAAACTATATACATGCTAACACCATAACCCTCATTTAAGCCCCTCCAACCCTTGTTTTCCCCCATTGTCCCGACACCATCCTGTTAGAGTTGAAGCTGCACTATATCGCATGCCTGCAGGAGCACTGTAGGAAGATGTTATGATTAGCTCTGCACACACAATACAAAGAGGAGAGCGTGGAGAAAGCCTTGCAATCTCTTTCAGTCAGTCTCAATTTCTCACTGAGAATATATGATATCATCAGGATTTCGTCAATAATGCCCATTTGGGGATTCACAGGAATATTAAACTACACACAGGCTCCTATTAAACGCTTGAGCCTAACAAACCCTCCCCTACAAGTTGTCATCTCCTATATTGTATCAGTTAAGAGGTTGACCCAAGTACTCTCGCTCTCCACCGTAGTTTCTTCCAATAACAACACACTGCAATTCAACAAAACCCATAAAGACGGAGGTTAATGCACCTAGACATAGAGTGACTGCTAGAACCCGGAACCAATGTGCTAATTCGGCCATGGAAATGTGACAGCCGCCAACAGACAACAGGCAATTCCACTGAGTGTATGGTGCCACTCCGGCATTCCTTCCAAGCCAGGATCGTGCAGGAATCGCCGGTAGATATGTCGTGCGCGGCCGCCACAACTAGGACCTCGCATTGCCATCTATTCATCTACCACTTGTCCGTTGTCCCTACAGAACACACTTTCCATCACAGGTGCGGAAAATGCCGAGTGCATGGGCGCGATCGGTTGAAGTTTTCACGGCTCCCGGCAGCAAGCTTGTTGCGCTGCTGTTGGCCCGGGGTGTTGCAATAAGCATGGACGATGTCGGGCATTCTGACAACAGTTAATTAAACTCGATCGAGTGTTAAGGGGATGGAGTGAAGAAGTGTCTACCGAAGACGATGCCAACGGACACGGCACCGTATTTATTTTGGGCTTAACCTCATTGTGTGGACTGGGGGCCGAGGCGCCACTATCGGCCTTTTGAAAGTACAACGGAATAGCGATGTTTTGGGCCAAGATCTGGCCGACTTGGTCTTCATGCCTTTTTATTTCGTCTCCCACCAATCCTTTTCCTCTTGAAGCTAGGAAAGATCCCACTGACCCTTAGCAGGCGGACAACACCCAGAATTGATTCGATGATATGTCGTATATTCACTGTCTAGACCAAACCCACCCGTTTCAGTCCAGCTCTCTTGTCCCAGCCACACCTCCCTTGCCCTGAGAGTTTCAAGGGATTGGTTTCTATATGCTTCATGAAGGAAGAGGAGACATGGCGCTTTTGCAATCTTGAACACAACTCGCATTATACCTATTCTAAGGAGAGCCTAAAGAAGGCGGAATCGTTCTTTTTGCATTGTCTTAGGGTTTGCGTACGGGAGATCCATGTCGATTAAGCACAGAATACCAGACATTGCAACCTTGCGCGACTTCTCTAAGAGATGGTCCCAATCAAGAGCAGCACACGCAAAGGGAGGGCAGGTCAGCAATAAAAGCATGACAAGCCCTAGTTGACTCGTTAGATTTCATTTTAGTTGTAGCAAAATGTCTGATCCCAAGAAATAAATCTAGACACATGGGACATGAAAAAAGCCGTTCATGGTGGGTGAAAAAATTATCCGCTACACTTGGGTTGACGATGTCTTTGGACAGTAGAAAGTATAGAGGGAATATTGTTACTCTGTCACCACTATATCGCAGGGTGCTATTTATGTATTGTCTCCTCTTTGCTCCTCACAAAGTCTTTTCTAGCATAGAGAGCATCAAAGAACTCACTGGTAAGTAACATGCAAGCCCATTGTGTAAAGTGGCCAAGCGCTTTACCGACTTTCCACGGTGACAAACATCTCTATGTGTGCCAACACCAACCACCCAGCGGCACCGGTTCGCTTTTAAAGCTCTGATTGGTAAGAACTAGAAGGCAACTAAAGGATAAGGATGCCGAGAGAATTAGAGCTGTTGCCGCGGAAGTCTTGGATCGCTCGACTTCAACTTGATAGACCATATGGCACGCTTGGCTAAGGCTTGTGGTTAGCTGAGGTTCAAGCTATCCCGCTGCTAATGATAAGGGTCGGCTCTTTGCCAAAATTGAAAGTTCGGCTTGTCTGCTTTGTTCGGAATAAGGTTTTGTATATGAGATACCATCTTCTCAATTACAACGCTGGCCGCTATGTTGACTTCTAGGCAACTTCAGAAAGGAAGGTAACGAAGTTGTGTAGCGGCTGCTAACTGAACATAGCAAAATCAAGTAGGCGCCAACCATGTTTTCTTAGCCGGGTTGAGCGAAGGGAATATTTTAGCTTTCTGAACCTATGCGAACCTCGTTAGCTGTCAGACACTAGGGGTAACACTCACTTGAATTTGCCTCTTAACTCTTAAACTATTCTTGGATAGTGCCACTTTGTATATTTTAACTAGAATTTGACCTCCTCGTTCGAGACTCGCTCAAATCTGGTCTTAATAATTCTTTAGGGTCACAAAAGCTACCTTCAGGGAGTATGTCGTTATCTTAATATTTTGATTTTAGATTTCACTGTTTTTAGTTTTCCTTGCGTAACCTGCCAAGCTCGCAATGTAGAATTCAGAAATGTTGGCCATCGACAATTGACCACGCAAGGTGGAAGAGACAAGCTCTACTCCGCATCTTGCAGACTGCGAATGCTGTTTCTGAGCTTCGGCATTAATGTGACTGAAGATAGGAGGTGAGGGGTCGACATGGTCGTGCAGCACAGCCCTCCGAAATTTACCAAGAGGTTGCCTCAGTGACGAGGCACGCTCTTCGGTATGGACCAACAAGCATCGTCATCTTGGAGTGGGCATCCGGTATGTTCGCACCCCATGCTTCGTGTGCCCACCCATACTATTGCAATATTTCTGGCAAGAGCTGGCGTCACTGGATTGGCAACTGCACGCCAGCTTCTACGCGCCGGTTACCAAGACATCACAATAATTGCGAAGCACATTCCGCTGGCCAATTATGCCGACTATGGCGAGTATACTAGTGCTTGGGTTGGAGCAAATTGGGCACCGTGCGTTCGCAGTTTCGTCACCGCCAAGCCTAAAAAAAAACACTCGTACGAAAATACTGAGACCGCAGTTAGGATACCTGCAGGTGGAACAATTGCGGCTCAACGGGATAAAGAAAGATGGGAAGCACTATTGAAGCTTGCAAATGAGGAGCCTATGGCTGGCGTTTCGGTGCAAGGTTCGATCCTCATCATATTCGCAGGTCACGAACTCAGACAATTGTTACGAGATGCTTACATTGTAATGAGGATAGAGAAGCGAGCATTTTATAGGAAGCAAGATGTAAAGTCGGAGTAAATGAACCATTGGTTCAAAACACTGGTATATAACGTACGTGAATATCCCAGGAATCGGACACGTGTAACCATGCTCGTATAAGACTGGCCACTTATTTTGTGCAATTGGTAAATGGTATATCCAATATCTAATGGAGCCATACGCTTACGAGAAGTAGTACAAAATCCTCCGCAGTTCGGAAGTGCCCGACATTGCAGACTTCGGTGTTTTTATTGTACTGTCTCCCTGGATCCTAACGTCTACTTGAACTACTTGGTTCGGACTTGCAAGGAGCTCGGTGTATCCGTCAGAAAAATGAGCTTGTCGCATATCGGGAAAGCAGTCTTCCTCCATTCCGCAGGGGCGAAAGCGGACGTAGTAATAAATTGTACCGGTCTCCTTGCAAGTCGACTGGGCGCGTGATGGAGCCGACGATGAGGACGACGGCATTGAGGAGTGTACATATATTATCAACCAACATGGTGGTACGTCTAACAGCCTCCAATGCAAAATGATTCGCATCTGATAAAAAATAGAAGGAGGAACAGCACTAGGCGGATGCTCGCACTTCTCATGGTCTCACGAGCCCGACCCAGAGCTAGCACGCCGCATTATGGAACGAGCCATTCGGATCTGTCCTCAGCCCGTGCCGTACGGGAGTGGCACTGAGGCCCTCAAAGTGGTGCGCCACCAAGTGGGATTGAGGGCCTCGGGTGGCTTTGGGTTTCAAGCGAACTACGGCATGGTAAACCAGGTGGTCTCGATAGTCATCGACGTGTTGAGACTGGCCCGTGGTGCCAACTTGTAGCTAATATTGTAGACCAACAAACAAGGAGTTGTACTTCGCCAAGCATCAAATGACAACGCAAGTTATTCAACCCATGGCAGGTGTTTCCCAGGCGGGGTCTACTGAGTAATGCGAGTCAAAGTTAGCCCTCGTCTTGCATGTCCCCGCAATCCAATTGGAGCCGTGTGGCTAGATGCAACTAGCGCTGCCACAGTGTCCGTATTAAAATTGCGATGGACTGCTCGGAGGCGATGTTATGTGCGGGAGTCGGATGGGAATGCGGAATGGTGAAGGCATTGTACGAAGAGCTTTTGCCAAGCTTTTGCCTCCGGCGCGGGCCGCAACCTCGAGGACCGGAAGAACTTCGGCTCTCGGTCGGTCAATGCTGCATCAGATTAGGTTGTCAAATAATCTTATCGACAGCTAACCCCACGATGCTTTTTGCAGGTTTTGTCCGTCGACTTCTGGCTCCATAGCCATGTCTCGAATCGAAGAACTCCCTGACGACTTTGACGAGTCGTTAAATCTCAACGCAGCCGCCGCGGAAAAGTCCTCGCAGGGCACCAAACCCACTCCGTCAAGAGCTGGCGCCGGCCTCTCCTTCGACGCGATCGCGCAGTCTGTGCCGTTTCCGCTCCCCGCTTCGGCGCAACAGAATGCCTCGAGCTCCGCCTCCACCGAGCCATCAGCGGCGCTGCCGCCTCACATGGACTCGGTGCGGCAGCGCTCGGCGGACGAGGTGCTCGACATGCTGAATAGGACGCCGCTGTTCATGACTTCGCTGGACGAGACGGACGGCATGGGGGGCGTGAACGTCGAGCTCGAGGCACTCAAGGCGCTCGCGTACGAGGGCACGCGCGCCGAGGTCGCGGCCAACTTCCGCGAGCAGGGCAACGAGCTGGCGCGTGCGAAGCAATGGGCCGACGCCAAGGTGTACTACGACAAAGCGCTCGCGGCGCTGGCGGGGCCGCGGATGCCGCAGGATCGCGAGGACGGCGAGGGACCGACAGACGTGCAGGTGGTGGAGCTGGACGAAGAGGAGGAGGAGAGGAAGGAGAAGGCTATAGAAGAGGCGTGCTACGTGAACCGGGCCTTGTGCAATTTGGAGAGAAGTACTGTTTTGAATAGATTTACTCGTTTACGAATGGCTGTTGACGCAACTCGTAGAAAACCATCGCGCATGCAACCTGGACTGTGCTGCCGCTCTTCGTCTCAATCCGACCAACATCAAAGCCTGGTACCGTGCCTCTTCCGCATGCTTAGCACTGGACAAGATTCTGGAGGCCGAGGATTCTTGTGCTCGCGGGCTGAAAATTGACCCAAAAAATGCTGCGTTAAAGACACTGGCAACAAAAATATCTAAGAGGAAGCAGACCATCGAAGAGCAGGAGAATAGGCGACGGGAGCGAGAACAGCGCAAGATGGCCGAGAAACACACGCTGAAACTCGCTTTGAAGGCCCGCAATATCCCAAGTCGAGTGACAAACGAACGGCCCGACGCCGAGGATGCCATCATGAAGCTCGCGGATCCGCTAGATCCATCCTCGACGCTCTCCGTTCCCGTAATATTCTTGTATCCGCTGCACATGCAGAGCGATTTCATCAAGGCGTTTGCAGAAACTGAGACCCTTGGGGAGCACCTCTCGTACATCCTCCCGCTTCCGTGGGACGAAAAGGGAGAGTATACGCCGGAGAGCGTGGAGTGCTACATTGAAACTGTTGCCGGCGGGCTGATCAAGGCCGGCAAGAAGTTGTCGCTCCTCAAGCTTCTCAAAAGCGGCAAGATCGAAATTGTGGACGGCATGCTACGTGTGCAAGTTGTGCCTCGGTCTAAAGCGCAAGGTTGGATTGACGACTTTAAGCGGCGACGCCTTGCGTGACCTTACCCTGGGCGGATACAATGCAAAGAGATAAATGCAAAACGAGGTACGAGGATTTCTTCCTAGAGTTGTAAGATAGGGGCCTTTATTAGAACAGCGTAGCTTTTCGTTTAGTTGTCCCGATAGCATGCCGTTGGCTCCAATGAATGCGGATCCCGAAGCCTCTGCTGAGAGAATTGGGATGATCTCACTACCGAAATTCATCTCGGGCACGTGACGGACGAGGCCTGACCTTTGCAGTTTGCCTCACATTACGTGGAGGGACTCGCCCATGAAGGATAATCACGCCCTGTTCAAACTCGGAAGACGACGGCGAAAATCCAATAAGATCGCGACATCATGTCACCGCTTAGTAGCACTCCGTAGCGGGCTTCGGCGGCAGAAGGCGGCCGAAGGGCGGAGCGCGCCGAGGGCGCGGCCTGCGCTCGGGCCGAACGGCAGCCGGCGGGCGGTTCTCGTGGCCCCCGGCCGCCAGGCACAGCTCTTGGATCCCCGACGCCAGCAGCGCCCCGCCGGCGCCTCGTCCAGTCATCAGCGTTCCACCAGCTGTCACGGGCTGCACCGACCTCCCTCCACCACCTCGTGCCTCCCTCCCTGCACCAGCAGCCTCGCCACGCCACGACATTAACTTCCCTTCCCCCCCGCCCCATTCCTTCCCTCTCCGCAGTCGCTGTCCGCAACCGTCGCTCGCCCGCCCAGCCCCGCCCGCAATGTCTTCTTCGATCGCTATCCCCAAGCGTAAGAAGCCGGTCGCCGCCCGCCACATCCTCGACTCGCACATGGCCGGTCACGGCCACCACCACCACCACGGGCACTCGGCCCGCCATCACCACTACGGCGATGCAGCCTCGTCCTCATCTTCGTCGCTGACGACGCCCGACCCGGGCCCCGTCTTCCACGCGGCTTCGCCCTCCTCGTCGTCCTCAGCCTCCTCGCCGCGACACTTCTCCACGCCGGCCTTTGTTGCCGGGCCGGCGAAGCCGATGCCGGCGCCGGCACCTACGCCTGCGGCCGTCGGCGGAGAGCGTCACTTCCGGGAGAGGAGGCCGTCGCTGCTGAGTAAGTGGTCGGGCGGAAACCTGCCTAGGTGAGGTGCGACGATGAGGGCATGGCTGGCTAACGCAGGCTTCAGGCGCGTCCCTTGCCCGGAGCGAGCACGTCGTCGTGAACGTCGGTCATCCCGATGCGCCAAGACTGGTGAGTTTGCAGAGGCAGGACACACTCGGCGATGGGTCGCATAGGCTGACAACGCCGTCGTGATAGATTTCTTGCGTCAAGGCGTCGCAAGGCTTCGACTGGAACCAGGGTAAGTTGCAGCCATTCCTACGTACGAGCGAAGAACTCGCACCCGCTCCACCTTATGGCCCGATTGAATGAGTGTCTTCGGACGGCGCCAACAATCTCCAGACATTTTCCTCCCCAGCTATCTCGATCATGACTCGATAGATCTCGAGCGCAAGCAGGATCCCGTCGAGGACATCGTCCTAACCGAGGAAGAGGCTGCCGCCATCTATCCTCATTAATGACTACATATGCGAACATGATCGGTTTTAGAGATGGACAGCGCCAGCTAGGGGGCACGGATAGGGTCGATATACCCGGCGTACTTCTGGCTTCACCGCGTGGATGGAGACGTGTATTTGCATTGCAGGTGCAACTGGCCTTTTGCTTTCACGGAGTCCTCTCATTGAACGGACGGGATCTTTTGGCGAAACTTAACTTGGGCGCTCTATTCGGGACGAATCGTATATATTCACATACCATGTCACATACCTTTTAGTTAGGCCTAGGTAGCTTTATGTGTCAAACGTTCATTCGCGCCTTTGGTCGAGTTCCCGCTAGCTTCAACGTTCCGGACGGGCGGTTCGCCGGCAAGCTCCCATCTGCGGTGTCCGCACTAGCCCGACTCCACCCAATTACCGCCGACGACGTGCAACCTGCAGTGCTACCGCGGCGTCTTTGTTTGCTTCTCCCGAAGCTTTTCACGCGTGCAACCTGTTCTTTGTACTCACGGCCCAGCTCGGAACGTTTTCGTCACTGATAGGCTCGGTCGCCAATCGCAGACCCTGGTCCGCTCTGGCTCGGCTATCTTTCCGCCCGGGGACAAGCGCATCGCCGGCCAATGCCCCGTGACTTCGTAACACGACCGTGAGCGACCAGAACGCGGTAAACAAAGTGGCGCGGAGACTCCCCAATCGAAGCCGCAATACTACGATCGCACGACATTTTCGCACGTCGGCCCTTTTTCGAACAGTTCAGTCATGGAGACGGCGCACCGCAAGATCGCGCTCCAATCGCCCGCCGACCTGGCGTACCTCGAAGCAACGGCGCGCCGCGCCGCGCGCCGCAAGATCGACCAGAACCTGCCGGCCAGCGCCGCGCCCACGGGCGAAGACGCCCTGCGGCGCAAAGTCGAGGAGCTCGTCGAAGAGGTGCGCGCGTTCTCACCACCACCCACATCACACCACACACCACACACCAACCCTCCCCGCGCCCCCCCTTAACAACCCAACTAACGACGCGGCCCCCCCTGAAAAAGTACATCCGCACGACCTTTTCCCTCGCGCGCCCCAACCTCAGCGTCAACGGCATCGATCTCGACGGCAACGACGCCGCCGCCACCGCCGCCGGTGGCGCGCCGTCAGACGCGCGGCAGCAACCCGCCGCCGCGGACGACGCCTCCTTCGAGCCCTACGACACGCGCCTCGCGGAGCGCATCCGCGCGCTGGAGGCCAGCAAGGAGGCGCTGACGGAGCGGGTCGCAGACCAGCGGCGCGGGGCGCCGCAGGCGGCTGCGGCGCGGTTCGCCGAGGGGTTCGCGACCGAGGTGGCGCGGGACGAGGAGGGGGGGGAGGCGGCGGCAGCGGCGGCCGTGGGCGTGGTGAAGGAGGAGGAGGATGGGCAAGGCGTTGGAGGGACGGAGGAGGGCGGGCTGTTGGGCGTGAAGGGGGAGGATCTGAGGAGGTGGGATGAGGTGAGGAGGACATGGGAGAGAGGGACGGAGGGACTGGTGGGGCTGGTGGATGGGCTTGGGGAAGCGGTGGGGAGGCTCGAGAGGGCAAAGGAGGTTGTGGCGGCGCTGGAGGGAAAGTGAGGATGGTTTTTGGTGAGTCTGGGCTCTGTTCGGATTTGGCGGTGTGCAATAGTGTATACTGGCGTTTGGGTCGTGTTTGGGATGCGAATGCAGGAGTGGAAGGATTTGCGTCATCGAATCGAACTGTCGAGGTTTGTGGAATTCGATTGCTATGGGGAATTAAGCATTACGGTCACGGGTTCAATTATTCATTGGCTAGCGCTGGCGGTCTAACATTTGGGTGCAGGCTAACGTTCTAAAACCAATTACAACGTCTCTTACAAAGTTTTAGTGGTACATAAAGTGCAGGAAGGCAACGAACTGTGCGACTTGCCTTCTGCCGTTGTGCGAGCACGCTCTGTCGGCCCGGGACCCGAGGGACTGGGACAACCACTGCTGTCAGGTGCCACCCACTGAACGCCGCCGTTGGAGAAGATGAAGCCGCTGCCTGGATGATCTTGCCTTGCGGCGCGGTGGAAGAGGACCAGTAAGGAAGCAGAATTATAATCTAAAGAGGTGCTTTCCGCATTGTTCGAAATGGGAACCTATAAAGCTGTGACAGCTTTCGTGCCAAGGGATCTAACCGCCCGGCGCGGTAGAATTCACTACGGTGACACTACGCAAGGGAAGCAAGCATTGCGCCAGTGTGTCTAACACTGTAAGACAGAGATCAACGCGCCGCATTTTCCTGCCAACATAAATATGGCATTGGTTCCTTGCTTGCTGTCTTCTGGGCCGCGGTGCTTCGTCCCGGAACTTAACAAATACCTGATCTCAAAGTTGCAAACCCCATCCTTTCAGAAGACTCCCTGCGATGGACCGATTCCAAGATGATCCTACGGAGCCATTGCTGTCCTCAAGGCCGGATACGGAAAGCCCCAATGGTGAAACCTCTAATACAGAGACCAGCGATGCAAGCGCGGCGCCTAAGCCTTCGACAGAGTTTAAGGCGACATCCAGGACTTATACGGCGTATGTCATGGTCATGGTCTTGACGCTCACGGAAGCTCTCGATAGCACCATTGTCTCGGTTGCCTTGCCGGTGAGTCCGCACAACCCCTATGGCGGGAAGTATACTCACTGCCGCAGACCATCGCCAAAGCCATCGGCAGCAGCACCGCGGCAACCTTCGCCCTCGGCACCAGCTACTTGCTCGCTTCCACGACGCTCCAGCCCATATTTGCGTCCGTGTCCAACGTGTTCGGGAGGAAGCCGCTGTTGCTCATCGCGCTCTTCACGTTCGCCGTCGGTCTGGCAATTGCGAGCGCCGGGAATAGCTCCGCCGTCGTACTTTTGGGTCGAACATTGCAAGGCGTCGGATCCGCGGGCTCGAACCCCTTGGCCGTGATGATACTGACCGATATCGTCCCGTTGAAGGAGCGCCCCAGGTGGCTGGGAAACGTGGGCATCATGTGGATGCTTGGAGGATTGGCAGGTCCACCGATCGGTGGCGGGTTGGCGGCAACGAACTGGGTACGTGACGAGCTTTCCGGATTCAGTAAACTCGATTGCTGACTCAAACCAGAGAGCCGTCTTTTGGGTGTGTTTGCCGCTGATTGCGGTTTGCTTCGTCGTGACCATGCTTTTCCTTCGACTTAAGAAGACGCAGGGGCGGCTGAAGCACATGTTGTCGAGACTCGACTACGTAGGCATGCTTCTCTTCCTGCCTGCGAGCTTCCTTGTCCTCTTGACTCTGACGTGGCTCTCCACAAAATATCCGTGGTTGTCGGCGGAGGTCCTCGTACCTCTATCGTCAGGAATCGGGCTGATGATACTGTTCGTCATGTACGAGAGGAATGTGGAAGCAGAACCACTCATCAGGCTGGAGGTCTTTGGCAACCCGACGTCCAAAATTGCGTATTTTGGGACCGTCATACACGCTTTGGTCTTCTTCATGACCGTCTATTATCTTCCAGTCTATTATCAAGGAGTCCAAGGCTATAGTTCTACCCGGGCCGGGCTTGCCATGCTCGCCGTCATGTTGTCAAATGCCCCCGTGAACGCTCTCGCCAACAGGTCGATCCAATACAGCCAGCGCTACCGCTGGGCAGTATGGACGGGATGGGGGCTCACAACTCTCGGGCTAGGGCTCATGTGTCTCCTTGACACTTCGACTCGTGGTCCTGTTTGGGTCGTCATCACTTTGACTGCCGGTGCGGGCTTTGGAGTCCTGGGTGCCGGGCAGAGCACCACTACGCAGGCGGCCAACAAGAGTGAGAACCAAGCTAGGTCTCAGTCGGCGTATTTGCTGGTTCGCGGGTTTGGCCAGACGCTCGGAGTCGCCGTCGGCGTTGCCATCTTCCAGAATAGACTGAAGAGCTCCTTGCAAGGCTACGATATGGGAGACCACATCGCCGCCGATACGTTGTTGCAATACGTCAAGTCGGCCGATCTCGCGCCAGAGGAGCGCGCCATGCTGCAGAAGGCGATTGCGGATGCACTTCGCGTTCTCTGGGCGACCGGATGCGGACTTGCGGGACTCGCTGGCTTATTGAGCTGTTTCATTAAAGGGTACCCCTTGGATCAAGATCCGGACTCAAAGCACAGTCCTGAGTAGGAGAGACCAGCGTTTAGGGATGCGAGGAAAAGAAAGTCATGGGGGTGAGAGCTGGCAAGAATACAAATGCGGGCTTGGCGCTCGCGGAGTGTATGGTTAGAAGTATAAAAAGCGATTGTCGTTCGACTGACATCGAGGCTGATAGAATTGCCTGTAAATATGCTAAGTACGTAGACAACAAGCAATGCTATTCATGAACCAATAGTCATAGACTACACAGCAACCTTGTAGCCATTGTTGGCAAGCCAAGACCTGAAGTGTTCGCAAAACTTGCTGACGTTGAGGAATCACTGATCAGCCAGGATGGTTGCTCACCGATACCGACATCCAGACCGCGCTCCTTCAGCGGCAGCAAAAGGCTTGACGCGCCATGCTCGAGGCGGCGGCTTTCATCAATTTCGAACGCTCCTGACTCTGGTACCTGAAATGTGCTTTGCGGCTGACGTGCAGCCAGAGCGCGTGGTCTGGAGTGGGTCCCGGCCGGGACCCGTCTCCGGCAATGCGCGCTGAGCTATTCGTGGAAGCAACCCCTGGACGCGGGCCTGCCCGGGCGCTGTAGAACGGTGGAAATCCCCGGCAGCTCGTATTGCGGACCTGGGCGTATCAGCCTTGACGGTGGAATTGGCAACTTGTCAGTTCGCGAACAGTGTGGCCTTCGGCAAGAATTTTTGCGGTTTTCGACACTGGGAGGCATGCGGAGAGAGGAGGCCGATCAAGGGGGAACGTTGTGGAAAGAGCAGCCGAGTGGGATCGCCAGGAACGCGTCTCTCGTCGCCAAGACCTCCGGTCTGTGCGTACACTGACCACCTCACTTCTTGACACCACGATAAACGCTGAGAATTGTATCTGCCGCGTACCATGTACGTACCGATTGCGTGTTTAGACCCGGTCAAGATCCACACCAATATGCAACCACCTTCAGCCGCAAGCTGTCGTGACGAGCATCCGAACCTCGACTGCCGATGATGATCAACTGCCTACTTGGGATGATATTCTCAAGCTACGGAATGGATGTCCGTGGCCAACCTATTTCCGCCTAACCACACGAAGGGAATTCGAATATTGGTAGCCAAGGATAGGTGGAAATTCTAGGCACACTAATCGGTGAAACACACTGGCGCGAGGGCACTGCCACTGAAAGCAACTTCTGGCTTCCCAGGCCGCATCATGAGCGCGGGGCGTTTAGGTTCCCCTTGAATGCCTCCAATGCTCAGTTGGTATACTTATAAAAGTACGGATTTTTGAGTATTGATCAAGTCACCGCAAACAATCGCGGACATTGTCGCATCGGAAGGGCGTGTCGTAGGCTTGCGCAACAGGAATTCCGCGATCCTACGATTGCTACGCGCAAATCCAGTTATTCCTCAGTGTGGCAAGCTCCGGTAGTCCAGCTCGAGCGTGAAGGTTTGTCCAGCCCTTGTCCGAAAGGGCGTGCAGGCCATGCCTGAGGCTCATTGTGCTAAGAAGGATTCCTCCAGGCTGTCGGGACTCAGCTCCAGCTCTTGCCGCGCCAACCCCTACTTTTCAGCCACAAATAGCTCGCGGGACGATATCGCTTCTACCCGCAGGAGCGCCGATCACGGTCGGCGGTACCTTGCACGCCGACCCACCCGCATAAGTGTAGCGGAAATAATGTAGGTTTCATGTACGTCTTCCCGAGTATATATCTCTGGGGAAGCCACCGCCGACATGCCGTTCTCTCCTCGCCACCAACTCTCATTTGGTCAAGCCAACCATCCGGCAATCGTCCTTCGTTCCGCTCCATTCATTTAAGCAGCCACCTGCCGGTCCTTCAGTCGTCGAGCTACCTTCTAAGCTTCTTAGAGCTAGGTTCTCCGGCACTCAACCACCACCCTCATTCTCCACCGGTCCTTCTCAACCATGAAGACGTTCGCCACCTTCGCTCCCCTCGTATTCGCCGCCACGACCCTCGCCTCCCCTCTCAACATGGCCTCCCCTTTCGGCTCCGTCCGGTGGTGGTGGGAATCCAGCCACTCCTCCAGCTCATCCTACCCCACCATGACGCCCTCCGCCGCCGACGGCGTCTGGGGCCCCACGGGCGGCTGGAACGCGACCGCCTTCGGCGCCACAGGCACAGGCACAGGCACAGGCGTCTACGCCACAGGCACGGGCACTGGCATCCCCGTCGGCACCGGCACCGGCAGCGCCGCCGCGCCCGCCGTCACCCTCGAGCTGCCCTCCGGCGGCGACATCCCGCTCGCCAAGCGCAACGACATGACGCCCGAGAAGTGGTCCTCGATGCTCGGCCTCGGGCGCTTCGCCTCCACCACCTTGTCGACCCGCACGCGCACGGGCGTGCCCCCAGGCGTCTTCCCGCCGGGCTGCGGCTACGTCTCGGGCTCGGCGTACTATCCGACCGGGACGGCGTGCCCGTTCCCGACGGGGACGGGTACGGCGGCGCCGCAGCCGTCCAACGGGACCGAGACGAGGGTCCCGGACACGCCCATCTTTCCCAACGTTGCCCGGGCGGGGCACCTCGCGCCCATGATGTAGGGACTTGTGTCGTGCGGGCAGGTTTTGGATGTAAAGCTTGCGATTAGCATGGTCCTTTGCGCAAGGTTCGGGAACTGGGTTTTTCACTGTTCTTTGGGAGTTCACATGGGACGGGCGTTGTCACATGTTCGAATAGGAAATGAACGCATTGATGAATCAAAATGTGAACCTGTTGATATTGTGAGGCGTTTGCACGCTTACTACGTGTAAGTTGGGTGCTAGTTGGGCAGGAAGTGTGAATCAGCTGTGATCACATGGGAGTACAACAGATTTGGAGAAAAGAGAAACCCATTAATTGCAGCATCCAAGCAATAGGCAAGGAGCCGGATGATCAGTGATGAATGCATCTCGGTCATAATGGAAACCGAACTACCTCCCATAAAAGCAGAAAAGCACAAACCCGGGGCCATCAGCTCCACCAGATTAACTGCGTGGCTGATGGTCCCTTGAATCAATCTTCATCAGATGGACTCCGTAACGCCAAGCCCTTAAACCGAGCACAAACTCGAAGGGCCGAACTCCGCACGCCGCCGCTAGCACCTACATCCTTGTGGACTCCTTTCTCAGCTTGCAACACCGGTTTCATTTTGGCTCCCCGAGACGCAGAAGTCGAAGTCGAAGACATAGACGAGGTCGGAGACTTTGTCGATGCGGAGCGTAGCGACGTCGACCGCGGCGGCGATGCCACCGCCCTGACCCTTTCCATGGTGCGGCCCGCAGAGGGGCTTCCGACTACGGGCCGCGCCTCATGCTATTCGATGTTGTGTTGCTGTTTGATGCGATCGAGATTGGCTTGACGCTGCGCGAGGTCTTCTTTTGACTTGGCCATCTTTTCCGGCTGGTGGTACAACACTGTGGAATGGATTAACGTGGTGCCCGGTCAGAGATTGGTTTGAAACATACCAACTAGGTAGCGGTTCTGGAAGTTGAAGCCGTTCAGCTTGTCGCAAGCCGACTTCGCGTCCATCACTTCATCATACACAACGAAAGCCGTGCCCTTTGTATTGTTCGCGATGCCCTGACGAATTTGACTGCTTCTGTTAGCATGCCAATAGTCCGATGCGCCTCTCTAGGGTGGGCACGCGACGACGTACCGGATCGGGCCAAATTTGCCGAAGAGGTCGAACAGCTCTTCTGGGGTGACGTTGTAGCTATACGGTGTGTTAGCGAACGGCGACCATTCGATCCATCGCAATAGCGGGCGCATACCTCAAGTTCTTAACGAATAGAGCTCTGGTGGAAAGACGCGTGGGTTAGTAATACCGCGCAAGCAGACGCAGGCACCGGCGGGCACTGCGGGCCCCGGACCAGCCGCAGGGCGGAACTCACCGATTAACTTCCGGGGCTAGCTTTCCACCGCGACTCATCGCTTGGCTGTATGCCGGGGTATGCAGAGCAAGGAGAGTGTGTTAGTTCGTGGGTGCCGTGTGCGCGTTGTGTTGCGGGTGTGTGGGTGAGTCGAGGCGTAGGGCTGGGTGGAAAAGTAGTTCGGTGTTGCGGCGGGAGGGGTTCGTTTGGTCAAGGTCACGCCTTGGTCCTCGCCGGTGCTTGCACGTGACCACCATCAACGGCTGACGGCGTCGCCACCCGCAGCCTCGCTTGGCCGCGGCTCGGCTTCGTTAATCCTTTCACTCTTGCCCGCTGCATCTGGATGCCGCAGCCACGCTCTGCACGAACTCAGTTCGGCCTGGGCTTGTACGGGACTATTCGGTGCGGGAGCTCGAGCGAACTACGAAGAGGCCTTTGGCAACAGCATCTTTGGCAAGGCGACCTTAGCGAGGCGTCGTTGAAAAACACATTCTTTTGTCTCCTCGACCCTGCTTCGCAGCGTGGCAGGTCGCTTTATTCTCAAGCGGAAATCATCTCATGTCATTGTCTACAGCCGGCCACTGTTATTCTTCCTGTGAGTGAAGCTCCGTCGACACAACGAAGCTCCCAGAACTTCATGCAATTCGTTGGGCCATTACGTAGTGTCAGCAGCTTCTAAGCTTCCGAAAGAATTAAGTATTCACTAGTTCTATCCGAGGATAGCGTTTGCTCTCCAAGGGTGTAAACTGCGTAGTCTGGAGCGCCGCGTGCCGCAAGTGAAAGCAACCAAGTAAAACCAGCAGTCGCTGGGGCTTATGTAACGCGCGTCGTTCGACCCGACCTCCGAGTCGTCCTGCCTCCCCACCACCGCCGCGACGCCGCCGGAGATCCACCCCCATCATCGCCGCCGCCGCAGTCGTCGTTCCGGCGCTCGCACCTCTCGTTCGCTAATATTTCCGCGGGATATGCTCACCTGGGACCTCGACGCACTTGCGACAACGCTGGCTTCGCCCTAGCGCGCGTCGAGCTCGAGGCGCCGCTCCGGGCGCACCTCCGAGAGCTACCCACCATCCGCTGCGACCAAATCGCCTTGCCGAACCTCTCAACCCTCGCCGCACCGCCCTTCCGCGTCAAATAACCTTCTCAAGATGAGCGCCCGCGCTCCCTTCGTACCCGGCACCTCTTTCAAACAGCGCGTCGCGCCACCGCTGGTGCGACCGACCACCCCGCCGCGCCGCCCATGCGAATACATCGAGCCGATCACTCCGCCGCCGACCCAGTCGGGGCATCCTCTCCCTCCATCGTTTCTTCCTTCGCAGCAAGCCAAGCACGCCGCCACCAGCATCGCTTCGAATAGCCCTTTTATAGATTCCAATCGCCGAAACGATTATGCCCAGCAATTGGTGGATGTGCCTGGCGTCGCTGCTGGCGGCTCGTTACCGCCCTCCGCACGCGCCGACAACGATGAGGCGCTCCTCAAGTCGCCCATAGAGGCGCTCGCATCGGTAGCATCAACCGCTCCCGCGATGAACCCACCGAGCGCGACGGGTCCGCACATACAATTTCGGGAAGCGGAGCCTCGCCGCCGGTCGTTCCACACCATGGCCAACGGCAACTCCGTGACCGCGAACACCGTGGCCTCGAATCCTGGTCTCGAACACCGCGAGCGGCCGGTCAAACGCGCGAAGTCGGAAGCGCTCCCATCCCCCCAGTTTGTGGTTGGCGCATCAAGGCCCGCCACCAGTCATGTTTTCTCGATGGACTGGTCGGCATACAACGTGGAGAAGCGCAGCGATGGCGATTATCTGGAGCAACTGAACGATGCGGCCCGGCCCCTACAGTCCAGCCATTCTGACCAGCAAATCGGCGAGGCCGAGCTACTGCTCAATCTTTTTTGCGAGCGGAGGCACTCCACGGCCGATGGTCGGCCACCGAGCGCGCACCAACCAGCTCATCCATCGACCGTCGCGTCGACGCCGCATCACAATAGGTCCACGTCGCTGCAATTCCCCGCGCAGTCGTACGCGCAATATGCGGGCAACAGTAGCGGCACATCACCTTACCTACCGCTGTACGTGCCTAACGGGGAACCCGTCGTTACTTTTGCCTCTGGCAACGGCGACGCGAGCGAGTTCTCGAACCCACCGCAACCGGACAACCGCGCGCCTTTGGAAGAGATGGCGAACAACACCGGGGATCAGGGGACGCAGCCGAGTCTGAAGCCCCGCAAGGCCCAGGGCTGGCCAAAGGGAAAACCTCGAGGCCCTCGCGGACGGGGAGGTGGCAAGTCTCGGCGCTCGTCCGGTCAAACCAGAGGCGGCACATCCAACGCTTTGCGCCACTCGCGACCGAATTCTGAAAGCAATTCGAGTAACAGCGTGACGGCGCACAATACCCCCCCGGACGTGCGCAAAGAACTTGCCCAACGTAAGCGCCGAAACTCGATCCACAACCACGCCGAAGCCGCAGCTGAAGGCGGAGGAGCCGTTGGTCGACGAACCAGCGTCCCGCCCGGCGTCTCAATGGTTGTCCATCCTTCGTTGATAAAGGAAGTGGGACAGCCGGCGAAGCCTGTCAAGGCGGAAGAGCAGGTGACTGTCTGCGCGGGGTGTAGTATGACCCAGAACGCCGCCCCGGGTACGAACGAGTCTTGGGTAAGCTGTGATGGTTGCAAGCAGTGGTTCCACTTCGCCTGCGCAGGGTTCAAGAATGAGCGGGAAGTTAGGAGCGTGGACAAGTTTTTTTGTCGATCTTGCAAGCCCACGCATGGCCCGACGACCTGTATGAAGCCCCGTCACGATGACGTCCCTTATTTCCTTCACGCAGCCGAGCACTTGGGAAGTCTTTTGGCTTTGTATTTCAAGTCATTGACTCATCCTGGACCGGGCATCATTCTCGGGAGTTTTTGCTAACGTGACAACAGTCGTCCGCAAATCAGCGCGCGCGCGCACCGACGTCGACTATGCTGGCCTGAACGAAGGCGTTCTCCGGACTTCGGACGATACGCCGGAGCACCACTACATTAAATTCTTCAAAGACGGCACGATGAAGTTTCTGCCTGAAAGTTTCCCTCGCATGCCGCCAGAGCTCATCTCGTCCGACTACTTCGAAAAGGCTGGCGGTATGCATGAGCCCATCGTGATACCCTCAGTTCTCAACCCGCGACCGAAGCCACCCTTCCTGCCAAAGAACGATGATGACGACAAGCCGGACAAACGTGAGGATCCCGAGGGTCCCTTTGAGTACGAGTATATGCCCGACGACGGACAGGACAAGCTGGATATGGTGATCCCGCGCGGTTTGACGGTCCGGCGCGTGGCTCAGCTTCTCGGACCCGACGAGAAGATTGAAGTCATAGACGTCAAATCGCAAGAGGCCGACAAACGTTGGTCCATGCGCAAGTGGGCTGATTACTACGAGCAGCCCGGCGACAAGCCGATCCGCAACGTAATCAGCCTCGAGATCTCCGGGAGTAAGTTGGGCAGGCTCATCCGGCGCCCGAAGATCGTGCGCGATCTCGACCTTGTGGATACGGTGTGGCCAGAGGAGGAGCTCGCTAAGGGCAGCTATCCCAAGGTCCAGTTTTACTGCCTCATGTCGGTGGCGGACAGCTACACCGACTTCCACATCGACTTCGGCGGCTCGTCGGTCTATTACCACATCGTTCGGGGCAAGAAGACTTTCTTCTTTATCCCCCCGCACCAGAAGCACCTCAAAAAGTACGAGGATTGGTGCCGCTCGCCCGCGCAGAACTATACGTGGCTCCCGGACCAGACCAAGGAATGCTATCGCGTGGACCTTTCCGAGGGCGACACAATGCTAATTCCTTCCGGGTGGATCCATGCAGTCTGGACCCCTGAGAACAGCCTGGTCATCGGCGGCAACTTCCTAACGCGGCTGCATTTCGGCATGCAGCTTCGTATCCACGAGATCGAAAAGATTACTAAAGTGCCCCGCAAGTTCCGCTACCCGTTCTTTCAAAAGGCATTATGGTACGCAGTCATCGACTACCTCCACCGCGATCCGCTCCCTCCGTCGGTCGCCCAGGATTTCTACGAGGGGAAGCAGTTTCGCCGCCAAGTTCCCATATACCAGGAGGTGAACAAGTTTGGCCACAACTCAGATCCTGGCCCGGAGAACTACCATGCGAGATACTATTCGAAGGCCGAGCTTGACGGGTGGCATGAGCTTGCGAACTTCATTTTCCGCACCGTCATGATCTCCATGGGTAGAGTCGAGGGGATTAGCAATGACGTTCGAGCTGCGGTGACACGCTCAATCCCCAAGGGCAGCGGTGACCCTCTCGAGATCGTCAAGACCTTCGCCATGTGGGCCGCGTGGAAGCGCGGGAACGAAGACATCCCACAGTGGGCCCATCCGGACGCAATCCTACCCGAAGAGAATGAGCAGAAGAAGCTCAGCGGTGCTGCGCTTAAGCGGCTCGAACGTCAGGAGGCTATCGAGGCGTACAAGGTCGCTCCTGACCGGCAGTCCGCACGGCAGCGGTCCAAGGCCGAGGCCGCTGCTGCCGCCGCCGCTGCCGCCGCCGCACGTGCTAACGCAGAGAAAGAAAAGACCGCTTTCGATTCCCCTGCCGTTGATACTGCCACTACTCCCGTGAAGCCGGCCGGCGCTGCCTTTAGCACGCCAAAGACGTCCGTTCTCGGTCCGAAGCGTGTGGCCTGCGACCCTTGCCGCAGGCGGAGGATTCGCTGCAAGCACAAGGACGAGGTGGTCGCCGCCAACGAGGGAGTCGCTTCCTCGCCCTTCAATGCGTCAAACTCGACGGTGCAGGTTATCATCGACACGAGCCCTCGACACCTCGTCAACAAGCAAAGCACCACGGATACTCCGCGGGTCGTGAACGTGAAGGAGCAGAGCGGTGACGACGCGGAGGACGGGGACGCGAAGAAGGGCAAGAGCCGGACCAAGGCCTGCTACGAATGTCGTAGGAGCAAGGTAAGCTTTTATCCCTGGAGTGATGGGTGCGTATGCTAATAGGAATAGCGTCGGTGCATCCACGACGAGCACGGCAATGTCGATCCCAGGAAGGCTGCTGAGCAGCCCTTGCGCCGCGGCTCGGGAGCGCATAAGAAGCAGCCTTCGCTCGGCGAAAATGGCGTCATAATGTTACCGAAAAGAACCAAGAGGGAGTCCGACGCTAGCGACGGGCCCCTGCCGGATACAATGCTTCTAGACGGCGAGGACGGCGAACAGGATTCTGTTCACCTCTTGCCGGTAAACGTGGCTAGCGCTGCCGCGGGCCAACCGTTCCGGCTGGAGAACGAGGCAACGAGAAATGGATACGGCAACCCGCAGGCGCTAGCCAAAACGGAAAACCAAAGGTCGGTGGAGCGGGAACCCAACGGCGTCCGTCCGCCCTCTCAGGACTCCGGTATGGACATCGATCCCGCCTTGACCTCCCCGCATCCGGATGCGGCCGTCGAATCCACCGAGATGAATGGGGTCGAGCACGCTAGAGATGGCGAGTCGCCCAGCCCGGGGGTCCGACAGCAAACTCTAAAAGCGCAAGCTTCCAGCGCGCCCGTCGCCCCTAACCAGCCTTCTTCGTCTCCCCTAAGCGACGTCGCGCCCTCGCCTTCCCAAGAAGTGGTCCGCGGTCCCGTGTCGGCGTCGTCGGCGCCCGCTGCGGTCCGGCCCGAAGAGGCCGCTGGTGCAGCGCCGGAAGCCAAGTCGGAGCCTCGTCCGCGGCGGAAGAGCACCCTGGAGAACGACGAGCCTAAGACGCCCGTCCAGCAGATGCGGCACTCGGTGCGCACGGCGAAGCCCGTCGAGCGCTTCACAGAGACGTTTCACCCGCGTTCGGGCCCATCGGGCTCGCACCGCCGCGCCAACGGCGCCGCCAAGACCTCGCCAGCCCAGGACGGTGCGGGCCTCCCGCCATCGTTGGCGGCAAGGTCCAAGGGCAAGAGCGGATCCCCTGACGGGACCGTCGCGCTGAAGCGGAAGCAGAGCGTGGGCGCGGCAACCGCGAAAACACCGGTGCCGGCGAAGCGGGCTAGGACGGCGGAGGCGGGTGGTGCGGTGAAGGAGGTGGATAGGGATAGGGCTAAGGTGAAGACGCCGGTGGAGGAGACGCAGGAGGAAGCGAGTTTGAGGTTGGCGAGAGAGTTGGCGGGGGAGGAGTACGGGTTGAGGAGGAGGCGGAGTAAGTAGATTGCATGGGTTGTGGTGTGTGCTAGTGTATGCGGTACGGTAATGATGCAGGATGAACTTGTGCTGAGTATTTTTCTCTTTATTATTTTTCCTGGTCCTTGTTCGAATAACGTTTGTGTGGCATTCTGGAGAATGCCACTGTTTTTCCTTCTTTCATTTTTTTTTCCTACCCAAGTCCATCGGACCGGCGTTCTTACCATGGGGCCAGCGGGGTTAATTGCACAAATGTGCGTGTCATGGTAATCTTGTTTTTCTTCTTTCTTTGGGCATGTTTGTCTTTTCCCGGCGTAATCTTTGTCTTTGTACAATTGGATGGCTTATACCCACCGGTCCGGCTCGTGCCGTCATGTTTTATTCTCTGGCGGCGCTCAAAAAGGTGTTGAGATATGGAAGATTAGATGGTGGGGGTGAGGCTGGGAAGGGTTGGAGGGACGGGTTAGGTCTATCGTATGGGGGGCAGCGGCACACTCGAGTCTTCGTTTCTATTCGGGCTACGATGGCATTTGTACCTTGTATTGCTGGCAGCTGAAAGGAGTAATATCGTGGGGCTGGTGGGGGGAAGGCGGAGAAGTTTGTCCGAGTGTTGTTGGGTTGCGGTGCTACAGGCTGTTGTCGAATGTGTGCGTACTTTTTATGCCTGTCTGACGATCCGAGTCAATCAAAAACTTGTTATGCCTAGGAAGCGAGCACTTTGTGACAGACAACGAGCCGAACCGTGTTTCGGAATTGAGAATCAATAAGTGTTTTCTTTTGCGCTTTTCCTATTCACTCTCTGCCCTCTACTACGTACTCTCTAAATCGAACGGAGATAACCGAGCAAAACAAACGCGCAAAAGTATGCAGGTGTCAACTAATGTAAATACAGAGGAGATAAATGGAGGTTGAAAAGAAGGAGAAAAAGAGAATAAGATGGTAAGTGAGTAGTAATATAAACAGTTTCGAAGAACCCGGCCGTGTACTTCTTATGCAAAGCAATCAGTAGAGTAGTACGTAGGTACGAGAAAACGCGATATAAAAAATGCCGAACCACCCAAGTCGCCGTTCCCTCGCCATGCACGGTGCGCGGAAGTTCGTGACCACCAAGAAGCTCTCGCAGCCGTCCGTAGGCGACCGGAAGGGTAGCTCCTAACGCGGATAAGACCGCAGAGGTATCTCGCCCTCGTGGTGGGCTAGACGGAACCTCAGCTGATATCCTATCCTTTTCGTTTTCTTGCTTCCTATAGACGCCGCACGCCGGCGGCATCGGCACCGTGCTCGACAGGCGAACAAACAGATTCGGGATCGCGGCGCCCGCGCTCAAGGCGGGCAAAAAGGCAGTCGTTTCGTCGTTTCGCCCCTTTGGGTATCCCCCTATGCCTCGTGGGCGTGCGCAGCGTGCTTTCTTCAACACACTCGTCCCCCTTCTTTTTCGTTCGTCAAAATGCGCCCCGCCTTAGCATCTTCCGGGGCCGGCATCCGCAACCCTCTTCCCCAGGCGCGCGTCGCTGGCCGCCTTTCTGCTCCCGCCCCCGCCGTCTCCCTTCCTCGCTTCTGGCATATTACCCCGTTCGCCTTTGGACCTCCCACGCCGGCACGCAGCCGCTTGCCCAAACTCAGCCCGCGCAATCCTCCATTTACCGCCCGGTCCCCGCGCGCCTCAGCTCCCTGATGACGACGCCAGGCCCCTTGCTCCAGCGGTTGTTCGACGCGCTGCTCGACGAGGTGGCGGCGCTCTTGGGCGACGAGGCCGGATCCACGTAGACGTACTCGCCGTCGACGTAGGTGGCGTCGCTGATGAAGGTGGTGCGCTTCTCGCGGCGCGTGTAGCGCTGTTCGAGGCGGTAGAGCTCGAGCCCTGCGAGGAGGGGAAAGGGTTAGTGGGGGGTGTTAAATGGCGGGAGGAGGGAGACAGGGTTTGGTGATGGTGGTTTTGGGGCGGGGGAGAATGGAGACAGAGGTGGACGGGAGTAAGCGTTTGTGAAGACGAGGAAGTGCGATCGAACGCAATTGGCAAGCTCCAAGGCTTGATCTTCAATTGATGCTGGTGTAGGACCGCTGCGCAAGGTGGCGCTCGTTGCGCTTGGGGATTGGAAATGGTTCCCACGGGGGGTAGATGCGAAGCCCGAGCAGGCAGATCCGAGAACGGGAAGCAACATGAACTTGTGCGACGTACTGGCTTGCAACTTCTCAATGAGACCCATAATGGCAGTTGAAGGCGTATGTATATCGGATTGACTCAGTGATGCCGTCGACGCTCAGACCGCACACCAATTGAGACGTGCGGCGACAAGACTGAAACTAGAGAATGCGAGGTGCGGAGTTGCCGTTCCGCGCGAGAGATAGGGAAGAGAGATAGGGAAGGAGGAAAAAAGTGTGGGGAGACGAGGGCGTTTGTCGATTGTGAGCGGAGAGAAGGCTGTTCGACCTTAGTCGTAGATACCGGGGGGGTTCTTGGCACGTTTGGTTGTGGAGATTGGACTACGGGATTAGGGCTGGGGCCGCGAGCCGGGGTGGTTGTTGGCGTCGAACAAGACTCAAAGAGGCGTCGACAAGGGTAAAGGGAGGAGATCGAGAAGGGGGGGTGTTGAAAAGAGGGGGAAGGGGAGGGCAGGTGAAGGGGACAAATGAGGGTATATGTATGTATAAGGATTGCGTGTACGAGTAACGTATAAAAAGAGGGCGGCGATCCGGCAGTTTTGAACAATGAGCGAGAATTTATGCAGCGGGGCCGGACGTAAGAAGAAAAGGGCAAGAGATCGGAGACACGACCTAACAGGTAGGTGCAAGGTATCGAGGAAGCGTTGGGCGGCGCTGGAGCCTTGGCCTGCAGCAACAACGCACGCACACAACTGGGCCGGAAAAGAAACGAGGGGAACGGGCAAACAGTGCGTTGGTGTCGCTGGGACTAGGCGTGCGGAAAAGAGGCGCGAACGTTGCGTTTGCGTCCCTCCCAGAATTTTCGTCCCAGAGTTCCCCCTCCCTTCCCAGGCCCACGCGACGCCCCCTGGAGGATTTCCCCGGCTGCCAGGCACGGCCGGGGCCCGCCCACCCAGCCGCGACGGCGCCGGCCGCCGTGCTCCCAGGGTGCCCCTGGTTTCTGATTGTGGGCCGGAACTCTTGGCCCAGGGAGGAGGGGCGCCCTGTGCTCCTGAGCGAGACCGGACAGCGAACCACGAACCTTTCTTTTCTCGCCTTTCGACCCCAAAACCGTCTCCCTGTCGCGAAGAGACGACTCGTGCAAAAACACTGATCCTCGCGGGTAGGGCGTCGGGCCCAGGACGTTGCTCCGCCGTCAATCCGGCGTTCGCCGTGCCTACATAGCCACCGGCCCGGTTTGTCACTGCCACTGGGCCCGAGTCTGGTTCCTGGGCTAGCGGGGCGCGCCAGGCCCCACAACGCCGGTGCCGGCCTCGGCGCTACCGCGCAGGCTTCCTCACCTAAACCACTGGTACCACCACCACGGCTGAATTGGGCAGACCGGGCCATGGGACGCTCGCCCGGACCTCCGGTTCGAGCCTAAGCACGGGCCCCGAGCCCTCTCTCCCGGTCGCCCCTCCGCTGGTTCGGCCGACCCATGGTACTGCTCCTGTCGTCTTCACGGGCCCGGAACCGAGTGCGTGATGAATGAGGGGCTCGACATCAGGTGTTGAGGGGCGAGTGCGAGAGGAAGAGACGGCGGCCGTTCGTCTAACACCGGCGCGCCGCGAGATGCAGGTGGTCTCGTGCTGTGCATCTGACGGGGCGGGTCCGTCCCAGCTGGACTGCACCGCGCCAATCAGGCCCTGCTGCGAGTGACTGCAGAGCTGACAGGTACATACTACGCGGCATTCGGCAGGCCCGTTTGTTTCCTCGAGTCCCTGAACCATGGGCGCTGCGGTCTCGGTCTTGCTTTCTGTTTGGCTTCCACGTGGAGAGAACCTTGGTTCCGGGTTCCGCTCCAAAGCGTTGCCGCGCGCGATTTCCACTCTCCAAGCGTCCCTCCTCTTGCAAAATCCGATGTACCAGGTCCCTACCTCTACCTACCAATCGATTCTCCCTCGCTCCGCGACGATGATGCGTATTTGCGGCCTGCTTTCTTTCAAACTATTAAAAAGTGGTAGGAAAGCAGGAAAGCCACGGTCGCCAAAATGTCTTTCGAAATCCGTGCAATTCCTGCAGGTCACCTTGAATGGACTACTTGTTTTACTATCCTTATAACTTATACCTGAGAAGCACTACAATATAAATCCAATCGATCAGACAATCCTTACTTCTCGTCTCTTCCAGTCTAATAGGAATTCTCCCTTCCATAAGCCTACCTCCATCCAGTCCTTGTCACTGAAGTAAGTCATGAACTGACCCCGGTCTTATACATGAAGCATCGGCAGGTATATTATCTGTTGCACCTATTTTCGCTTCACGCGCATTGATTTGGTAATGGTCCACTTGTCATCTACGGGAGCCTACCGCAGACGTAGCTCACGGCCACATTCGAACGGTCTAATAAGCACGGTGACGACGCGGCGTCGGAACCCGGCGATAAACCTAATGCAGTGAGACGGCCTTTCTTCGTGCTATCGTGTTGTAGCTTATCAGCTTGACATTCGAAGCGCAGTCCTTTGAGCCACTCCGTGCTTGATAGAGAGTACTTTCTAACCTCGTCAGTGCCACTGATCGAAAGGAACAGGCCTGACCTTGGAGACCCTTTCGCCATCTGGCAAACTCGTAATAGCGTCGTGCACGCGACAAGACCGTCTAGTCCCCCAACGGTCTTACAGCGTATCGTGCTACATGTATGCCGGGGTAAAAAGGTCCAAAAACCTCTTGTCGAGTCTCGCTAGTATTTGTGGTTCTATGGCCCTGTCCTGCGCTGTCGTCGCCGGTTCTCTTAGATCAGGCCCAAGGGGTAATCTGGTCAAGGTGTACTCCCACCGTTTGACTTGAAATTGAGCATGAGCGATGGCATGTCTGTTTAAATCAAGTCATCGAAAGTGCTTTAAAACACTCATTCCTGAGTAAAGTGCGTACAAGTTAACCAAGACTCAAATCCAAATGATCATTCATAGAGTTTCATCGCAGAGGAACTTAGTGCTGCTACATGCATTAATGGAAGAAAGTACCTCTTGAGCACAACTAGATACTTATAACCACACTATTTAGACTAGCAACATTGATTAAGGTGTTAAACTTGCCGTTTCGTGCACTCGGCGAGACTAATAGAGTGAGCTTAGTGTTTGAAAGGAGCCTTTGCGGAGATATCGCTGTACTTTAAAAGTGCACTCTCTGCTTGCTCGTATTCGACCTATTTAGAAACTAATGGAAGGCTCTCTATGCTCGGTAGAATCTAAACGACCGCAATTAATTGCTGGGGTCAACTGAACTAACTTATTGGCCATTTTAATTCAATACTAAATCAATGAGGAATACCGGACAATATCTCTAAATTCATACCCAGACCGAGTAGAGAATCTACATAGTTCTACCAATTAGGCAACTATTAGCGGCAGGACTAGAGGGGAGCACTTGCTCCGCTATTCACTTCGCATTCCCTCCACTTTCTTTCCTGGCTTTAGCGCCTTCCGTGCCATTTCGATCATAGTCTTCCTCAAAATTGTTTTCTACAAACTCCTCTTCGGGTTCATCGAACGTGTAGTTAGAGTAGCTATCATCGGCCTCGCTACCGGAATCGATATTGTCGAAATCCCTCGGATAGAATCCCAACTGCAGCATCATCGGAGAAGTGAATACGTTGTCCTCTGGTGCTTGCCCCCCCAGATTCGCGAGCTGGAGTGCAGCCACTTCGTGTTTCCAGCCGGCCACGCCACATTCGGAATGATCCTCCAAGTAATCTTCATCGCCCGCTGCCGCAGAACGACCCTCCAAGCAACCGTCATCGCTCGCTACCAATTCAAGGGGAAGGTGTCTGGAGTGGAAGCCTAGAAGAGTGTTTTTGAGCTCATACGGGGACATTCGGATAGTTGACGGGTCGAACGGCCATTGCTCAATATCCTTGAGCCCATTAAACAGGTAGCCAGACTTGAGGGCATCACACTGTTCCTTATAAGGGCTTCCCTTTGCCAAGCAATGGCTTCCGGTGAGTCCTTTTTGGCAAATCTCAATCAAGCTGCGAAGAAACGAGGTCCGCAAATGCGTGATTTCCTCTGCTATACCGCAAAATTAGCTGGAGAGTTTTGGAAAAAGCGTAAGAATACCCCAGGTGCATAGGGTACAATTCAACGGCTATTTGTACACCAGGAAGAAGGCCCTTACTTTTCATAGCTAATTGGTCCCCTGGAAACAGCTCTGCTAGCTTCCGACCTCGGTAGATGACGCATCCATCCTCGTCCTTCTCAGCGTTGCGCGCGAGATGGTCCATCCATTGCAGGAAGATATCGCTAGCTCCGAATTCATAGGAGATCAAGATCCACTCGGTTTGGTCCGCATCCAACCTCTCGCGGGCGAGTTGCCGGATCCAGTTCTCTACAAAAGGCTTAAACAACTCGCGGACACGATATTTCTGGGATAACATGGCAATGGAGTAAAGCTCCTGGAGGGTGATGAATTTGGTCAAGCGCGAGAATTGAAAATGGACGATCTGGAGCATTAGTTTCAGAGCCAAAGGGTCATCGTCTGGGAGTTGAATGCTTTGAGAATCGGTTGCCATTGCAGAGTCGACCATATCCGCCCAGGTTTCACTTGCGGAAGCCAACCACGAAGAACACATTCGAAACTCGTGAACTTTGTCGCGGCCAACAAAAAGCGTGATATCGCCCTCGGCATCAAAGACATGTAGCAGTTCGGTGGCCGCATCGGATTCTGCGCTCTCGCTATCTTCTTCGCGAGAGTCTGCTGATGCAGACCGCATCGGCGTGTCCTCAGGCGGCATCGGCACATCTGCAGGCGGCACCGGCACGTCTTCTTCGGGCTTGACGCCTGGACCTGCGGGAAGAACGGGTTAGCTTTCCCGGGTAGTGTTGCGTCGGACTAGCTTCGGCACGGCCATATTGATGAGTGCATAATATAGGACTGTGCTCGGGCCATACCATTGTGATCCTCCTGTTGGGCTGCGGGGTTTGTGCACTCCATATCGACGTCTTCGGAAGCGGCGGGGGTGGGAGTTCCGGGCGCCACCCCAGAGTCATCGGAAACTGTCGCCGACGAGCTTGCGTCGCCGGAAGACATGTTGGCGTGGTAGATTTGGCTTTGACGAGGGATGACGGTTTTCGTTTTGGTAGCGCAGGAAGGTTGCGGGTCGAGGCCGCGGCTTGAGCAAACGTCACGTGCTTGCTCTGCAGGAAGGCCACTTGACTCGATACCTTCGCAACGGAGGTTGGGCCGGCAAAAAGCTCCTGAGTAGACCTGTGATATCCGAGGCGATAATGGGCGTAGACGTTGAAATGTACCGGTGACCCAAAGAGATTGTGAATGAACTGGAGTGAGGCGGCTAAGTCGCCAGCCTGGGGTATGGCGGAGGTCGTAGATATTGCCCTCGAAGGCCACTTCTTCGAGGCGTATGCCAGCCTGGGACGTGCCTGGTCGCGCGGTGAAGCGGCCTGCTGGGCGTGAGCGCAGCAAATAATGCGGCCCAGGGAGCCGGCTTTAGAAAGCCCCGATCCGCTGCACTGTGCAGTTTTGTTCTAGTGAGCCGCTTTGATCGCTGTGTCGCTTTTTGGCAATCCGGCCCCGCTTCAGCACCCAGGCAGCTACTTCTCAGAAGCACATGAACTAGCCTCTTTCGCTATAGCGCCACATCAGACTTCCGCGAACTTACGGTAAACCTCCATCAGGCTATGAAGGAGCTTCTTCTAGAGTCTGGTGAAAGCAGCGAAGAGCACAATTCGGGGCCTAGCAGCTTGGATCAACTCGGCTGCGCTATTCAGCTTCGCCTATGTACAGAGCACTTGGCACCCTCAGTCGGTGAGCCCAAATCGTCGCCATAACATTCCTCATCACAAGGCATACGGATGTAAGCTTTTTTTTCCAATTAACATTCAACCAGCCCCAACACATGAGAAATGCATTTGGGCCCATTGAGTGTTTCGACATCGTCGCACCACTTCGCGATGATCCTACCTTTTCGCGCCTGAACGTAAATTATGATAAGGTCCGAGTCGCACCTCAAAATCCTTGCTTTTGGGTATCGAGGCTAACAGAATGCCTAAGGGGCTGCATCCAGTGCATAGGAAGCGTGCGCACTCAGCACGAAAGGAAGAACCCGACACAAATATCCGTCGTCAAGCATTACGTCCAATCGAGCCGCGAAAGCCCGTGCCAATCAACAAAACCCGTTCAACGGACTCCATTGCCATGCATAACCAGCCGGCCCCGCAAAACGCCGCCCAGATGAACACTAATGGCTGCTCAGTCAAACAAGCAAAGAACGGGCGCCCTCAATCCATGTACGTCGACGGGTCCATGTCGATGTCGTCGTTGGGCTCGCGCGGCTCCTGGGCCTCGTGATACTGGATGGCGTCGTCGATGTAGCTCAGGATGGCGCCGACGCTGTCCTCGTTCTGCACGTCCAGCTGCAGGAACGACACCATGCCGAAGTCGTCGATGAGCTTGGCGACGGCGCGGTTCAGGCGCGCGAACGGATCGCCGGCCTGGCGCGGCGCGCTCGGGTCGCCGGCCTCGACCGGCACGACCATGTCGCCGTCTCCGGCGGGCTCGAAGGCTAGGCTGCGGTGCGTGTTGTCCTCGTCGAGCAGGCCGGCGTCGGCGTCGAGGAAGCGCTTGAGGTCGCGCTTGGCGACGGTGCCCTTGACGAGGTCCATCTTGGAGAGGACGTTGACGTGGGGCAGCTCGAGCATGAGCATGGCGGACATGGCGGAGAGGGTGCCGGCGAAGAACTTGGGCCGGTCGACGATGAAGGTGGCCTCGAGCAGGTAGGCGGCGCACAGGTTGATGTTCAGCGAGCCGCGCGACAGGTGCTTGACCAGGGCTGGCAGGACGGGCACGTGGGTGTACAGCTCGATCTGGCCGGGCATGTCGATGACGATGAGGTACTCCTCCGTCACCGTCTCAAGCGAGTCCGTCAGGAAGTCGAGGTTCTCGAGCAGGAACTCGAAGCAGTAGATCAGGCCGCCGTTGGGGCCGAGGCCCATCTCGTCCATGACGTCGTCCAGCGAGATGAGCTCCTTGATGTCCACGTCCGGCTCGAAGACGAAGTCCTCGGCGGCGGGGTCCAGGTTCACGTAGTAGCAGGAGCGCCTGTTGTGGCGGAGGTGCTGGATCAGGGCGGAGCAGAAGGTGGTCTTGCCGGCGCCGGCGGGGCCCATGACCACGGTGCCAAACTTGCTCATGGCGCGCGGACGCCAGGTTGACGCTTGGTGTAGGGCGGTGGGAGCTGTGCAGCGCAGGGCGGAAACTGCCCGGCCAACCGGAGCCTTTTGCGGGAAGTATCCGCGCGAAAGATCACAGGCAACGTGACGCGGGACGCGCTGCTCGACGGGCGTTCTGCCCGGGGCGGTGAGGCGGCGGCTGCGACGTCGGAGACAAATTTTCGAGGCGCCAGCGGGAGCCGTTTTGTTTCGCGCCGTTGCAGGCGGGGTGCGCTCAGGGGCGGTGGGCGTTTTGCTGAGTCAGGTTAGATTTCGCCACGAGGGGCAGCAGCCTCGCCGATCGCAGCCCCACGCGCCCCGGGACCGCGACCAGGGCGCCAAAGGGCCGCTGAGAAAGCGGTTTTGCGGCGGGAAACGATACGGGGCTTTGCGTGGGGCGCGGCCCAAGTGCCGACAATCACATCATTGTCCCCCGTCTCGGCTAATGCCCGAGCGCCCCCGCGACTCATATTTCGCTCTCCCGGCCTCAACCGCCAATTCTCCCCAGCTCCACCGCGCTGGCAGTTCCCTCAGTCCTTCATTCCGCACCGCGCCCGCTGCCCGCCGGTTCGACCTCCTTTCGCTCTCCCCACCCCGCTCCCTTTCCCCCGCCGCCAGCATGGTCAGCGACGTCAATGGCACCGCGGCCGGAGCCGCCTCCGGCGTCGACCGCGGCTCGTTCCTGTTTACTTCCGAGTCGGTCGGCGAGGGCCATGCCGACAAGATTTGGTAAGCGTCTCCCTCGACCCCCCCTTCCATCAAGCACGCCGGTTGACTTCGATGCAGCGATCAGGTGTCCGATGCCATCCTCGACGCCTGCCTGAGCGAGGACCCCCTGTCCAAGGTGGCCTGCGAGACGGCCACCAAAACGGGCATGATCATGGTCTTGGGCGAGATCACCACCAAGGCGCATCTCGACTACCAGAAGATCATCCGCAACACCATCAGGGACATCGGCTACGACTCGTCCGCCAAGGGCTTCGACTACAAGACGTGCAACGTGCTGGTGGCCGTCGAGGAGCAGTCTCCCGACATCGCCCAGGGGTTGCACTACGAGGAGGCGCTTGAGAAGCTGGGCGCCGGCGACCAGGGCATCATGTTCGGCTATGCGACCGATGAGACGCCCGAGCTGCTGCCGCTGACGATCCAGTTGGCGCACAAGCTCAACGCCGCCATGAAGGCGGCCCGTCTCGATGGCTCGCTGCCGTGGCTGCGCCCGGACACCAAGACGCAGGTCACGGTCGAGTACGATCATGACGTCGGTGCCGTCGTGCCCAAGCGCGTCGACACCGTCGTCGTCAGCGCCCAACATTCCGAGGACATTACCACGGAGCAGCTGCGCAAGGAGATCATGGAGAAGATCGTCAAGAAGGTTATCCCGGCCAAGTATCTCGACGACCGCACCGTATACCACATCCAGCCGTCAGGCCTCTTCATCATCGGCGGCCCCCAGGGCGACGCCGGCCTGACGGGCCGCAAGATCATCGTGGACACGTACGGCGGCTGGGGCGCCCACGGCGGCGGCGCCTTCTCCGGCAAGGACTACTCCAAGGTGGACCGCTCGGCCGCCTACCTGGCGCGCTGGATCGCCAAATCCCTCGTGCATTCTAAGCTGGCGCGGCGTTGCCTCGTGCAACTATCGTACGCCATCGGCGTCCCGGAACCGCTCTCCCTCTTCGTCGAGACGTACGGCACCTCCAACAAGACCGAGAGCGAGCTCGTCGAGATCGTCCGCAACAACTTCGACATGCGCCCGGGCGTCATCGTGCGCGAGCTCGACCTGGCCAAGCCCATCTACTGCCAGACGGCCAAGAACGGCCATTTCACCAACCAGGACTTTAGCTGGGAGAAACCCAAGACGCTGAAGTTCTAGGTGCCTTCTCCTCGATCCCGCCAAATCTCCCTGGTTGTCAAGTTCTCCGTGCGAATCAACTTCGCCTCTTCCCTAAATCGGCCGATCCACCGTCGCTTCTTCATCTAGCTCCTCCGAAACCCACGACTCCTTCCGTGCCTACCATCCACGTCACGGCCCTTTTGCACGTAATTATAGCGACTTGCATTTTGTTTTCAACAAATACCAGCATCGGCGTTAGGGGAAATTCGAGGGATGGCACCTTTCCAAAAGCTTCAAAAACACTTTGTTTCAAAATTACCTCTTGCTGTCGGAGCTCGCGCTCCGATTTTCTTGTTCTCTTTCTTTTCTTTTTTCTCCTTTTTCCTCTTTTGAAATCATTCAACATAGAGCACTTTTCTTCGTGCACCCGCGGCATCCATGGCATTTACAAATCCATTTGTTTGAGCGTCGGCGTTTGGAGAATTATTCAACAGCATTCTCTGGGCCCGGGCTCGGTCTTGTCGAGTTAGTTCTGTGTGTGTGTGTATGTGTGTGTTGCTTTCTTTGCGAACGGCTGTTGCCCCTGGGCCTGCCTATTGTAACTTCTGGTAGGAAAGGGTAGCTCGGACAAATGGAAATACCGTGTCAGCTCTTTTGTTTTCTCTTCCACAGTTGCCCTCCGACGTCCGATCGGAAATTCAGAGCGAATAATAGAACCATTGGACTCTAGCGGAAGCATGCGTGCTGGTGTGAGATTTGACTTGAGATGTAGGCCGTCGATGTGGATAGATCTAGTTAAAGGATACGGTCTCGAGGCGGCGCTGATCTTAATGTGTGTTTTAGGGACATGTCGAGGAGTGCGGAGTGCCGTTACGAGTGGGCCATCTACTAGCCGATGCTGGCACTGCTGCAGTGATTATTTTCGTGCCTGAGTAGACCGGTGACAACTCAGTTGATGCAGCATTCATATATTGGTGTGTTTGAAGGCGGTTGAAGCCGTCTGGCATCTCGGTGTTAACCTCGCGATAACAAGTCCCATGTGGCGCGTAGGCGTCAAACGTCCCGAGGAATGCGAGTGTTGGTCACCTAGACGTCGCCATGGACTCTTTGCAAGGTGTCTCACGCCGGCTGACCGTAGGGGTTGGGAGTGGTGAGAACACGAACGGAGCCCAGGCCGCGTTCCGCACTGCACCCCGCAATCGCCCGGGGCGAGATCATCGTGCATGAGCGGCCCCTTGCGCCTTCATTTGCGCCGTTTCTATTCTTGGACCGCAGAAACGAGAAAACGGACTTTGACCGAAGAAAAGCGGCGATCTAGCGCTTCCCGGGCTCGTTTCTAGAAGGGCACGAGGGATGGAGGGTCCCAGTCCCTGGGAGGGCGCCTCGTCTTCATTTAGCGGCGCCGTCCACTCAGGAGTCGCGATGTGACGGCCATCCCTGCGGCTGAGGTCGAACGGCGTGCGCCCCTGGGTTACCTGCGTGTCTGCGTCGTGCTGGGCCGGACCAATCTCTAGCTCGCCTGGACGAAAATGCTGTACGAGGGCCAAGAAGTCGCGGACCCAGTTGTAATAATAAGAACTCGTTCGTTCCCGGCCCTCGAGGCATCGCGAACTGAACAACGCGCCGGACTTGGCTTGGCGTTTTGAACCACCCGATCGCCTGAGCCTCGATTCTCGATTCGCAGTTTTGACTCTGCCACCTCACTCTCTTAGTCGATTTGGCCGACCCTTCTTTTGATCATACCTGCTATTGCGCCGTTTTGGAAACTCACGAACCATCGCTCTCGCGCGGCGAGTCTCATCCCGGAGAACACCACTCGAGCACAGTTGCGACATCGCCGTAGTGGGATGCCTCGAAAAGCTAGGAGGATTACGCCTGCCTAGATTCAATTTATTATCTTTCCGTTGCAGTCTATATACCCGGCCCCGCAAAGTTCCCTCCCGGCCGCCGACTCGATCAGCAAATACGAGAAAGTAACGGAGGCACTAAAAGCAGGAACTCCGACGACCAAGAGGGATTTTTTTTTGTCTTGATCAATTTGAACACTCTCTATACTTCTTTCCGGGATCCCACCCCGCCATAAGACAGCTATAAAGAGGTCGACCGACCTGTTTTTGCTATTCTTTTGGCCCGAAGCCACCCACCTTCAGTCACCAGTCAGTCCACCTCACCACTCACCCCCTCCACTCAACCACCACGGCCAACAAACCGCCACCCACCATGTACCTCACCACCGCCACCCTCCTCCTCCTCACCTCGACCCTCACCACCGCCCACCCCCCCGCCATCCCAACCCCACCCCCCCTCCCCACCAACCCCCGCTGCGGCGGCCTCCTCGGCCAAGCCTGCCCGCAGCCGCCGGCCTCCCCCGCGCCCGCCAGCCCTCCTCCGCCGCACGCCGCGCCCCCGCTCGCGACCTTCGCCTGCGTCGACGACCCCTGGTCCTGCGGCCTCGCCGCCGACTGCCCCGGCGTGTGCGTGCGCTTCCCCTGCGCCGGCTTCGCCGGCTGGCGCTGTCCGGACGAGCGCATGGCGTGCGTCGACGACGCGCGCGACGGCTGCGATCCCGCGGGCGGCGGCGCGGATTGTGCGGCCTGGTGCGTGTGGCCGCCGCCGGAGGAGGAGGGCGGCGGGGAGCCGCATTCGCACCCGGCGGTTCCGGGGCCGCCGGAGGTGTGAGGGGTTGATGGAGGGGTGGATTAGAGACGGGAGGACGTGGGGGGTAGAAGGGTCGGTGGAGACGGGAAGGTTGGCTTGGAACCGGGACAGATGCGGATGAGCACGAGCTGCGAGATGAGGGGACGATAATGCTGTCATGAAATGCGGACTTGGAGATGATTATACCAACTCATCAATAGAGAGACATGAATAAGTATTTAGTGTACACCCTAAGCCCCGATTGCGCAAACGAAAGCCTTCCCGTTCTTTTTGGCAGGGGTATCTATGACTCCGTACCCAGCCATCGCATCCAATTTTCATACAATGGAAGCATCAAAGGAAAACATAAACCAAAAAAAAAAAAAGAAGAAGAAGAAGAAGAACCAAGGAAAACGAAACAATCTTTTAGCCGTGATTCTCATGAACGCGACCCGCATGACAAACCCCTCCACCTAAAACCCGTTATTACCCGCCCTTCTCCCCCCCACCATCCCCCAACAACCCCGCCGCCGCCTCCTTTTCCAACCCCACCTTCATATCCACCCAGGCCCTAAAATTCGGCCCCTGGCAAAACGCCCCGTAAACGGCGTCCCTCGCCCTCTGCCTCGCCCCCGTCGCCGCCGCCGCCGCCCCTCCCGCCCCCGACCTAAACCGCACGCTCGTGCCGTGCTTCGCCAGCGAGGCCAGGAACGCCGCCGTGTGGAACGCCGGCGACGGCGACGGCGGCGGGGGCGGCCTCGGGCCCGGCGACCCGTCCGTGGCGCCCGCGGCGGCGGCCGCCGAGGCACCGGCGTGCCGCTCGGCCAGCAGCGCGGCGCTCGCGTGGGCGGCGGCGCGCCCCTCGGGGCTGCCGGCGGCGCCGGCGGCGGCCAGCATGGCGCCGTTGGTCGTCGGCGTCGACGCCCGCGTCGCGAAGTAGCGGTTCAGCGGGGCCAGGAACTGGGCCGTCAGCTCGGCGAAGTGGCGGCGGGTGAGGACGGCGAGGTCGAGGGCGGCGTCGGCGGCGGCGGTGGCGGTGGCCGGGTGGGCGGCCAAGGCGCCCTTGTTGGGCTCGCTGCCGGCGGCGTAGTCGTCGTCGTCGTCGGCGGCGGCGGCGGCGGGCCCGTTGCCGCTGGACGCGGCCGATAGGAGGGCCTCCATCTGCTTGAGCACGGCCGGGTCCGCCTTGATCCGGCTCTTGCTGGCGCCTCCCGAGCTTGCCGCCGCGCCGCTGGCCGAGGGGGGTAAGTCTGCGTTCCCGCCGGCAGCTCCTCCGGCCGCGGCGCCGTTGGCGCCCGCCTGGCGCGCGCGCTCCTTGGCCGAGTGGTGCCGCCGGACGGGGTTCAGACTCGAGACGGGCGAGAAGGCCGACGAGCCGCCGCCGGCGCTATGGTTGCTGTGGCTGCTGGCATTGCTGCTGCCGCGGTGGTGGTGGTGGTAATGGTGGCGGTGCGAGTGCGACGAGTGTAGGGATAGGTGGCCGGTGCCGGGTTCGCCGGAGGACCTGGACGAAGAGAGCGAGGGGTATGGGTTGGGGTAGCCGCAGGAGTCGTCGAGGTGCAGCACGAAGGGCTTGGGGTGGCCGGGCGTCGAGCCGGCCATGGAGAGCACGCGCCCGAGGAGGAAAGGGTTCGTGATGCCGACCAGGTAGTGCCTCGGGGGCCCGCTACCGCTGCCGTTGCCGGAGGCCGGCGCGGAGAAGAAGTCGGACTGCATGGTGAGGTACGGCCTCGCCTCGCCGGCGTACGGTACCGGGCGGATGAGGTCCAGCAGGCACGAGACGGCGTCGGAGCAGAGGCGCGGCGAGCGCGACAGCACGACGACGGGCTCGCACAGCAGCAGCTTCTCGTACAGCGGGTGCAGGTCGGCGGGGCCGCCGGGCAGGGCGCGCAGCAGGCCGGCCCAGTGGCCGACGGGCTCGTAGGCGTATATGGGGGCGGGGGCGTGCTGGGCGGAGGCGGACGAGGCGGGGCCGGACAAGGACGAGGACTCGGAAGACGCCGGGGCGGTGGTGAGGCCCTGCAGCGGGAAGGCGGGGTGGGGCGGGATGTCGAGCACGAGGAGGGAGCCGAGGAAGGGGAGCTCGTGGCGGCCGACCGAGGGCGGCGGCCAGGCGGCCATCTGCGAGGCGGCGGCCTCGAGGGCGGTGGGGTCGGCCAGCAGGCCGGTGGCGGTCAGGTGGCGCAGCAGGGCGAGGAAGAAGGCGGTGAAGGGGTGGTTGGAGACGAGGACGAGCGTCTTCTGGTTGAAGGAGCGCTTGGTGGAGCGGTCGAGCTGCTGGCGGAAGAGGGCGGCGGCGTGGAGGTGCGAGGGGCTGCCGTAGGGGGGGCAGGGCGAGGCCAGGGCGACGTCGGGGGAGGCGTTGCGCAGGGTGAAGTGGAAGGGGACGAGGTCGGGCGGGTCGGGCGGGCCGGGCGAGGAGGCGGGCGGGGCGGCGTCGTGCTGCTGACGCTCGGGGAAGCTGTTGAAGCAGATGGCGGACAGGTCGGCCTGGGAGAAGGGCGTCTCGGGGGGGTGGACGAGCTCGATCTCGGGGCCGACGTCGACGTTGAAGTTGCAGACGACGAAGGCGACGGCCCAGTGGCGGAAGCGGTCGACGGCGCGCTGCCTGGAGGCGCGGTGCGGGTGCAGCACGTGCTTCAGCTTGTCCATGCTGGGGGCGTTGCGCGCGGCTCGGCTTCAACGGCGGGCAATTGGCGGCGCGCAGAAGGGCGCGGGGCGGGAGCGAGGAGGCGTGGGCGGCGGGCGGGCGGGGCTGGCGGCCATGGCGGGGGCGGGTGCGGCTGCCCTGAGGAGGAGTGGCGGCGATGGTGATGGCGGTGGTGGTGGAGGAGGAGGAGGAGCAAGTGGAGGAGGAGCAAGTGGAGGAGGAGCAAGTGGAGGAGGAGCAAGTGGTGGCGGGGGAGGAGCAAGTGGCGGTGGTGGCGGAGGAGCAGTGGCTTGGGCGGGGCAGCGGCAGGCGCGGGCGGCGGGCGGCTTGGCGGGCAAGTCCAGGCTCGGCTTGCCCCGGCGCGCCCGCCGCTGCCCGGTGATCGCATCGCCCGCCCCGTGCTCCCTGCCCGGCGGCCGCCCCCTCCCCTGCTCTCCCTCGCCGACGGCCATGATCGAGCACCGACAATGCCCCGGCCTCTGTGATTCTGGCTCCTTCTCGGCCTCGCCGTCCTCGCTGCCTGCCGCCTCGCGTCCGGGCGCGACGTGCCCGCGCGCCGCTGCGAGCCTGAGCCATGGACGCCAACATCGCGAAGGCGCTGAACGACCGGCTCTACGACAAGCGTAAGAGCGGCGCCCTGGAGTACGTCCACTTTCTTCCTCTCTCGCAGCGCGGCATCCCGGACGCCGCCAGACGCGTCCGCCAAGACGCGCGACTGACGCCGCCTCGCCGCAGACTCGAGGGGCTCGTCCGCGAGTCCCTGGTCGCCGGAGACCACGACCGCATCCAGAGGATCGTCCACCAGCTCTGCCACGACTACGCCTACGCCGTCCACCAGCCCCACGCCCGCAATGGCGGCCTCATCGGCCTGGCCGCCGCCTCGATAGCCCTCGGTTCGGTGCGTGGTTGCCCAGGCGCCCCCCTCTCCCCCCTCCCTCCCCTCTCCCCCTCCCGCTCCGTCCGTCGGCCTGCCGTTGCCTTGACCTGACCTTCCCGTCCCTGTCCAGGAGGTCGCCCGATACCTCGAAGAGATCGTGCCGCCCGTGCTGGCCTGCTTCACCGACCAAGATGCCCGCGTGCGCTACTACGCCTGCGAGAGCATGTACAACATCGCCAAGGTCGCCAAGGGCGAGATCCTGCTGTACTTCAACGAGGTCTTCGACGCCTTGTGCAAGCTCGCCGCCGACTCGGAGCTGTCCGTCAAGAACGGCGCCGAGCTCCTCGACCGTCTCATCAAGGACATCGTCTCCGAGAACGCCGCCTCGTACGTCTCCGTCCTGCAGGCCCCGCCCACCGCTTCCAACGACGACTCCGACTCCGGCCGGCGCGTCGCCACCCCGCCCTCCGACGTCCCCAACGCCTTCTCCCTTCCCCGCTTCATCCCGCTCCTGCAGGAGCGCATCCACGTCCTCAACCCTTTCACCCGCTCCTTCCTCGTCTCCTGGATAACCCTGCTCGACTCCATCCCCGACCTCGAGCTTGTCTCGTACCTGCCGTCCTTCCTCGGAGGACTGTTCAAGTTCCTGAGCGACCCGAACCAGGACGTCCACACCGCCACCCAGGTCGCGCTCGAGCGCTTCCTCGCCGAGGTCAAGAAGATCGCGCGAATCAAGCGCGGCATCGCCGAGAGCCGAAAGAGCGGTGGCCTCGGCGACGACGCCCCCAAGCTTTCGAGCGCGAGCGTGAAGAGCGAGCGCAGCGGTGGGAGCGCCAACACGGACGTGGTGGCGACGGCGCCGGCCGACGAGGCGCCCGCCGCCAGCGATCCTAGCGAGGTCAACACCATCAATGACGAAAAGTCGGGCGCCGGCGATGCCAGCGCGGGCGAGGACGACTGGATCCCCGGCCAGGACGTCCAGGTGGACCATTCCAAAATCCTCGACATTCTCGTGACCTTCCTGAGCGAGTCGTCCGAGGAGGAGATCCAGCTCACCTCGCTGCGCTGGATCGACTCCTTTTTTGAGATCTGCCCCGAGGACATCCTGCCCTTCGTGCCCCGCCTGCTGAGCCACGTCCTGCCCGCCATGAGCTCCGACGTCGAGCAGGTCCGCCAGGCCGCCAACCGCGTCAACACCAGCCTCATGGAGTACATCGTCTCGTTGCCGGACGAGCCGCCCCGGGCCGAACCGCCCCGGGCCGAACCCGCCGTCCCGCAGGTCGCCTCCACCGAGCGCCTCCAGCCCCAGCTCACCGGCGAAGCCCTGTCGCGACGCGAGTCCGTCTTCTCCACCAAGCTGCGCACCGCGAGCCGCGGGCCCGCGGCCGACTCGCGGACGGTGGCGACGCCTTCGCCGGACGCGACCCCCGAGGGCACCGTCGACGAGAAGGCCGGCGCCGACGCCGGTGCTGGGGACCCCGCGCAGCTCTCCATGAATCTCGACTACGAGGCGGCTGTCAACGCGCTGACGCTGCAGTTCCTCAACGAGCACGAGGCGACGCGGGTGGCGGCGCTCGCCTGGCTCATCATGCTCCACCGCAAGGCGCCGCGCAAGATCCTGGCCATCAACGACGGCACCTTCCCGGCCCTGCTCAAGACGCTGTCGGACCCGGCCGAGGCCGTCGTCACCCGCGACCTGCTGCTGCTGTCGCAGATCTCGCGCAACTCGGACGACAGCTACTTTTCGAGCTTCATGGTGAACCTGCTCAAGCTGTTTTGCACGGACCGCCGTCTCCTGGAGACGAGGGGCAACCTGATCATCAGGCGGCTGTGCGTCAGCCTGAGCGCCGAGAGGATCTACCGCACCATGGCCGACTGCTTGGAAAAGGACGAGGATTTGGAGTTTGCGAGCATCATGGTGCAGAATCTGAACAACAACCTCATCACGGCTCCGGAGCTGGCTGACTTGCGCAAGAGGCTGCGGAGCTTGGACTCTCGAGTGAGTTACCGCAACTACTGCGAACCCCCCTCACCACCCAAACTATTTTCGAGAAGTTGACAAGAGTGCAGGACGGTCAGACTTTCTTCGTGACGCTCTTCCGCGCCTGGTGTCACAACGCCGTCGCGACCTTTTCGCTATGTCTTTTGGCCCAGGCCTACGAGCAAGCGTATAATCTCCTCCAGATATTGTAAGTTGATTCCTTCGTGCTCGAAGAACAGGAGCTAATCTAGCTACAGCGGCGAGCTCGAAATGACGGTCAACATGCTTATCCAGATCGACAAGCTCGTCCAGCTCCTCGAATCTCCCGTCTTCACCTACCTCCGGCTCCAGCTCCTCGAGCCCGAAAAATATCCCCATCTCTACAAGTGCCTGTACGGCCTTCTCATGCTCCTCCCGCAATCCTCCGCTTTCGCCGCCCTCAAAAACCGCCTCAATTCCGTCTCCGCCATCGGCTACCTCCACATCGCGCACCCCGGCCCGCGCGCCATGGGCTCCATCTCCGGCGCTTCGACCTCGTCCTCCGCCGTCGGCGGCTCCGGCCCCGGCGGCGCCGGCTCCGGCGCGTCCGCCTTTGAGCGCCCCAACCGCCTCAAGGCCCGCGACGACTCGTACTCGGCCGCCGCCGCCAACGCCAGCGCCATCCGCTGGGCCGACCTGCTCGACAAGTTCAAGTTCGTCCAGGAGCGCGCGCGCCGCGCCCAGCAGCGCGCCCAGGCCGCCGAGGCCGCCGCCGCCGGCGGCGTCTCCGCCGACGAGGCCGGCCTCATCATCGGCGCCGGCCCGCCCGGCGTCGCCTCGGCGTCGAGCGCCGCCGCCGCCGCCGTCGGCACCCCGGGCCCGCACCCCGCCGGGCCCGGCCCGCTCAGCCTCGCCGTGCCCGGCGGCGGTGGCGCCCGCGCGCGCCACGACGGCGCCGTGGGCGGCCACGTGCGGGGCGGCAGCGCGCCGGCGCGGCCGCTGAGCGTGCAGGGCGGCGCGCTCGTGGGCGGCGTGGGCGGCGCGAGCGCCGCGGCGGCCGCCGCGGGCGTGGGCGGACCCGGGCAGCCGGGCGGCGGCGCTGGCGGGAAGCCGTCGGGCGGATCGGTGCCGGGGCAGGGGACGGGGTCGGGCAGGAGCAAGGGGACGCTGGCGGGGAATCTGGGGAGGTTGGCTGGTGGGGTTGGGGGGAGGAAGGGGAGGAAATAGGAGAAGGGGGAAGGGGGGGGGTGGGTGCCATGGCTGTGTGGTGTGTAGAGGTCGGTGCTATTGGAAGCGTCAAGGGGCCATGACTAAATGTGGGCGGGTAAGGAATCGCATTACGAGTTGGTTTGAGCCGCAAATTATTGTTCAAGCATGGCTATTAAGATGAGCACATTGGGTGTGAGTTTTGGAGTATCGGCGGGCGGAAACGTCTCAGACTAATCGGTACAATAATGAATGGTGCTGTAATAGGCGGCGTTTGCTGGCCTTGTGCTGGCATCTTTGTGTCCAACCAGGCTAACGCTGGCAAAGCTTCACGTGCGGATGTATCTTCTGTGTATGTAGCGGTCGCAGCTGGCTCCATCGGTCATGCAATGTCATCCGGCATCGCCGACTGAGCGCCCATCCGGTTTTTCGAATGCAGGAGACGCAAGAGCTATGTCCAACCGGTCTGAAACCTTCCCAGAAACGTCGCTGCCATATTGATGATTTGTTGTTGTGCGACGACTAATCCGTCAAGTTGTCGCGACTGAGCTTGAGGCTCGCGACTAATCATAAATTCGACCAGAGAAGCCACAACCACCAGTGAACATCTCGCCCAACCATGGCATTCCCTTCCCATAACGCTTTTTCTACCAATGTACGAGGGCGACAATAATCGAAAGCGACGTCGTACTCTTGGCTATTGGCTGCCGAAGATCATAGCTCAGTCATTGTCACACCCTGATGCCTGCATTGCTCGAAATAATGTCATGAGAAGCGCTAGATTGCAACTTAGACTATGCTGGCAGGCTTGAAGGGATCGCCAAAAAAAACGGGGGGGGAGGAGCGGGGGAAGCCGTATGAACAAAGTAATCAGTAAATCAATCGATCGCCCCGCGCTAACATCCAAATGTCCCCTAGAAGCCGAGATTGGCCTTTCCACTGCAACGTGCTTATCTGGCCGCTTCCACATCTCCGGAGTCTGTACTTTGACGTTCCACTTGCATGTCTAGTTTCTCCGCTGGACGTCGTTTGCCACGGCGTTACAAAGCAGGTCTTGAGGGGCTAGTACGGAGTGGAAGAACGGTTGATGTCCGATGCCGAGCACCCAAAGGACTAGACTGGATGGGAAATGAGACTGAAGACCAATCTGGCCAGAAACGGGTATAAAAGACAGAAGTCTCGAGGCAGAGCTCTTTGACACCCAAAAGACAAACACGAGCGTAACACCAGAAAGTACCCCTTACCATCTTCAAACCCCACCGCAGGAATGGCTCTTCCGACCACCAACACAGTCTACACCCAACAGTCTGGCAGCATCCTATCGGTAGCGGTACCCGTCCAGCCTACCCTCGGCCCTCACGACGTCCTCGTTCGGATCACGCACTCCGGACTCTGCAGCACCGACACGCTGTATGCCACCGCGGCACCGGGCATGGCGCTCGGGCACGAGGGCGTCGGCGTCGTGGACGCCGTCGGCGCTGCCGTGACGCGCTTCAAGGTGGGTGACCGCGCCGGCGGCGGCTACCACCGCGGCGCGTGCGGCGAGTGTTCCTACTGCCTGACTGGACGCGACATCTGGTGCTACCGGCGCGTGGTGTTCGGCGAGGCAGGCACCAGCATCGACGGCGCGCGCGACGAGAAGCAGAACGGCACCCTCGCGGCCTGGTACGTGGGCGAGGAGACATTTCTCCACCGTATCCCGGACGCACTGGGTAGCGCCGAGGCGGCGCCGCTCCAGTGCGCCGGCGCCACCGTGTATGCGGCACTGCGGGCGAGCGTGCGAAGCCCGCACGACAGGGTCGGCATCGTCGGCATCGGCGGGGTAGGCCATCTAGCCATCCAATACGCGGCCAAGATGGGCAACGAGGTCGTTGTATTTTCGACGAGCAAGGACAAGGAGGCTGAGGCGAGGAGGTTTGGAGCTGCTGAATTCTATCTGGCGGATAGGCCGGAGGATATGAAGGAGCCGATCAACACACTGATAGTCGCAGGGAGATATCCGAACTGGAGCAAGTAGGTTCGAAGTGCCAGGTTGTGCGGATTGGGCTGACATATCCTAGGTACTTGGTTAAAGAGGTTATGGCTCGTGACGGCATCATAGTGCCAGTGGCGGCGCCTGTTCTGCCGATCAATCTCCCGTGAGTCTCGGACGCATCCGAAAATTTCCTGAATCTTGGGAATTGATAGATTTTAGGAATGGCTCCATGTTCTTCAACGGCTACCACGTTACCTCTAGCTTGGTGGCATCGCGGAGCACGCACGAGGACATGCTTGAGTTCAGCGCTCGTCATGGCATCAAGCCCGCCATCGAGACGTTCGAGATGAGCGAAAAGGGCATTACCGAAGCTGTCGAAAAGTTGAAGGCCAATAAGATGCGGTACCGTGCGGTGCTGGTCGCTCCGTGACCGAAGGTGTGCTTGATAATACATCCCAAGCATACTCATAGCTAGACGTAGTATGCAACTCCAATACAAATGGTCGACTCATCTATGCTTTCCCTTTCGAAACCTCGTGTTTCTAGAAGCATCCTCCTGGGCCGAATTTGGCCGTCTGGCTCCGTCAATGACCCACGTGCCCAGGACTTTCTTCTTCTCCACCTTCTTCTTTTCTTTCGCTTTCGCCTCCTTCATTCGTCCTAGGTAGCCCTGATAGATGACCACCTCGGCTACGGCGACAACACCGCTCCCGCCCATGCTCAGTCCGAGCCTCTTAGGCACCTCGAGGTGTCTCGCAGCGATCCAGATGGCAACACTGCAAGCGACAATCGAGACTAGCACGTTAAAGATGACGGCGAGCTGGCGGTTGACGTCGGCATAGGTAATTTCCTCGTCTGCTTCGCGAGCGAGATCCGTGGCCGAGGGGTATGCGTGGGCGTGCGGAGAAGCGGCGAAGTGCTGGGCAAATGTCTCTGCGGACGGCTTTGGGTTGACCATGCGTTCGTAGGCGCGGGCCTCTTCTTCACGACGAAGTTTCTCCATGAGAGTCTTGTATTCGGACGTCTGGAGCTGTTAGTATAAAAGTTGCTCGCTCGTTAGGCAGCAGTTTGGAATCTCACAGGTTCCTGCTTGGACTTTGGGGGAGGCACGTAGACACTGGATCCGCGTAGAAGGTCATTCAGATATATTGAAGTATCCCTGGTAGATTCCGGTCTATCCTCGTTGTGCTTCTTGAGAAACTTGGAGATGTCGACGAGCTGGGCGTGCGAGATTGGCCGTCCGACTTCCGGCTCGGCCAGTTGGGGCTCGCCATCGCGCTGGAAACGGCCTATGCACTCACCGTCCAGCTCGGCACACTTCTGAATGGCGGCCAAGATGGACGCCGTCATGGAGAGGAGCACCATGTCGTTAGCAGTCCCTTGGGCGGAGATGGGTGGGTAGGTACCGAGTTGTTAGAGGGAAGCCCGGCGAAGCTTTGGCGATCTGCCTTGAACCCTGCCTGCCCAGACGCGCCATCGAGCGTCGGGCCGATCGAATTTTCCGGGTGGAAATCGTTGCAATCACCACCTCTCCCGCTGCTCACCAGTATTGTCCCAACAGCCCCAACGGCTCTCACACCTCAATTAGCTCCCATTGAGCTCTCTCGCTAGATTCTATCCTTGCTGAGCCTTCTCTAAATCGCATTTCGGGCTCTCAGGTCTGCGATTGACCCATCGGTTTCTCTATGACCAGCCGGCCCGGACGAGCATGCTCGCTCGCCGCCAGCTCGCTGACCGCTACATCTCGCCGACCACGGCCGTCCGCATGCCTCCCATGTCGAGCAGAGCTTCCAGCTGTCCGAGTCGTTCGTTACCATCCTTCTCGGCGGCGCCCACAGTCATCATGGGGTGCTGCCGTCGCCGCCGCACAGCATCTCCTCCGCGATAATAACCCCAACGGCATGAAAGCCGGCGAGCAGCCGCCCATACCAGTCGATCCACTGCGCCTGGTAGCTAAGGAAGTCAAGTTCCTGGCGAGTAACATCCGCGCACTGCTGGGCTCTGGACACCCAACGCTAGACACTGTTGCAAAGTACTACACTCAGTCTGAGGGGAAGTATGTGCGACCGACACTGGTGCTGCTCATGTCCCGTGCCACGGCGGCAGCGCCCAAAATCACCGCACGCGACCCCTCATCCACACGGAAACCGCCCATAAACAGCGCAATTTCTCCTTCTGGCGTCCTTGCAGACGTCAATCCTACCCGTCCCATCGAATCGCCCGATGCCGACGCATCCTCTACTCCTCTCTCCGACCCCTCCCGCGACGCCGTCTATAACTCTGCTACCTCAGAATCCGACCCCGACATCCTCCCCACCCAGCGGCGTCTCGCAGAGATCACCGAGCTTATCCATACTGCCTCGCTCCTGCACGACGACGTCATCGACCACTCCGTTTCACGGCGCTCGAACCCGTCCGCCAACATCTCCTTCGGCAACAAGATGGCCGTCCTGGCGGGCGACTTCTTGCTCGGGCGCGCCTCCGTCGCGCTGGCGCGGCTGCGCGACCCGGAAGTCACCGAGCTGCTCGCTACCGTCATCGCAAACCTAGTCGAGGGCGAGTTCATGCAGCTCAAGAACACGGCCCGCGACGAGCGCCACCCCGTCTATACCGACGATGCCATCGCTTATTATCTGCGTAAGACGTACCTGAAGTCCGCTAGCCTCATCAGCAAGTCGTGCCGCGCCGCGGCCCTGCTCGGAGGCTCCACCCCGGAAGTCGTCGAGGCGGCCTACGCCTACGGAAAGAACTTGGGCCTGGCCTTTCAGCTCGTCGACGACATGCTCGACTACACGACGAGCGAGCGGGAGCTGGGCAAACCGGCGGGGGCGGACTTGGAGCTGGGACTCGCGACAGCGCCGTTACTCTTTGCGTGGAGGGACAACGCCGAGCTCGGCGCGTTGGTGGGAAGGCGATTCGCGGAGCCGGGCGACGTGCTTATGGTGAGTTCTTCGCGTGCCCGTATTCATCGTGTGCTAACGCCCCACAGGCGCGGCAGCTCGTCTCGCGTAGTAGCGGTCTCGAAGAGACGCGCGTCATGGCGCAGCAGTACGTTGACGAGGCCATCCAAGCCATTGAGTTTTTTCCGGATAGTGAAGCCAAATGTGGCCTCATCGAGATGTGTACCAAGGTAATGCAGCGGCGGAAATGAGCTGAGTGAGGCAGTACCGGTGAAAGTGTGATATGTACTATTATGAGCACGCCTACGGTCTTTCTATGCTCCTCTGCATTCGCCAGTGTGGTGGCTGAGTTCAACTCCTTCTTTTTGAGTTTGTGGATATCACAAAAAGGTTACCAGTTAGTTACTGATTTACAAGAATTGTACATATAGACTATTTTGTCGGGAATGCAAGTTTGCGTCTAGACCGTGTGAGCGTGGCTCTAGCCTTGCTAATTGCTGGATATAAAATGCAATTGCTAGTTACGTACAGCAAATATCATCCGTAGGCTGGTGAAGCGTGGTGTTGACTATGCCAATCTTGCATCGCATCCGCCTAAAGCATCCATAAGTAGTAGGTGTGCAGCATCTCGAGATACGTTTTGACTCACCCAGCCTCTGTGAGTTTGGCCTCGGACCCTAGTAATTCGTCTCATCCTTCATTACGAGCCAACCCTGCACCAGCAACTCTGACCAACTTAGGACTAGAGCAGATGGAAGCAGAGCGGGTCACCAACTGGACAATCTGCATGTTCTGAACTGCGTGGCGCCACGCTTCTTCACCCCAAAATCTTCAATCCTCCCTTTTTCTTGTCGTGCTTCTTCACGCCAGCGCCGGTATTCGCACCGAGCACATCTTTCCCACCTCCGCCGTGTCCAGCTCCACCGCCGCCATTGCTGTGGCCGGCTCCGCTGCCCGCCCTATCGCCTTTGTTCCACTTTCCGCCGCCCTTACCCTTCCTGTGATCCGGGGGTGCCGTCGGCTTGATCTCCGTCGTCGAACGCTTGATCAGAACCGGATGACTCCCAATATACTTCCCGTTCATCTCCTTGGCGGCCTGGAACATGTCGTCTCCGTCGGCGAAGCTGACGAAGCCGTAGCCCTTGGACTTTGTGGTGCGCTTGTCGCGGATGACGCGCGCCTTTTGCACGCTCTTGTACCGCGAAAACGCCTTGAGCAGTGACTCGTCTGTCACCTCGCCCGCCAAATTTCCGACAAAGATGCGGAAATGCGCGGGGTTCCACTCGAGTAGCGTGCTATCCTGCCACGACTGTCCTCCGCCTTGCCGCACCACCGTTTTCTGCTTCTCCGGCTGGGCGCCCGCTGCCGTAGCTGTAGTGTCGGCAGGAGTGGCCGGGCCGACGGCTTCGGGTCCAACCGCGTACGTCACACCGCTGTCGCCGCGGCCGAGTCCGGCACGTCCTCCCATGCGCACCTTGTTCGTGTCGCTGTCGTCCTTTGCCGCGTATGCTGACTGCCACTGCCTAACCGCCTCTTCGTATTCGGGGTCGTACATCGCGTTGCCACTGTAGCCGCGACCGGCACCGCGGCCATACCCGGCTTGGTTCTGGCCGGGAGCCGGGAATGGGTTGCGGATCTGAGGCGGGGTCGCAGTCGCGGAATATGGGTCGGCGGGCGTGGCGCCTTTGTAGTACGTTTGCGGCTGTTGCGGGTACTGCTGATATGTGCCGTAGTTGTACGCGCCCGGCTGCGGAGATGGCGCAAACCCTGTCGGCGGGATAGTCGGAGATGAAGCTTGCGGTCGTGCCTGCCATTGGTTGGCCGAGGCGCCGCCGGCTACCGATCGCGGTTTGAAGCCGGTGAACGCGAAACTGGGGCCGGCGCTGGACGTGCCTGGCGCCCCAGTCGGGGTGGCCTTGCCATTCTGCTGCGTGCCTGGCGTGCCGGATGTCTTGCTGATGTGGGCGGCGGCCGCTTCGGCCTTGGAGGGGAGAGAATTGGAAACGGAGGATGGGCGCGCGGGAAGGGAAGGGTGTGCGCCGCCGAGGCCGGGTGGCGCGGGGGAAACGGGCTTTGCAGATGCGATACCTGGAGGCGGCGGGTACGACATGATGAACAAAGCCTTCTTTTTCTCAAGGAAGCGGCGCTGGCGCCCGACTGGAGCGCAGTCGGACTGGGGTGTGGTGTGCGGAGACTTACGGACCCCGGTTTATCAACCGTGCCTGGGCGCGATGGCGGGTCCCACGATCTCGAAAATTGGCGCAGTCGAGGTGGAGTCGATGCTACCTGGCGTGGGAGCGGTCGTGGGAGAAACGACGCGCGCGCGCAAATGCGGTGGCGGAGGGTGATGTTGCCGGTTGCGGATCGCGGTGGTTGGCGCGGGCTCGACCTAGCCAGGGCGCAGTCGCAGATCACGTGCCGACAGAGAGCAGTGCCACGTGCCCGCTGGCTTGGCGCGGCAATCCTTGGGTGGCGTCCGGAGTTTAGCACATGCAGCAGCCTGAGATTGGCGTCGGTCTATAGCTTTACCAGGGTAGTACGCCCAATGTGTGATGTTGCCCTCGGGCGTAGCAGAAGTGTGCCACGCGCGGATGACTGCAGCTGGGGCCTGGCCAGCCAGAGGCGCAGTTACGGCGCCACGACGAGCGCACAGATGCCAGAGCACATTGCTCACGGGATGTGTGTAAGAGAAGCCCCTTTGGCCAAGAGCAGTGTGATACGCCCGAGTGGCCGGCGGGGGCCATCTTCAGACGCGGCACGCCAAGCGGCAAGCACTGTGAAACTGTTCTGATGGCGGCCGCGTCTGCCGTGCCGCGAGAATCGGACCATCATTCAGTCTGGCCGCGTGCTTTTATTTACACGTCCGTAGGCTACGGCATGGTCCCCAGCGGGCTAGAGTCCGTAAACATCAACCCCGCGGCGATGATCCAGGGATCCCCGTTTAGCGCCAGGCCCGAGGGTGGCGGGGTATGCCTTTTGAACGCCGTACCGCCTCGACCTCTTCCGCTTCAACCGCGCACTTCTCCGCGGCCCGGTGAAGCGTTGAAGGGCCCGGCATGGATATTAACCTGCCGCCCACGAGTGCTCGTAGGGGTTTCTCGCCAGGACGAAGGGCAGGAGCAGCAGAGATGCCGCCCAACGCAGGTCTTCATCGGACGGCGGGCTCCAGGTAAAGTCCTGCTCGCTGCCAAGGCCGGCGCAGCACCGAACGGATGCCGAAGAGGGCACGAGTCCCACAATTCTCGCGCTGGGGGTGAATGAATAGCCGTGTAAACCTATGTAGGTAGGCAACGGGGGAAACGGGAGGGTGGATGCGTGGTGTTTAAGACCCGGGATTGGGTATCTGCGCGGAAGTCCCCGGGGAAGCGTCTGGTGTAGGCGCAGCACCGGTGAAGCAATTATTACTGCCCCTAAGAAGGACAAGGCCCATTCTTTGAGCCGTAAGGCGCACCCAATGGGGAAAGCTACGGCGAGTCTTTTTCGCGTTTTCATCAGCGCATCAGTCATCTCGCTCCCCGCCCCGGCACCCTTACAAAACCCCTCCAAACGCCGATAGTCTCATCGCACAGCCTTCAAATACATCCCGCTCCCAAGCCGCACTCCCCCCACCGCCGTTCCCACTCACTCCCTCCCTCCCCACCAGCAACAGAGGCACGCCGCTGAATCCCTCTTCTTGCCCTCACTTCTGCGCTCCATTCTTGACCTGTTGATCAGATCACCAGCCACGCAATCATGACCGCAGTGTAAGTTTCGCAGCCTCTGCCCCACCTCGCCATCGCGTCACCCTTTCCCTTCGCCTTCAAGCCCCTCTAATCCGACGCGATGCCGGTGGCTGGGATCCGCTCGTCGCGGGCGCCGCAAACAGCGTGCGCTTCGCACGGGAGGATTCGAAATCGAGGCCGCGAAAAAGATCCTTACTGACATGCAGCGCGCGTCTCGCCCGTCTCGCCGTGGGCGGCGGGCCGGCGACGCCGCATCCCGAGCCCAGCGGAGATTTCGGCCTCATCGGCTTGGCCGTCATGGGCCAGAACCTTATCCTCAACGCGGCGGACCACGGCTTCACCGTCGTGGCCTTCAATCGCACCGTCGCCAAGGTGGACCGTTTCCTCAACGAGGAGGCCAAGGGCAAGAGCATTGTCGGCGCCCACAGCATCCAGGAGTTCATCCAGAAGCTCAAGAAGCCCCGCCGCATGATGATGCTCGTCATGGCCGGCAAGCCCGTCGACGACTTCATCGAGCTGCTGCTCCAGGGCGGCGCCGAGCCCGGCGACATCATCATCGACGGCGGCAACTCGCATTTCCCGGACACAAACCGTCGCACCCGTTACCTGTCCGAGAAGGGCATTCGCTTTGTGGGCACCGGCGTGTCCGGCGGCGAGGAGGGCGCCCGCTACGGCCCTTCGCTCATGCCTGGCGGCAACGAGGAGGCCTGGCCTTACATCAAGAGCGTGTTCCAGTCCATCGCCGCCAAGAGCGACGGCGAGCCTTGCTGCGAGTGGGTGGGCGACGAAGGCGCCGGTCACTACGTCAAGATGGTGCACAATGGCATCGAGTATGGTGATATGCAACTCATTTGCGAGGTAGGCGGAAGAGAGAAGAGGTCGATGGGTATCGGCATCTGACACAGTTGCAGGCGTACGACATCATGAAGCGCGGCTTGGGTATGTCGCAAAAGGAGATGGGCGACGTCCTCACGTCGTGGAACAAGGGCGTCCTCGATTCTTTCCTGATCGAAATCACGCGCGACATCATGTACTATACCGACGACGACGGCTCGCCGCTGCTCGAGAAGATTCTCGACTCGGCCGGCCAGAAGGGTACGGGCAAGTGGACGGCCATCAATGCGCTGGACCTTGGCATGCCCGTCACCCTCATCGGCGAGGCCGTCTTTGCCCGCTGCCTGTCGTCCCTCAAGGCCGAGCGCGGCCGCGCCTCCAAAGTGCTGGAGGGTCCGACCCCGAGCTTCACGGGCAACCGCGCGGAGTTCTTGGAGAACCTCGAGCAGGCGCTGTATGCGTCCAAGATCATTTCTTACGCCCAGGGCTTCATGCTCATGCAGGATGTAAGTGGACGAACGAGAGGCGGTGGGACCGACGCTAACGGTCGATCGACCAGGCCGCCAAGGACTACGGCTGGAAGCTGCACAAGCCCGAGATCGCGCTCATGTGGCGCGGCGGCTGCATCATCCGCTCCGTCTTCCTCAAGGACATCACCAAGGCGTACCGCGCCAACCCGGATCTCGAGAACCTGCTCTTCGACGACTTCTTCAACAAGGCGGTGCACAAGGCGCAGCCAGGCTGGCGCGACGTGGTATCCAAGGGCGCCCTTTGGGGCATCCCAACGCCGGCCTTTTCGACGGCGCTGTCGTGGTTCGACGGGTACCGCTCGGCCAACCTGCCGGCCAACCTGCTCCAGGCCCAACGCGACTACTTCGGCGCACACACGTTCAAGATCAAGGCGGAGCACGCCAGCGACAAGTATCCCGAGGGCAAGGACATCCACGTCAACTGGACCGGCAGGGGAGGCAACGTGTCGGCGTCGACGTACACGGCATGAGCGGTCGTTCGAGAGGGAGTGGAGGTTTTGGGGTGAGGCCGCGGCCCGCCCGTGCAGGGTCCGAGTGGAAGGGCGCGCTTGCCTGCACCTGGCAACACCAAACGGGCACTGTCAGCGAGTAGCAGTTGCGGCCGCGAGGCATACATAGGATCAAACCTCTGGCATTCGGTTGGTAGACAAATTGAAAAATCGAGAATTCACGCGTCTTGGTGGGCTGTGATTGGCCGAATTGCGGGAGGGCGCGGCGCGGGGCCGGGTGATGCGATGAACGAACAAAAGCTGCTGAGGGCCGCTCCCCACGCGGGCGCCCGCAGTCCGCACGTGAGAATGCGTGAAATGGCCCCCGAGCCATTAGACGTCGAGCGGCTCCGCGTCGTCTCACCGCCTGTCGAGCTCGTCGTGAAGGCTTTGGGACGAGGAGGCGGCCGGCGCGGTGCTGGTTGGCGTAGGCGGGCGCTGGCCGCGCGAACTGGCGGAGCACCCCCTGCCGGGCTGGGGCCCGGGGGCGGCGCGGCGGGCCAGTCAGAGGCGGCGGGCGGCAAGCGCAGCCGCGGCCGGCGACGTCGACGTGGGCCCGGCCACTCGGCGCCCATCATCGGTCGACTGTCGTGGCAGTCGTGGCAGGCGTTCCTGCCTTTTCTTTCATCACCCGCCGCGATCCTGACGCCGCCCTGCCCTCTTCTCTTCCTCCCTTCCCTCCCCTCCCTCTCCTCTCTCCTCTCGCCTTTCTTCCGAGTGTACAATTCCACGGGCTGCAGGTTTTTCTTTTCCCCCCCGGCCCTCGGCACGCTTTTCTTACTCCTTCCCTTCGGTCGCTCCTTTCTCTTCTTTTGCGAGGCCGGCGGGAGCAGTTAATTACGGTGGCCAAGACCGAGAGCCAGCGCCGATCGTGAGAAGCGTCATTTCCAGCTTCTCAGAAGCGGCGGCAACATAGCCGACGGCTGCCGAAACGGCTCAATCGCTTTCGAAGCAGAGCCTCAAGTTTCCGCGAAGCTCGCCCCGGACGCCAACTCATCACCGGGCGTCGCCACGCCGACGCTTGTCTCGGATCCGACAGCTCACCCAGCTCACGGCGTTGCCAACGCAGCATCGCGGAGCCTGATTTTGCGGTTGTCGAACGCCTGCAATACAAAAGCTGGAAGCCCGGTCGGTTCTGCCGGAGAAATAGAGGCCTAGATCTCCTCGTCCCTCGAACGCATTTGCCAATTGTGCGCCCGGCGGCGCAAGGGATCGGCGACCCGGAGCAACGGTCCAGTTCGACGGCATCTCCAGCGCTCGTCTGATTTGTCGGGCCTGTCGCAAACCCTAGGTCCGGGCTCCAGCGACCAGCGCCTCGGGCGACCAATTGCGACGCCTGCACCGCCACGGCCGAGTCGATATAAGAATAAGAGGAGCTCCCAGGGCGCACGAGGCCGAGCCGAAAAGTTGAAGCTCCGCCAGGGCGAAGGACGCTAGAGACGATGGCTACGGAAACGGGCTCGAAGCGCCACTCGACGGCGAGCAAGGTTGCCACGCCGCGCATTCCGGAGATGAACACGTTGGATGCTGCGTTGGTCAAGGCGGTCGGGCTCCGGTGAGTGTTTGCATCCTGCGGGGGCCCACCATTGGGTTGTTTCGTTCAGCCCGGCGGCGGCGCGTCATTGGACGCGGCCGGAGCGATGGCGTCCAATGGACCACGAGGCCGAACTCTAGTTCTTCGGTCGCCTCGAATAGCGCGCTCATGTTAGTTTCTCTCTCTCTCGCAGGGTCAAAGTCACGACCTCGGCTTCCGGCAAAACCCTCGAGGGCACCCTCTTTACCGCCTGCGCCATCACCAACTGCATCGCCATCAACACCGCTCCCGTCCCACCCGCCACGACGCCTAGCTCGACCTCGGCATACTTTCCCGGCGACTACCACATCATCCCGGTGTCCCAGATCCAGAACATCTTGGTCGGTGGCGGGGGCGGAGATGCCGCCGCCGCCGCCAAGGCCGGCGCAAGCGCGGCCGACGGTGTGATGCAGCCCCTCAGCCGCATGGAGATGGACGCGTTGAGGAAGCGCGCGGAGGACGCCCTGCGCGACCTCAAGAAGAAGGAGGAGCAGCGCGGCAGGAACGTCACGCGCGAGGCGCAGGAGGTTTTCGATTTCATGAGCATGCGGTAGGTCTCGCTGGTCCTTTGTTCGTCGCAGGGCCGCTAACCTGGTGGAGCCTTCCGTCCCGCTGGCACGGACAGGATATCATCGTCAACGATGCCGTCATCATCAAGCCTCCGTACAACGACTCCAACTGCGTCTGCCCGCCGGACAAGCAAAGGGACCTCGACCAAGTCCGCAAGCACCTCGCGGGCTTTTATGCCAAGAAGAAGGTGGCCACGTCCGCCGGCGCCGCCGCGAAGCAGCAGGGAGGGAACCGTCCTGGCGTCGCCACGCCAATTCCGCCGCGCAAGGGCGGTTGAGCCGGCAACGGCGGGCCATCAGACCGTGGTGGAGCTAGGGCTAGTTGGAATACCTAACTCAAGCTTGCGGCCTCGAGCGATGGTCGAGATGCACATGGGACCAATAAAAAGGCTTTACATAGTATCAACTGGCGTTTCGGAGCGAGTGCGTGGGCCGTGCGCGCGTGCCTGGCGTTTGCTATTCTGTGTACGCAAGACATGGATATCCCCATTTCCACCTAGAGATAGGTCTGGATATGGCTCCGCCTAGCGGAGCAATTTTCGTCGGAGTTTCGAGCCGTGTAGCTGTCAGTGTGACGTGATATTTGCATCGTGACTTTGCCATGCTAGAGGTGGTTCTATTTGTGATGCGGTGCGTTGTCTCGATGGATGTCTCTCGTGGATATTAAGGTCACGTGAAGAAGAGCGTGCTGGAAAGGTAATTGAATCTCCGAAGCTAGGTGTGCCTTGCAATACCGTTAAAAACTACCGTCTACGGTTTGTAGGTTCGATTTGGACATTTGTAGACGAAATGCTTCGATGGTGTGAAGCCGCGCTTACTACTTTAATGATGGCCGAACCAGTTTTGATCCTTTTGTGGTCTAATACGCTACACCGCGAGCTCTGCTACAACAAAGTCCACTTGAGCATTTGTTAGAGGCATTGAAAAACTACAATCTCATCGTGTTATGGTTGTGATATGAGCTAGGTAGCTCTATCGTACCCTCTTAACAGTATTAGCAGCTACTAGCAGCACAGATTAAAACGAAGTTGCAACCATGGTAACAGCAGTCACTTGTTATTACGAACGCTATTAAGAAAGTTGGAGGCACATTGTGTTTTCACGCCTATATGACGTGAAGCATTTCTGGTATTCTAGTAGCCTTGTTCTCATGTTGTCTGCATTTTAGGAAGGCTACGACAAATCAAATCGTATTAGTTGGGCCGGTTAACGATAGATATACCATAGTAGTTCAAGCGTCGTCAGAGTCCCAAGATTACTGCTGACCATACAGATGGTCCAGTGAGGTGATGGCCGTCAAAATGATGTTACGAGAGTCCACGTAGTGTTTGACATATTAGGGCAGTTAACATCACGTACGCATTTAGAAGACGTTCCGTAGAAGAGGGGGAAACCACGTTGTTTTGAAGTCTATGAACTCCCTCACGCCATGCCATGCCGTCCGTTGGGACTCCATCCCGTCTCGTCTATTCGAGATAAGCTATGATCTCAAAGCAAAACATTACAACATCAGAATCTACCACTTACCGCCACCGTCCAATCTCATCTGCCGTAAGCGGTCGCGAGCCAAAGTGGTGCAGCCGCACAAAGCAGGCGCTCACGCCGACGGGAAAGAAAACCTAGACGTAGACGTAAAATTATGACTTTGACGCATGCTTCTTCCCGAAAACAAACTTTCTCTCGCCCATGTGCCTCCAGATCTCTTCGACGACCTCCTCGCGGCCGCCGGAAGCACCGCGCACGGCCAGGTAGAGGCGGCCTTCGACGGTCGGGTCCCAGTCGCCGGGGTTGGCGCTCGCCATGAGTCCGCCGGCTTCCTCCACGATCAGCCAGCCGGCCGCGACGTCCCATGCCCAGCAGCCGCCCTCCCAAAACGCGTCGATGGTGCCGGCGGCGACGTAGCAGAGGTCGAGGGCCGCGGAGCCCGAAGAGCGCACGCTGTGGCACATTGCGCCGCCGGTGGCCTGCGCCGAGAGGAGCTTGATCGCCATACCGGTGCGGAGCTCCCAGTTCGGACCCTGGCGCTCCGAGCCCCATTCGAGGGCGACGAGGCAGCCGTTGAGGCCGCGGGAGAGCGCGGGCGGCTCCGGCCCGCTCGTCGGTAGCGAGTGGACCGACCCGTCGGCGTACTCGACGGTGGCGCCGAAGCCGCGGATCGCCGAGTACAGCTCGCGGCGGAACGGGTTGAAGACGACGCCGACGACGGGCTTGCGCTCGATGGCGAGCGCGAGGCTGACGGCGCAGTTGGGGAAGCCGTGGATGAAGTTGAGGGTGCCGTCGATGGGGTCGCACACAAAGGTCGGGCCGTCGCCGAGCGTCTGGCCCGCCTTGGAAGTCTCTTCGCCCAGGAAGTCGAAGGACGGGTACTTGGTGGTCAGGCGGTCCAGGACCATCATCTCGACGGCCTTGTCGCATTCGGTGACGCGGTCCGCGCTGTTGCGCTTCGTGTCCGAGTCCTCGCGGACGGACGGGTCGGCGGCGCGCATCATATCGCCGGCGACTTGGGCGACGGAGACGAGCGTATCACGGATCTCGTGGAAGTCATAGGTGGGTTCGAACGCATCCATGACGGTGCCGGTCGGAGAGGACATTTGAGACGCGTTTGCTTCGGCCTCGTTCATCCGCGTGTAGATCGGACGAAGCGGGCCGCTCATGATGGGAATGAGGTTGATCGGGGTTCGAGGTCGGAAGGGTGAGGTATAGTAGAAGATGGGCTTTGGAGGAAGATGAATGGAAGGGCAGGCCCCGGGTGCGGTCGTTTGTCGACAGACCTATATCTGACCTAGGCAGCCGCTCGCGAAGCTAGGAACGCGCCTTCCGTGCCTGGACAAAGTGAAGTGTAGCGGCTCGCGCACCAATGAGAATGAGACTCGAGTGAAGCCGCTGGGCTTCCCGCCCTTATTGGCGCCGGTTGCAACGACACGCCAACCAATTGCAGCCACTCCGGCGGACTTGCACAGACGCCCACGACTACGAGGTGAATCGCGAGATCATTCTGAGAATAAGCCGCTTGCGTGCCGGGTACGAGATTCAGAACGCTCTCCGGCCAAGCTGGACTCCGGAAGGCGCGCTGGGGCGAAGTCAATTGAGCGAGAGCGGTTCAGAACGGTCGGCAGGCCTGCCTCTTATACGGGTTGAGACCTACAACGCGCACGATATCGCCCGGCGCGAGGGCCTAGGCCCTGGCGATCACCGAGAGGCCTGGAAATCCGCGCTATGGGATAGCTACAGGAAGATGGGTCCGTTGGGGCAAGCTACGGATGAGACGGCCTACGATGACGGAAGGAGAGCTGCTCGAGGCACATGGTTCAGACCAGGGAAGCACCCGGCACATGCAGAGAGGTCCACCAGAACGACAGCAAAGGCAGAGCGCGTTTCGGCCCTTCTTTTGGCTGCGTACTACGAACGTTGACCTCGGATGCTTGGGAGCGGAGGTCAGACTCTGGAATAGGAAAGGCGGGAGACTCGACCTGGGAGAATGGATCGAACCGCACCCAGCAACTGGAATTAACGGCGAACGCTCCACTACGCGCACACCTACCTCGTGTCAGTTCCTGCCGCCATCAAGCGGGATCGGAGGAGGTGGTGGGACTGCGGCGGGACCGCTCGAGGCCGATGGCAAGAGCGACGTCGCAAGCCGGCTAGCCTGGAGAGGAACGACGGAAGCTCCTACGACCGGACGAGAAGAAGGGACGAGACGATCCCCGCAAGCACAGCATCGGCGCAGTAGCTCCAGCGGCCGGCGCGGTACATGGCACGTACCCAGGGCGGCGTCCGCGAACGCTGGTTGGAAGCGCCGCCGAGCATGTGCTTCGGGCCAGGGACCTGGATGGGCGCATCTCCGAGAGATTCCGAAGCCGGAACGAGCCATGCGGGGCGCGAGCGTCCCCGTTCGATAGCGACGATAAGATTGCAGAACGACGCCGCGACGAGTGAGACCCGACGGCCGCCGGCCTCTCCCCAGCGCCATCCGGCTCAGGACGAGGCGACAGCTTCTTATACACACGTCGCACCGCGCGCAAAGCTGCAGGCGAGCCCATGACCAGACCGACTCGCGAAACGGCTAGCTAGGGCTGCGGCGGGACGGCTTTCCACGCGGTGCCATGCATATGGATCATGGATTCCCCTATCGTGGACCTGGACGCCGACACCGACAACGGCACAGCGGCTGACGATCCGAGTCAGGGCGCTCGCCAAGGACCGCTGTCGGACGAGGGCCCGCGACGCCCGTGGTGGCCTGGAAATCGGCGCGTCGGAGGCCAAAGGCGCCCGGCGTCCACTGACTGGCTCCTGGATAGGAGAAGTGCAGAAGAATCAGGTGCTATCGGTCGAGGCAACGACGAGGTTGTGGCCAAGGCGAGTGCGCGCGCTGCTCGTGGGCTGCGCGGCGCGGATCGGCCCTCACACAGGCGGGACGTGCTTCTCCAGCTTACACATGTGCTCCGTACATATGTATGTATGATGGCGGGCGCCAGGGTCCGCGACGGGTCGGCCGGGGTGCGACTTTCCCTCGAGGCTCGAGAAGGGCTTCCGCGCCGCGGACGGATGTGCATAACAGAGGGCGATATAGGCGTGCGGCCGTTCAAAAGGGCCCACGCGCTCTGACTGGCGCACCCGTCTACCCGGCTTGTTCCAAAACCCTCTCTCTCGCTCTTTGCCAGGTCCTTCCTTCTCCCGCCGTCTTCTGCCCGTGGTCCGCGGAAACGCCGGAGGTCCGCGCGGAGATTGGGCGGACGCTCGCCGTTAAAGCTTCTCTTATTGCAGCTACCTAATTACGGTTCCTCTGCGCGTGCGTCGTTGCACGGGGCCCGTCCGCGGTCGGATCCTGCTCGACCGGAAGGCGTCGTGAGGCGCCAGCTCAGCGCACGCTGGCGCCAGGCGCCCCCGTCCGTATCGCGCTTGGTTTAGCCGCAGGCTCGCCCGTCTGCCAGACGTACGGAGCACATATGTTCGCTTTATTAACGCCTCCACGTGATTTATCAATTATACTTTCTGCCCTGAGGCGCGGCCGGAGCCACCTAGCCACCATCCCACAGCGATGCGACGGCCAACCAGATGCTCCCGTGGCTTCGGGACGACGCGGCCGCCGCCAAAAGGTCGCCCAGGCAGCCCGAGGCCGTTTGCTGGTTGCTTTTTAACCCTGGGCTTTCTCCAGTCCCCGCCGCCCGCCCGCCGCCTTGATTCTCTTTCTAGGGTTCCGAGCTCGTCGGTCCTTGTTGGTCTGCCCTCTGCCAACAGATCGCCTCCTTGATGCGGTTATCGCCCTGGCTCGCAGCTGCGGCTCCTAAGACTCTTGTCGCCTTGGCATCAAGCCCCAGGAGGGAATAAATACCTCTATTCTGCAACCCCCCCCTCCCCCCGCTACCCCTGCCGACGACACATGGGCGTCTTTGGATTCCTCCTACGCCAATTCATCGCGAGGCCGGCACCCATCCCCGAAGACGTCAAGCTTGACGGCCTCACGGCCCTCATTACCGGCGCGACCGGTGGCATAGGCCTCGAAGTTGCGCGGGAGCTGGTCGGCCATGGCGTCCGGCGGATCATCCTGGGCGTGCGAGACCCGCAGAAGGGCGAGGAGGCAAAAGCTGAGCTGACGAGGATGGATTGCGTCGTCGAGGTGTGGACGGTTGACTGCGAAGAGTGGAAAAGCACCGTCGCGTTCGGACAGCGAGCGCAGGCGCTGGATCGCCTCGACATCGTCATCCTCAACGCCGGTGTCAAGAAGCTAAAGTACTCCCGCGCGAAAACTGGCCACGAGACCAATCTCCAGGTCAACTATCTGTCCACCGCACTCCTGTCTCTGATGCTGTTCGTCCCGCTGCGTGCGACTGCGAGGCGCACCAAGAAACCCGGACGTCTGTCCATCGTCTCCTGCGAAGTGCATCTGACGCCCTTCCGAGAACGCTCAGCGACGAAGGTCTTGTCGCACATGAATCACAAGGACACCTTCACGCCGTTTTCCCCGGAGAGGTACTACACCACCAAGCTCCTCAACGTGCTCTGGGGACGCGAACTGTCTTCCCGGACCGATCCGAAGGAAGTGATCGTCAACGTCGTCAACCCCGGCCTTTGCCGCACTGAAATCCACCGCTATGAAGAGTCCCACAGCTTCCGGCTGTTCCAGCGGCTCTTCGGCTGGAATCCTGCTATTGGAGGCCACTGCGTCGCCGACGCGGCCGTGGTGGCTGATTCCGACTCCCACGGGGCCTACATCAGCGAGATGCACGTGACGGAGTGAGTTTGCAAGCCGTCATTTTCGTTTCTATGTGCTGACCGCGATCAGACCGTCCAAGTTCGTTTCATCCACCGACGGAAGGGCTACGCAATCGAAGCTTTGGCTTGAAACCATGCAGCTCCTCCGGGCGGAAGTTCCTGGCGCGAAATTAGTTGCGTTGTAAAGAGTCTGTCAGAGATGAGTCGGTACAACGGGAGCGGTGCGTTCTCCGATTGAGATGATAACGCCGCCAAATCGCCGAAATCGCATCTTTCGCAACTTCCGTGCTGTGAGTGCGGCAAGCCATGAGTCCTCGCTAGCGACTTTTTTGTTCCTTTATCCTAACTGCCACTGCGCAACAATGCCGGTGGCAGCGAGCCGTCTCGCAAGGGCATCCCGTTCGGACGAATCGCGCCATGATAGGGCTGTCATGGGACTGGATGTGTTAGTCGACGGCCGCCTGGTGAGGTGAGGTGACCGTGGTTCGATTGAAGCGGACTTGATTGGTCGACAATATAGTTGTCTAGATTTGTGTCGGATCATCCACTTTGTGTGAAACTTCTATGTACTATTTACGAGTCATTGCTACCCGGTCCGCGGCGACGGTGAACCGGTAGGATAATAATATTTTTAGTTCGAACGGCCTTGCATTGGCCAGAAGTTTTGCTTCCCCGTCGTGGAATTACACTCGTATGTTACATATGATACATTCAAATTCGAACCTAGCCTTCCATGCTCTAAAACTTAATTCCGTTCGTAATGCCATCAAGCTAAAAATAATTACGCGAATGAAGTACGCAGGAAAGCATCGAAAAGAGGCCGAAGAGCCAACGAGACGCCAGAGCGTTCCTTGCTCCTTTGGATTTGCTGCTCGTGGTGATGGGTAGGCTGGGCCAGGCATAATCCATTTGACTCGGGCCAGGGCTCGTCGAAGAGCTTTCGCTCTGGCTTATAGGATGCATGATTTCGATTACGCTCATGACCATGTCCACGACGTCGGCGTGGGATATAGAAGTCATGGCAAGCCCCTGCGTGCTCCCGTCGACGACGGACGTGCGTCCATGATCGCCAACGACCGTGCTACCACCTACGACAACGCCGGATCCGTCGGGCAATTCGGAATACATGACTCCGTCGACGGTGACTGGCGGGCCGCCCGGGAGAAGCGTCTGGCCGTCGACAACGAATCGGTCCAGGTAGTCAGCCGTGTAGACGGACGGGCCGATCGTCAGAACGTGGGCGAATGAGTCCGCCGTGGCTGGCGAATTCAAATTTTGAGTCGACCCTTGGGCGATGACGATGGCTGTCCCTTCGGGGACGATGGATGCTGGTTGGCCTTGGATGGTGATTGGTGGGCCACCGACACTCAGGGTCTGCGAGCCGACGACAAACTCGCCCCGGGCGTTCGCGGCGTATGTTGTCGAGCCGACCGTGAAGAAAATGCCTTCGTTCTGCGAAGGGAGTTCCGACAGGGGTATTTCCGGTTGCGTCTGAAGGCTGCCTCCAATCACTACAGCCGAGCCCTCCGGAACTAGATATACTGGCGTCCCATCGATCGAAACCGGCTGGCCGCCGGGCGACAACGTTTGCGAGCCGAACACAAACTGCCCACCGCTGTTCGCGGTGTAGGACGAGGGCCCTACAGCGAACGCTCCCGGTTGCCCAGGTGGGGTAACGATGTCCTGGCTGCTCCCGCCAACCACCACGGCGGTCCCGCTGGCCACCTGCCAAACTTGGGTGCCGTCGATCGTGGCGGGGGGTCCTCCGGCACTCAGCGTCTGGGTTCCCGCGACAAGCTGGCCTGCACCGTTGCTGGAAAAGGAGGATGAGCCGACTGTGACGACGAACGGATTCGCCGGGGCGGGTGTTATCGTCGCCGGGGTGGGATTTCCGGCACTGGGGCGGCCATTACCGGCGTCGGGCGCTTCATCTAGGGGGAGCGCTCCTTCCCTCGTGCGGGACGGTTCGCTTTCGCTCGGAGCGTCCGACGCGCGGGTCGACGCGCTGGTTGACGGCGCGTGCTGGGGAGAGGTCGTCCGCGAGGCCGGCGCGTTGTTGTAGCTAATGACCGTAGTGGTCAACATGTCCACCGGCACCTTCGCCGTCGGAATGGCGTCGATATAGGCCATGCACCCGTCGACGCCGGGCAGGTCGGGATACGCGGATCGCGGTAGGTAGTTGTAGTTCGTGTACGTCCATTCGATGCACGGCGTCCAGAGGCCGTCCGCACCCTGGCAGTCCAGCCACTCGGTCCACGTCGTCAGCCACTCCCGCGCTGGGTCGAGAGTGTAGACCGAGTACGATTCTAGCGTGATAAAATTCGGGTTGCTTCCGTCCTGGGCATAGGTTTCCACCGCGTCGCACAACGGACTGGTGGTGGGGGTGGGGATGATGGCCGACCCGTTGACGTCGCTCGTCAACGCGTTGGTAGGTTGGTAGAATCGTCTGATGTACCAGTCCTCGACGATGAGATACTGGGTGGGCCATGTGCTGGAATTGGTGAGTTAGTGAGAAGCCGCCAAGGCGGACGGAGCCGCATACAAGATCTCGGTGAAGGAACCGCTGCCTTTGAGGTTCGGAAAAGACGTAGTGTAGACCGTGTCGGTCACGACCTGGAACTTATGGGTTTGCGATTCAGCCCAGGTCCACAGTTCCGAGGACCCGTTCACGCTGACCGGATGGCCAAACGGCTGGGAGCGGATCCACGCGCTGAACTCGGACTGAGGATGTTGCGAAAGCGTTTTCGTCGTGGTCGAGTTTGTGGAGTTGTCGACTTCGAGGAAGAGAGTCGCACCCGTGTAGTTGTACATTTGCTCCGCCCAGAAAAAACGCATCATCTCTCCGGTGTGCACGATGCACGTCCCGCACGTCTTCGGGCTGTCGCAGTCATCCTTGTGGCACAGATACTCTCCGGTGCCATTTGACGCGAGCGCGAGGAGAAGGAGCCACGCCGTCAACGGGGCCGTGAGCGGCCTCATCGCAAGGCGGAGAAGAGCGGTTGATTCGGAGTGGATCGTCGCTGCACAAGAGGAACACTTCTGACGCATTCCATTGCGTTCCACCGTGCATTTTAAGACGAGATCAAGTGTTGGCGTGGCGCGCCGGCGGCCTGTTTTTCGACGCGGTTACATCTGCTTCCTTCATATTGCTCGACCAATTGGATAAACTCTGCAAGGTCTATGTTTGGAGACGAAACGTGCGAGTTCAGCTGCCACGCGAGAGAAGAACGGGCCCGGGCGTTCTTAATTTAATCGAGCCGGGGGCATCTTCCTACATAGCTATGTACACACATATAACGACTACCGAACAGCCAAACAGGCATGCAGCGCGCGAGCGTCGATCGACAATTTCACGCCCGCGAGCAACTGCCGGCAAGCCCATCAGGAGATGAATCTGGAAACAGGCGGGCAATCATCGCACGAGCTCGCATGGACTGTCAGGCGGCGATGCAGGGTGTTAGGGGAAATGCGTATAGCTATGCCGGCTTATACTTGCCGCCGGGGTGTCAGCATCGTGGGGCAAACCACAAACTGCTCCGGATGGCAGTGAAAGGAAAGATAGAGCTTCGTCGAGGATACGAAGCGTGCGGCATACGCACGTGATTTCGGTGCCTTTCGGTGCTCGACTCGGCTGGCTGCTTGCGCAGTGAAATAGTTTTCAATTCTTTTGCGATGCGCGCTATTTGAAAGTGAAGTATCACGTGATGCTACACGTGAGTGCTTCACCGGCGCCAGTCGGCCCGGAACCCCGACTGCGCAACGAAGCGCGCCGCGGCTCTGGGCGCGACTGACTCCCTACAGCACGCGCCGAGCTGCGCTTCATCCGCAAAACGTTGACCGCGAGCCCACGCATCACGCGCCCAGCCCCAACGATGCAAGACCCTTTCGATGGTGTACCGCATTTGCTGGTGAGTGCGCATTTTCGCATGATCGTGGGGAGCTAGACTGACGCGCACCGTCGCAGCTCGAACATCTCCACTTGACAGCAAATTACAACTACCCGACGACCTCCACCCTCCGAAGCAACCAGGCAATCGAGTATCTGGTAAATGCGCCGAGGCTTATCAGAGACCGCGTGTCCGTGTCGTGGAGCTACCAGACGACCCCGCCGGACGGTTCTTTGTTTTTGGAGTGGTTCCCCACCGGCAACCCACGTAGAGGAGACAAGTTCGCCAGCGACGGGTACATCTGGGTAGATCCGGAGCAGAAGTACGCGCAAAACATAGGTGGCTACGTGAGTTGTGAAATCGTGCATCTAAAGCTCGCGTCGTTAGACTAACACTCTCCCTAGGACGTCGAGTTTTACGTCCATCACCAAGGTTTCCGTGTGGGCGAAAGCTTTACGAGCCACATGCGCACCCGCTATCGGATCGCGCAACGACACCCCTTACCTCCAAATAGCGCGCCGCCGGACCCCTCGCTCTGGCTGGTGCACTATCAGCAGCAGACGGACCCACGGTACCGCATGCCTGTGAACCAGCTGCCTGTAGGCCCAGATGTGCAGGCCACGATGGCCGAGCGCCGCAGCATCGAAACCCAGGGCCAACTGCTGCGAAAGGAGTTCCACCTTCACGACCGCTCCAACTGGCCGCGCGTCGAGTTTCACGGTAGGGGTCCGATGGCCGCGGGGCCCGGCTTGGCTCAGCAGGGCGTCGGACCATCTCCCGCTAAGCGCCCCCGCCAGGGACCTGGGCCGCAGCAGATGCCCGGCGCCGCGGCCGCCAGTGCGTATAATGCCGGGCCAGACGCATGGCTGGAGGACGAGGAGTCGACGCATCTGGGCGACGTCTTCGACTTTTTGACCCCTAGGGAGATCAGCTCCATGAGGTACCAGCAGCACCATGAGTGGATGGAGGAGATCTTTTCGTCACCGTTCGCGATATCGCAGATCCAGCCCGTTGATCTCGGGTTCGGTCTACCTGGAGACCTTGCCGAGCTGACCGACGGCCTTTTCGATGCACCTGGTCCGCAGAGCTGGCAGGCAGTCAGGCTCCCTGAAACCTTGGACAGACCGGCGGTCAGAAGCGCTGCCGAGCGAAGTGCTTCTAACGATCTGCCTGATCAGGCCAAGGCGAGCGAGTTCGAGAAGCGCGTCGCCAAGTACGTAGAGCGAAGCAAGTCGGAAATCGACGGATTGAAGAAGGAGCACTCCAAGACGCTCGCGGAACTGAAGAGGAGCAAGATGTACATGACTGCGGAAAGAAAGCTGCAGAAGGCTATGGAGGAGGGCGACGACAAGGCATCGGAGTCGATCCCCGTGGAGGTCGAACGGACCCTCGGCGTGCGCATCGAGCCGTGGCAAGACGTAGCGTGCATCGACAAGGGCGGCCTCATCGAAGAGGAGAAGCAGCCCGATCCGCAGCAAACGCAGTACGTCAATGGTGACAGCGATATGCCGGCTTCCAACGGCGACGGCAACAGCGGCGAGCTTGACGAGGGTATGGACCCCGACAACACCGCGGCCGGTCTCCTCGATCAGTACGGTGCTGGGTCGTTCATCTCCACGCCCAACACCAACGTCGGCGCAGTCGGCCAGTCGCGACCTGTCAGCCAGGGCCCTTCCGCAATGCAGAGCCCGCGGCAGACCTCTGCCGGCGCCGAGGCGGAGGCGGGCGGCGACGCGCAGGACGAGTCGCTCCTCATGGACGCAATGGATTTGGACGTCGATATGGACGGCCTCACTGGCGACATGGACGCTGGTAGCAAAGTGGCCGCAGGCGACGATTGGGTCATAGTCGGGGATGAGAAGATGGAGGACACGGCGGCAAAGCGGGCACCCGGCGGTGGCGGCGCCGCATCGCAGGCGGAAGGTGATGGTCCTACGGAGGCTAGAGCGGACGCCCCTCCGCCGGCATCCGCGCCAGCTGCTTCGGCGCCCGTGCCTCAGACGACGGCGGCCTCCACCCCGGGAATGTTCGAAAGCGCGGAATTCGCAAACTTTGACAATTTGGACACGGCCGGTGACGCGCTCGCAGACTACGCAGGCGGCGGTGGCGACGACCTAGGCTTAGACCTCGACAACTCGGCGTTTGGGGACGCATTTCACGGGACGGAGGGGGAAGGTGAGGGCGATGGCGCCTAAGCTGTACGAATAATTCTTTAGATATTAGGGTGTTTTGTCCTCCAACCATAGGTTGAACGCTAATTTTTCATATCTGATTATCTATGTGAGGACCGCAAAGTGCTACGACACGTGCCGTCTCATGCCACGACTTTCCATAATCGGATCTTTCCCGCCTCGTTCCCGACGGCTAAAAGTAGGTCGGCATCATCGCGCGACCTCTCAGTCGGGGTGGCTCTGACCTCCCCCCAGCACAGACTCGAAATCCTGCCTAGCGGCGTCGAGTTCGTCGGCCAGTTTCTGTACACGCTCGCCGAGGGCAAGTGAACGAGACGGAGCGCGTCTCCCTTCCACCGAGACGCCACGGCAAGTACCTGACCGTTGGGTGAAAAAGAGAGATGGGAGATGGGGACGGTGAGGTGCTTTAGCGCCCGTAAAGGCGAGGGCGAGGGCGGAACGCCCAAATTATCATCTTCCTTGCCACCACTCCAACTTCGCCGATCGTACACGTTGACGATGCCGCTCTCGCTGCCGACGGCCGCCCATCTGCTCCCGCCGATAGATGACAGGCCGTTCCGACCTCCCAGCGCGATCACGGTCGCTCCTACCGCGCCCTCGTCCGTCCAACGCGCCATGGTGCGTCTCTCAGCGAGGCTCCATTCCGTGACCTCGCCGCTCTTACCGAGCACAGTGAATCCCTGGCCGTCAGCCCACCACGCAAAGTCTGCGATCCCGCCCGGCGAGTCAACCACCGCCGACGCCACCCATTGCAGAGTGCTAGTAGCTAAGACGTTGATTGCCGCGCCCTTTTTTGGCGTGCCAACGAAGGCGATGCAGTGGGCCCCGTCGGCGGCCGGGCACGGCGTCGGAGATATCCGAAAGCGCTCAAACGTGCGCTGGGCGTGTTGGTGGCCGATCAACCGCGTGATTCGCTCGAGACGGCCGGAGCTCAGATCCCAAACGTGGAATCGACGTCGCGGAGACGACAGGAACAGGCGAGTGTCAGTCTTAGAGGGGTGGAAAGCCGTGGTGGTTAGGGGCGACCCGGTTAAGTGGAGTGACGTGAGCAGCGGATGAGGTTCACTCGGGTTTGGAGAGCTCGACGGCATGAGGTGGTGGAGATATAGCGTGCCGCTGGGCCCCGAGGAGAGTAGGAGGGGAAAGCTCGGGTGTATCGAGAGGGAAGACACGGCAGACTAGAACTTGAGTGGGTTGCACGCGTGCTGTGGAGCGGGTGACTTACTGGCTGGGTTCCTGGGATATCCTTTAGCCTCTGTATGTCGATCACATCGGGTCGGAACACTCGATTATGTCGTTCGTCCCGCGGAGCGAGGGCGAAGCCGTCCGACGTTTGCAGGAGTCTTGCGAGAGGTTGCGCGGCGCCCACAGCGGCGTCCTCCGCGTCCGCACCTTCGTCCGACGATGAAGTGCTGCCGTCGGAGTCGCGGCGCCTCTTCTTCGGCTTGCGACCCGCCGCCGCCTCAATCGCCCAGGCCGGTGTCGGGTACAGCCGCTCGAACCTGGGTGTGTCAGTAGCGAGCTGCCGCGTGAGGGGTTTCAACGCACTGTTTCCTAAGCCGCCGGGCGTATTCCTTGCCAGACACGACGTCCTCGTCGGCCGTGCGCCTCAGCTTTCGGGACCGTGGCACGTCGGCCAGAGACACCTGTACGCGTTCATCGTCGCTGTCCTCCCAGACGGGCGGACCTAGACCACTACGCCATTCCTCTTCCACATCCGACGTGTCAGTCACCTGGACAGGCCCTGAGGCAGCGCCGGTGTCGACGAAAAATAGCTAGGCACAGTCTTAGCCATCATTAGGAGGCGTCCGGTGCATGGGACTCACAGCGTCGTCATCCAGACCCTCCAGCTCGCCCTCCAGCTCGCCCTCGACCTGACTATCTGCGCTTTCCGCGCTCGCGTCACGCTCCGCGAAGCTCTTCAACCCCTCTCGAAAACCAATGCTATCGCCAAAGACTACCCTTTCCATTTCGAGTTCGTCATCGCTCTTTTCATACTGCATGATGGCATTCTCGTCGGCGATTCGATCCGACCCGCCGCTGTCGTCAGACTCGTCATGGAAGCCGTCGTCTAGATCGGAGGCCTGAGTCTCAACATTGGTGTGGCTTTTTTGAGGGGGTCGAGCTCGCCGGCTTCTGGAATTCTGCGCCGGGGACGTCGCCATTGCAGCGCAGGTTCGTAGACGGGTGCTTCGTGGAGTGTGCGGTGGCCTTTTTTTTTTACCGGCATGGTTTGGCGGAGATTTGGGCGGTGAGAGGCGCGGCCACGTGCTCCTGCCGCCCTCGGCTATTTCCGACCTCACTCTAGTTTTCGAGAACGACGCTCAATCGCGAGCGACGTTTGCAGTTAGCTTGCCGTGTTGCAATCCCGTTTGCCGAGCATTTGCCCGGATTCGTAGCTGCCTCATCTTCATCTAATACTGCGAAATCGGTTGTGGTTTACGGTCTATTAGCCAAGATTTCCGTCTTGGGTTGCTAGAGCGCATCTCTTCTCTATTAACCGTTTCTATCAGGGTATGACCCGCCCTCAGGGTATGACCCACACCCGCGTCCTGACGCGTCCC